>OX465292.1:80303195-81503195 GCA_949987695.1 Merzomyia westermanni
TATCGAAAAATTTAAATATGAGATAATTCGGAAACGAACACCACTAAAATAATGAAATTTTGCTAGGTGGATTGGTATTATAACGCAAAACAAAAGTTCAGTAAAATTTCGGAATATGGTTATCAACGCCCACATTTATAAGAAGCAAATTTAGAAGTTTAACAAGCTGTAAATCAATAGCCGTTGGAGATATAACATTGAAATTTGGCATAGACATTTTGTTCGTAGCGGCCACTGCTTGCTGTGAAAATGAGCTAAATCGGCTAAAAGCCAGGCTTTTTTTCATTATACCCAGCTGTACTTGTACACAGGGTATTATAACTTTGTTTGGATAACGGTTGGCTGTGTAGGTATAAAGTAATCGAGATAGATATAGACTTCCATGTATCAAAATGACCAGGAACGAAAAAAATTTGATTGAGCTATGTCCGTCCGTCCGTCTGCCCGTTAGCACGATAAGTTGAGCAAATATAGAGATATCTTCACCAAATTCGGTATGCGGGCTTATTTGGACTCAGAACAGATTGGTATTGAAAATGAACGAAATCGGACGATAACCACGCCCCGTCTCCTATATCGAAAATATCGAAAAAATTAAAAATTGAGATAATTCGGAAACGAATACCACTAAAATAATGAAATTTTGCTAGGTGGATTCGTCCTATCACGCAAAACAAAAGTTCAGTAAAAATTCGGAATATGGTTATGGCAACGCCCACACTAATAAGAAGCAAATTTTAAAGTTTAACAAGCTGTTAATCAATAGCCGTTGGAGATATAACATTGAAATTTGGCGTAGAAATCTTGTTCGTAGCGACAACTGCTTGCTGTGAAAATGCGCTAAATCGGCTGAAAGCCAAGCTTTATTTTTATTATACCCAGCTTAACTTGTACACAGGGTATTATAACTTTGTTTGGATAACGGTTGGCTGTACAGGTATAAAGTAATCGAGATAGATATAGAAGTCCATATATCAAAATGACCAGAATCGAAAAAAAAATTGATTGGGCTATGTCCGTCCGTCGTCTGGCCCGTTAACACGATAACTTGAGCAAATATTGAGATACCTTCACCAAATTCGGTATGCGGGCTTATTTAGACTCAGAACAGATTATTATTGAAAATGAACGAAATCGGACGATAGCCACGCCCCTTTTCCTATATCGAAAATATCGAAAAATTTAAATATGAGATAATTCGGAAACGAACACCACTAAAATAATGAAATTTTGCTAGGTGGATTGGTATTATAACGCAAAACAAAAGTTCAGTAAAATATCGGAATATGGTTATCAACGCCCACATTTATAAGAAGCAAATTTAGAAGTTTAACAAGCTGTAAATCAATAGCCGTTGGAGATATAACATTGAAATTTGGCATAGACATTTTGTTCGTAGCGGCCACTGCTTGCTGTGAAAATGAGCTAAATCGGCTAAAAGCCACGCTTTATTTTTATTATCAGGGTATTATAACTTTGTTTGCATAACGGTTGGCTGTACAGGTATAAAGTAATCGAGATAGATATCGACTTCCATATATCAAAATGACCAGGATCGAAAAAAATTTGATTGAGCTATGTCCGTCCGTCTCCCCGTTAACGCGATAAGTTGAGCAAATATCGAGATATATTCACCAAATTCGGTATGCGGGCTTATTTGGACTCAGAACAGATTGGTGTTGAAAATGAACGAAATCGGACGATAGCCACGCCCCTTTTCCTATATCGAAAATATCGAAAAATTTAAATATGAGATAATTCGGAAACGAACAACACTAAAATAATGAAATTTTGCTAGGTGGATTCGTCCTATCACGCAAAACAAAAGTTCAGTAAAAATTCGGAATATGGTTATGGCAACGCCCACACTTATAAGAAGCAAATTTAAAAGTTTAACAAGCTGTTAATCAATAGCCGTTGGAGATATAACATTGAAATTTGGCGTAGAAATCTTGTTCGTAGCGACAACTGCTTGCTGTGAAAATGCGCTAAATCGGCTGAAAGCCAAGCTTTATTTTTATTATACCCAGCTTAACTGTACACAGGGTATTATAACTTTGTTTGGATAACGGTTGGCTGTACAGGTATAAAGTAATCGAGATAGATATAGAAGTCCATATATCAAAATGACCAGAATCGAAAAAAAAATTGATTGGGCTATGTCCGTCCGTCCGTCTGCCCGTTAACACGATAACTTGAGCAAATATTGAGATACTTCACCAAATTCGGTATGCGGGCTTATTTAGACTCAGAACAGATTATTATTGAAATGAACGAAATCGGACCATAGCACGCCCCTTTTCCTATATCGAAAATATCGAAAAATTTAAATATGAGATAATTCGGAAACGAACACCACTAAATAATGAAATTTTGCTAGGTGGATTGGTTTTATAACGCAAAACAAAAGTTCAGTAAAATTTTCGGAATATGGTTATCAACGCCCACATTTATAAGAAGCAAATATAGAAGTTTAACAAGCTGTAAATCAATAGCCGTTGGAGATATAACATTGAAATTTGGCATAGACATTTTGTTCGTAGCGACCACTGCTTGCTGTGAAAATGAGCTAAATCGGCTAAAAGCCACGCTTTATTTTTATTATCAGGGTATTATAACTTTGTTTGCATAACGGTTGGCTGTACAGGTATAAAGTAATCGAGATAGATATCGACTTCCATATATCAAAATGACCAGGATCGAAAAAAATTTGATTGAGCTATGTCCGTCCGTCTGCCCGTTAACACGATAAGTTAAGCAAATATCGAGATATCTTCAGCAAATTCGGTATGCGGGCTTATTTGGACTCAGAACAGATTGGTATTGAAAATGAACGAAATCGGACGACAACCACGCCCCTTTTCCTACATCGAAAATATCGAAAAATTTAAATATGAGATAATTCGGAAACGAACACCACTAAATAATGAAATTTTGCTAGGTGGATTGGTTTTATAACGCAAAACAAAAGTTCAGTAAAATTTCGGAATATGGTTATCAACGCCCACATTTATAGGAAGCAAATTTAGAAGTTTAACAAGCTGTAAATCAATAGCCGTTGGAGATATAACATTGAAATTTGGCGTAGACATTTTGTTCGTAGCGACAACTGCTTGCTGTGAAAATGAGATAAATCGGCTGCAAGCCACGCTTTATTTTTATTATACCCATCTGTACTTGTACACAGGCTATTATAACTTTGTTTGGATAACGGTTGGCTGTACAGGTATAAAGTAATCGAGATAGATATAGACTTCCATATATCAAAATGACCAGGATCGAAAAAAATTTGATTGAGCTATGTCCGTCCGTCTACCCGTTAACACGATAAGTTGAGCAAATACCGAAATATCTTCACCAAATTCGGTATGCGGGCTTATTTGGACTCAGAACAGATTGGTATTGAAAATGAACGAAATCGGACGACAACCACGCCCCCTTTTCCTACATCGAAAATATCGAAAAATTTAAATATGAGATAATTCGGAAACGAACACCACTAAAATAATGAAATTTTGCTAGGTGGATTGGTATTATAACGCAAAACAAAAGTTCAGTAAAATTTCGGAATATGGTTATCAACGCCCACATTTATAAGAAGCAAATTTAGAAGTTTAACAAGCTGTAAATCAATAGCCGTTGGAGATATAACATTGAAATTTGGCATAGACATTTTGTTCGTAGCGGCCACTGCTTGCTGTGAAAATGAGCTAAATCGGCTAAAAGCCAGGCTTTTTTTCATTATACCCAGCAGTACTTGTACACAGGGTATTATAACTTTGTTTGGATAACGGTTGGCTGTGTAGGTATAAAGTAATCGAGATAGATATAGACTTCCATGTATCAAAATGACCAGGAACGAAAAAAATTTGATTGAGCTATGTTCGTCCGTCCGTCTGCTCGTTAGCACGATAAGTTGAGGCAAATATCGAGATATCTTCACCAAATTCGGTATGCGGGCTTATTTGGACTCAGAACAGATTGGTATTGAAAATGAACGAAATCGGACGATAACCACGCCCCGTCTCCTATATCGAAAATATCGAAAAATTAAAAAATGAGATAATTCGGAAACGAATACCACTAAAATAATGAAATTTTGCTAGGTGGATTCGTCCTATCACGCAAAACAAAAGTTCAGTAAAAATTCGGAATATGGTTATGGCAACGCCCACACTAAAAGAAGCAAATTTAAAAGTTTAACAAGCTGTTAATCGATAGCCGTTGGAGATATAACATTGAAATTTGGCGTAGAAATCTTGTTCGTAGCGACAACTGCTTGCTGTGAAAATGCGCTAAATCGGCTGAAAGCCAAGCTTTATTTTTATTATACCCAGCTTAACTTGTACACAGGGTATTATAACTTTGTTTGGATAACGGTTGGCTGTACAGGTATAAAGTAATCGAGATAGATATAGAAGTCCATATATCAAAATGACCAGAATCGAAAAAAAAAATTGATTGGGCTATGTCCGTCCGTCCGTCTGCCCCGTTAACACGATAACTTGAGCAAATATTGAGATACCCTCACCAAATTCGGTATGCGGGCTTATTTAGACTCAGAACAGATTATTATTGAAAATGAACGAAATCGGACGATAGCCACGCCCCTTTTCCTATATCGAAAATATCGAAAAATTTAATATGAGATAATTCGGAAACGAACACCACTAAAATAATGAAATTTTGCTAGGTGGATTGGTTTTATAACGCAAAACAAAAGTTCAGTAAAATTTCGGAATATGGTTATCAACGCCCACATTTATAAGAGCAAATATAGAAGTTTAACAAGCTGTAAATCATAGCCGTTGGAGATATAACATTGAAATTTGGCATAGACATTTTGTTCGTAGCGACCACTGCTTGCTGTGAAAATGAGCTAAATCGGCTAAAAGCCACGCTTTATTTTTATTATCAGGGTATTATAACTTTGTTTGCATAACGGTTGGCTGTACAGGTATAAAGTAATCGAGATAGATATCGACTTCCATATATCAAAATGACCAGGATCGAAAAAAATTTGATTGAGCTATGTCCGTCCGTCTGCCCGTTAACACGATAAGTTGAGCAAATATCGAGATATCTTCAGCAAATTCGGTATGCGGGCTTATTTGGACTCAGAAACAGATTGGTATTGAAAATGAACGAAATCGGACGACAACCACGCCCCCTTTTCCTACATCGAAAATATCGAAAAATTTAAATATGAGATAATTCGGAAACGAACACCACTAAAATAATGAAATTTTGCTAGGTGGATTGGTATTATAACGCAAAACAAAAGTTCAGTAAAATTTCGGAATATGGTTATCAACGCCCACATTTATAGGAAGCAAATTTAGAAGTTTAACAGCTGTAAATCAATAGCCGTTGGAGATATAACATTGAAATTTGGCGTAGACATTTTGTTCGTAGCGACAACTGCTTGCTGTGAAAATGAGATAAATCGGCTGCAAGCCACGCTTTATTTTTATTATACCCATCTGTACTTGTACACAGGCTATTATAACTTTGTTTGGATAACGGTTGGCTGTACAGGTATAAAGTAATCGAGATAGATATAGACTTCCATATATCAAAATGACCAGGATCGAAAAAAATTTGATTGAGCTATGTCCGTCCGTCTACCCGTTAACACGATAAGTTGAGCAAATACCGAAATATCTTCACCAAATTCGGTATGCGGGCTTATTTGGACTCAGAACAGATTGGTATTGAAAATGAACGAAATCGGACGACAACCACGCCCCCTTTTCCTACATCGAAAATATCGAAAAATTTAAATATGAGACAATTCGGAAACGAACACCACTAAAATAATGAAATTTTGCTAGGTGGATTGGTATTATAACGCAAAACAAAAGTTCAGTAAAATTTCGGAATATGGTTATCAACGCCCACATTTATAAGAAGCAAATTTAGAAGTTTAACAAGCTGTAAATCAATAGCCGTTGGAGATATAACATTGAAATTTGGCATAGACATTTTGTTCGTAGCGACCACTGCTTGCTGTGAAAATGAGCTAAATCGGCTAAAAGCCAGGCTTTTTTTCATTATACCCAGCAGTACTTGTACACAGGGTATTATAACTTTGTTTGGATAACGGTTGGCTGTGTAGGTATAAAGTAATCGAGATAGATATAGACTTCCATGTATCAAAATGACCAGGAACGAAAAAAATTTGATTGAGCTATGTTCGTCCGTCCGTCTGCTCGTTAGCACGATAAGTTGAGCAAATATCGAGATATCTTCACCAAATTCGGTATGCGGGCTTATTTGGACTCAGAACAGATTGGTATTGAAAATGAACGAAATCGGACGATAACCACGCCCCGTCTCCTATATCGAAAATATCGAAAAATTAAAAAATGAGATAATTCGGAAACGAATACCACTAAAATAATGAAATTTTGCTAGGTGGATTCGTCCTATCACGCAAAACAAAAGTTCAGTAAAAATTCGGAATATGGTTATGGCAACGCCCACACTAATAAGAAGCAAATTTAAAAGTTTAACAAGCTGTTAATCAATAGCCGTTGGAGATATAACATTGAAATTTGGCGTAGAAATCTTGTTCGTAGCGACAACTGCTTGCTGTGAAAATGCGCTAAATCGGCTGAAAGCCAAGCTTTATTTTTATTATACCCAGCTTAACTTGTACACAGGGTATTATAACTTTGTTTGGATAACGGTTGGCTGTACAGGTATAAAGTAATCGAGATAGATATAGAAGTCCATATATCAAAATGACCAGAATCGAAAAAAAAATTGATTGGGCTATGTCCGTCCGTCCGTCTGCCCGTTAACACGATAACTTGAGCAAATATTGAGATACCTTCACCAAATTCGGTATGCGGGCTTATTTAGACTCAGAACAGATTATTATTGAAAATGAACGAAATCGGACGATAGCCACGCCCCTTTTCCTATATCGAAAATATCGAAAAATTTAAATATGAGATAATTCGGAAACGAACACCACTAAAATAATGAAATTTTGCTAGGTGGATTGGTTTTATAACGCAAAACAAAAGTTCAGTAAAATTTCGGAATATGGTTATCAACGCCCACATTTATAAGAAGCAAATATAGAAGTTTAACAAGCTGTAAATCAATAGCCGTTGGAGATATAACATTGAAATTTGGCATAGACATTTTGTTCGTAGCGACCACTGCTTGCTGTGAAAATGAGCTAAATCGGCTAAAAGCCACGCTTTATTTTTATTATCAGGGTATTATAACTTTGTTTGCATAACGGTTGGCTGTACAGGTATAAAGTAATCGAGATAGATATCGACTTCCATATATCAAAATGACCAGGATCGAAAAAAATTTGATTGAGCTATGTCCGTCCGTCTGCCCGTTAACACGATAAGTTGAGCAAATATCGAGATATCTTCAGCAAATTCGGTATGCGGGCTTATTTGGACTCAGAACAGATTGGTATTGAAAATGAACGAAATCGGACGACAACCACGCCCCCTTTTCCTACATCGAAAATATCGAAAAATTTAAATATGAGATAATTCGGAAACGAACACCACTAAAATAATGAAATTTTGCTAGGTGGATTCGTCCTATCACGCAAAACAAAAGTTCAGTAAAAATTCGGAATATGGTTATGGCAACGCCCACACTAATAAGAAGCAAATTTAAAAGTTTAACAAGCTGTTAATCAATAGCCGTTGGAGATATAACATTGAAATTTGGCGTAGACATTTTGTTCGTAGCGACAACTGCTTGCTGTGAAAATGAGATAAATCGGCTGCAAGCCACGCTTTATTTTTATTATACCCATCTGTACTTGTACACAGGCTATTATAACTTTGTTTGGATAACGGTTGGCTGTACAGGTATAAAGTAATCGAGATAGATATAGACTTCCATATATCAAAATGACCAGGATCGAAAAAAATTTGATTGAGCTATGTCCGTCCGTCTACCCGTTAACACGATAAGTTGAGCAAATACCGAAATATCTTCACCAAATTCGGTATGCGGGCTTATTTGGACTCAGAACAGATTGGTATTGAAAATGAACGAAATCGGACGACAACCACGCCCCCTTTTCCTACATCGAAAATATCGAAAAATTTAAATATGAGATAATTCGGAAACGAACACCACTAAAATAATGAAATTTTGCTAGGTGGATTGGTATTATAACGCAAAACAAAAGTTCAGTAAAATTTCGGAATATGGTTATCAACGCCCACATTTATAAGAAGCAAATTTAGAAGTTTAACAAGCTGTAAATCAATAGCCGTTGGAGATATAACATTGAAATTTGGCATAGACATTTTGTTCGTAGCGACCACTGCTTGCTGTGAAAATGAGCTAAATCGGCTAAAAGCCAGGCTTTTTTTCATTATACCCAGCAGTACTTGTACACAGGGTATTATAACTTTGTTTGGATAACGGTTGGCTGTGTAGGTATAAAGTAATCGAGATAGATATAGACTTCCATGTATCAAAATGACCAGGAACGAAAAAAATTTGATTGAGCTATGTTCGTCCGTCCGTCTGCTCGTTAGCACGATAAGTTGAGCAAATATCGAGATATCTTCACCAAATTCGGTATGCGGGCTTATTTGGACTCAGAACAGATTGGTATTGAAAATGAACGAAATCGGACGATAACCACGCCCCTTTTCCTATATCGAAAATATCGAAAAATTTAAATATGAGATAATTCGGAAACGAATACCACTAAAATAATGAAATTTTGCTAGGTGGATTCGTCCTATCACGCAAAACAAAAGTTCAGTAAAAATTCGGAATATGGTTATGGCAACGCCCACACTAATAAGAAGCAAATTTAAAAGTTTAACAAGCTGTTAATCAATAGCCGTTGGAGATATAACATTGAAATTTGGCGTAGAAATCTTGTTCGTAGCGACAACTGCTTGCTGTGAAAATGCGCTAAATCGGCTGAAAGCCAAGCTTTATTTTTATTATACCCAGCTTAACTTGTACACAGGGTATTATAACTTTGTTTGGATAACGGTTGGCTGTACAGGTATAAAGTAATCGAGATAGATATAGAAGTCCATATATCAAAATGACCAGAATCGAAAAAAAAATTGATTGGGCTATGTCCGTCCGTCCGTCTGCCCGTTAACACGATAACTTGAGCAAATATTGAGATACCTTCACCAAATTCGGTATGCGGGCTTATTTAGACTCAGAACAGATTATTATTGAAAATGAACGAAATCGGACGATAGCCACGCCCCTTTTCCTATATCGAAAATATCGAAAAATTTAAATATGAGATAATTCGGAAACGAACACCACTAAAATAATGAAATTTTGCTAGGTGGATTGGTTTTATAACGCAAAACAAAAGTTCAGTAAAATTTCGGAATATGGTTATCAACGCCCACATTTATAAGAAGCAAATATAGAAGTTTAACAAGCTGTAAATCAATAGCCGTTGGAGATATAACATTGAAATTTGGCATAGACATTTTGTTCGTAGCGACCACTGCTTGCTGTGAAAATGAGCTAAATCGGCTAAAAGCCACGCTTTATTTTTATTATCAGGGTATTATAACTTTGTTTGCATAACGGTTGGCTGTACAGGTATAAAGTAATCGAGATAGATATCGACTTCCATATATCAAAATGACCAGGATCGAAAAAAATTTGATTGAGCTATGTCCGTCCGTCTGCCCGTTAACACGATAAGTTGAGCAAATATCGAGATATCTTCAGCAAATTCGGTATGCGGGCTTATTTGGACTCAGAACAGATTGGTATTGAAAATGAACGAAATCGGACGACAACCACGCCCCCTTTTCCTACATCGAAAATATCGAAAAATTTAAATATGAGATAATTCGGAAACGAACACCACTAAAATAATGAAATTTTGCTAGGTGGATTGGTTTTATAACGCAAAACAAAAGTTCAGTAAAATTTCGGAATATGGTTATCAACGCCCACATTTATAGGAAGCAAATTTAGAAGTTTAACAAGCTGTAAATCAATAGCCGTTGGAGATATAACATTGAAATTTGGCGTAGACATTTTGTTCGTAGCGACAACTGCTTGCTGTGAAAATGAGATAAATCGGCTGCAAGCCACGCTTTATTTTTATTATACCCATCTGTACTTGTACACAGGCTATTATAACTTTGTTTGGATAACGGTTGGCTGTACAGGTATAAAGTAATCGAGATAGATATAGACTTCCATATATCAAAATGACCAGGATCGAAAAAAATTTGATTGAGCTATGTCCGTCCGTCTGCCCGTTAACACGATAAGTTGAGCAAATATCGAGATATCTTCAGCAAATTCGGTATGCGGGCTTATTTGGACTCAGAACAGATTGGTATTGAAAATGAACGAAATCGGACGACAACCACGCCCCCTTTTCCTACATCGAAAATATCGAAAAATTTAAATATGAGATAATTCGGAAACGAACACCACTAAAATAATGAAATTTTGCTAGGTGGATTGGTTTTATAACGCAAAACAAAAGTTCAGTAAAATTTCGGAATATGGTTATCAACGCCCACATTTATAAGAAGCAAATATAGAAGTTTAACAAGCTGTAAATCAATAGCCGTTGGAGATATAACATTGAAATTTGGCATAGACATTTTGTTCGTAGCGACCACTGCTTGCTGTGAAAATGAGCTAAATCGGCTAAAAGCCACGCTTTATTTTTATTATCAGGGTATTATAACTTTGTTTGCATAACGGTTGGCTGTACAGGTATAAAGTAATCGAGATAGATATCGACTTCCATATATCAAAATGACCAGGATCGAAAAAAATTTGATTGAGCTATGTCCGTCCGTCTGCCCGTTAACACGATAAGTTGAGCAAATATCGAGATATCTTCAGCAAATTCGGTATGCGGGCTTATTTGGACTCAGAACAGATTGGTATTGAAAATGAACGAAATCGGACGACAACCACGCCCCCTTTTCCTACATCGAAAATATCGAAAAATTTAAATATGAGATAATTCGGAAACGAACACCACTAAAATAATGAAATTTTGCTAGGTGGATTGGTATTATAACGCAAAACAAAAGTTCAGTAAAATTTCGGAATATGGTTATCAACGCCCACATTTATAAGAAGCAAATTTAGAAGTTTAACAAGCTGTAAATCAATAGCCGTTGGAGATATAACATTGAAATTTGGCATAGACATTTTGTTCGTAGCGACCACTGCTTGCTGTGAAAATGAGCTAAATCGGCTAAAAGCCAGGCTTTTTTTCATTATACCCAGCAGTACTTGTACACAGGGTATTATAACTTTGTTTGGATAACGGTTGGCTGTGTAGGTATAAAGTAATCGAGATAGATATAGACTTCCATGTATCAAAATGACCAGGAACGAAAAAAATTTGATTGAGCTATGTTCGTCCGTCCGTCTGCTCGTTAGCACGATAAGTTGAGCAAATATCGAGATATCTTCACCAAATTCGGTATGCGGGCTTATTTGGACTCAGAACAGATTGGTATTGAAAATGAACGAAATCGGACGATAACCACGCCCCGTCTCCTATATCGAAAATATCGAAAAATTAAAAAATGAGATAATTCGGAAACGAATACCACTAAAATAATGAAATTTTGCTAGGTGGATTCGTCCTATCACGCAAAACAAAAGTTCAGTAAAAATTCGGAATATGGTTATGGCAACGCCTACACTTATAAGAAGCAAATTTAAAAGTTTAACAAGCTGTTAATCAATAGCCGTTGGAGATATAACATTGAAATTTGGCGTAGAAATTTTGTTCGTAGCGACAACAGCTTGCTGTGAAAATGCGCTAAATCGGCTGAAAGCCAAGCTTTATTTTTATTATACCCAGCTTAACTTGTACACAGGGTATTATAACTTTGTTTGGATAACGGTTGGCTGTACAGGTATAAAGTAATCGAGATAGATATAGAAGTCCATATATCAAAATGACCAGGATCGAAAAAAAAATTGATTGGGCTATGTCCGTCCGTCTGCCCGTTAACACGATAACTTGAGCAAATATTGAGATACCTTCACCAAATTCGGTATGCGGGCTTATTTAGACTCAGAACAGATTATTATTGAAAATGAACGAAATCGGACGATAACCACGCCCCGTCTCCTATATCGAAAAATTTAAAAATGAGATTATTCGGAAACGAATACCTCTAAAATAATGAAATTTTGCTAGGTGGATTGGTCTTATCACGCAAAACAAAAGTTCAGTAAAATTTCGGAATATGGTTATGGCAACGCCCACATTTATAAGAAGCAAATTTAAAAGTTTAACAAGCTGTAAATCAATAGCCGTTGGAGATATAACATTGAAATTTGGCGTAGAAATCTTGTTCGTAGCGACAACTGCTTGCTGTGAAAATGCGCTAAATCGGCTGAAAGCCAAGCTTTATTTTTATTATACCCAGCTTTACTTGTACACAGGGTATTATAACTTTGTTTGGATAACGGTTGGCTGTACAGGTATAAAGTAATCGAGATAGATATAGACGTCTATATATCAAAATGACCAGGATCGAAAAAAAATTTGATTAGCTATATCCGTCCGTCTGTCCGTCCGTCCCTCTGCCCGTTAACACGATAACTTGAGCAAATATTGAGACACCTTCACCAAATTCGGTATGCGGGCTTATTTAGACTCAGAACAGATTGGTATTGAAAATGAACGAAATCGGACGATAACCACGCCCCCGTTTCCTATATCGAAAATATCGAGAAATTTAAAAATGAGATAATTCGGAAACGAATACCACTAAAATAATGAAATTTTGCTAGGTGGATTGATTTTATAACGCAAAACAAAAGTTCAGTAAAATTTCGGAATATGGTTATGGCAACGCCCACATTTATAAGAAGCAAATTTAGAAGTTTAACAAGCTGTAAATCAATAGCCGTTGGAGATATAACATTGAAATTTGGAGTAGACATTTTGTTCGTAGCGACCACTGCTTGCTGTGAAAATGAGCTAAATCGGCTGAAAGCCACGCTTTATTTTTATTATACCCAGCTGTACTTGTACACAGGGTATTATAACTTTGTTTGCATAACGGTTAGCTGTACTGGTATACAGTAATCGAGATAGATATAGACTTCCATATATCAAAATGACCAGGATCGAAAAAAATTTGATTGAGCTATGTCCGTCTGTCTGTCCGGTAACACGATAAGTTGAGCAAATATCGAGATATCTTCACCAAATTCGGTATGCGGGCTTATTAGACTCAGAACAGATTGGCATTGAAAATGAACGAAATCGGACGACAACCACGCCCCCTTTTCCTACATCGAAAATATCGAAAAATTTAAAAATGAGATAATTCGGAAACGAATACCTCTAAAATAATGAAATTTTGCTAGGTGGATTGGTCTTATCACGCAAAACAAAAGTTCAGCAAAATTTCGGAATATGGTTATGGCAACGCCCACATTTATAAGAAGCAAATTTAAAAGTTTAACAAGCTGTAAATCAATAGCCGTTGGAGATATAACATTGAAATTTGGCGTAGAAATTTTGTTCGTAGCGACAACTGCTTGCTGTGAAAATGCGCTAAATCGGCTGAAAGCCAAGCTTTATTTTGATTATACCCAGCTGTACTTGTACACAGGGTATTATAACTTTGTTTGGATAAAGGTTGGTTGTGCAGGTATAAAGTAATCGAGATAGATATAGACTTCCATATATCAAAATGACCAGGATCGACAGAAATTTGATTGAGCCATGCCCGCCCGTCTGTCCGTTAACACGATAACTTGAGCAAATATTGAGATATGCTCGTATTCACCAAATTCGGTATGCGGGCTTATTTAGACTCAGAACAGATTGGTATTGAAAGTGAACGAAATCGGACGACAACCACGCAACCGTTTCCTATATCGAAAATATCGAAAACTTTAAAAATGAGATAATTCGGAAACGAATACCACTAAAATAATGAAGTTTTGCTAGGTGGATTGGTTTTATAACGCAAAACAAAAGCCCAGTAAAATTTCGGAATATGGTTATGGCAACGCCCACATTTATAAGAAGCAAATTTAGAAGTTTAACAAGCTGTAAATCAATAGCCGTTGGAGATATAACATTGAAATTTGGCGTAGACATTTTGTTCGCAGCGGCAACTGCTTGCTGTGAAAATGAGATAAATCGGCTGAAAGCCACGCTTTATTTTTATTATACCCATCTGTACTTGTACACAGGGTATTATAACTTTGTTTGGATAACGGTTGGCTGTACATGTATAAAGTAATCGAGATAGATATAGACTTCCATATATCAAAATGACCAGGATCGAAAAAAATTTGATTGAGCTATGTCCGTCCGTCTGTCCGTTAACAGGATAACTTGAGCAACATAACGAGATTGGTATTGAGAATGAACGAAATCAAAATGACCGGGATCGAAAAAAATGTGACTGAGCCACGTCCGTCCATCTGTCCGTGTGTCCGTCCGTCCGTCTGTCCGTTAACCCGGTAACTTGAGCAAATATCGAGACATCTTCATCAAATTCGCTATGCGGGCTTATTTAGACTCGGAACAGATTGGTATTGAAAATGAACGAAATCGGACGACAACCACGCCCCCTTTTCCTACATCGAAAATATCAAAAAATTTAAATATGAGATAATTCGGAAACGAACACCACTAAAATAATGAAATTTTGCTAGGTGGATTGGTTTTATAACGCAAAACAAAAGTTCAGTAAAATTTCGGAATATGGTTATCAACGCCCACATTTATAGGAAGCAAATTTAGAAGTTTAACAAGCTGTAAATCAATAGCCGTTGGAGATATAACATTGAAATTTGGCATAGACATTTTGTTCGTAGCGACCACTGCTTGCTGTGAAAATGAGCTAAATCGGCTAAAAGCCAGGCTTTTTTTCAATATACCCAGCTGTACTTGTACACAGGGTATTATAACTTTGTTTGGATAACGGTTGGCTGTGTAGGTATAAAGTAATCGAGATAGATATAGACTTCCATGTATCAAAATGACCAGGATCGAAAAAAATTTGATTGAGCTATGTCCGTCCGTCCGTCTGCCCGTTAGCACGATAAGTTGAGCAAATATCGAGATATCTTCACCAAATTCGGTATGCGGGCTTATTTGGACTCAGAACAGATTGGTATTGAAAATGAACGAAATCGGACGATAGCCACGCCCCTTTTCCTATATCGAAAATATCGAAATATTTAAATATGAAATAATTCGGAAACGAACACCACTAAAATAATGAAATTTTGCTAGGTGGATTGGTTTTATAACGCAAAACAAAAGTTCAGTAAAATTTCGGAATATGGTTATCAACGCCCACATTTATAGGAAGCAAATTAAGAAGTTTAACAAGCTGTAAATCAATAGCCGTTGGAGATATAACATTGAAATTTGGCATAGACATTTTGTTCGTAGCGACCACTGCTTGCTGTGAAAATGAGCTAAATCGGCTAAAAGCCAGGCTTTTTTTCATTATACCCAGCAGTACTTGTACACAGGGTATTATAACTTTGTTTGGATAACGGTTGGCTGTGTAGGTATAAAGTAATCGAGATAGATATAGGGCCGGTTTCACCAACGCGACTAAGACTAAAACTAAGTCGTGACTTAAGTTAGCACAGATTCGATACTAACTTAATTTTGGGTTTCACCAACTGAGCGACTTAAATAATTTTGAGCACAACAACCCGATCAGCTGTTTTATGCATAGTAGTATTTTTTCATACCAGACAACTCTGCGCATCCCAATATCCCAGTGCGAAAAGGGCATGTATGGCCATACAAGAAGGAATGTATTGATCTTACACCCATTTCGCTTTAGTTGGAAGGTACTAAATTTAAAGCTTAATTGAAAACGATAGTTTCGTAATGGTTGCATGCTAGAAAACAAGCGTTCACATGCATCTACGCTTACCCTGTTAAAGTCAAGCATGGTGAAGTTTCCGACGGGAGCGTTGCACAAAACAAATTAGCAACATTACTGACATTTAGGTTTTGAACCACAGCAACACTGCTTAGTCGAGAATAAGTCAGCTGGCAAGTTGACTAAGTTGTGACTTAGCTAAGTTAGGTGGTGAAACTGAAAAAGTGAAAATCGCTACTTAACTAAGTTAAGTCGAGTTGGTGAAACCAGGCCATAGACTTCCATGTATCAAAATGACCAGGAACGAAAAAAATTTGATTGAGCTATGTTCGTCCGTCCGTCTGCCCGTTAGCACGATAAGTTGAGCAAATATCGAGATATCTTCACCAAATTCGGTATGCGGGCTTATTTGGACTCAGAACAGATTGGTATTGAAAATGAACGAAATCGGACGATAACCACGCCCCGTCTCCTATATCGAAAATATCGAAAAATTAAAAAAATGAGATAATTCGGAAACGAATACCACTAAAATAATGAAATTTTGCTAGGTGGATTCGTCCTATCACGCAAAACAAAAGTTCAGTAAAAATTCGGAATATGGTTATGGCAACGCCCACACTTATAAGAAGCAAATTTAAAAGTTTAACAAGCTGTTAATCAATAGCCGTTGGAGATATAACATTGAAATTTGGCGTAGAAATTTTGTTCGTAGCGACAACTGCTTGCTGTGAAAATGCGCTAAATCGGCTGAAAGCCAAGCTTTATTTTTATTATACCCAGCTTAACTTGTACACAGGGTATTATAACTTTGTTTGGATAACGGTTGGCTGTACAGGTATAAAGTAATCGAGATAGATATAGAAGTCCATGTATCAAAATGACCAGGATCGAAAAAAAAATGTATTGGGCTATGTCCGTCCGTCTGCCCGTTAACACGATAACTTGAGCAAATATTGAGATACCTTCACCAAATTCGGTATGCGGGCTTATTTAGACTCAGAACAGATTATTATTGAAAATGAACGAATTCGGACGATAGCCACGCCCCTTTTCCTATATCGAAAATATCGAAAAATTTAAATATGAGATAATTCGGAAACGAACACCACTAAAATAATGAAATTTTGCTAGGTGGATTGGTATTATAACGCAAAACAAAACTTCAGTAAAATTTCGGAATATGGTTATCAACGCCCACATTTATAAGAAGCAAATTTAGAAGTTTAACAAGCTGTAAATCAATAGCCGTTGGAGATATAACATTGAAATTTGGCATAGACATTTTGTTCGTAGCGGCCACTGCTTGCTGTGAAAATGAGCTAAATCGGCTAAAAGCCACGCTTTATTTTTATTATCAGGGTATTATAACTTTGTTTGCATAACGGTTGGATGTACAGGTATAAAGTAATCGAGATAGATATCGACTTCCATATATCAAAATGACCAGGATCGAAAAAAATTTGATTGAGCTATGTCCGTCCGTCTGCCCGTTAACACGATAAGTTGAGCAAATATCGAGATATCTTCACCAAATTCGGTATGCGGGCTTATTTGGACTCAGAACAGATTGGTATTGAAAATGAACGAAATCGGACGATAGCCACGCCCCTTTTCCTATATCGAAAATATCGAAAAATTTAAATATGAGATAATTCGGAAACGAACACCACTAAAATAATGAAATTTTGCTAGGTGGATTGGTTTTATAACGCAAAACAAAAGTTCAGTAAAATTTCGGAATATGGTTATCAACGCCCACATTTATAGGAAGCAAATTTAGAAGTTTAACAAGCTGTAAATCAATAGCCGTTGGAGATATAACATTGAAATTTGGCATAGACATTTTGTTCGTAGCGACCACTGCTTGCTGTGAAAATGAGCTAAATCGGCTAAAAGCCAGGCTTTTTTTCATTATACCCAGCAGTACTTGTACACAGGGTATTATAACTTTGTTTGGATAACGGTTGGCTGTGTAGGTATAAAGTAATCGGGATAGATATAGACTTCCATGTATCAAAATGACCAGGAACGAAAAAAATTTGATTGAGCTATGTTCGTCCGTCCGTCTGCCCGTTAGCACGATAAGTTGAGCAAATATCGAGATATCTTCACCAAATTCGGTATGCGGGCTTATTTGGACTCAGAACAGATTGGTATTGAAAATGAACGAAATCGGACGATAACCACGCCCCGTCTCCTATATCGAAAATATCGAAAAATTAAAAAATGAGATAATTCGGAAACGAATACCACTAAAATAATGAAATTTTGCTAGGTGGATTCGTCCTATCACGCAAAACAAAAGTTCAGTAAAAATTCGGAATATGGTTATGGCAACGCCCACACTTATAAGAAGCAAATTTAAAAGTTTAACAAGCTGTTAATCAATAGCCGTTGGAGATATAACATTGAAATTTGGCGTAGAAATTTTGTTCGTAGCGACAACAGCTTGCTGTGAAAATGCGCTAAATCGGCTGAAAGCCAAGCTTTATTTTTATTATACCCAGCTTAACTTGTACACAGGGTATTATAACTTTGTTTGGATAACGGTTGGCTGTACAGGTATAAAGTAATCGAGATAGATATCGACTTCCATATATCAAAATGACCAGGATCGAAAAAAATTTGATTGAGCTATGTCCGTCCGTCTGCCCGTTAACACGATAAGTTGAGCAAATATCGAGATATCTTCACCAAATTCGGTATGCGGGCTTATTTGGACTCAGAACAGATTGGTATTGAAAATGAACGAAATCGGACGATAACCACGCCCCGTCTCCTATATCGAAAATATCGAAAAATTAAAAAATGAGATAATTCGGAAACGAATACCACTAAAATAATGAAATTTTGCTAGGTGGATTGGTCTTATCACGCAAAACAAAAGTTCAGTAAAATTTCGGAATATGGTTATGGCAACGCCCACATTTATAAGAAGCAAATTTAAAAGTTTAACAAGCTGTAAATCAATAGCCGTTGGAGATATAACATTGAAATTTGGCGTAGAAATCTTGTTCGTAGCGACAACTGCTTGCTGTGAAAATGCGCTAAATCGGCTGAAAGCCAAGCTTTATTTTTATTATACCCAGCTTTACTTGTACACAGGGTATTATAACTTTGTTTGGATAACGGTTGGCTGTACAGGTATAAAGTAATCGAGATAGATATAGACGTCTATATATCAAAATGACCAGGATCGAAAAAAAATTTGATTGAGCTATATCCGTCCGTCTGTCCGTCCGTCCCTCTGCCCGTTAACACGATAACTTGAGCAAATATTGAGACACCTTCACCAAATTCGGTATGCGGGCTTATTTAGACTCAGAACAGATTGGTATTGAAAATGAACGAAATCGGACGATAACCACGCCCCCGTTTCCTATATCGACCAGGATCGAAAATATCGAGAAATTTAAAAATGAGATAATTCGGAAACGAATACCACTAAAATAATGAAATTTTGCTAGGTGGATTGATTTTATAACGCAAAACAAAAGTTCAGTAAAATTTCGGAATATGGTTATGGCAACGCCCACATTTATAAGAAGCAAATTTAGAAGTTTAACAAGCTGTAAATCAATAGCCGTTGGAGATATAACATTGAAATTTGGAGTAGACATTTTGTTCGTAGCGACCACTGCTTGCTGTGAAAATGAGCTAAATCGGCTGAAAGCCACGCTTTATTTTTATTATACCCAGCTGTACTTGTACACAGGGTATTATAACTTTGTTTGCATAACGGTTAGCTGTACTGGTATAAAGTAATCGAGATAGATATAGACTTCCATATATCAAAATGACCAGGATCGAAAAAAATTTGATTGAGCTATGTCCGTCTGTCTGTCCGGTAACACGATAAGTTGAGCAAATATCGAGATATCTTCACCAAATTCGGTATGCGGGCTTATTAGACTCAGAACAGATTGGCATTGAAAATGAACGAAATCGGACGACAACCACGCCCCCTTTTCCTACATCGAAAATATCGAAAAATTTAAAAATGAGATAATTCGGAAACGAATACCTCTAAAATAATGAAATTTTGCTAGGTGGATTGGTCTTATCACGCAAAACAAAAGTTCAGTAAAATTTCGGAATATGGTTATGGCAACGCCCACATTTATAAGAAGCAAATTTAAAAGTTTAACAAGCTGTAAATCAATAGCCGTTGGAGATATAACATTGAAATTTGGCGTAGAAATTTTGTTCGTAGCGACAACTGCTTGCTGTGAAAATGCGCTAAATCGGCTGAAAGCCAAGCTTTATTTTGATTATACCCAGCTGTACTTGTACACAGGGTATTATAACTTTGTTTGGATAAAGGTTGGCTGTGCAGGTATAAAGTAATCGAGATAGATATAGACTTCCATATATCAAAATGACCAGGATCGAAAGAAATTTGATTGAGCCATGCCCGCCCGTCTGTCCGTTAACACGATAACTTGAGCAAATATTGAGATATGCTCGTATTCACCAAATTCGGTATGCGGGCTTATTTAGACTCAGAACAGATTGGTATTGAAAGTGAACGAAATCGGACGACAACCACGCCCCCGTTTCCTATATCGAAAATATCGAAAACTTTAAAAATGAGATAATTCGGAAACGAATACCACTAAAATAATGAAGTTTTGCTAGGTGGATTGGTTTTATAACGCAAAACAAAAGCCCAGTAAAATTTCGGAATATGGTTATGGCAACGCCCACATTTATAAGAAGCAAATTTAGAAGTTTAACAAGCTGTAAATCAATAGCCGTTGGAGATATAACATTGAAATTTAGCATAGATCGAAAAAAATTTGATTGAGCTATGTCCGTCCGTCTGCCCGTTAACACGATAAGTTGAGCAAATATCGAGATATCTTCACCAAATTCGGTATGCGGGCTTATTTGGACTCAGAACAGATTGGTATTGAAAATGAACGAAATCGGACGATAACCACGCCCCGTCTCCTATATCGAAAATATCGAAAAATTAAAAAATGAGATAATTCGGAAACGAATACCACTAAAATAATGAAATTTTGCTAGGTGGATTCGTCCTATCACGCAAAACAAAAGTTCAGTAAAAATTCGGAATATGGTTATGGCAACGCCCACACTTATAAGAAGCAAATTTAAAAGTTTAACAAGCTGTTAATCAATAGCCGTTGGAGATATAACATTGAAATTTGGCGTAGAAATTTTGTTCGTAGCGACAACAGCTTGCTGTGAAAATGCGCTAAATCGGCTGAAAGCCAAGCTTTATTTTTATTATACCCAGCTTAACTTGTACACAGGGTATTATAACTTTGTTTGGATAACGGTTGGCTGTACAGGTATAAAGTAATCGAGATAGATATAGAAGTCCATATATCAAAATGACCAGGATCGAAAAAAAAATTGATTGGGCTATGTTCGTCCGTCTGCCCGTTAACACGATAACTTGAGCAAATATTGAGATACCTTCACCAAATTCGGTATGCGGGCTTATTTAGACTCAGAACAGATTATTATTGAAAATGAACGAAATCGGACGATAACCGCGCCCCGTCTCCTATATCGAAAAATTTAAAAATGAGATTATTCGGAAACGAATACCACTAAAATAATGAAATTTTGCTAGGTGGATTGGTCTTATCACGCAAAACAAAAGTTCAGTAAAATTTCGGAATATGGTTATGGCAACGCCCACATTTATAAGAAGCAAATTTAAAAGTTTAACAAGCTGTAAATCAATAGCCGTTGGAGATATAACATTGAAATTTGGCGTAGAAATCTTGTTCGTAGCGACAACTGCTTGCTGTGAAAATGCGCTAAATCGGCTGAAAGCCAAGCTTTATTTTTATTATACCCAGCTTTACTTGTACACAGGGTATTATAACTTTGTTTGGATAACGGTTGGCTGTACAGGTATAAAGTAATCGAGATAGATATAGACGTCTATATATCAAAATGACCAGGATCGAAAAAAAATTTGATTGAGCTATATCCGTCCGTCTGTCCCTCTGCCCGTTAACACGATAACTTGAGCAAATATTGAGACACCTTCACCAAATTCGGTATGCGGGCTTATTTAGACTCAGAACAGATTGGTATTGAAAATGAACGAAATCGGACGATAACCACGCCCCCGTTTCCTATATCGAAAATATCGAGAAATTTAAAAATGAGATAATTCGGAAACGAATACCACTAAAATAATGAAATTTTGCTAGGTGGATTGATTTTATAACGCAAAACAAAAGTTCAGTAAAATTTCGGAATATGGTTATGGCAACGCCCACATTTATAAGAAGCAAATTTAGAAGTTTAACAAGCTGTAAATCAATAGCCGTTGGAGATATAACATTGAAATTTGGAGTAGACATTTTGTTCGTAGCGACCACTGCTTGCTGTGAAAATGAGCTAAATCGGCTGAAAGCCACGCTTTATTTTTATTATACCCAGCTGTACTTGTACACAGGGTATTATAACTTTGTTTGCATAACGGTTAGCTGTACTGGTATAAAGTAATCGAGATAGATATAGACTTCCATATATCAAAATGACCAGGATCGAAAAAAATTTGATTGAGCTATGTCCGTCTGTCTGTCCGGTAA
Organism: Merzomyia westermanni; assembly: GCA_949987695.1. Classification (NCBI taxonomy): domain Eukaryota; kingdom Metazoa; phylum Arthropoda; class Insecta; order Diptera; family Tephritidae; genus Merzomyia; species Merzomyia westermanni. The sequence goes on from OX465292.1 coordinate 80,325,640, forward strand.
CACGATAAGTTGAGCAAATATCGAGATATCTTCACCAAATTCGGTATGCGGGCTTATTAGACTCAGAACAGATTGGCATTGAAAATGAACGAAATCGGACGACAACCACGCCCCCTTTTCCTACATCGAAAATATCGAAAAATTTAAAAATGAGATAATTCGGAAACGAATACCTCTAAAATAATGAAATTTTGCTAGGTGGATTGGTCTTATCACGCAAAACAAAAGTTCAGTAAAATTTCGGAATATGGTTATGGCAACGCCCACATTTATAAGAAGCAAATTTAAAAGTTTAACAAGCTGTAAATCAATAGCCGTTGGAGATATAACATTGAAATTTGGCGTAGAAATTTTGTTCGTAGCGACAACTGCTTGCTGTGAAAATGCGCTAAATCGGCTGAAAGCCAAGCTTTATTTTGATTATACCCAGCTGTACTTGTACACAGGGTATTATAACTTTGTTTGGATAAAGGTTGGCTGTGCAGGTATAAAGTAATCGAGATAGATATAGACTTCCATATATCAAAATGACCAGGATCGAAAGAAATTTGATTGAGCCATGCCCGCCCGTCTGTCCGTTAACACGATAACTTGAGCAAATATTGAGATATGCTCGTATTCACCAAATTCGGTATGCGGGCTTATTTAGACTCAGAACAGATTGGTATTGAAAGTGAACGAAATCGGACGACAACCACGCCCCCGTTTCCTATATCGAAAATATTGAAAACTTTAAAAATGAGATAATTCGGAAACGAATACCACTAAAATAATGAAGTTTTGCTAGGTGGATTGGTTTTATAACGCAAAACAAAAGCCCAGTAAAATTTCGGAATATGGTTATGGCAACGCCCACATTTATAAGAAGCAAATTTAGAAGTTTAACAAGCTGTAAATCAATAGCCGTTGGAGATATAACATTGAAATTTAGCATAGATCGAAAAAAATTTGATTGAGCTATGTCCGTCCGTCTGCCCGTTAACACGATAAGTTGAGCAAATATCGAGATATCTTCACCAAATTCGGTATGCGGGCTTATTTCGACTCAGAACAGATTGGTATTGAAAATGAACGAAATCGGACGATAACCACGCCCCCTTTTCCTACATCGAAAATATCGAAAAATTTAAAAATGAGATAATTCGAAAACGAATACCACTAAAATAATGAAATTTTGCTAGGTGGATTGATTTTATAACGCAAAACAAAAGTTCAGCAAAATTTCGGAATATGGTTATGGCAACGCCCACATTTATAAGAAGCAAATTTAGAAGTTTAACAAGCTGTAAATCAATAGCCGTTGGAGATATAACATTGAAATTTGGCGTAGACATTTTGTTCGTAGCGGCAACTGCTTGCTGTGAAAATGAGCTAAATCGGCTGAAAGTCAAGCTTTATTTTTATTATACCTGTACCTGTACACAGGGTATTATAACTTTGTTTTGATAACGGCTGGTTGTACAGGTATAAAGGAATCGAGATAGATATAGACTTCCATATGTCAAAATGACCAGGATCGAAAAAAATTTGATTGAGCCATGCCCGCCCGTCTGTCCGTTAACACGATAACTTGAGCAAATATTGAGATATGCTCGTATTCACCAAATTCGGTATGCGGGCTTATTTAGACTCAGAACAGATTGGTATTGAAAGTGAACGAAATCGGACGACAACCACGCCCCCGTTTCCTATATCGAAAATATTGAAAACTTTAAAAATGAGATAATTCGGAAACGAATACCACTAAAATAATGAAGTTTTGCTAGGTGGATTGGTTTTATAACGCAAAACAAAAGCCCAGTAAAATTTCGGAATATGGTTATGGCAACGCCCACATTTATAAGAAGCAAATTTAGAAGTTTAACAAGCTGTAAATCAATAGCCGTTGGAGATATAACATTGAAATTTAGCATAGATCGAAAAAAATTTGATTGAGCTATGTCCGTCCGTCTGCCCGTTAACACGATAAGTTGAGCAAATATCGAGATATCTTCACCAAATTCGGTATGCGGGCTTATTTCGACTCAGAACAGATTGGTATTGAAAATGAACGAAATCGGACGATAACCACGCCCCCTTTTCCTACATCGAAAATATCGAAAAATTTAAATATGAGATAATTCGGAAACGAACACCACTAAAATAATGAAATTTTGCTAGGTGGATTGATTTTATAACGCAAAACAAAAGTTCAGCAAAATTTCGGAATATGGTTATGGCAACGCCCACATTTATAAGAAGCAAATTTAGAAGTTTAACAAGCTGTAAATCAATAGCCGTTGGAGATATAACATTGAAATTTGGCGTAGACATTTTGTTCGTAGCGACAACTGCTTGCTGTGAAAATGAGATAAATCGGCTGCAAGCCACGCTTTATTTTTATTATACCCATCTGTACTTGTACACAGGCTATTATAACTTTGTTTGGATAACGGTTGGCTGTACAGGTATAAAGTAATCGAGATAGATATAGACTTCCATATATCAAAATGACCAGGATCGAAAAAAATTTGATTGAGCTATGTCCGTCCGTCTGCCCGTTAACACGATAAGTTGAGCAAATACCGAGATATCTTCAGCAAATTCGGTATGCGGGCTTATTTGGACTCAGAACAGATTGGTATTGAAAATGAACGAAATCGGACGACAACCACGCCCCCTTTTCCTGCATCGAAAATATCGAAAAATTTAAATATGAGATAATTCGGAAACGAACACCACTAAAATAATGAAATTTTGCTAGGTGGATTCGTCCTATCACGCAAAACAAAAGTTCAGTAAAAATTCGGAATATGGTTATGGCAACGCCCACACTTATAAGAAGCAAATTTAAAAGTTTAACAAGCTGTTAATCAATAGCCGTTGGAGATATAACATTGAAATTTGGAGTAGACATTTTGTTCGTAGCGACCACTGCTTGCTGTGAAAATGAGCTAAATCGGCTAAAAGCCAGGCTTTTTTTCATTATATCCAGCTGTACTTGTACACAGGGTATTATAACTTTGTTTGGATAACGGTTGGCTGTGTAGGTATAAAGTAATCGAGATAGATATAGACTTCCATGTATCAAAATGACCAGGATCGAAAAAAATTTGATTGAGCTATGTCCGTCCGTCCGTCTGCCCGTTAGCACGATAAGTTGAGCAAATATCGAGATATCTTCACCAAATTCGGTATGCGGGCTTATTTGGACTCAGAACGGATTGGTATTGAAAATGAACGAAATCGGGCGATAACCACGCCCCGTCTCCTATATCGAAAATATCGAAAAATTAAAAAATGAGATAATTCGGAAACGAATACCACTAAAATAATGAAATTTTGCTAGGTGGATTCGTCCTATCACGCAAAACAAAAGTTCAGTAAAAATTCGGAATATGGTTATGGCAACGCCCACACTTATAAGAAGCAAATTTAAAAGTTTAACAAGCTGTTAATCAATAGCCGTTGGAGATATAACATTGAAATTTGGCGTAGAAATTTTGTTCGTAGCGACAACTGCTTGCTGTGAAAATGCGCTAAATCGGCTGAAAGCCAAGCTTTATTTTTATTATACCCAGCTTAACTTGTACACAGGGTATTATAACTTTGTTTGGATAACGGTTGGCTGTACAGGTATAAAGTAATCGAGATAGATATAGAAGTCCATATATCAAAATGACCAGGATCGAAAAAAAAATTGATTGGGCTATGTCCGTCCGTCTGTCCGTCCGTCCGTCTGCCCGTTAACACGATAACTTGAGCAAATATTGAGATACCTTCACCAAATTCGGTATGCGGGCTTATTTAGACTCAGAACAGATTATTATTGAAAATGAACGAAATCGGACGATAGCCACGCCCCTTTTCCTATATCGAAAATATCGAAAAATTTAAATATGAGATAATTCGGAAACGAACACCACTAAAATAATGAAATTTTGCTAGGTGGATTGGTCTTATCACGCAAAACAAAAGTTCAGTAAAATTTCGGAATATGGTTATGGCAACGCCCACATTATAAGAAGCAAATTTAGAAGTTTAACAAGCTGTAAATCAATAGCCGTTGGAGATATAACATTGAAATTTGGCGTAGAAATTTTGTTCGTAGCGACAACTGCTTGCTGTGAAAATGAGCTAAATCGGCTGAAAGCCACGCTTTATTTTTATTATACCCAGCTGTACTTGTACACAGGGTATTATAACTTTGTTTGCATAACGGTTAGCTGTACTGGTATAAAGTAATCGAGATAGATATAGACTTCCATATATCAAAATGACCAGGATCGAAAAAAATTTGATTGAGCTATGTCCGTCTGTCTGTCCGGTAACACGATAAGTTGAGCAAATATCGAGATATCTTCACCAAATTCGGTATGCGGGCTTATTAGACTCAGAACAGATTGGCATTGAAAATGAACGAAATCGGACGACAACCACGCCCCCTTTTCCTACATCGAAAATATCGAAAAATTTAAAAATGAGATAATTCGGAAACGAATACCTCTAAAATAATGAAATTTTGCTAGGTGGATTGGTCTTATCACGCAAAACAAAAGTTCAGTAAAATTTCGGAATATGGTTATGGCAACGCCCACATTATAAGAAGCAAATTTAAAAGCTTAACAAGCTGTAAATCAATAGCCGTTGGAGATATAACATTGAAATTTGGCGTAGAAATTTTGTTCGTAGCGACAACTGCTTGCTGTGAAAATGCGCTAAATCGGCTGAAAGCCAAGCTTTATTTTGATTATACCCAGCTGTACTTGTACGCAGGGTATTATAACTTTGTTTGGATAAAGGTTGGCTGTGCAGGTATAAAGTAATCGAGATAGATATAGACTTCCATATATCAAAATGACCAGGATCGAAAGAAATTTGATTGAGCCATGCCCGCCCGTCTGTCCGTTAACACGATAACTTGAGCAAATATTGAGATATGCTCGTATTCACCAAATTCGGTATGCGGGCTTATTTAGACTCAGAACAGATTGGTATTGAAAGTGAACGAAATCGGACGACAACCACGCCCCCGTTTCCTATATCGAAAATATCGAAAACTTTAAAAATGAGATAATTCGGAAACGAATACCACTAAAATAATGAAGTTTTGCTAGGTGGATTGGTTTTATAACGCAAAACAAAAGCCCAGTAAAATTTCGGAATATGGTTATGGCAACGCCCACATTTATAAGAAGCAAATTTAGAAGTCTAACAAGCTGTAAATCAATAGCCGTTGGAGATATAACATTGAAATTTGGCATAGACATTTTGTTCGTAGCGACCACTGCTTGCTGTGAAAATGAGCTAAATCGGCTAAAAGCCACGCTTTATTTTTATTATACCCAGCTGTACTTGTACACAGGGTATTATAACTTTGTTTGGATAACGGTTGGCTGTACAGGTATAAAGTAATCGAGATAGATATCGACTTCCATATATCAAAATGACCAGGATCGAAAAAAATTTGATTGAGCTATGTCCGTCCGTCTGCCCGTTAACACGATAAGTTGAGCAAATATCGAGATATCTTCACCAAATTCGGTATGCGGGCTTATTTCGACTCAGAACAGATTGGTATTGAAAATGAACGAAATCGGACGATAACCACGCCCCCTTTTCCTACATCGAAAATATCGAAAAATTTAAAAATGAGATAATTCGAAAACGAATACCACTAAAATAATGAAATTTTGCTAGGTGGATTGATTTTATAACGCAAAACAAAAGTTCAGCAAAATTTCGGAATATGGTTATGGCAACGCCCACATTTATAAGAAGCAAATTTAGAAGTTTAACAAGCTGTAAATCAATAGCCGTTGGAGATATAACATTGAAATTTGGCGTAGACATTTTGTTCGTAGCGGCAACTGCTTGCTGTGAAAATGAGATAAATCGGTTGAAAGCCACGCTTTATTTTTATTATACCCATCTGTACTTGTACACAGGGTATTATAACTTTGTTTGGATAACGGTTGGCTGTACATGTATAAAGTAATCGAGATAGATATAGACTTCCATATATCAAAATGACCAGGATCGAAAAAAATTTGATTGAGCTATGTCCGTCCGTCTGTCCGTTAACAGGATAACTTGAGCAACATAACGAGATTGGTATTGAGAATGAACGAAATCAAAATGACCGGGATCGAAAAAAATGTGACTGAGCCACGTCCGTCCATCTGTCCGTGTGTCCGTCCGTCCGTCTGTCCGTTAACCCGGTAACTTGAGCAAATATCGAGATATCTTCATCAAATTCGCTATGCGGGCTTATTTAGACTCGGAACAGATTGGTATTGAAAATGAACGAAATCGGACGATAACCACGCCCCGTCTCCTATATCGAAAAATTTAAAAATGAGATAATTCGGAAACGAATACCACTAAAATAATGAAATTTTGCTAGGTGGATTCGTCCTATCACGCAAAACAAAAGTTCAGTAAAAATTCGGAATATGGTTATGGCAACGCCCACACTTATAAGAAGCAAATTTAAAAGTTTAACAAGCTGTTAATCAATAGCCGTTGGAGATATAACATTGAAATTTGGCGTAGAAATTTTGTTCGTAGCGACAACTGCTTGCTGTGAAAATGCGCTAAATCGGCTGAAAGCCAAGCTTTATTTTTATTATACCCAGCTTAACTTGTACACAGGGTATTATAACTTTGTTTGGATAACGGTTGGCTGTGTAGGTATAAAGTAATCGAGATAGATATAGACTTCCATATATCAAAATGACCAGGATCGAAAAAAAATTTGATTGAGCTATATCCGTCCGTCTGTCCGTCCGTCCCTCTGCCCGTTAACACGATAACTTGAGCAAATATCGAGATATCTTCACCAAATTCGGTATGCGGGCTTATTTGGACTCAGAACAGATTGGTATTGAAAATGAACGAAATCGGACGACAACCACGCCCCCTTTTCCTACATCGAAAATATCGAAAAATTTAAATATGAGATAATTCGGAAACGAACACCACTAAAATGATGAAATTTTGCTAGGTGGATTGGTTTTATAACGCAAAACAAAAGTTCAGTAAAATTTCGGAATATGGTTATCAACGCCCACATTTATAGGAAGCAAATTTAGAAGTTTAACAAGCTGTAAATCAATAGCCGTTGGAGATATAACATTGAAATTTGGCGTATACATTTTGTTCGTAGCGACAACTGCTTGCTGTGAAAATGAGATAAATCGGCTAAAAGCCACGCTTTATTTTTATTATACCCAGCTGTACTTGTACACAGGCTATTATAACTTAGTTTGGATAACGGTTGGCTGTACAGGTATAAAGTAATCGAGATAGATATCGACTTCCATGTATCAAAATGACCAGGATCGAAAAAAAAATTGATTGGGCTATGTCCGTCCGTCTGCCCGTTAACACGATAACTTGAGCAAATATTGAGATACCTTCACCAAATTCGGTATACGGGCTTATTTAGACTCAGAACAGATTATTATTGAAAATGAACGAAATCGGACGATAGCCACGCCCCTTTTCCTATATCGAAAATATCGAAAAATTTAAATATGAGATAATTCGGAAACGAACACCACTAAAATAATGAAATTTTGCTAGGTGGATTCGTCCTATCACGCAAAACAAAAGTTCAGTAAAAATTCGGAATATGGTTATGGCAACGCCCACATTTATAAGAAGCAAATTTAGAAGTTTAACAAGCTGTAAATCAATAGCCGTTGGAGATATAACATTGAAATTTGGCATAGACATTTTGTTCGTAGCGACCACTGCTTGCTGTGAAAATGAGCTAAATCGGCTAAAAGCCACGCTTTATTTTTATTATACCCAGCTGTACTTGTACACAGGGTATTATAACTTTGTTTGGATAACGGTTGGCTGTACAGGTATAAAGTAATCGAGATAGATATCGACTTCCATATATCAAAATGACCAGGATCGAAAAAAATTTGATTGAGCTCTATGTCCGTCCGTCTGCCCGTTAACACGATAAGTTGAGCAAATATCGAGATATCTTCACCAAATTCGGTATGCGGGCTTATTTCGACTCAGAACAGATTGGTATTGAAAATGAACGAAATCGGACGATAACCACGCCCCCTTTTCCTACATCGAAAATATCGAAAAATTTAAAAATGAGATAATTCGAAAACGAATACCACTAAAATAATGAAATTTTGCTAGGTGGATTGATTTTATAACGCAAAACAAAAGTTCAGCAAAATTTCGGAATATGGTTATGGCAACGCCCACATTTATAAGAAGCAAATTTAGAAGTTTAACAAGCTGTAAATCAATAGCCGTTGGAGATATAACATTGAAATTTGGCGTAGACATTTTGTTCGTAGCGGCAACTGCTTGCTGTGAAAATGAGATAAATCGGCTAAAATGAGATAAATCGGTTGAAAGCCATTATACCCATCTGTACTTGTACACAGGGTATTATAACTTTGTTTGGATAACGGTTGGCTGTACATGTATAAAGTAATCGAGATAGATATAGACTTCCATATATCAAAATGACCAGGATCGAAAAAAATTTGATTGAGCTATGTCCGTCCGTCTGTCCGTTAACAGGATAACTTGAGCAACATAACGAGATTGGTATTGAGAATGAACGAAATCAAAATGACCGGGATCGAAAAAAATGTGACTGAGCCACGTCCGTCCATCTGTCCGTGTGTCCGTCCGTCCGTCTGTCCGTTAACCCGGTAACTTGAGCAAATATCGAGATATCTTCATCAAATTCGCTATGCGGGCTTATTTAGACTCGTAACAGATTGGTATTGAAAATGAACGAAATCGGACGATAACCACGCCCCGTCTCCTATATCGAAAAATTTAAAAATGAGATAATTCGGAAACGAATACCACTAAAATAATGAAATTTTGCTAGGTGGATTCGTCCTATCACGCAAAACAAAAGTTCAGTAAAAATTCGGAATATGGTTATGGCAACGCCCACACTTATAAGAAGCAAATTTAAAAGTTTAACAAGCTGTTAATCAATAGCCGTTGGAGATATAACATTGAAATTTGGCGTAGAAATTTTGTTCGTAGCGACAACTGCTTGCTGTGAAAATGCGCTAAATCGGCTGAAAGCCAAGCTTTATTTTTATTATACCCAGCTTAACTTGTACACAGGGTATTATAACTTTGTTTGGATAACGGTATGCTGTGTAGGTATAAAGTAATCGAGATAGATATAGACTTCCATATATCAAAATGACCAGGATCGAAAAAAAATTTGATTGAGCTATATCCGTCCGTCTGTCCGTCCGTCCCTCTGCCCGTTAACACGATAACTTGAGCAAATATCGAGATATCTTCACCAAATTCGGTATGCGGGCTTATTTGGACTCAGAACAGATTGGTATTGAAAATGAACGAAATCGGACGACAACCACGCCCCCTTTTCCTACATCGAAAATATCGAAAAATTTAAATATGAGATAATTCGGAAACGAACACCACTAAAATGATGAAATTTTGCTAGGTGGATTGGTTTTATAACGCAAAACAAAAGTTCAGTAAAATTTCGGAATATGGTTATCAACGCCCACATTTATAGGAAGCAAATTTAGAAGTTTAACAAGCTGTAAATCAATAGCCGTTGGAGATATAACATTGAAATTTGGCGTATACATTTTGTTCGTAGCGACAACTGCTTGCTGTGAAAATGAGATAAATCGGCTAAAAGCCACGCTTTATTTTTATTATACCCAGCTGTACTTGTACACAGGCTATTATAACTTAGTTTGGATAACGGTTGGCTGTACAGGTATAAAGTAATCGAGATAGATATCGACTTCCATGTATCAAAATGACCAGGATCGAAAAAAAAATTGATTGGGCTATGTCCGTCCGTCTGCCCGTTAACACGATAACTTGAGCAAATATTGAGATACCTTCACCAAATTCGGTATACGGGCTTATTTAGACTCAGAACAGATTATTATTGAAAATGAACGAAATCGGACGATAGCCACGCCCCTTTTCCTATATCGAAAATATCGAAAAATTTAAATATGAGATAATTCGGAAACGAACACCACTAAAATAATGAAATTTTGCTAGGTGGATTCGTCCTATCACGCAAAACAAAAGTTCAGTAAAAATTCGGAATATGGTTATGGCAACGCCCACATTTATAAGAAGCAAATTTAGAAGTTTAACAAGCTGTAAATCAATAGCCGTTGGAGATATAACATTGAAATTTGGCATAGACATTTTGTTCGTAGCGACCACTGCTTGCTGTGAAAATGAGCTAAATCGGCTAAAAGCCACGCTTTATTTTTATTATACCCAGCTGTACTTGTACACAGGGTATTATAACTTTGTTTGGATAACGGTTGGCTGTACAGGTATAAAGTAATCGAGATAGATATCGACTTCCATATATCAAAATGACCAGGATCGAAAAAAATTTGATTGAGCTATGTCCGTCCGTCTGCCCGTTAACACGATAAGTTGAGCAAATATCGAGATATCTTCACCAAATTCGGTATGCGGGCTTATTTCGACTCAGAACAGATTGGTATTGAAAATGAACGAAATCGGACGATAACCACGCCCCCTTTTCCTACATCGAAAATATCGAAAAATTTAAAAATGAGATAATTCGAAAACGAATACCACTAAAATAATGAAATTTTGCTAGGTGGATTGATTTTATAACGCAAAACAAAAGTTCAGCAAAATTTCGGAATATGGTTATGGCAACGCCCACATTTATAGGAAGCAAATTTAGAAGTTTAACAAGCTGTAAATCAATAGCCGTTGGAGATATAACATTGAAATTTGGTGTATACATTTTGTTCGTAGCGACAACTGCTTGCTGTGAAAATGAGATAAATCGGCTGCAAGCCACGCTTTATTTTTATTATACCCATCTGTACTTGTACACAGGCTATTATAACTTAGTTTGGATAACGGTTGGCTGTACAGGTATAAAGTAATCGAGATAGATATCGACTTCCATGTATCAAAATGACCAGGATCGAAAAAAAAATTCATTGGGCTATGTCCGTCCGTCTGCCCGTTAACACGATAACTTGAGCAAATATTGAGATACCTTCACCAAATTCGGTATACGGGCTTATTTAGACTCAGAACAGATTATTATTGAAAATGAACGAAATCGGACGATAGCCACGCCCCTTTTCCTATATCGAAAATATCGAAAAATTTAAATATGAGATAATTCGGAAACGAACACCACTAAAATAATGAAATTTTGCTAGGTGGATTCGTCCTATCACGCAAAACAAAAGTTCAGTAAAAATTCGGAATATGGTTATGGCAACGCCCACATTTATAAGAAGCAAATTTAGAAGTTTAACAAGCTGTAAATCAATAGCCGTTGGAGATATAACATTGAAATTTGGCATAGACATTTTGTTCGTAGCGACCACTGCTTGCTGTGAAAATGAGCTAAATCGGCTAAAAGCCACGCTTTATTTTTATTATACCCAGCTGTACTTGTACACAGGGTATTATAACTTTGTTTGGATAACGGTTGGCTGTACAGGTATAAAGTAATCGAGATAGATATCGACTTCCATATATCAAAATGACCAGGATCGAAAAAAATTTGATTGAGCTATGTCCGTCCGTCTGCCCGTTAACACGATAAATTGAGCAAATATCGAGATATCTTCACCAAATTCGGTATGCGGGCTTATTTGGACTCAGAACAGATTGGTATTGAAAATGAACGAAATCGGACGATAACCACGCCCCCTTTTCCTACATCGAAAATATCGAAAAATTTAAAAATGAGATAATTCGAAAACGAATACCACTAAAATAATGAAATTTTGCTAGGTGGATTGATTTTATAACGCAAAACAAAAGTTCAGCAAAATTTCGGAATATGGTTATGGCAACGCCCACATTTATAAGAAGCAAATTTAGAAGTTTAACAAGCTGTAAATCAATAGCCGTTGCAGATATAACATTGAAATTTGGCGTAGACATTTTGTTCGTAGCGGCAACTGCTTGCTGTGAAAATGAGATAAAGCGGTTGAAAGCCACGCTTTATTTTTATTATACCCATCTGTACTTGTACACAGGGTATTATAACTTTGTTTGGATAACGGTTGGCTGTACATGTATAAAGTAATCGAGATAGATATAGACTTCCATATATCAAAATGACCAGGATCGAAAAAAATTTGATTGAGCTATGTCCGTCCGTCTGTCCGTTAACAGGATAACTTGAGCAACATAACGAGATTGGTATTGAGAATGAACGAAATCAAAATGACCGGGATCGAAAAAAATGTGACTGAGCCACGTCCGTCCATCTGTCCGTGTGTCCGTCCGTCCGTCTGTCCGTTAACCCGGTAACTTGAGCAAATATCGATATATCTTCATCAAATTCGCTATGCGGGCTTATTTAGACTCGGAACAGATTGGTATTGAAAATGAACGAAATCGGACGATAACCACGCCCCGTCTCCTATATCGAAAAATTTAAAAATGAGATAATTCGGAAACGAATACCACTAAAATAATGAAATTTTGCTAGGTGGATTCGTCCTATCACGCAAAACAAAAGTTCAGTAAAATTTCGGAATATGGTTATGGCAACGCCCACATTTATAAGAAGCAAATTTAGAAGTTTAACAAGCTGTTAATCAATAGCCGTTGGAGATATAACATTGAAATTTGGCGTAGAAATTTTGTTCGTAGCGACCACTGCTTGCTGTGAAATGAGCTAAATCGGCTAAAAGCCAGGCTTTTTTTCATTATACCCAGCTGTACTTGTACACAGGGTATTATAACTTTGTTTGGATAACGGTTGGCTGTGTAGGTATAAAGTAATCGAGATAGATATAGACTTCCATATATCAAAATGACCAGGATCGAAAAAAAATTTGATTGAGCTATATCCGTCCGTCTGTCCGTCCGTCCCTCTGCCCGTTAACACGATAACTTGAGCAAATATCGAGATATCTTCACCAAATTCGGTATGCGGGCTTATTTGGACTCAGAACAGATTGGTATTGAAAATGAACGAAATCGGACGACAACCACGCCCCCTTTTCCTACATCGAAAATATCGAAAAATTTAAATATGAGATAATTCGGAAACGAACACCACTAAAATGATGAAATTTTGCTAGGTGGATTGGTTTTATAACGCAAAACAAAAGTTCAGTAAAATTTCGGAATATGGTTATCAACGCCCACATTTATAGGAAGCAAATTTAGAAGTTTAACAAGCTGTAAATCAATAGCCGTTGGAGATATAACATTGAAATTTGGCGTATACATTTTGTTCGTAGCGACAACTGCTTGCTGTGAAAATGAGATAAATCGGCTGCAAGCCACGCTTTATTTTTATTATACCCATCTGTACTTGTACACAGGCTATTATAACTTAGTTTGGATAACGGTTGGCTGTACAGGTATAAAGTAATCGAGATAGATATAGACTTCCATATATCAAAATGACCAGGATCGAAAAAAATTTGATTGAGCTATGTCCGTCCGTCTGCCCGTTAACACGATAAGTTGAGCAAATACCGAGATATCTTCACCAAATTCGGTATGCGGGCTTATTTGGACTCAGAACAGATTGGTATTGAAAATGAACGAAATCGGACGACAACCACGCCCCCTTTTCCTACATCGAAAATATCGAAAAATTTAAATATGAGATAATTCGGAAACGAACACCACTGAAATAATAAAATTTTGCTAGGTGGATTCGTCCTATCACGCAAAACAAAAGTTCAGTAAAAATTCGGAATATGGTTATGGCAACGCCCACACTTATAAGAAGCAAATTTAAAAGTTTAACAAGCTGTTAATCAATAGCCGTTGGAGATATAACATTGAAATTTGGCGTAGAAATTTTGTTCGTAGCGACCACTGCTTGCTGTGAAAATGAGCTAAATCGGCTAAAAGCCAGGCTTTTTTTCATTATATCCAGCTGTACTTGTACACAGGGTATTATAACTTTGTTTGGATAACGGTTGGCTGTGTAGGTATAAAGTAATCGAGATAGATATAGACTTCCATGTATCAAAATGACCAGGATCGAAAAAAAAATTCATTGGGCTATGTCCGTCCGTCTGCCCGTTAACACGATAACTTGAGCAAATATTGAGATACCTTCACCAAATTCGGTATACGGGCTTATTTAGACTCAGAACAGATTATTATTGAAAATGAACGAAATCGGACGATAGCCACGCCCCTTTTCCTATATCGAAAAATTTAAATATGAGATAATTCGGAAACGAACACCACTAAAATAATGAAATTTTGCTAGGTGGATTGGTATTATAACGCAAAACAAAAGTTCAGTAAAATTTCGGAATATGGTTATCAACGCCCACATTTATAAGAACCAAATTTAGAAGTTTAACAAGCTGTAAATCAATAGCCGTTGGAGATATAACATTGAAATTTGGCATAGACATTTTGTTCGTAGCGGCCACTGCTTGCTGTGAAAATGAGCTAAATCGGCTAAAAGCCACGCTTTATTTTTATTATCAGGGTATTATAACTTTGTTTGCATAACGGTTGGCTGTACAGGTATAAAGTAATCGAGATAGATATCGACTTCCATATATCAAAATGACTAGGATCGAAAAAAATTTGATTGAGCTATGTCCGTCCGTCTGCCCGTTAACACGATAAGTTGAGCAAATATCGAGATATCTTCACCAAATTCGGTATGCGGTTTTATTTGGACTCAGAACAGATTGGTATTGAAAATTAACGAAATCGGACGATAACCACGCCCCGTCTCCTATATCGAAAATATCGAAAAATTAAAAAATGAGATAATTCGGAAACGAATACCACTAAAATAATGAAATTTTGCTAGGTGGATTCGTCCTATCACGCAAAACAAAAGTTCAGTAAAAATTCGGAATATGGTTATGGCAACGCCCACACTTATAAGAAGCAAATTTAAAAGTTTAACAAGCTGTTAATCAATAGCCGTTGGAGATATAACATTGAAATTTGGCGTAGAAATTTTGTTCGTAGCGACAACTGCTTGCTGTGAAAATGCGCTAAATCGGCTGAAAGCCAAGCTTTATTTTTATTATACCCAGCTTAACTTGTACACAGGGTATTATAACTTTGTTTGGATAACGGTTGGCTGTACAGGTATAAAGTAATCGAGATAGATATAGAAGTCCATATATCAAAATGACCAAGATCGAAAAAAAAAATTGATTGGGGTATGTCCGTCCGTCTGTCCGTCCGTCCGTCTGCCCGTTAACACGATAACTTGAGCAAATATCGAGATATCTTCACCAAATTCGGTATGCGGGCTTATTTAGACTCAGAACAGATTATTATTGAAAATGAACGAAATCGGACGATAACCACGCCCCGTCTCCTATATCGAAAAATTTAAAAATGAGATAATTCGGAAACGAATACCACTAAAATAATGAAATTTTGCTAGGTGGATTGGTCTTATCACGCAAAACAAAAGTTCAGTAAAATTTCGGAATATGGTTATGGCAACGCCCACATTTATAAGAAGCAAATTTAAAAGTTTAACAAGCTGTAAATCAATAGCCGTTGGAGATATAACATTGAAATTTGGCGTAGACATTTTGTTCGTAGCGACAACTGCTTGCTGTGAAAATGAGATAAATCGGCTGCAAGCCACGCTTTATTTTTATTATACCCATCTGTACTTGTACACAGGCTATTATAACTTTGTTTGGATAACGGTTGGCTGTAAAGGTATAAAGTAATCGAGATAGATATAGACTTCCATATATCAAAATAACCAGGATCGAAAAAAAATTTGATTGAGCTATATCCGTCCGTCTGTCCGTCCGTCCCTCTGCCCGTTAACACGATAACTTGAGCAAATATCGAGATATCTTCACCAAATTCGGTATGCGGGCTTATTTGGACTCAGAACAGATTGGTATTGAAAATGAACGAAATCGGACGATAACCACGCCCCGTCTCCTATATCGAAAATATCGAAAAATTAAAAAATGAGATAATTCGGAAACGAATACCACTAAAATAATGAAATTTTGCTAGGTGGATTCGTCCTATCACGCAAAACAAAAGTTCAGTAAAATTTCGGAATATGGTTATGGCAACGCCCACACTTATAAGAAGCAAATTTAAAAGTTTAACAAGCTGTTAATCAATAGCCGTTGGAGATATAACATTGAAATTTGGCGTAGAAATTTTGTTCGTAGCGACAACTGCTTGCTGTGAAAATGCGCTAAATCGGCTGAAAGCCAAGCTTTATTTTTATTATACCCAGCTTAACTTGTACACAGGGTATTATAACTTTGTTTGGATAACGGTTGGCTGTACAGGTAAAGTAATCGAGATAGATATAGAAGTCCATATATCAAAATGACCAGGATCGAAAAAAAAATTGATTGGGCTATGTCCGTCCGTCTGTCCGTCCATCCGTCTGCCCGTTAACACGATAACTTGAGCAAATATTGAGATACCTTCACCAAATTCGGTATGCGGGCTTATTTAGACTCAGAACAGATTATTATTGAAAATGAACGAAATCGGACGATAGCCACGCCCCTTTTCCTATATCGAAAATATCGAAAAATTTAAATATGAGATAATTCGGAAACGAACACCACTAAAATAATGAAATTTTGCTAGGTGGATTGGTATTATAACGCAAAACAAAAGTTCAGTAAAATTTCGGAATATCGTTATCAACGCCCACATTTATAAGAAGCAAGTTTAGAAGTTTAACAAGCTGTAAATCAATAGCCGTTGGAGATATAACATTGAAATTTGGCATAGACAGTTTGTTCGTAGCGGCCACTGCTTGCTGTGAAAATGAGCTAAATCGGCTAAAAGCCACGCTTTATTTTTATTATCAGGGTATTATAACTTTGTTTGCATAACGGTTGGCTGTACAGGTATAAAGTAATCGAGATAGATATCGACTTCCATATATCAAAATGACCAGGATCGAAAAAAATTTGATTGAGCTATGTCCGTCCGTCTGCCCGTTAACACGATAAGTTGAGCAAATATCGAGATATCTTCACCAAATTCGGTATGCGGGCTTATTTGGACTCAGAACAGATTGGTATTGAAAATGAACGAAATCGGACGATAGCCACGCCCCTTTTCCTATATCGAAAATATCGAAAAATTTAAATATGAGATAATTCGGAAACGAACACCACTAAAATAATGAAATTTTGCTAGGTGGATTGGTATTATAACGCAAAACAAAAGTTCAGTAAAATTTCGGAATATGGTTATCAACGCCCACATTTATAAGAAGCAAATTTAGAAGTTTAACAAGCTGTAAATCAATAGCCGTTGGAGATATAACATTGAAATTTGGCATAGACATTTTGTTCGTAGCGGCCACTGCTTGCTGTGAAAATGAGCTTAATCGGCTAAAAGCCACGTTTTATTTTTATTATCAGGGTATTATAACTTTGTTTGCATAACGGTTGGCTGTACAGGTATAAAGTAATCGAGATAGATATCGACTTCCATATATCAAAATGACTAGGATCGAAAAAAATTTGATTGAGCTATGTCCGTCCGTCTGCCCGTTAACACGATAAGTTGAGCAAATATCGAGATATCTTCACCAAATTCGGTATGCGGTTTTATTTGGACTCAGAACAGATTGGTATTGAAAATGAACGAAATCGGACGATAACCACGCCCCGTCTCCTATATCGAAAATATCGAAAAATTAAAAAATGAGATAATTCGGAAACGAATACCACTAAAATAATGAAATTTTGCTAGGTGGATTCGTCCTATCACGCAAAACAAAAGTTCAGTAAAAATTCGGAATATGGTTATGGCAACGCCCACACTTATAAGAAGCAAATTTAAAAGTTTAACAAGCTGTTAATCAATAGCCGTTGGAGATATAACATTGAAATTTGGCGTCGAAATTTTGTTCGTAGCGACAACTGCTTGCTGTGAAAATGCGCTAAATCGGCTGAAAGCCAAGCTTTATTTTTATTATACCCAGCTTAACTTGTACACAGGGTATTATAACTTTGTTTGGATAACGGTTGGCTGTACAGGTATAAAGTAATCGAGATAGATATAGAAGTCCATATATCAAAATGACCAAGATCGAAAAAAAAATTTATTGGTGTATGTCCGTCCGTCTGTCCGTCCGTCCGTCTGCCCGTTAACACGATAACTTGAGCAAATATCGAGATATCTTCACCAAATTCGGTATGCGGGCTTATTTAGACTCAGAACAGATTATTATTGAAAATGAACGAAATCGGACGATAACCACGCCCCGTCTCCTATATCGAAAAATTTAAAAATGAGATAATTCGGAAACGAATACCACTAAAATAATGGAATTTTGCTAGGTGGATTGGTCTTATCACGCAAAACAAAAGTTCAGTAAAATTTCGGAATATGGTTATGGCAACGCCCACATTTATAAGAAGCAAATTTAAAAGTTTAACAAGCTGTAAATCAATAGCCGTTGGAGATATAACATTGAAATTTGGCGTAGACATTTTGTTCGTAGCGACAACTGCTTGCTGTGAAAATGCGCTAAATCGGCTGAAAGCCAAGCTTTATTTTTATTATACCCAGCTTAACTTGTACACAGGGTATTATAACTTTGTTTGGATAACGGTTGGCTGTACAGGTATAAAGTAATCGAGATAGATATAGAAGTCCATATATCAAAATGACCAGGATCGAAAAAAAAATTGATTGGGCTATGTCCGTCCGTCTGTCCGTCCGTCCGTCTGCCCGTTAACACGATAACTTGAGCAAATATTGAGATACCTTCACCAAATTCGGTATGCGGGCTTATTTAGACTCAGAACAGATTATTATTGAAAATGAACGAAATCGGACGATAGCCACGCCCCTTTTCCTATATCGAAAATATCGAAAAATTTAAATATGAGATAATTCGGAAACGAACACCACTAAAATAATGAAATTTTGCTAGGTGGATTGGTATTATAACGCAAAACAAAAGTTCAGTAAAATTTCGGAATATCGTTATCAACGCCCACATTTATAAGAAGCAAGTTTAGAAGTTTAACAAGCTGTAAATCAATAGCCGTTGGAGATATAACATTGAAATTTGGCATAGACATTTTGTTCGTAGCGGCCACTGCTTGCTGTGAAAATGAGCTAAATCGGCTAAAAGCCACGCTTTATTTTTATTATCAGGGTATTATAACTTTGTTTGCATAACGGTTGGCTGTACAGGTATAAAGTAATCGAGATAGATATCGACTTCCATATATCAAAATGACCAGGATCGAAAAAAATTTGATTGAGCTATGTCCGTCCGTCTGCCCGTTAACACGATAAGTTGAGCAAATATCGAGATATCTTCACCAAATTCGGTATGCGGGCTTATTTGGACTCAGAACAGATTGGTATTGAAAATGAACGAAATCGGACGATAGCCACGCCCCTTTTCCTATATGGAAATATCGAAAAATTTAAATATGAGATAATTCGGAAACGAACACCACTAAAATAATGAAATTTTGCTAGGTGGATTGGTTTTATAACGCAAAACAAAAGTTCAGTAAAATTTCGGAATATGGTTATCAACGCCCACATTTATAGGAAGCAAATTTAGAAGTTTAACAAGCTGTAAATCAATAGCCGTTGGAGATATAACATTGAAATTTGGCATAGACATTTTGTTCGTAGCGACCACTGCTTGCTGTGAAAATGAGCTAAATCGGCTAAAAGCCAGGCTTTTTTTTCATTATACCCAGCTGTACTTGTACACAGGGTATTATAACTTTGTTTGGATAACGGTTGGCTGTGTAGGTATAAAGTAATCGAGATAGATATAGACTTCCATGTATCAAAATGACCAGGAACGAAAAAAATTTGATTGAGCTATGTCCGTCCGTCCGTCTGCCCGTTAGCACGATAAGTTGAGCAAATATCGAGATATCTTCACCAAATTCGGTATGCGGGCTTATTTGGACTCAGAACAGATTGGTATTGAAAATGAACGAAATCGGACGATAACCACGCCCCGTCTCCTATATCGAAAATATCGAAAAATTAAAAAATGAGATAATTCGGAAACAAATACCACTAAAATAATGAAATTTTGCTAGGTGGATTCGTCCTATCACGCAAAACAAAAGTTCAGTAAAAATTCGGAATATGGTTATGGCAACGCCCACACTTATAAGAAGCAAATTTAAAAGTTTAACAAGCTGTAAATCAATAGCCGTTGGAGATATAACATTGAAATTTGGCGTAGACATTTTGTTCGTAGCGACAACTGCTTGCTGTGAAAATGAGATAAATCGGCTGCAAGCCACGCTTTATTTTTATTATACCCATCTGTACTTGTACACAGGCTATTATAACTTTGTTTGGATAACGGTTGGCTGTAAAGGTATAAAGTAATCGAGATAGATATAGACTTCCATATATCAAAATGACCAGGATCGAAAAAAAAATTGATTGGGCTATGTCCGTCCGTCTGTCCGTCCGTCCGTCTGCCCGTTAACACGATAACTTGAGCAAATATTGAGATACCTTCACCAAATTCGGTATGCGGGCTTATTTAGACTCAGAACAGATTATTATTGAAAATGAACGAAATCGGACGATAACCACGCCCCGTCTCCTATATCGAAAAATTTTAAAATGAGATAATTCGGAAACGAATACCACTAAAATAATGAAATTTTGCTAGGTGGATTGGTCTTATCACGTAAAACAAAAGTTCAGTAAAATTTCGGAATATGGTTATGGCAACGCCCACATTTATAAGAAGCAAATTTAAAAGTTTAACAAGCTGTAAATCAATAGCCGTTGGAGATATAACATTGAAATTTGGCGTAGACATTTTGTTCGTAGCGACAACTGCTTGCTGTGAAAATGAGATAAATCGGCTGCAAGCCACGCTTTATTTTTATTATACCCATCTGTACTTGTACACAGGCTATTATAACTTTGTTTGGATAACGGTTGGCTGTAAAGGTATAAAGTAATCGAGATAGATATAGACTTCCATATATCAAAATGACCAGGATCGAAAAAAAATTTGATTGAGCTATATCCGTCCGTCTGTCCGTCCGTCCCTCTGCCCGTTAACACGATAATTCGAGCAAATATCGAGATATCTTCACCAAATTCGGTATGCGGGCTTATTTGGACTCAGAACAGATTGGTATTGAAAATGAACGAAATCGGACGACAACCACGCCCCCTTTTCCTACATCGAAAATATCGAAAAATTTAAATATGAGATAATTCGGAAACGAACACCACTAAAATAATGAAATTTTGCTAGGTGGATTGGTTTTATAACGCAAAACAAAAGTTCAGTAAAATTTCGGAATATGGTTATCAACGCCCACATTTATAGGAAGCAAATTTAGAAGTTTAACAAGCTGTAAATCAATAGCCGTTGGAGATATAACATTGAAATTTGGCGTAGACATTTTGTTCGTAGCGACAACTGCTTGCTGTGAAAATGAGCTAAATCGGCTGAAAGCCACGCTTTATTTTTATTATACCCATCTGTACTTGTACACAGGCTATTATAACTTTGTTTGGATAACGGTTGGCTGTACAGGTATAAAGTAATCGAGATAGATATAGACTTCCATGTATCAAAATGACCAGGATCGAAAAAAATTTGATTGAGCTAAGTCCGTCCGTCCGTCTGCCCGTTAGCACGATAAGTTGAGCAAATATCGAGATATCTTCACCAAATTCGGTATGCGGGCTTATTTGGACTCAGAACAGATTGGTATTGAAAATGAACGAAATCGGACGACAACCACGCCCCCTTTTCCTACATCGAAAATATCGAAAAATTTAAATATGAGATAATTCGGAAACGAACACCACTAAAATAATGAAATTTTGCTAGGTGGATTGGTTTTATAACGCAAAACAAAAGTTCAGTAAAATTTCGGAATATGGTTATCTACGCCCACATTTATAGGAAGCAAATTTAGAAGTTTAACAAGCTGTAAATCAATAGCCGTTGGAGATATAACATTGAAATTTGGCGTAGACATTTTGTTCGTAGCGACAACTGCTTGCTGTGAAAATGAGCTAAATCGGCTGAAAGCCACGCTTTATTTTTATTATACCCATCTGTACTTGTACACAGGCTATTATAACTTTGTTTGGATAACGGTTGGCTGTACAGGTATAAAGTAATCGAGATAGATATAGACTTCCATGTATCAAAATGACCAGGATCGAAAAAAATTTGATTGAGCTAAGTCCGTCCGTCCGTCTGCCCGTTAGCACGATAAGTTGAGCAAATATCGAGATATCTTCACCAAATTCGGTATGCGGGCTTATTTGGACTCAGAACAGATTGGTATTGAAAATGAACGAAATTGGACGATAACCACGCCCCGTCTCCTATATCGAAAATATCGAAAAATTAAAAAATGAGATAATTCGGAAACGAATACCACTAAAATAATGAAATTTTGCTAGGTGGATTCGTCCTATCACGCAAAACAAAAGTTCAGTAAAAATTCGGAATATGGTTATGGCAACGCCCACACTTATAAGAAGCAAATTTAAAAGTTTAACAAGCTGTTAATCAATAGCCGTTGGAGATATAACATTGAAATTTGGCGTAGAAATTTTGTTCGTAGCGACAACTGCTTACTGTGAAAATGCGCTAAATCGGCTGAAAGCCAAGCTTTATTTTTATTATACCCAGCTTAACTTGTACACAGGGTATTATAACTTTGTTTGGATAACGGTTGGCTGTACAGGTATAAAGTAATCGAGATAGATATAGAAGTCCATATATCAAAATGACCAGGATCGAAAAAAAAATTGATTGGGCTATGTCCGTCCGTCTGTCCGTCCGTCCGTCTGCCCGTTAACACGATAACTTGAGCAAATATTGAGATACCTTCACCAAATTCGGTATGCGGGCTTATTTAGACTCAGAACAGATTATTATTGAAAATGAACGAAATCGGACGATAGCCACGCCCCTTTTCCTATATCGAAAATATCGAAAAATTTAAATATGAGATAATTCGGAAACGAACACCACTGAAATAATGAAATTTTGCTAGGTGGATTGGTATTATAACGCAAAACAAAAGTTCAGTAAAATTTCGGAATATCGTTATCAACGCCCACATTTATAAGAAGCAAGTTTAGAAGTTTAACAAGCTGTAAATCAATAGCCGTTGGAGATATAACATTGAAATTTGACATAGACATTTTGTTCGTAGCGGCCACTGCTTGCTGTGAAAATGAGCTAAATCGGCTAAAAGCCACGCTTTATTTTTATTATCAGGGTATTATAACTTTGTTTGCATAACGGTTGGCTGTACAGGTATAAAGTAATCGAGATAGATATCGACTTCCATATATCAAAATGACCAGGATCGAAAAAAATTTGATTGAGCTATGTCCGTCCGTCTGCCCGTTAACACGATAAGTTGAGCAAATATCGAGATATCTTCACCAAATTCGGTATGCGGGCTTATTTGGACTCAGAACAGATTGGTATTGAAAATGAACGAAATCGGACGATAGCCACGCCCCTTTTCCTATATGGAAATATCGAAAAATTTAAATATGAGATAATTCGGAAACGAACACCACTAAAATAATGAAATTTTGCTAGGTGGATTGGTTTTATAACGCAAAACAAAAGTTCAGTAAAATTTCGGAATATGGTTATCAACGCCCACATTTATAGGAAGCAAATTTAGAAGTTTAACAAGCTGTAAATCAATAGCCGTTGGAGATATAACATTGAAATTTGGCATAGACATTTTGTTCGTAGCGACCACTGCTTGCTGTGAAAATGAGCTAAATCGGCTAAAAGCCAGGCTTTTTTTCGTTATACCCAGCTGTACTTGTACACAGGGTATTATAACTTTGTTTGGATAACGGTTGGCTGTGTAGGTATAAAGTAATCGAGATAGATATAGACTTCCATGTATCAAAATGACCAGGAACGAAAAAAATTTGATTGAGCTATGTCCGTCCGTCCGTCTGCCCGTTAGCACGATAAGTTGAGCAAATATCGAGATATCTTCACCAAATTCGGTATGCGGGCTTATTTGGACTCAGAACAGATTGGTATTGAAAATGAACGAAATCGGACGATAACCACGCCCCGTCTCCTATATCGAAAATATCGAAAAATTAAAAAATGAGATAATTCGGAAACAAATACCACTAAAATAATGAAATTTTGCTAGGTGGATGCGTCCTATCACGCAAAACAAAAGTTCAGTAAAAATTCGGAATATGGTTATGGCAACGCCCACACTTATAAGAAGCAAATTTAAAAGTTTAACAAGCTGTAAATCAATAGCCGTTGGAGATATAACATTGAAATTTGGCGTAGACATTTTGTTCGTAGCGACAACTGCTTGCTGTGAAAATGAGATAAATCGGCTGCAAGCCACGCTTTATTTTTATTATACCCATCTGTACTTGTACACAGGCTATTATAACTTTGTTTGGATAACGGTTGGCAGTAAAGGTATAAAGTAATCGAGATAGATATAGACTTCCATATATCAAAATGACCAGGATCGAAAAAAAAATTGATTGGGCTATGTCCGTCCATCTGTCCGTCCGTCCGTCTGCCCGTTAACACGATAACTTGAGCAAATATTGAGATACCTTCACCAAATTCGGTATGCGGGCTTATTTGGACTCAGAACAGATTGGTATTGAAAATGAACGAAATCGGACGATAACCACGCCCCGTCTCCTATATCGAAAATATCGAAAAATTAAAAAATGAGATAATTCGGAAACGAATACCACTAAAATAATGAAATTTTGCTAGGTGGATTGGTCTTATCACGCAAAACAAAAGTTCAGTAAAATTTCGGAATATGGTTATGGCAACGCCCACATTTATAAGAAGCAAATTTAAAAGTTTAACAAGCTGTAAATCAATAGCCGTTGGAGATATAACATTGAAATTTGGCGTAGACATTTTGTTCGTAGCGACAACTGCTTGCTGTGAAAATGAGATAAATCGGCTGCAAGCCACGCTTTATTTTTATTATACCCATCTGTACTTGTACACAGGCTATTATAACTTTGTTTGGATAACGGTTGGCTGTAAAGGTATAAAGTAATCGAGATAGATATAGACTTCCATATATCAAAATGACCAGGATCGAAAAAAAAATTTGATTGAGCTATATCCGTCCGTCTGTCCGTCCGTCCCTCTGCCTGTTAACACGATAACTTGAGCAAATATCGAGATATCTTCACCAAATTCGGTATGCGGGCTTATTTGGACTCAGAACAGATTGGTATTGAAAATGAACGAAATCGGACGACAACCACGCCCCCTTTTCCTACATCGAAAATATCGAAAAATTTAAATATGAGATAATTCGGAAACGAACACCACTAAAATAATGAAATTTTGCTAGGTGGATTGGTTTTATAACGCAAAACAAAAGTTCAGTAAAATTTCGGAATATGGTTATCAACGCCCACATTTATAGGAAGCAAATTTAGAAGTTTAACAAGCTGTAAATCAATAGCCGTTGGAGATATAACATTGAAATTTGGCGTAGACATTTTGTTCGTAGCGACAACTGCTTGCTGTGAAAATGAGCTAAATCGGCTGAAAGCCACGCTTTATTTTTATTATACCCATCTGTACTTGTACACAGGCTATTATAACTTTGTTTGGATAACGGTTGGCTGTACAGGTATAAAGTAATCGAGATAGATATAGACTTCCATGTATCAAAATGACCAGGATCGAAAAAAATTTGATTGAGCTAAGTCCGTCCGTCCGTCTGCCCGTTAGCACGATAAGTTGAGCAAATATCGAGATATCTTCACCAAATTCGGTATGCGGGCTTATTTGGACTCAGAACAGATTGGTATTGAAAATGAACGAAATCGGACGACAACCACGCCCCCTTTTCCTACATCGAAAATATCGAAAAATTTAAATATGAGATAATTCGGAAACGAACACCACTAAAATAATGAAATTTTGCTAGGTGGATTGGTTTTAAACGCAAAACAAAAGTTCAGTAAAATTTCGGAATATGGTTATCAACGCCCACATTTATAGGAAGCAAATTTAGAAGTTTAACAAGCTGTAAATCAATAGCCGTTGGAGATATAACATTGAAATTTGGCGTAGACATTTTGTTCGTAGCGACAACTGCTTGCTGTGAAAATGAGCTAAATCGGCTGAAAGCCACGCTTTATTTTTATTATACCCATCTGTACTTGTACACAGGCTATTATAACTTTGTTTGGATAACGGTTGGCTGTAAAGGTATAAAGTAATCGAGATAGATATAGACTTCCATGTATCAAAATGACCAGGATCGAAAAAAATTTGATTGAGCTAAGTCCGTCCGTCCGTCTGCCCGTTAGCACGATAAGTTGAGCAAATATCGAGATATCTTCACCAAATTCGGTATTGCGGGCTTATTTGGACTCAGAACAGATTGGTATTGAAAATGAACGAAATCGGACGACAACCACGCCCCCTTTTCCTACATCGAAAATATCGAAAAATTTAAATATGAGATAATTCGGAAACGAACACCACTAAAATAATGAAATTTTGCCAGGTGGATTGGTTTTATAACGCAAAACAAAAGTTCAGTAAAATTTCGGAATATGGTTATCAACGCCCACATTTATAGGAAGCAAATTTAGAAGTTTAACAAGCTGTAAATCAATAGCCGTTGGAGATATAACATTGAAATTTGGCATAGACATTTTGTTCGTAGCGACCACTGCTTGCTGTGAAAATGAGCTAAATCGGCTAAAAGCCAGGCTTTTTTTCATTATACCCAGCTGTACTTGTACACAGGGTATTATAACTTTGTTTGGATAACGGTTGGCTGTACAGGTATAAAGTAATCGAGATAGATATAGACTTCCATATATCAAAATGACCAGGATCGAAAAAAATTTGATTGAGCTATGTCCGTCCGTCTGCCCGTTAACACGATAAGTTGAGCAAATACCGAGATATCTTCACCAAATTCGGTATGCGGGCTTATTTGGACTCAGAACAGATTGGTATTGAAAATGAACGAAATCGGACGATAACCACGCCCCGTCTCCTATATCGAAAAATTTAAAAATGAGATAATTCGGAAACGAATACCACTAAAATAATGAAATTTTGCTAGGTGGATTGGTCTTATCACGCAAAACAAAAGTTCAGTAAAATTTCGGAATATGGTTATCAACGCCCACATTTATAAGAAGCAAATTTAAAAGTTTAACAAGCTGTTAATCAATAGCCGTTGGAGATATAACATTGAAATTTGGCGTAGAAATCTTGTTCGTAGCGACAACTGCTTGCTGTGAAAATGCGCTAAATCGGCTGAAAGCCAAGCTTTATTTTTATTATACCCAGCTTTACTTGTACACAGGGTATTATAACTTTGTTTGGATAACGGTTGGCTGTACAGGTATAAAGTAATCGAGATAGATATAGACGTCTATATATCAAAATGACCAGGATCGAAAAAAAATTTGATTGAGCTATATCCGTCCGTCTGTCCGTCCGTCCCTCTGTCCGGTAACACGATAAGTTGAGCAAATATCGAGATATCTTCACCAAATTCGGTATGCGGGCTTATTAGACTCAGAACAGATTGGCATTGAAAATGAACGAAATCGGACGACAACCACGCCCCCTTTTCCTACATCGAAAATATCGAAAAATTTAAAAATGAGATAATTCGGAAACGAATACCTCTAAAATAATGAAATTTTGCTAGGTGGATTGGTCTTATCACGCAAAACAAAAGTTCAGTAAAATTTCGGAATATGGTTATCAACGCCCACATTTATAGGAAGCAAATTTAGAAGTTTAACAAGCTGTAAATCAATAGCCGTTGGAGATATAACATTGAAATTTGGCATAGACATTTTGTTCGTAGCGACCACTGCTTGCTGTGAAAATGAGCTAAATCGGCTAAAAGCCCGGCTTTTTTTCATTATACCCAGCTGTACTTGTACACAGGGTATTATAACTTTGTTTGGATAACGGTTGGCTGTACAGGTATAAAGTAATCGAGATAGATATAGACTTCCATATATCAAAATGACCAGGATCGAAAAAAATTTGATTGAGCTATGTCCGTCCGTCTGCCCGTTAACACGATAAGTTGAGCAAATACCGAGATATCTTCACCAAATTCGGTATGCGGGCTTATTTGGACTCAGAACAGATTGGTATTGAAAATGAACGAAATCGGACGATAACCACGCCCCGTCTCCTATATCGAAAAATTTAAAAATGAGATAATTCGGAAACGAATACCACTAAAATAATGAAATTTTGCTAGGTGGATTGGTCTTATCACGTAAAACAAAAGTTCAGTAAAATTTCGGAATATGGTTATCAACGCCCACATTTATAAGAAGCAAATTTAAAAGTTTAACAAGCTGTTAATCAATAGCCGTTGGAGATATAACATTGAAATTTGGCGTAGAAATCTTGTTCGTAGCGACAACTGCTTGCTGTGAAAATGCGCTAAATCGGCTGAAAGCCAAGCTTTATTTTTATTATACCCAGCTTTACTTGTACACAGGGTATTATAACTTTGTTTGGATAACGGTTGGCTGTACAGGTATAAAGTAATCGAGATAGATATAGACGTCTATATATCAAAATGACCAGGATCGAAAAAAAATTTGATTGAGCTATATCCGTCCGTCTGTCCGTCCGTCCCTCTGTCCGGTAACACGATAAGTTGAGCAAATATCGAGATATCTTCACCAAATTCGGTATGCGGGCTTATTAGACTCAGAACAGATTGGCATTGAAAATGAACGAAATCGGACGACAACCACGCCCCCTTTTCCTACATCGAAAATATGGAAAAATTTAAAAATGAGATAATTCGGAAACGAATACCTCTAAAATAATGAAATTTTGCTAGGTGGATTGGTCTTATCACGCAAAACAAAAGTTCAGTAAAATTTCGGAATATGGTTATCAACGCCCACATTTATAAGAAGCAAATTTAAAAGTTTAACAAGCTGTAAATCAATAGCCGTTGGAGATATAACATTGAAATTTGGCGTAGAAATTTTGTTGGTAGCGAGAACTGCTTGCTGTGAAAATGCGCTAAATCGGCTGAAAGCCACGCTTTATTTTTATTATACCCAGCTGTACTTGTACACAGGGTATTATAACTTTGTTTGGACAACGGTTGGCTGTGCAGGTATAAAGTTATCGAGATAGATATCGACTTCCATATATCAAAATGAACAGAATCGAAAAAAATTTGATTGAGCTATGTCCGTCTGTCTGTCCGGTAACACGATAAGTTGAGGAAATATCGTGATATCTTCACCAAATTCGGTATGCGGGCTTATTTAGACTCAGAACAGATTGGTATTGAAAGTGAACGAAATCGGACGACAACCACGCCCCCGTTTCCTATATCGAAAATATCGAAAACTTTAAAAATGAGATAATTCGGAAACGAATACCACTAAAATAATGAAGTTTTGCTAGGTGGATTGGTTTTATAACGCAAAACAAAAGCCCAGCAAAATTTCGGAATATGGTTATGGCAACGCCCACATTTATAAGAAGCAAATTTAGAAGTTTAACAAGCTGTAAATCAATAGCCGTTGGAGATATAACATTGAAATTTGGCATAGACATTTTGTTCGTAGCGACCACTGCTTGCTGTGAAAATGAGCTAAATCGGCTAAAAGCCAAGCTTTATTTTTATTATACCCAGCTGTACTTGTACACAGGGTATTATAACTTTTTTTGGATAACGGTTGGCTGTACAGGTATAAAGTTATCGAGATAGATATCGACTTCCATATATCAAAATGACCAGGATCGAAAAAAATTTGATTGAGCTATGTCCGTCCGTCTGCCCGTTAGCACGATAAGTTGAGCAAATATCGAGATATCTTCACCAAATTCGGTATGCGGGCTTATTTGGACTCAGAACAGATTGGTATTGAAAATGAACGAAATCGGACGATAACCACGCCCCCTTTTCCTACATCGAAAATATCGAAAAATTTAAAAATGAGATAATTCGAAAACGAATACCACTAAAATAATGAAATTTTGCTAGGTGGATTGATTTTATAACGCAAAACAAAAGCTCAGCAAAATTTCGGAATATGGTTATGGCAACGCACACATTTATAAGAAGCAAATTTAGAAGTTTAACAAGCTGTAAATCAATAGCCGTTGGAGATATAACATTGAAATTTGGCGTAGACATTTTGTTCGTAGCGACAACTGCTTGCTGTGAAAATGAGATAAATCGGCTGAAAGCCACGCTTTATTTTTATTATACCCATCTGTACTTGTACACAGGGTATTATAACTTTGTTTGGATAACGGTTGGCTGTACAGGTATAAAGTAATCGAGATAGATATAGACTTCCATATATCAAAATGAACAGAATCGAAAAAAATTTGATTGAGCTATGTCCGTCTGTCTGTCCGGTAACACGATAAGTTGAGGAAATATCGTGATATCTTCACCAAATTCGGTATGCGGGCTTATTTAGACTCAGAACAGATTGACATTGAAAATGAACGAAATCGGACGATAACCACGCCCCTTTTCCTATATCGAAAATATCGAAAAATTTAAAAATGAGATAATTCGGAAACGAATACCACTAAAATAATGAAATTTTGCTAGGTGGATTGGTTTTATAACGCAAAACAAAAGTTCAGTAAAATTTCGGAATATGGTTATCAACGCCCACATTTATAGGAAGCAAATTTAGAAGTTTAACAAGCTGTAAATAAATAGCCGTTGGAGATATAACATTGAAATTTGGCATA
This sequence comes from Merzomyia westermanni, assembly GCA_949987695.1. Classification (NCBI taxonomy): domain Eukaryota; kingdom Metazoa; phylum Arthropoda; class Insecta; order Diptera; family Tephritidae; genus Merzomyia; species Merzomyia westermanni. The sequence goes on from OX465292.1 coordinate 80,356,391, forward strand.
GATATTTTGTTCGTAGCGACCACTGCTTGCTGTGAAAATGAGCTAAATCGGCTAAAAGCCACGCTTTATTTTTATTATCAGGGTATTATAACTTTGTTTGCATAATATAAAGTAATCGAGATAGATATCGACTTCCATATATCAAAATGACCAGGATCGAAAAAAATTTGATTGAGCTATGTCCGTCCGTCTGCCCGTTAACACGATAAGTTGAGCAAATATCGAGATATCTTCACCAAATTCGGTATGCGGGCTTATTTGGACTCAGAACAGATTGGTATTGAAAATGAACGAAATCGGACGACAACCACGCCCCCTTTTCCTACATCGAAAATATCGAAAAATTTAAATATGAGATAATTCGGAAACGAACACCACTAAAATAATGAAATTTTGCTAGGTGGATTGGTTTTATAACGCAAAACAAAAGTTCAGTAAAATTTCGGAATATGGTTATCAACGCCCACATTTATAGGAAGCAAATTTAGAAGTTTAACAAGCTGTAAATCAATAGCCGTTGGAGATATAACATTGAAATTTGGCATAGACATTTTGTTCGTAGCGACCACTGCTTGCTGTGAAAATGAGCTAAATCGGCTAAAAGCCAGGCTTTTTTTCAATATACCCAGCTGTACTTGTACACAGGGTATTATAACTTTGTTTGGATAACGGTTGGCTGTGTAGGTATAAAGTAATCGAGATAGATATAGACTTCCATGTATCAAAATGACCAGGATCGAAAAAAATTTTATTGAGCTATGTCCGTCCCTCCGTCTGCCCGTTAACACGATAAGTTGAGCAAATATCGAGATATCTTCACCAAATTCGGTATGCGGGCTTATTTGGACTCAGAACAGATTGGTATTGAAAATGAACGAAATCGGACGATAACCACGCCCCGTCTCCTATATCGAAAATATCGAAAAATTAAAAAATGAGATAATTCGGAAACGAATACCACTAAAATAATGAAATTTTGCTAGGTGGATTCGTCCTATCACGCAAAACAAAAGTTCAGTAAAAATTCGGAATATGGTTATGGCAACGCCCACACTTATAAGAAGCAAATTTAAAAGTTTAACAAGCTGTTAATCAATAGCCGTTGGAGATATAACATTGAAATTTGGCGTAGAAATTTTGTTCGTAGCGACAACTGCTTGCTGTGAAAATGCGCTAAATCGGCTGAAAGCCAAGCTTTATTTTTATTATACCCAGCTTAACTTGTACACAGGGTATTATAACTTTGTTTGGATAACGGTTGGCTGTACAGGTATAAAGTAATCGAGATAGATATAGAAGTCCATATATCAAAATGACCAGGATCGAAAAAAAATTGATTGGGCTATGTCCGTCCGTCTGTCCGTCCGTCCGTCTGCCCGTTAACACGATAACTTGAGCAAATATTGAGATACCTTCACCAAATTCGGTATGCGGGCTTATTTAGATTATTATTGAAAATGAACGAAATCGGACGATAGCCACGCCCCTTTTCCTATATCGAAAATATCGAAAAATTTAAATATGAGATAATTCGGAAACGAACACCACTAAAATAATGAAATTTTGCTAGGTGGATTGGTTTTATAACGCAAAACAAAAGTTCAGTAAAATTTCGGAATATGGTTATCAACGCCCACATTTATAAGAAGCAAATTTAGAAGTTTAACAAGCTGTAAATCAATAGCCGTTGGAGATATATTATTGAAATTTGGCATAGACATTTTGTTCGTAGCGACCACTGCTTGCTGTGAAAATGAGCTAAATCGGCTGAAAGCCACGCTTTATTTTTATTATCAGGGTATTATAACATTGTTTGCATAACGGTTGGCTGTACAGGTATAAAGTAATCGAGATAGATATCGACTTCCATATATCAAAATGACCAGGATCGAAAAAAATTTGATTGAGCTATGTCCGTCCGTCTGCCCGTTAACACGATAAGTTGAGCAAATATCGAGATATCTTCACCAAATTCGGTATGCGGGCTTATTTGGACTCAGAACAGATTGGTATTGAAAATGAACGAAATCGGACGACAACCACGCCCCCTTTTCCTACATCGAAAATATCGAAAAATTTAAATATGAGATAATTCGGAAACGAACACCACTAAAATAATGAAATTTTGCTAGGTGGATTGGTTTTATAACGCAAAACAAAAGTTCAGTAAAATTTCGGAATATGGTTATCAATGCCCACATTTATAGGAAGCAAATTTAGAAGTTTAACAAGCTGTAAATCAATAGCCGTTGGAGATATAACATTGAAATTTGGCATAGACATTTTGTTCGTAGCGACCACTGCTTGCTGTGAAAATGAGCTAAATCGGCTAAAAGCCAGGCTTTTTTTCATTATACCCAGCTGTACTTGTACACAGGGTATTATAACTTTGTTTGGATAACGGTTGGCTGTGTAGGTATAAAGTAATCGAGATAGATATAGACTTCCATGTATCAAAATGACCAGGATCGAAAAAAATTTGATTGAGCTATGTCCGTCCGTCCGTCTGCCCGTTAGCACGATAAGTTGAGCAAATATCGAGATATCTTCACCAAATTCGGTATGCGGGCTTATTTGGACTCAGAACAGATTGGTATTGAAAATGAACGAAATCGGACGATAACCACGCCCCTCTCCTATATCGAAAATATCGAAAAATTAAAAAATGAGATAATTCGGAAACGAATACCACTAAAATAATGAAATTTTGCTAGGTGGATTCGTCCTATCACGCAAAACAAAAGTTCAGTAAAAATTCGGAATATGGTTATGGCAACGCCCACACTTATAAGAAGCAAATTTAAAAGTTTAACAAGCTGTTAATCAATAGCCGTTGGAGATATAACATTGAAATTTGGCGTAGAAATTTTGTTCGTAGCGACAACTGCTTGCTGTGAAAATGCGCTAAATCGGCTGAAAGCCAAGCTTTATTTTTATTATACCCAGCTTAACTTGTACACAGGGTATTATAACTTTGTTTGGATAACGGTTGGCTGTACAGGTATAAAGTAATCGAGATAGATATAGAAGTCCATATATCAAAATGACCAGGATCGAAAAAAAAATTGATTGGGCTATGTCCGTCCGTCTGTCCGTCCGTCTGTCTGCCCGTTAACACGATAACTTGAGCAAATATTGAGATACCTTCACCAAATTCGGTATGCGGGCTTATTTAGACTCAGAACAGATTATTATTGAAAATGAACGAAATCGGACGATAACCACGCCCCGTCTCCTATATCGAAAAATTTAAAAATGAGATAATTCGGAAACGAATACCACTAAAATAATGAAATTTTGCTAGGTGGATTGGTCTTATCACGCAAAACAAAAGTTCAGTAAAATTTCGGAATATGGTTATGGCAACGCCCACATTTATAAAAAGCAAATTTAAAAGTTTAACAAGCTGTAAATCAATAGCCGTTGGAGATATAACATTGAAATTTGGCGTAGAAATCTTGTTCGTAGCGACAACTACTTGCTGTGAAAATGCGCTAAATCGGCTGAAAGCCAAGCTTTATTTTTATTATACCCAGCTTTACTTGTACACAGGGTATTATAACTTTGTTTGGATAACGGTTGGCTGTACAGGTATAAAGTAATCGAGATAGATATAGACGTCTATATATCAAAATGACCAGGATCGAAAAAAAATTTGATTGAGCTATATCCGTCCGTCTGTCCGTCCGTCCCTCTGCCCGTTAACACGATAACTTGAGCAAATATTGAGACACCTTCACCAAATTCGGTATGCGGCTTATTTAGACTCAGAACAGATTGGTATTAAAAATGAACGAAATCGGACGATAACCACGCCCCCGTTTCCTATATCGAAAATATCGAAAAATTTAAAAATGAGATAATTCGGAAACGAATACCACTAAAATAATGAAATTTTGCTAGGTGGATTGATTTTATAACGCAAAACAAAAGTTCAGTAAAATTTCGGAATATGGTTATGGCAACGCCCACATTTATAAGAAGCAAATTTAGAAGTTTAACAAGGTGTAAATCAATAGCCGTTGGAGATATAACATTGAAATTTGGAGTAGACATTTTGTTCGTAGCGACCACTGCTTGCTGTGAAAATGAGCTAAATCGGCTGAAAGACACGCTTTATTTTTATTATACCCAGCTGTACTTGTACACAGGGTATTATAACTTTGTTTGCATAACGGTTAGCTGTACTGGTATAAAGTAATCGAGATAGATATAGACTTCCATATATCAAAATGACCAGGATCGAAAGAAATTTGATTGAGCCATGCCCGCCCGTCTGTCCGTTAACACGATAACTTGAGCAAATATTGAGATATGCTCGTATTCACCAAATTCGGTATGCGGGCTTATTTAGACTCAGAACAGATTGGTATTGAAAGTGAACGAAATCGGACGACAACCACGCCCCCGTTTCCTATATCGAAAATATCGAAAACTTTAAAAATGAGATAATTCGGAAACGAATACCACTAAAATAATGAAATTTTGCTAGGTGGATTGGTTTTATAACGCAAAACAAAAGCCCAGTAAAATTTCGGAATATGGTTATGGCAACGCCCACATTTATAAGAAGCAAATTTAGAAGTTTAACAAGCTGTAAATCAATAGCCGTTGGAGATATAACATTGAAATTTGGCATAGACATTTTGTTCGTAGCGACCACTGCTTGCTGTGAAAATGAGCTAAATCGGCTAAAAGCCACGCTTTATTTTTATTATACCCAGCTGTACTTGTACACAGGGTATTATAACTTTGTTTGGATAACGGTTGGCTGTACAGGTATGAAGTAATCGAGATAGATATCGACTTCCATATATCAAAATGACCAGGATCGAAAAAAATTTTATTGAGCTATGCCCGTCCGTCTGCCCGTTAACACGATAAGTTGAGCAAATATCGAGATATCTTCACCAAATTCGGTATGCGGGCTTATTTGGACTCAGAACAGATTGGTATTGAAAATGAACGAAATCGGACGACAACCACGCCACCTTTTCCTACATCGAAAATATCGAAAAATTTAAAAATGAGATAATTCGAAAACGAATACCACTAAAATAATGAAATTTTGCTAGGTGGATTGATTTTATAACGCAAAACAAAAGTTCAGCAAAATTTCGGAATATGGTTATGGCAACGCCCACATTTATAAGAAGCAAATTTAGAAGTTTAACAAGCTGTAAATCAATAGCCGTTGGAGATATAACATTGAAATTTGGCGTAGACATTTTGTTCGTAGCGACAACTGCTTGCTGTGAAAATGAGATAAATCGGCTGAAAGCCACGCTTTATTTTTATTATACCCATCTGTACTTGTACACAGGGTATTATAACTTTGTTTGGATAACGGTTGGCTGTACAGGTATAAAGTAATCGAGATAGATATAGACTTCCATATATCAAAATGACCAGGATCGAAAAAAATTTGATTGAGCTATGTCCGTCCGTCTGCCCGTTAACACGATAAGTTGAGCAAATATCGAGATATCTTCACCAAATTCGGTATGCGGGCTTATTTGGACTCAGAACAGATTGGTATTGAAAATGAACGAAATCGGACGACAAATACGCCCCCTTTTCCTACATCGAAAATATCGAAAAATTTAAAAATGAGATAATTCGGAACGAATACCACTGAAATAATGAAATTTTGCTAGGTGGATTGATTCTATAACGCAAAACAAAAGTTCAGCAAAATTTCGGAATATGGTTATGGCAACGCCCACATTTATAAGAAGCAAATTTAGAAGTTTAACAAGCTGTAAATCAATAGCCGTTGGAGATATAACATTGAAATTTGGCGTAGACATTTTGTTCGTAGCGACAACTGCTTGCTCTGAAAATGAGATAAATCGGCTGAAAGCCACGCTTTATTTTTATTATACCCATCTGTACTTGTACACAGGGTATTATAACTTTTTTTGGATAACGGTTGGCTGTACAGGTATAAAGTAATCGAGATAGATATAGACTTCCATATATCAAAATGACCAGGATCGAAAAAAATTTGATTGAGCTATGTCCGTCCGTCTGCCCGTTAACACGATAAGTTGAGCAAATATCGAGATATCTTCACCAAATTCGGTATGCGGGCTTATTTAGACTCAGAACAAAATGGCATTGAAAATGAACGAAATAGGACGATAACCACGCCCCTTTTCCTACATCGAAAATATCCAAAAATTTAAAAATGAGATAATTCGAAAACGAATACCACTAAAATAATGAAATTTTGCTAGGTGGATTGGTTTTATAACGCAAAACAAAAGTTCAGTAAAATTTCGGAATATGGTTATCAACCCCCACATTTATAAGAAGCAAATTTAGAAGCTTAACAAGCTGTAAATCAATAGCCGTTGGAGATATAACATTGAAATTTGGCATAGATATTTTGTTCGTAGCGACCACTGCTTGCTGTGAAAATGAGCTAAATCGGCTAAAAGCCACGCTTTATTTTTATTATACCCAGCTGTACTTGTACACAGGGTATTATAACTTTGTTTGTATAACGGTTGGCTGTACAGGTATAAAGTAATCGAGATAGGTATCGACTTCCATATATCAAAATGAACAGGATCGAAAAAAATTTGATTGAGCTATGCCCGTCCGTCTGCCCGTTAACACGATAAGTGGAGCAAATATCGAGATATCTTCACCAAATTCGGTATGCGGGCTTATTTAGACTCAGAACAGATTGGCATTGAAAATGAACGAAATCGGACGATAACCACGCCCCTTTTCCTACATCGAAAATATCCAAAAATTTAAAAATGAGATAATTCGAAAACGAATACCACTAAAATAATGAAATTTTGCTAAGTGGATTGATTTTATAACGCAAAACAAAAGTTCAGTAAAATTTCGGAATATGGTTATCAACGCCCACATTTATAAGAAGCAAATTTAGAAGTTTAACAAGCTGTAAATCAATAGCCGTTGGAGATATAACATTGAAATTTGGCATAGATATTTTGTTCGTAGCGACCACTGCTTGCTGTGAAAATGAGCTAAATCGGCTAAAAGCCACGCTTTATTTTTATTATAGCCATCTGTACTTGTACACAGGGTATTATAACTTTGTTTGCATAACGGTTAGCTGTACAGGTATAAAGTAATCGAGATAGATATAGACTTCCATATATCAAAATGAACAGGATCGAAAAAAATTTGATTGAGCTATGTCCGTCGGTCTGTCCGGTAACACGATAAGTTGAGCAAATATCGAGATATCTTCACCAAATTCGGTATGCGGGCTTATTTAGACTCAGAACAGATTGGCATTGAAAATGAACGAAATCGGACGATAACCACGCCCCTTTTCCTACATCGAAAATATCCAAAAATTTAAAAATGAGATAATTCGAAAACGAATACCACTAAAATAATGAAATTTTGCTAGGTGGATTGATTTTATAACGCAAAACAAAAGTTCAGCAAAATTTCGGAATATCGTTATGGCAACGCCCACATTTATAAGAAGCAAATTTAGAAGTTTAACAAGCTGTAAATCAATAGCCGTTGGAGATATAACATTGAAATTTGGCGTAGACATTTTGTTCGTAGCGACAACTGCTTGCTGTGAAAATGAGATAAATCGGCTGCAAGCCACGCTTTATTTGTATTATACCCATCTGTACTTGTACACAGGGTATTATAACATTGTTTGGATAACGGTTGGCTGTACAGGTATAAAGTAATCGAGATAGATATAGACTTCCATATATCAAAATGACCAGGATCGAAAAAAATTTGATTGAGCTATGTCCGTCCGTCTGTCCGTTAACACGATAAGTTGAGAAAATATCGAGATTGGTATTGAGAATGAACGAAATCAAATTGACCGGGATCGAAAAAAATGTGACTGAGCCATGTCCGTCCATCTGTCGGTCTGTCCGTCCGTCCGTCTGTCCGTTAACACGATAACTTGAGAAAATATCGAGATATCTTCACCAAATTCGGTATGCGGGCTTATTTAGAATCGGAACAGATTGGTATTGAAAATGAACGAAAGCGGACGATAACCACGCCCCCTTATCCCATACCGAAAATATCGAAAAATTTTAAAAATTAGATAATTCGGAAACGAATACCACTGAAACAATGAAATTTTGCTGGGTGGATTGATTTTATAACGCAAAACAAAAGTTCAGTAAAGTTTCGGAATATGGTTATGGCAACGCCCACCTTTATAAGAAGCAAATTTAGAAGTTTAACAAGCTGTAAATCAATAGCCGTTGGAGATATAACATTGAAATTTGGCGTAGACATTTTGTTCGTAGCGACCAGTGCTTGCTGTGAAAATGAGCTAAATCGGCTGAAAGCCACGCTTTATTTTTATTATATCCAGCTGTACTTGTACACAGGGTATTATAACTTTGTTTGGATAACGGTTGGCTGTACAGGTATAAAGTAATCGAGATAGATATAGACTTCCATATATCAAAATGACCGGGATCGAAAAAAAATTTGATTGAGTTATGTCCGTCCGTCTGTCCGTTAACACGATAAGTTGAGCAAATATCGAGATTGGTATTGAGAATGAACGAAATCAAAATGACCGGGATCGAAAAAAATGTGACTGAGCCATGTCCGTCCATCTGTCCGTCTGTCCGTCCGTCCGTCTGTCCGTTAACACGATAACTTGAGAAAATATCGAGATATCCTGACCAAATTCGGTATGCGGGCTTATTTAGAATCGGAACAGATTGGTATTGAAAATGAAAGAAAGCGGACGATAACCACGCCCCCTTTTCCCATATCGAAAATATCGAAAAATTTAAAAATGAGATAACTCGGAAACGAATACCACTGAAATAATGAAATTTTGCTAGGTGGATTGATTTTATAACGCAAAACAAAAGTTCAGTAAAATTTCGGAATATGGTTATGGCAACGCCCACATTTATAAGAAGCAAATTTAGAAGTTTAACAAGCTGTAAATCAATAGCCGTTGGAGATATAACATTGAAATTTGGCGTAGACATTTTGTTCGTAGCGACCAGTGCTTGCTGTGAAAATGAGCTAAATCTACTAACTTGTACACAGGGTATTGTAACTATGTTGGATAACGGTTGGCTGTACAGGTATAAAGTAATCGAGATAGATATAGACTTTCATATATCAAAATGACTGGGATCGAAAAAAAATTTGATTGAGCTATGTCCGTCCGTCTGTCCGTTAGCACGATAAGTTGAGCAAATATCGAAATTGGTATTGAAAATTAAAGAAATCAAAATGACCGTGATTGAAAAAAATTTGACTGAGCCATGTCCGTCCATCTGTCCGTCGGTCCGTCTGTCCGTTAACAGGATAACTTGAGCAAATATTGGGATACCTTCTCCAAATTCGGTATGCGGGCTTATTTAGACTCAGAACAGATTGGTATTGAAAATGAACGAAATCGGACGATAACCACGCCCCCTTTTCCTATACCGAAAATATCGAAAAATTTTTAAAATTAGATAATTCGGAAACGAATACCACTAAATTAATGAAAATTTGTAGGTGGATTGATTTTATAACGCAAAACAAAAGTTCAGTAACATTTTGGAATATGGTTATGGCAACGCCTAAATTTATAGGAAGCAAATTTAGAAGTTTAACAAGCTGTAAATCAATAGCCGTTGGAGATATAACATTGAAATTTGGCGTAGAAATTTTGTTCGTAGCGACAACTCCTTGCTGTGAAAATGAGCTAAATCGGCTGAAAGCCACGCTTTATTTTTATTTTACCCAGCTGTACTTGTACACAGGGTATTATAACTTTGTTTGGATAACGGTTGGCTGTACAGGTATAAAGTAATCGAGATAGATATAGCATCCACATATCAAAAGGACCAGGATCGAAAAAAAATTTGATTGAGCTATGTCCGTCCGTCTGTCCGTCTGTCCGTCGGTCCATCTGCCCGTTAACAGGATAACTTGAGCAAACATTGAGATACCTTCACCAAATTCGGTATGCGGGCTTATTTAGACTCAGAACAGATTGGTATTGAAAATGAACGAAATCGGACGATAACCACGCCCCCTTTTCCTTTACCGAAAATATCGACAAATTAAAAAGATGAGATAATTCGGAAACGAATTCCACTAAATTAATGAAATTTGGTAGGTGGATTGATTTTATAACGCAAAACAAAAGTTCAGTAAAATTTCGGAATATGGTTATGGCAACGCCCACATTTATAGGAATCAAATTTAGAAGTTTAACAAGCTGTAAATCAATAGCCGTTGGAGATATAACATTGAAATTTGGCGTAGAAATTTTGTTCGTAGCGACAACTCCTTGCTGTGAAAATGAGCTAAATAGGCTGAAAGCCACGCTTTATTTTTATTATACCCAGCTGTACTTGTACACAGTATATTTATTATACCTTTGTTTGGATAAGGGTTGGCTGCACAGGTATAAAGTAATCGAGATAGATATAGAGTTCCATGTATCAAAATGACCAGGATCGAAAAAAATTTGATTGAGCTATGTCCGTCCGTCTGTCCGTTAACACGATAAGTTGAGCAAATATCGAGATTGGTATTGAGAATGAACGAAATCAAAATGACCGGGATCGAAAAAAATGTGACTGAGCCATTTCCGTCCATCTGTCCGTCTGTCCGTCCGTCCGTCTGTCCGTTAACACGATAACTTGAGAAAATATCGAGATATCTTCACCAAATTCGGTATGCGGGCTTATTTAGAATCGGAACAGATTGGTATTGAAAATGAACGAAAGCGGACGATAACCACGCCCCCTTTTCCCATATCGAAAATATCGAAAAATTTAAAAATGAGATAATTCGGAAACGAATACCACTGAAATAATGAAATTTTGCTAGGTGGATTGATTTTATAACGCAAAACAAAAGTTCAGTAAAATTTCGGAATATGGTTATGGCAACGCCCACATTTATAAGAAGCAAATTTAGAAGTTTAACAAGCTGTAAATCAATAGCCGTTGGAGATATAACATTGAAATTTGGCGTAGACAGTTTGTTCGTAGCGACCAGTGCTTGCTGTGAAAATGAGCTAAATCGGCTGAAAGCCACGCGTTATTTTTATTATACCCAGCTGTACTTGTACACAGGGTATTATAACTTTGTTTGGATAACGGTTGGCTGTACAGGTATAAAGTAATCGAGATAGATATAGACTTCCATATATCAAAATGACCGGGATCGAAAAAAATTTTTCCGTCTGTCCGTTAGCACGATAAGTTAAGCAAATATCGAAATTGGTATTGCAAATGAAAGAAATCAAAATGACCGTGATTGAAAAAAATTTGACTGAGCCATGTCTGTCCATCTGTCCGTCGGTCCGTCTGTCCGTTAACAGGATAACTTGAGCAACTATTGAGATACCTTCGCCAAATTCGGTATGCGGGCTTATTTAGACTCAGAACAGATTGGTATTGAAAATGAACGAAATCGGACGATAACCACGCCCCCTTTTCCTATACCGAAAATATCGAACAATTTTAAAAATTAGATAATTCGGAAACGAATACCACTAAATTAATGAACATTTGTAGGTGGATTGATTTTATAACGCAAAACAAAAGTTCAGTAACATTTTGGAATATGGTTATGGCAACGCCCAAATTTATAGGAAGCAAATCTAGAAGTTTAACAAGCTGTAAATCAATATCCGTTGGAGATATAACATTAAAATTTGGCGTAGAAATTTTGTTCGTAGCGACAACTCCTTGCTGTGGAAATGAGCTAAATAGGCTGAAAGCCACGCTTTATTTTTATTATACCCAGCTGTACTTGTACACAGGGTATTATAACTTTGTTTGGGTAACGGTTGGCTGTACAGGTATAAAGTAATCGAGATAGATATAGACTTCCACCTATCAAAAGGACCAGGATCGAAAAAAAATTTGATTGAGCTATGTCCGTCCGTCTGTCCGTCTGTCCGTCGGTCCATCTGCCCGTTAACAGGATAACTTGAGCAAATATTGAGATACCTTCACCAAATTCGGTATGCGGGCTTATTTAGACTCAGAACAGATTGGTATTGAAAATGAACGAAATCGGACGATAACCACGCCCCCTTTTCCTTTACCGAAAATATCGACAAATTAAAAAGATGAGATAATTCGGAAACGAATTCCACTAAATTAATGAAATTTGGTAGGTGGATTGATTTTATAACGCAAAACAAAAGTTCAGTAAAATTTCGGAATATGGTTATGGTAACGCCCACATTTATAGGAATCAAATTTAGAAGTTTAACAAGCTGTAAATCAATAGCCGTTGGAGATATAACATTGAAATTTGGCGTAGCGACAACTCCTTGCTGTGAAAATGAGCTAAATAGGCTGAAAGCCACGCTTTATTTTTATTATACCCAGCTGTACTTGTACACAGGGTATTTATTATACCATTGTTTGGATAAGGGTTGGCTGCACAGGTATAAAGTAATCGAGATAGATGTAGACTTCCATGTATCAAAATGACCAGGATCGAAAAAAATTTGATTGAGCTACGTCCGTCCGTCTGTCCGTTAACACGATAAGTTGAGCAAATATCGAGATTGGTATTGAGAATGAACGAAATCAAAATGACCGGGATCGAAAAAAATGTGACTGAGCCATTTCCGTCCATCTGTCCGTCTGTCCGTCCGTCCGTCTGTCCGTTAACACGATAACTTGAGAAAATATCGAGATATCTTCACCAAATTCGGTATGCGGGCTTATTTAGAATCGGAACAGATTGGTATTGAAAATGAACGAAATCGGACGATAACCACGCCCCCTTTTCCTTTACCGAAAATATCGACAAATTAAAAAGATGAGATAATTCGGAAACGAATACCACTGAAATAATGAAATTTTGCTAGGTGGATTGATTTTATAACGCAAAACAAAAGTTCAGTAAAATTTCGGAATATGGTTATGGCAACGCCCACATTTATAAGAAGCAAATTTAGAAGTTTAACAAGCTGTAAATCAATAGCCGTTGGAGATATAACATTGAAATTTGGCGTAGACAGTTTGTTCGTAGCGACCAGTGCTTGCTGTGAAAATGAGCTAAATCGGCTGAAAGCCACGCTTTATTTTTATTATACCCAGCTGTACTTGTACACAGGGTATTATAACTTTGTTTGGGTAACGGTTGGCTGTACAGGTATAAAGTAATCGAGATAGATATAGACTTCCATATATCAAAATGACCGGGATCGAAAAAAATTTTTCCGTCTGTCCGATAGCACGATAAGTTAAGCAAATATCGAAATTGGTATTGCAAATGAAAGAAATCAAAATGACCGTGATTGAAAAAAATTTGACTGAGCCATGTCTGTCCATCTGTCCGTCGGTCCGTCGGTCCGTCTGTCCGTTAACAGGATAACTTGAGCAACTATTGAGATACCTTCGCCAAATTCGGTATGCGGGCTTATTTAGACTCAGAACAGATTGGTATTGAAAATGAACGAAATCGGACGATAACCACGCCCCCTTTTCCTATACCGAAAATATCGAACAATTTTAAAAATTAGATAATTCGGAAACGAATACCACTAAATTAATGAACATTTGTAGGTGGATTGATTTTATAACGCAAAACAAAAGTTCAGTAACATTTTGGAATATGGTTATGGCAACGCCCAAATTTATAGGAAGCAAATCTAGAAGTTTAACAAGCTGTAAATCAATATCCGTTGGAGATATAACATTGAAATTTGGCGTAGAAATTTTGTTCGTAGCGACAACTCCTTGCTGTGGAAATGAGCTAAATAGGCTGAAAGCCACGCTTTATTTTTATTATACCCAGCTGTACTTGTACACAGGGTATTATAACTTTGTTTGGGTAACGGTTGGCTGTACAGGTATAAAGTAATCGAGATAGATATAGACTTCCACATATCAAAAGGACCAGGATCGAAAAAAAATTTGATTGAGCTATGTCCGTCCGTCTGTCCGTCGGTCCATCTGGCCGTGAACAGGATAACTTGAGCAAATATTGAGATACCTTCACCAAATTCGGTATGCGGGCTTATTTGGACTCAGAACAGATTGGTATTGAAAATGAACGAAATCGGACGATAACCACGCCCCCTTTTCCTTTATCGAAAAATTAAAAAGATGAGATAGTTCGGAAACGAATTCCACTAAATTAATGAAATTTGGTAGGTGGATTGATTTTATAACGCAAAACAAAAGTTCAGTAAAATTTCGGAATATGGTTATGGCAACGCCCACATTTATAGGAATCAAATTTAGAAGTTTAACAAGCTGTAAATCAATAGCCGTTGGAGATATAACATTGAAATTTGGCGTAGAAATTTTGTTCGTAGCGACAACTCCTTGCTGTGGAAATGAGCTAAATAGGCTGAAAGCCACGCTTTATTTTTATTATACCCAGCTGTACTTGTACACAGGGTATTATAACTTTGTTTGGATATCGGTTGGCTGTACAGGTATAAAGTAATCGAGATAGATATAGACTTCCATATATCAAAATGACCGGGATCGAAAAAAAATTTGATTGAGCTATGTCCGTCCGTCTGTCCGTTAGCACGATAAGTTGAGCAAATATCGAAATTGGTATTGAAAATGAAAGAAATCTAAATGACCGTGATTGAAAAAAATTTGACTGAGCCATGTCCGTCCATCTGTCCGTCGGTCCGTCTGTCCGTTAACAGGAAAACTTGAGCAAATATTGAGATACCTTCACCAAATTCGGTATGCGGGCTTATTTAGACTCAGAACAGATTGGTATTGAAAATGAACGAAATCGGACGCTAACCACGCCCCCTTTTCCTGTACCGAAAATCTCGAAAAAATTTAAAAATTAGATAATTCGGAAACGAATACCACTAAATTAATGAAAATTTGTAGGTGGATTGATTTTATAACGCAAAACAAAAGTTCAGTAACATTTTGGAATATGGTTATGGCAACGCCCAAATTTATAGGAAGCAAATTTAGAAGTTTAACAAGCTGTAAATCAGTAGCCGTTTTAGATATAACATTGAAATTTGGCGTAGAAATTTTGTTCGTAGCGACAACTGCTTGCTGTCAAAATGAGCTAAATCGGCTGAAAGCCACGCTTTATTTTTATTATACCCATCTGTACTTGTACACAGGGTATTATAACATTGTTTGGATAACGGTTGGCTGCACAGGTATAAATTAATCGAGATAGATATAGACTTCCATATATCAAAATGACCAGGATCGAAAAAAATTTGATTGAGCTATGTCCGTCCGTCTGTCCGTTAACACGATAAGTTGAGCAAATATCGAGATTGGTATTGAGAATGAACGAAATCAAAATGACCGGGATCGAAAAAAATGTGACTGAGCCATGTCCGTCCATCTGTCCGTCTGTCCGTCCGTCCGTCTGTCCGTTAACACGATAACTTGAGAAAATATCGAGATTATTTAGAATCGAAACAGATTGGTATTGAAAATGAACGAAAGCGGACGATAACCACGCCCCCTTTTCCCATATTGAAAATATCGAAAAATTTAAAAATGAGATAATTCGGAAACGAATACCACTGAAATAATGAAATTTTGCTAGGTGGATTGATTTTATAACGCAAAACAAAAGTTCAGTAAAATTTCGGAATATGGTTATGGCAACGCCCACATTTATAAGAAGCAAATTTAGAAGTTTAACAAGCTGTAAATCAATAGCCGTTGGAGATATAACATTGAAATTTGGCGTAGACATTTTTTTCGTAGCGACCAGAGCTTGCTGTGAAAATGAGCTAAATCGGCTGAAAGCCACGCTTTATTTTTATTATACCCAGCTGTACTTGTACACAGGGTATTATAACTTTGTTTGGATAACGGTTGGCTGTACAGGTATAAAGTAATCGAGACAGATATAGACTTCCATATATCAAAATGACCGGGATCGAAAAAAAATTTGATTGAGCTATGTCCGTCCGTCTGTCCGTTAGCACGATAAGTTGAACAAATATCGAAATTGGTATTGAAAATGAAAGAAATCAAAATGACCGTGATTGAAAAAAATTTGACTGAGCCATGTCCGTCCATCTGTCCGTCGGTCCGTCTGACCGTTAACAGGATAACTTGAGCAAATATTGAGATACCTTCACCAAATTCGGTATGCCGCTTATTTAGACTCAGAACAGATTGTTATTGAAAATGAACGAAATCGGACGATAACCACGCCCCCTTTTCCTATACCGAAAATATCGAAAAATTTTAAAAATTAGATAATTCGGAAACGAATACCACTAAATTAATGAAAATTTGTAGGTGGATTGATTTTATAACGCAAAACATAAGTTCAGTAACATTTTGGAATATGGTTATGGCAACGCCCACATTTATAGGAAGCAAATTTAGAAGTTTAACAAGGTGTAAATCAATAGCCGTTGGAGATATAACATTGAAATTTGGCGTAGAAATTTTGTTCGTAGCGACAACTGCTTGCTGTCAAAATGAGCTAAATCGGCTGAAAGCCACGATTTATTTTTATTATACCCATCTGTACTTGTACACAGGGTATTATAACATTGTTTGGATAACGGTTGGCTGCACAGGTATAAATTAATCGAGATAGATATAGACTTCCATATATCAAAATGACCAGGATCGAAAAAAATTTGATTGAGCTATGTCCGTCCGTCTGTCCGTTAACACGATAAGTTGAGCAAATATCGAGATTGGTATTGAGAATGAACGAAATCAAAATGACCGGGATCGAAAAAAATGTGACTGAGCCATGTCCGTCCATCTGTCCGTCTGTCCGTCCGTCCGTCTGTCCGTTAACACGATAACTTGAGAAAATATCGAGATATCTTCACCAAATTCGGTATGCGGGCTTATTTAGAATCGGAACAGATTGGTATTGAAAATGAACGAAAGCGGACGATAACCACGCCCCGTTTTCCCATATCGAAAATATCGAAAAATTTTAAAAATTAGATAATTCGGAAACGAATACCACTAAATTAATGAAAATTTGGTAGGTGGATTGATTTTATAACGCAAAACAAAAGTTCAGTAAAATTTCGGAATATGGTTATGGCAACGCCCACATTTATAAGAAGCAAATTTAGAAGTTTAACAAGCTGTAAATCAATAGCCGTTGGAGATATAACATTGAAATTTGGCGTAGACATTTTGTTCGTAGCGACCAGTGCTTGCTGTGAAAATGAGCTAAATAGGCTGAAAGCCACGCTTTATTTTTATTATACCCAGCTGTACTTGTACACAGGGTATTATAACTTTGTTTGGATAACGGTTGGCTGTACAGGTATAAAGTAATCGAGATAGATATAGACTTCCACATATCAAAAGGACCAGGATCGAAAAAAAATTTGATTGAGCTATGTCCGTCCGTCTGTCCGTCGGTCCATCTGGCCGTTAACAGGATAACTTGAGCAAATATTGAGATACCTTCACCAAATTCGGTATGCGGGCTTATTTAGACTCAGAACAGATTGGTATTGAAAATGAACGAAATCGGACGATAACCACGCCCCCTTTTCCTTTATCGAAAAATTAAAAAGATGAGATAATTCGGAAACGAATTCCACTAAATTAATGAAATTTGGTAGGTGGATTGATTTTATAACGCAAACCAAAAGTTCAGTAAAATTTCGGAATATGGTTATGGCAACGCCCACATTTATAGGAATCAAATTTAGAAGTTTAACAAGCTGTAAATCAATAGCCGTTGGAGATATAACATTGAAATTTGGCGTAGCAATTTTGTTCGTAGCGACAACTCCTTGCTGTGGAAATGAGCTAAATAGGCTGAAAGCCACGCTTTATTTTTATTATACCCAGCTGTACTTGTACACAGGGTATTATAACTTTGTTTGGATAACGGTTGGCTGTACAGGTATAAAGTAATCGAGATAGATATAGACTTCCACATATCAAAAGGACCAGGATCGAAAAAAAATTTGATTGAGCTATGTCCGTCCGTCTGTCCGTCGGTCCATCTGGCCGTTAACAGGATAACTTGAGCAAATATTGAGATACCTTCACCAAATTCGGTATGCGGGCTTATTTAGACTCAGAACAGATTGGTATTGAAAATGAACGAAATCGGACGATAACCACGCCCCCTTTTCCTTTATCGAAAAATTAAAAAGATGAGATAATTCGGAAACGAACTCCACTAAATTAATGAAATTTGGTAGGTGGATTGATTTTATAACGCAAAACAAAAGTTCAGTAAAATTTCGGAATATGGTTATGGCAACGCCCACATTTATAGGAATCAAATTTAGAAGTTTAACAAGCTGTAAATCAATAGCCGTTGGAGATATAACATTGAAATTTGGCGTAGAAATTTTGTTCGTAGCGACAACTCCTTGCTGTGGAAATGAGCTAAATAGGCTGAAAGCCACGCTTTATTTTTATTATACCCAGCTGTACTTGTACACAGGGTATTATAACTTTGTTTGGATAACGGTTGGCTGTACAGGTATAAAGTAATCGAGATAGATATAGACTTCCATATATCAAAATGACCGGGATCGAAAAAAAATTTGATTGAGCTATGTCCGTCCGTCTGTCCGTTAGCACGATAAGTTGAGCAAATATCGAAATTGGTATTGAAAATGAAAGAAATCAAAATGACCGTGATTGAAAAAAATTTGACTGAGCCATGTCCGTCCATCTGTCCGTCGGTCCGTCTGTCCGTTAACAGGAAAACTTGAGCAAATATTGAGATACCAAATTCGGTATGCGGGCTTATTTAGACTCAGAACAGATTGGTATTGAAAATGAACGAAATCGGACGATAACCACGCCCCCTTTTCCTATACCGAAAATATCGAAAAATTTTAAAAATTAGATAATTCGGAAACGAATACCACTAAATTAATGAAAATTTGTAGGTGGATTGATTTTATAACGCAAAACAAAAGTTCAGTAACATTTTGGAATATGGTTATGGCAACGCCCAAATTTATAGGAAGCAAATTTAGAAGTTTAACAAGCTGTAAATCAATAGCCGTTGGAGATACAAGTATAACATTGAAATTTGGCGTAGACATTTTGTTCGTAGCGACAACTGCTTGCTGTCAAAATGAGATAAATCGGCTGAAAGCCACGCTTTATTTTTATTATACCCAGCTGTACTTGTACACAGGGTATTATAAATTTGTTTGGATAACGGTTGGCTGTACAGGTATAAAGTAATCCAGATAGATATAGACTTCCATATATCAAAATGACCAGGATCGAAAAAAATTTGATTGAGCTATGTCCGTCCGTCTGTCCGTTAACACGATAAGTTGAGCAAATATCGAGATTGGTATTGAGAATGAACGAAATCAAAATGACCGGGATCGAAAAAAATGTGACTGAGCCATGTCCGTCCATCTGTCCGTCTGTCCGTCTGTCCGTCCGTCCGTCTGTCCGTTAACACGATAACTTGAGAAAATATCGAGATTATTTAGAATCGGAACAGATTGGTATTGAAAATGAACGGAAGCGGACGATAACCACGCCCCCTTTTCCCATATCGAAAATATCGAAAAATTTAAAAATGAGATAATTCGGAAACGAATACCACTGAAATAATGAAATTTTGCTAGGTTGATTGATTTTATAACGCAAAACAAAAGTTCAGTAAAATTTCGGAATATGGTTATGGCAACGCCCACATTTATAAGAAGCAAATTTAGAAGTTTAACAAGCTGTAAATCAATAGCCGTTGGAGATATAACATTGAAATTTGGCGTAGACATTTTGTTCGTAGCGACCAGTGCTTGCTGTGAAAATGAGCTAAATCGGCTGAAAGCCACGCTTTATTTTTATTATACCCAGCTGTACTTGTACACAGGGTATTATAACTTTGTTTGGATAACGGTTGGCTGTACAGGTATAAAGTAATCGAGATAGATATAGACTTCCATATATCAAAATGACCGGGATCGAAAAAAAATTTGATTGAGCTATGTCCGTCCGTCTGTCCGTTAGCACGATAAGTTGAGCAAATATCGAAATTGGTATTAGGTTAGGTTAGGTTAGGTTGCAAGGGCAGGACAGAGTACCTGGACTCTGCCCGACACTTAGGCCACTAAATAGGCCCATTGTGATACCCTATACGGTCTCTACCCACCTCTATGCCCCAGAGATGCGAGCAAGTCATCCCCGACGCCGACAGCAGCTCAGCCGCTTAACAGTTAGCCGATCCAACAACCCTAGAGTATCCGAGTTCAAAGGTCTCCCGAAAGCTGAGAAGGACCAGTCGACTCACACGGTTGCGCTGCCGTCGACGCCAGGGAAAACCGACTCACACCCTGTTCAAGGCAGGGGATCGAACCACTTCGTGGAGTCAATAAATTTAGATAACGCTTTTAATTCTATTTGTGATACCTCAGGTAGGTTATTGAGAAACGGTTGGCCCAAGATAGCTAACCGTCGCCTGCTGAGTGCAGGGCATTGACACATCAGATGCTGAACACTTTCCTCCTCCTCAATACATCTGCAGCTGCGACAGTAATCATTAGACATTGCGCCCATTCTGGCGCCGTGAGTGCCTATTAAACAGTGCCCTGTTAGAACCCTTACCAGGGATGAAATGCCCGATTTATTGAGGGACAGCAGGGAGTTTGTACGTCTTTTGTTGTAGGAAGGCCAGGTTAGCCTGGATATCTCACACGTCGAGAGCCCTGACCAGAGCATATTTGCTATTTCCATTGTTTTTGTGCTAACACTAAATTTAAAGGAGGCCATGGGTATGCCTACCGAGCTATTTCCTGGAAGGAGATGGGTGGTGGTACCCCGTCTAGCCAGCTCATCCGCTCTGCAGTTGCCTTCAATATCCCTGTGCCCAGGTACCCAAATAAGGCTAATACTGAAGTGCTGAGCCATCTCGTTGAGAGATCTGCGACATTCAGTTAACGACTTTGCATTGTCGACATATGAGTTCAAGGCTTTAAGTGCGGCCTGACTGTCTGAGAAGATATAGACCTGTCTACCATTTTGGGGCATGGATACCAAGCTTTTCACCGCGCCGTGTATTGCCAGCATTTCCGCTTGGTACACGCTGCAGTGGTCGGGAAGACGGAAGGAGATCTCTAGTCCCAGGTCCGGTGAAAAGATTCCTCCCCCCACCTTCCCCTCAAGTTTGGAGCCATCAGTAAAGATGTTGATGGCGCCCCGAACCGTATGTGGTCTGTTGTCCCATTCTTGTCTTGTCGGTATTATAACCTCGTAGTTCCTGACAAACACGTTATTTGACGCGCAGTAGTCCGTGTGTGGTGGAATGTTAACAGGCGCGTGGTTGCCCAAGATTGTGGCGTGCCCACTTTGTCCATTTATCCAGACGCCAGTCTCCCTTATTCGCAAAGCTGTGATCGTGGCTACTTCCTTCGCCACCAAATCAAGCGGTGGCAGATGCAGCATAGTGTTGAGTGCTTCTGTCGGGGTGGACCCAAGGGCCCCGGTTATGCAGAGTTCTGAACTCCTTTGGACTTCTTGTATCTGTTTGAGGTACGTATTCTTAGTTAGTGCAGGCCACCAGACTAGCACTCCGTAGAGTAGAATCGGGCGAACAATGGCTGTGTAGATCCAGTGCACTACCCTGGGAGAAAACCCCCACGAAACACCAATTGCTCTCTTGCAAGTAAACAACGCGCACGTTGCTTTTTTAACCCGTTCTGTTTTATTGTCACCCCAGAGTAGTTTCCTGTCTAGAGTAACTCCTAAATATTTGACTTTGTCACTGAATGCCAAAGTCGTGTTACCAATTTTTGGTGGTATAAGGTTCGGTATTTTGTACCTTCTAGTAAAGAGGACTAGCTCGGTTTTCTCGGGGTTAACCCCCAGACCTGTTGACTTTGCCCAGTCACAAATTTTAGATAAGGCTGATTCCATTAAGTTGCATAGAGTTTGAGGGAATTTTCCCCGCATCATAACGCAGATGTCATCGGCGTACGCAATCACTTGGTGGCCTTCCGCTTCCATGAGGCGTAGAAGCTGGTTTACAGTAACCACCCAAAGTAGCGGTGAGAGAACACCTCCCTGTGGGGTACCTCTGTTAACGAGTCTGTGAATCGAGTTCCCACCTAGCTCGGTTGTGATCCGTCTGCTAGTAAGCAGTTTACGAATGAACTCCACCAGACAGGTATCGACCCGCAGACCCGTCAGCGCAGAGGTGATAGCTTCCGGAAGGACGTTATTGAAAGCGCCTTCAATGTCGAGGAAAGCCACCAATGTATACTCCTTTAGGTTAAGTGACTTGTCTGTAACAGATACAAGAGAGTGCAAGGCAGTATCTGTTGACCTACCCTTACTGTAGGCATGCTGAGCCCGCGAGAGCTGAGTTGGGTCAATCGATCTTCTGACATAGTCCTCCAGAAGTCTTTCTAGGGTTTTAAGAAGAAATGAGGATAGGCTTATAGGCCTAAAGTCATTAGGTTTAGTATGAGAGGGCTTCCCGGCTTTGGGGATGAAGACTACCTTAACCTCCCTCCATGAAGTGGGTACGTAGTTGAGCCTTAGGCAGCCTATAAACATAGTTTTCAACCAGGGCATGATAAGCCCGGATGTATGTTGTAGCTGGGCCGGGAATATTCCGTCTGGTCCAGGCGACTTATGGGGCTTGAAGGTAGATAAAGCCCAATCTAGCTTCTTCTCATCGGTGATCTCCCTTATCATTTGATCGGAAGGCACCTTTCCGCCGGTAGTAGTAGACACGTCTGTGCATGTCGGGAAATGTGTATCCAGGAGCAGATTCATGGTATCCGTAGTCGAATCCGTCCACTGCCCATCTGGCATTTGGACGTGGCTCAGTGTTGCTGGCGCTTTTGAGAGCACCCTCCTCAAGCGCGAGGCAGCAGATGTGGATTCAATTTCACTGCAGAATTCCACCCAGGAGGCTCGTTTGGCCTTGCGGATTTCTTTTTTATATGTACTTAGCTTAGTTTTGTAAACAGCCCAGGATAGCTCGCGGCCGTCCTGTTTGGCTTTATTAAAGGCAACCCTACAAGCCTTCCTGAGTCTATCTAGATCAGACGACCACCAAGGTGGCTTATGGGTTTCCGTTACCTTTTTGATCGGGCAGGCCTTATCTAAAGCAAGCTTGCATTGTTGATTAAAAGTGTTGACTAGCTCGTCTAGTTCCTTATCATTTCTAGGTGTGACCATTTGTTTTGATAGATTTCTATCAATGAGCTTCCTGTAGTAGCCCCAGTTTGTTCTTTTTATATTTTGTATGAATTTTGGACATGTGTGCGTATCTGCTATTGAGAAACTAATATATCTATGGTCTGAGAAGGAGTGTTCTGTTAGAACCCTCCATGATTCTATGAGGTCGCTGAAGGAGTCGCTGACCAGTGTAATATCAAGGACTTCCTCGCGGTTCCTTGTTGTGAATGTGGGGTCACTTCCCCTGTTGCATAAACTTAGATTAGTGCCTAATAAGTAGTTATATAGTGACTCACCTCGGTCGTTTGTGTCGGTGCTGCTCCATTGAGTGTGATGGGCATTCGCATCGCCTCCAAGCACAATTAGATTATTTCGTGGCCTAGTGGAACTCACGAGCTCTCTGAAGTTATGTGGCGGTAGTGAACCTTCGTGATCGTGGGCCAGATAGAAAGAGACAAATCTACAACTTCTACCTAACCCCTCGACGCTAATCGCTGTCAGATCTCCGTCACTAAATTGGGGTAGAAGAAAAGCGTTAATATTCGACTTAGCTAAAATACCCGTACGAGGCTTACCCTTATCTTGAGCGCTGTAGAGCTTGTAAGTGGGAGTCCTCAAACCACAGATCCTATTTCCAGTGATCCACGGTTCTTGATCTAAAACGATATCTACTCCCCCTGCCGAAAGTTGGAGTAGAAGCGCAGCTGACGCTGCTCTACTGTGATGAAGGTTGATTTGGAGGACCCTCATCATCTTGCTTGTTAGCACTCTCCTCCGTGAGCGTCGCGTCGGCGTCGTCCTCGCTCAGAAGCTGACTCTCGGAGTAAAGCCTCCTGTGAGTCCCGCTACCGTCCAAGCTGGACGAGGCATAGCCGCTTCGCACATCCGACCCACTGTCATCAACCTCCATCTCGTTATCGCTGGGGGGAGGCTCCACCTCCGCCAGAGATGAAAAATTAGCCAGGGCTTCGGCGTCCGCCTTGTACACCTTCAGGCTTATATTTTTGAAACCATAGCTTACGCGGTAGTCGCACCGGTCCAGGGCCTCGATGCTTACCTGGTCTAGCAGCAGAACTATCTGCATCGTCGCTTGTCCGGCTGCTTTGTCCACGCTGACCACCTTCCAGTTTTGTGTCGGTGGACCCGGGTTAAACTCCTGCAATTGCTCCAGGATTTCATCTGGCTCCGTTGGCGTCACTGGAACCCAGGCTCTAGCTCTTGGCCGCTGCGGGATGTCGCACGCATCCACTGCTTTGAGGCGCGCGCCTGGGTACACTTCCCCTATTCGCTGCACGCCAATCTTGTATAGGTCCACGGACCTAGCGTCTCCACAGGCGATCAGCCTGACATTGCCTTGGTACCATCCTGCATCGGTATAGGATGGTGGCTGTCCAGGGTTCTCCCTCTTCACCTGGATGGCAACTTTAGCGAGCGCGGCTTCGATCCACTTCCATTGTTGTTTCGGGATCCTGCCATCTACACTGCCCTCATCGATAACGCCAATGATCTTGCGATCCTTGGCTACCGCCGCGAAAGACCGTGTATAGCCTCCCTGCGTTTTGGCCCTTTTCGGTGCCGTTGGGGTAGTCACCTCCACTGAGCGATTGCGCCTAGAGGCTTCCCCTTTGTTAGCGCCATACAACTCCAGTTTAAAATCCGGCACTACCCGCCGAGCCCACGCCAGGTCTCGCTGGAGCTTCGCCCAAACCTCCGCCGAAACATCTTCCTCCCTTGTCGGTGAGGTCGCGTTTCTGTAGAGAATCCGGGCTGCAGACCGCTTATCCTGGTGGCTGGCCTTTGTGGGTTGCCTAGGCATCGAGTCCTTGGCCCTATCGCTAGCACCCCCCCTCACCCTTGGCGCCCCCAGCTACGGACTCGCCAGACGCTTTGCGCTGAATGGCAAGGCCACTGGTGGAAGCTACAGGATTGGTGGTAGCTGCATTGCTGGCCTCCCGATCGGCACCCCTGGAAGAGGTATTGAAAATGAAAGAAATCAAAATGACCGTGATTGAAAAAAATTTGACTGAGCCATGTCCGTCCATCTGTCCGTCGGTCCGTCTGACCGTTAACAGGATAACTTGAGCAAATATTGAGATACCTTCACCAAATTCGGTATGCCGCTTATTTAGACTCAGAACAGATTGTTATTGAAAATTAACGAAATCGGACGATAACCACGCCCCCTTTTCCTATACCGAAAATATCGAAAAATTTTAAAAATTAGATAATTCGGAAACGAATACCACTAAATTAATGAAAATTTGTAGGTGGATTGATTTTATAACGCAAAACAAAAGTTCAGTAACATTTTGGAATATGGTTATGGCAACGCCCAAATTTATAGGAAGCAAATTTAGAAGTTTAACAAGCTGTAAATCAATAGCCGTTTTAGATATAACATTGAAATTTGGCGTAGAAATTTTGTTCGTAGCGACAACTGCTTGCTGTCAAAATGAGCTAAATCGGCTGAAAGCCGCGCTTTATTTTTATTATACCCAGCTGTACTTGTACACAGGGTATTATAACTTTGTTTGGATAACGGTTGGCTGTACAGGTATAAAGTAATCGAGATAGATATAGACTTCCATATATCAAAATGAACAGGATCGAAAAAAATTTGATTGAGCTATGAACGTCTGTCTGTCCGTTAACACGATAAGTTGAGCAAATATCGAGATTGGTATTGAGAATGAACGAAATCAAAATGACCGGGATCGAAAAAAATGTGACTGAGCCATGTCCGTCCATCTGTCCGTCTGTCCGTTAACACGATAACTAGAGAAAATATCGAGATTATTTAGAATCGAAACAGATTGGTATTGAAAATGAACGAAAGCGGACGATAACCACGCCCCCTTTTCCCATATCGAAAATATCGAAAAATTTAAAAATGAGATCATTCGGAAACGAATACCACTGAAATAATGAAATTTTGCTAGGTGGATTGATTTTATAACGCAAAACAAAAGTTCAGTAAAATTTCGGAATATGGTTATGGCAACGCCCACATTTATAAGAAGCAAATTTAGAAGTTTAACAAGCTGTAAATCAATAGCCGTTGGAGATATTACATTGAAATTTGGCGTAGACATTTTGTTCGTAGCGACCAGTGCTTGCTGTGAAAATGAGCTAAATCGGCTGAAAGCCACGCTTTATTTTTATTATACCCAGCTGTACTTGTACACAGGGTATTATAACTTTGTTTGGATAACGGTTGGCTGTACAGGTATAAAGTAATCGAGATAGATATAGACTTCCATATATCAAAATGACCGGGATCGAAAAAAAATTTGATTGAGCTATGTCCGTCCGTCTGTCCGTTAGCACGATAAGTTGAGCAAATATCGAAATTGGTATTGAAAATGAAAGAAATCAAAATGACCGTGATTGAAAAAAATTTGACTGAGCCATGTCCGTCCATCTGTCCGTCGGTCCGTCTGCCCGTTAACAGGATAACTTGAGCAAATATTGAGATACCTTCACCAAATTCGGTATGCCGCTTATTTAGACTCAGAACAGATTGTTATTGAAAATGAACGAAATCGGACGATAACCACGCCCCCTTTTCCTATACCGAAAATATCGAAAAATTTTAAAAATTAGATAATTCATAAACGAATACCACTAAATTAATGAAAATTTGTAGGTGGATTGATTTTATAACGCAAAACAAAAGTTCAGTAACATTTTGGAATATGGTTATGGCAACGCCCAAATTTATAGGAAGCAAATTTAGAAGTTTAACAAGCTGTAAATCAATAGCCGTTTTAGATATAACATTGAAATTTGGCGTAGAAATTTTGTTCGTAGCGACAACTGCTTGCTGTCAAAATGAGCTAAATCGGCTGAAAGCCACGCTTTATTTTTATTATACCCAGCTGTACTTGTACACAGGGTATTATAACTTTGTTTCGATAACGGTTGGCTGTACAGGTATAAAGTAATCGAGATAGATATAGACTTCCATATATCAAAATGAACAGGATCGAAAAAAATTTGATTGAGCTATGCCCGTCCGTCTGTCCGTTAACACGATAAGTTGAGCAAATATCGAGATTGGTATTGAGAATGAACGAAATCAAAATGACCGGGATCGAAAAAAATGTGACTGAGCCATGTCCGTCCATCTGTCCGTCTGTCCGTCTGTCCGTCCGTCCGTCTGTCCGTTAACACGATAACTTGAGAAAATATCGAGATATCTTCACCAAATTCGGTATGCGGGCTTATTTAGAATCGGAACAGATTGGTATTGAAAATGAACGAAAGCGGACGATAACCACGCCCCCTTTTCCCATATCGAAAATATCGAAAAATTTAAAAATGAGATAATTCGGAAACGAATACCACTGAAATAATGAAATTTTGCTAGGTGGATTGATTTTATAACGCAAAACAAAAGTTCAGTAAAATTTCGGAATATGGTTATGGCAACGCCCACATTTATAAGAAGCAAATTTAGAAGTTTAACAAGCTGTAAATCAATAGCCGTTGGAGATATAACATTGAAATTTGGCGTAGACATTTTGTTCGTAGCGACCAGTGCTTGCTGTGAAAATGAGCTAAATCGGCTGAAAGCCACGCTTTATTTTTATTATACCCAGCTGTACTTGTACACAGGGTATTATAACTTTGTTTGGATAACGGTTGGCTGTACAGGTATAAAGTAATCGAGATAGATATAGACTTCCATATATCAAAATGACCGGGATCGAAAAAAAATTTGATTGAGCTATGTCCGTCCGTCTGTCCGTTAGCACGATAAGTTGAGCAAATATCGAAATTGGTATTAGGTTAGGTTAGGTTAGGTTGCAAGGGCAGGACAGAGTACCTGGACTCTGCCCGACACTTAGGCCACTAAATAGGCCCATTGTGATACCCTATACGGTCTCTACCCACCTCTATGCCCCAGAGATGCGAGCAAGTCATCCCCGACGCCGACAGCAGCTCAGCCGCTTAACAGTTAGCCGATCCAACAACCCTAGAGTATCCGAGTTCAAAGGTCTCCCGAAAGCTGAGAAGGACCAGTCGACTCACACGGTTGCGCTGCCGTCGACGCCAGGGAAAACCGACTCACACCCTGTTCAAGGCAGGGGATCGAACCACTTCGTGGAGTCAATAAATTTAGATAACGCTTTTAATTCTATTTGTGATACCTCAGGTAGGTTATTGAGAAACGGTTGGCCCAAGATAGCTAACCGTCGCCTGCTGAGTGCAGGGCATTGACACATCAGATGCTGAACACTTTCCTCCTCCTCAATACATCTGCAGCTGCGACAGTAATCATTAGACATTGCGCCCATTCTGGCGCCGTGAGTGCCTATTAAACAGTGCCCTGTTAGAACCCTTACCAGGGATGAAATGCCCGATTTATTGAGGGACAGCAGGGAGTTTGTACGTCTTTTGTTGTAGGAAGGCCAGGTTAGCCTGGATATCTCACACGTCGAGAGCCCTGACCAGAGCATATTTGCTATTTCCATTGTTTTTGTGCTAACACTAAATTTAAAGGAGGCCATGGGTATGCCTACCGAGCTATTTCCTGGAAGGAGATGGGTGGTGGTACCCCGTCTAGCCAGCTCATCCGCTCTGCAGTTGCCTTCAATATCCCTGTGCCCAGGTACCCAAATAAGGCTAATACTGAAGTGCTGAGCCATCTCGTTGAGAGATCTGCGACATTCAGTTAACGACTTTGCATTGTCGACATATGAGTTCAAGGCTTTAAGTGCGGCCTGACTGTCTGAGAAGATATAGACCTGTCTACCATTTTGGGGCATGGATACCAAGCTTTTCACCGCGCCGTGTATTGCCAGCATTTCCGCTTGGTACACGCTGCAGTGGTCGGGAAGACGGAAGGAGATCTCTAGTCCCAGGTCCGGTGAAAAGATTCCTCCCCCCACCTTCCCCTCAAGTTTGGAGCCATCAGTAAAGATGTTGATGGCGCCCCGAACCGTATGTGGTCTGTTGTCCCATTCTTGTCTTGTCGGTATTATAACCTCGTAGTTCCTGACAAACACGTTATTTGACGCGCAGTAGTCCGTGTGTGGTGGAATGTTAACAGGCGCGTGGTTGCCCAAGATTGTGGCGTGCCCACTTTGTCCATTTATCCAGACGCCAGTCTCCCTTATTCGCAAAGCTGTGATCGTGGCTACTTCCTTCGCCACCAAATCAAGCGGTGGTAGATGCAGCATAGTGTTGAGTGCTTCTGTCGGGGTGGACCCAAGGGCCCCGGTTATGCAGAGTTCTGAACTCCTTTGGACTTCTTGTATCTGTTTGAGGTACGTATTCTTAGTTAGTGCAGGCCACCAGACTAGCACTCCGTAGAGTAGAATCGGGCGAACAATGGCTGTGTAGATCCAGTGCACTACCCTGGGAGAAAACCCCCACGAAACACCAATTGCTCTCTTGCAAGTAAACAACGCGCACGTTGCTTTTTTAACCCGTTCTGTTTTATTGTCACCCCAGAGTAGTTTCCTGTCTAGAGTAACTCCTAAATATTTGACTTTGTCACTGAATGCCAAAAAAGTCGTGTTACCAATTTTTGGTGGTATAAGGTTCGGTATTTTGTACCTTCTAGTAAAGAGGACTAGCTCGGTTTTCTCGGGGTTAACCCCCAGACCTGTTGACTTTGCCCAGTCACAAATTTTAGATAAGGCTGATTCCATTAAGTTGCATAGAGTTTGAGGGAATTTTCCCCGCATCATAACGCAGATGTCATCGGCGTACGCAATCACTTGGTGGCCTTCCGCTTCCATGAGGCGTAGAAGCTGGTTTACAGTAACCACCCAAAGTAGCGGTGAGAGAACACCTCCCTGTGGGGTACCTCTGTTAACGAGTCTGTGAATCGAGTTCCCACCTAGCTCGGTTGTGATCCGTCTGCTAGTAAGCAGTTTACGAATGAACTCCACCAGACAGGTATCGACCCGCAGACCCGTCAGCGCAGAGGTGATAGCTTCCGGAAGGACGTTATTGAAAGCGCCTTCAATGTCGAGGAAAGCCACCAATGTATACTCCTTTAGGTTAAGTGACTTGTCTGTAACAGATACAAGAGAGTGCAAGGCAGTATCTGTTGACCTACCCTTACTGTAGGCATGCTGAGCCCGCGAGAGCTGAGTTGGGTCAATCGATCTTCTGACATAGTCCTCCAGAAGTCTTTCTAGGGTTTTAAGAAGAAATGAGGATAGGCTTATAGGCCTAAAGTCATTAGGTTTAGTATGAGAGGGCTTCCCGGCTTTGGGGATGAAGACTACCTTAACCTCCCTCCATGAAGTGGGTACGTAGTTGAGCCTTAGGCAGCCTATAAACATAGTTTTCAACCAGGGCATGATAAGCCCGGATGTATGTTGTAGCTGGGCCGGGAATATTCCGTCTGGTCCAGGCGACTTATGGGGCTTGAAGGTAGATAAAGCCCAATCTAGCTTCTTCTCATCGGTGATCTCCCTTATCATTTGATCGGAAGGCACCTTTCCGCCGGTAGTAGTAGACACGTCTGTGCATGTCGGGAAATGTGTATCCAGGAGCAGATTCATGGTATCCGTAGTCGAATCCGTCCACTGCCCATCTGGCATTTGGACGTGGCTCAGTGTTGCTGGCGCTTTTGAGAGCACCCTCCTCAAGCGCGAGGCAGCAGATGTGGATTCAATTTCACTGCAGAATTCCACCCAGGAGGCTCGTTTGGCCTTGCGGATTTCTTTTTTATATGTACTTAGCTTAGTTTTGTAAACAGCCCAGGATAGCTCGCGGCCGTCCTGTTTGGCTTTATTAAAGGCAACCCTACAAGCCTTCCTGAGTCTATCTAGATCAGACGACCACCAAGGTGGCTTATGGGTTTCCGTTACCTTTTTGATCGGGCAGGCCTTATCTAAAGCAAGCTTGCATTGTTGATTAAAAGTGTTGACTAGCTCGTCTAGTTCCTTATCATTTCTAGGTGTGACCATTTGTTTTGATAGATTTCTATCAATGAGCTTCCTGTAGTAGCCCCAGTTTGTTCTTTTTATATTTTGTATGAATTTTGGACATGTGTGCGTATCTGCTATTGAGAAACTAATATATCTATGGTCTGAGAAGGAGTGTTCTGTTAGAACCCTCCATGATTCTATGAGGTCGCTGAAGGAGTCGCTGACCAGTGTAATATCAAGGACTTCCTCGCGGTTCCTTGTTGTGAATGTGGGGTCACTTCCCCTGTTGCATAAACTTAGATTAGTGCCTAATAAGTAGTTATATAGTGACTCACCTCGGTCGTTTGTGTCGGTGCTGCTCCATTGAGTGTGATGGGCATTCGCATCGCCTCCAAGCACAATTAGATTATTTCGTGGCCTAGTGGAACTCACGAGCTCTCTGAAGTTATGTGGCGGTAGTGAACCTTCGTGATCGTGGGCCAGATAGAAAGAGACAAATCTACAACTTCTACCTAACCCCTCGACGCTAATCGCTGTCAGATCTCCGTCACTAAATTGGGGTAGAAGAAAAGCGTTAATATTCGACTTAGCTAAAATACCCGTACGAGGCTTACCCTTATCTTGAGCGCTGTAGAGCTTGTAAGTGGGAGTCCTCAAACCACAGATCCTATTTCCAGTGATCCACGGTTCTTGATCTAAAACGATATCTACTCCCCCTGCCGAAAGTTGGAGTAGAAGCGCAGCTGACGCTGCTCTACTGTGATGAAGGTTGATTTGGAGGACCCTCATCATCTTGCTTGTTAGCACTCTCCTCCGTGAGCGTCGCGTCGGCGTCGTCCTCGCTCAGAAGCTGACTCTCGGAGTAAAGCCTCCTGTGAGTCCCGCTACCGTCCAAGCTGGACGAGGCATAGCCGCTTCGCACATCCGACCCACTGTCATCAACCTCCATCTCGTTATCGCTGGGGGGAGGCTCCACCTCCGCCAGAGATGAAAAATTAGCCAGGGCTTCGGCGTCCGCCTTGTACACCTTCAGGCTTATATTTTTGAAACCATAGCTTACGCGGTAGTCGCACCGGTCCAGGGCCTCGATGCTTACCTGGTCTAGCAGCAGAACTATCTGCATCGTCGCTTGTCCGGCTGCTTTGTCCACGCTGACCACCTTCCAGTTTTGTGTCGGTGGACCCGGGTTAAACTCCTGCAATTGCTCCAGGATTTCATCTGGCTCCGTTGGCGTCACTGGAACCCAGGCTCTAGCTCTTGGCCGCTGCGGGATGTCGCACGCATCCACTGCTTTGAGGCGCGCGCCTGGGTACACTTCCCCTATTCGCTGCACGCCAGTCTTGTATAGGTCCACGGACCTAGCGTCTCCACAGGCGATCAGCCTGACATTGCCTTGGTACCATCCTGCATCGGTATAGGATGGTGGCGGTCCAGGGTTCTCCCTCTTCACCTGGATGGCAACTTTAGCGAGCGCGGCTTCGATCCACTTCCATTGTTGTTTCGGGATCCTGCCATCTACGCTGCCCTCATCGATAACGCCAATGATCTTGCGATCCTTGGCTACCGCCGCGAAAGACCGTGTATAGCCTCCCTGCGTTTTGGCCCTTTTCGGTGCCGTTGGGGTAGTCACCTCCACTGAGCGATTGCGCTTAGAGGCTTCCCCTTTGTTAGCGCCATACAACTCCAGTTTAAAATCCGGCACTACCCGCCGAGCCCACGCCAGGTCTCGCTGGAGCTTCGCCCAAACCTCCGCCGAAACATCTTCCTCCCTTGTCGGTGAGGTCGCGTTTCTGTAGAGAATCCGGGCTGCAGACCGCTTATCCTGGTGGCTGGCCTTTGTGGGTTGCCTAGGCATCGAGTCCTTGGCCCTATCGCTAGCACCCCCCTCACCCTTGGCGCCCCCAGCTACGGACTCGCCAGACGCTTTGCGCTGAATGGCAAGGCCACTGGTGGAAGCTACAGGATTGGTGGTAGCTGCGTTGCTGGCCTCCCGATCGGCACCCCTGGAAGAGGTATTGAAAATGAAAGAAATCAAAATGACCGTGATTGAAAAAAATTTGACTGAGCCATGTCCGTCCATCTGTCCGTCGGTCCGTCTGACCGTTAACAGGATAACTTGAGCAAATATTGAGATACCTTCACCAAATTCGGTATGCCGCTTATTTAGACTCAGAACAGATTGTTATTGAAAATTAACGAAATCGGACGATAACCACGCCCCCTTTTCCTATACCGAAAATATCGAAAAATTTTAAAAATTAGATAATTCGGAAACGAATACCACTAAATTAATGAAAATTTGTAGGTGGATTGATTTTATAACGCAAAACAAAAGTTCAGTAACATTTTGGAATATGGTTATGGCAACGCCCAAATTTATAGGAAGCAAATTTAGAAGTTTAACAAGCTGTAAATCAATAGCCGTTTTAGATATAACATTGAAATTTGGCGTAGAAATTTTGTTCGTAGCGACAACTGCTTGCTGTCAAAATGAGCTAAATCGGCTGAAAGCCACGCTTTATTTTTATTATACCCAGCTGTACTTGTACACAGGGTATTATAACTTTGTTTGGATAACGGTTGGCTGTACAGGTATAAAGTAATCGAGATAGATATAGACTTCCATATATCAAAATGAACAGGATCGAAAAAAATTTGATTGAGCTATGAACGTCCGTCTGTCCGTTAACACGATAAGTTGAGCAAATATCGAGATTGGTATTGAGAATGAACGAAATCAAAATGACCGGGATCGAAAAAAATGTGACTGAGCCATGTCCGTCCATCTGTCCGTCTGTCCGTCCGTCCGTCTGTCCGTTAACACGATAACTTGAGAAAATATCGAGATTATTTAGAATCGAAACAGATTGGTATTGAAAATGAACGAAAGCGGACGATAACCACGCCCCCTTTTCCCATATCGAAAGTATCGAAAAATTTAAAAATGAGATAATTCGGAAACGAATACCACTGAAATAATGAAGTTTTGCTAGGTGGATTGATTTTATAACGCAAAACAAAAGTTCAGTAAAATTTCGGAATATGGTTATGGCAACGCCCACATTTATAAGAAGCAAATTTAGAAGTTTAACAAGCTGTAAATCAATAGCCGTTGGAGATATTACATTGAAATTTGGCGTAGACATTTTGTTCGTAGCGACCAGTGCTTGCTGTGAAAATGAGCTAAATCGGCTGAAAGCCACGCTTTATTTTTATTATACCCAGCTGTACTTGTACACAGGGTATTATAACTTTGGTATTATAACTTGTCAGGTATAAAGTAATCGAGATAGATATAGACTTCCATATATCAAAATGACCGGGATCGAAAAAAAATTTGATTGAGCTATGTCCGTCCGTCTGTCCGTTAGCACGATAAGTTGAGCAAATATCGAAATTGGTATTGAAAATGAAAGAAATCAAAATGACCGTGATTGAAAAAAATTTGACTGAGCCATGTCCGTCCATCTGTCCGTCGGTCCGTCTGACCGTTAACAGGATAACTTGAGCAAATATTGAGATACCTTCACCAAATTCGGTATGCCGCTTATTTAGACTCAGAACAGATTGTTATTGAAAATGAACGAAATCGGACGATAACCACGCCCCCTTTTCCTATACCGAAAATATCGAAAAATTTTAAAAATTAGATAATTCATAAACGAATACCACTAAATTAATGAAAATTTGTAGGTGGATTGATTTTATAACGCAAAACAAAAGTTCAGTAACATTTTGGAATATGGTTATGGCAACGCCCAAATTTATAGGAAGCAAATTTAGAAGTTTAACAAGCTGTAAATCAATAGCCGTTTTAGATATAACATTGAAATTTGGCGTAGAAATTTTGTTCGTAGCGACAACTGCTTGCTGTCAAAATGAGCTAAATCGGCTGAAAGCCACGCTTTATTTTTATTATACCCAGCTGTACTTGTACACAGGGTATTATAACTTTGTTTGGATAACGGTTGGCTGTACAGGTATAAAGTAATCGAGATAGATATAGACTTCCATATATCAAAATGAACAGGATCGAAAAAAATTTGATTGAGCTATGTCCGTCCGTCTGTCCGTTAACACGATAAGTTGAGCAAATATCGAGATTGGTATTGAGAATGAACGAAATCAAAATGACCGGGATCGAAAAAAATGTGACTGAGCCATGTCCGTCCATCTGTCCGTCTGTCCGTCTGTCCGTCCGTCCGTCTGTCCGTTAACACGATAACTTGAGAAAATATCGAGATATCTTCACCAAATTCGGTATGCGGGCTTATTTAGAATCGGAACAGATTGGTATTGAAAATGAACGAAAGCGGACGATAACCACGCCCCCTTTTCCCATATCGAAAATATCGAAAAATTTAAAAATGACATAATTCGGAAACGAATACCCCTGAAATAATGAAATTTTGCTAGGTGGATTGATTTTATAACGCAAAACAAAAGTTCAGTAAAATTTCGGAATATGGTAATGGCAACGCCCACATTTATAAGAAGCAAATTTAGAAGTTTAACAAGCTGTAAATCAATAGCCGTTGGAGATATAACATTGAAATTTGGCGTAGACATTTTGTTCGTAGCGACCAGTGCTTGCTGTGAAAATGAGCTAAATCGGCTGAAAGCCACGCTTTATTTTTATTATACCCAGCTGTACTTGTACACAGGGTATTATAACTTTGTTTGGATAACGGTTGGCTGTACAGGTATAAAGTAATCGAGATAGATATAGACTTCCATATATCAAAATGACCGGGATCGAAAAAAAATTTGATACAGGTATAAAGTAATCGAGATAGATATAGACTTCCATATATCAAAATGAACAGGATCGAAAAAAATTTGATTGAGCTATGTCCGTCCGTCTGTCCGTTAACACGATAAGTTGAGCAAATATCGAAATTGGTATTGAAAATGAAAGAAATCAAAATGACCGTGATTGAAAAAAATTTGACTGAGCCATGCCCGTCCATCTGTCCGTCGGTCCGTCTGACCGTTAACAGGATAACTTGAGCAAATATTGAGATACCTTCACCAAATTCGGTATGCCGCTTATTTAGACTCAGAACAGATTGTTATTGAAAATGAACGAAATCGGACGATAACCACGCCCCCTTTTCCTATACCGAAAATATCGAAAAATTTTAAAAATTAGATCATTCTGAAACGAATACCACTAAATTAATGAAAATTTGTAGGTGGATTGATTTTATAACGCAAAACAAAAGTTCAGTAACATTTTGGAATATGGTTATGGCAACGCCCACATTTATAGGAAGCAAATTTAGAAGTTTAACAAGCTGTAAATCAATAGCCGTTGGAGATATAACATTGAAATTTGGCGTAGAAATTTTGTTCGTAGCGACAACTGCTTGTTGTCAAAATGAGCTAAATCGGCTGAAAGCCACGCTTTATTTTTATTATACCCAGCTGTACTTGTACACAGGGTATTATAACATTGTTTGG
This sequence comes from Merzomyia westermanni, assembly GCA_949987695.1. Lineage (NCBI taxonomy): Eukaryota > Metazoa > Arthropoda > Insecta > Diptera > Tephritidae > Merzomyia > Merzomyia westermanni. Next base: position 80,392,836 of record OX465292.1, read on the forward strand.
ATAACGGTTGGCTGCACAGGTATAAAGTAATCGAGATAGATATAGACTTCCATACATCAAAATGACCGGGATCGAAAAAAAATTTGATTGAGCTATGTCCGTCCGTCTGTCCGTTAACACGATAAGTTGAGCAAATATCGAGATTGGTATTGAGAATGAACGAAATCAAAATGACCGGGATCGAAAAAAATGTGACTGAGCCATGTCCGTCCATCTGTCCGTCTGTCCGTCCGTCCGTTTGTCCGTTAACACGAAAACTTGAGAAAATATCGAGATATCTTCACCAAATTCGGTATGCGGGCTTATTTAGAATCGGAACAGATTGGTATTGAAAATGAACGAAAGCGGACGATAACCACGCCCCGTTTTCCCATATCGAAAATATCGAAAAATTTTAAAAATTAGATAATTCGGAAACGAATACCACTAAATTAATGAAAATTTGGTAGGTGGATTGATTTTATAACGCAAAACAAAAGTTCAATAAAATTTCGGAATATGGTTATGGCAACGCCCACATTTATAGGAATCAAATTTAGAAGTTTAACAAGCTGTAAATCAATAGCCGTTGGAGATATAACATTGAAATTTGGCGTAGAAATTTTGTTCGTAGCGACAACTCTTTGCTGTGGAAATGAGCTAAATAGGCTGAAAGCCACGCTTTATTTTTATTATACCCAGCTGTACTTGTACACAGGGTATTATAACTTTGTTTGGATAACGGTTGGCTGTACAGGTATAAAGTAATCGAGATAGATATAGACTTCCATACATCAAAATGACCGGGATCGAAAAAAAATTTGATTGAGCTATGTCCGTCCGTCTGTCCGTTAGCACGATAAGTTGAGCAAATATCGAAATTGGTATTGAAAATGAAAGAAATCAAAATGACCGTGATTGAAAAAAATTTGACTGAGCCATGTCCGTCCATCTGTCCGTCGGTCCGTCTGTCCGTTAACAGGAAAACTTGAGCAAATATTGAGATACCTTCACCAAATTCGGTATGCGGGCTTATTTAGACTCGGAACAGATTGGTATTGAAAATGAACGAAATCGGACGATAACCACGCCCCCTTTTCCTATACCGAAAATATCGAAAAATTTTAAAAATTAGATAATTCGGAAACGAATACCACTAAATTAATGAAAATTTGTAGGTGGATTGATTTTATAACGCAAAACAAAAGTTCAATAAAATTTCGGAATATGGTTATGGCAACGCCCAAATTTATAGGAAGCAAATTTAGAAGTTTAACAAGCTGTAAATCAATAGCCGTTGGAGATATAACATTGAAATTTGGCGTAGAAATTTTGTTCGTAGCGACATCTGCTTGCTGTCAAAATGAGCTAAATCGGCTGAAAGCCACGCTTTATTTTTATTATACCCAGCTGTACTTGTACACAGGGTATTATAAATTTGTTTGGATAACGGTTGGCTGTACAGGTATAAAGTAATCGAGATAGATATAGACTTCCATATATCAAAATGACCAGGATCGAAAAAAATTTGATTGAGCTATGTCCGTCCGTCTCTCCGTTAACACGATAAGTTGAGCAAATATCGATATTGGTATTGAGAATGAACGAAATCAAAATGACCGGGATCGAAAAAAATGTGACTGAGCCATGTCAGTCCATCTGTCCGTCTGTCCGTCTGTCCGTCCGTCCGTCTGTCCGTTAACACGATAACTTGAGAAAATATCGAGATATCTTCACCAAATTCGGTATGCGGGCTTATTTAGAATCGGAACAGATTGGTATTGAAAATGAACGAAAGCGGACGATAACCACGCCCCCTTTTCCCATATCGAAAATATCGAAAAATTTAAAAATGAGATAATTCGGAAACGAATACCACTGAAATAATGAAATTTTGCTAGGTGGATTGATTTTATAACGCAAAACAAAAGTTCATTAAAATTTCGGAATATGGTTATGGCAACGCCCACATTTATAAGAAGCAAATTTAGAAGTTTAACAAGCTGTAAATCAATAGCCGTTGGAGATATAACATTGAAATTTGGCGTAGACATTTTGTTCGTAGCGACCAGTGCTTGCTGTGAAAATGAGCTAAATCGGCTGAAAGCCACGCTTTATTTTTACTATACCCAGCTGTACTTGTACACAGGGTATTATAACTTTGTTTGGATAACGGTTGGCTGTACAGGTATAAAGTAATCGAGATAGATATAGACTTCCATATATCAAAATGACCGGGATCGAAAAAAAATTTGATTGAGCTATGTCCGTCCGTCTGTCCGTTAGCACGATAAGTTGAGCAAATATCGAAATTGGTATTGAAAATGAAAGAAATCAAAATGACCGTGATTGAAAAAAATTTGACTGAGCCATGCCCGTCCATCTGTCCGTCGGTCCGTCTGACCGTTAACAGGATAACTTGAGCAAATATTGAGATACCTTCACCAAATTCGGTATGCCGCTTGTTTAGACTCAGAACAGATTGTTATTGAAAATGAACGAAATCGGACGATAACCACGCCCCCTTTTCCTATACCGAAAATATCGAAAAATTTTAAAAATTAGATCATTCTGAAACGAATACCACTAAATTAATGAAAATTTGTAGGTGGATTGATTTTATAACGCAAAACAAAAGTTCAGTAACATTTTGGAATATGGTTATGGCAACGCCCACATTTATAGGAAGCAAATTTAGAAGTTTAACAAGCTGTAAATCAATAGCCGTTGGAGATATAACATTGAAATTTGGCGTAGAAATTTTGTTCGTAGCGACAACTGCTTGCTGTCAAAATGAGCTAAGTCGGCTGAAAGCCACGCTTTATTTTTATTATACCCAGCTGTACTTGTACACAGGGTATTATAACATTGTTTGGATAACGGTTGGCTGCACAGGTATAAAGTAATCGAGATAGATATAGACTTCCATACATCAAAATGACCGGGATCGAAAAAAAATTTGATTGAGCTATGTCCGTCCGTCTGTCCGTTAACACGATAAGTTGAGCAAATATCGAGATTGGTATTGAGAATGAACGAAATCAAAATGACCGGGATCGAAAAAAATGTGACTGAGCCATGTCCGTCCATCTGTCCGTCTGTCCGTTAACACGAAAACTTGAGAAAATATCGAGATATCTTCACCAAATTCGGTATGCGGGCTTATTTAGAATCGGAAAAGATTGGTATTGAAAATGAACGAAAGCGGACGATAACCACGCCCCGTTTTCCCATATCGAAAATATCGAAAAATTTTAAAAATTAGATAATTCGGAAACGAATACCACTAAATTAATGAAAATTTGGTAGGTGGATTGATTTTATAACGCAAAACAAAAGTTCAATAAAATTTCGGAATATGGTTATGGCAACGCCCACATTTATAGGAATCAAATTTAGAAGTTTAACAAGCTGTAAATCAATAGCCGTTGGAGATATAACATTGAAATTTGGCGTAGAAATTTTGTTCGTAGCGACCAGTGCTTGCTGTGAAAATGAGCTAAATCGGCTGAAAGCCACGCTTTATTTTTATTATACCCAGCTGTACTTGTACACAGGGTATTATAACTTTGTTTGGATAACGGTTGGCTGTACAGGTATAAAGTAATCGAGATAGATATAGACTTCCATACATCAAAATGACCGGGATCGAAAAAAAATTTGATTGAGCTATGTCCGTCCGTCTGTCCCTTAGCACGATAAGTTGAGCAAATATCGAAATTGGTATTGAAAATGAAAGAAATCAAAATGACCGTGATTGAAAAAAGTTTGACTGAGCCATGTCCGTCCATCTGTCCGTCGGTCCGTCTGTCCGTTAACAGGAAAACTTGAGCAAATATTGAGATACCTTCACCAAATTCGGTATGCGGGCTTATTTAGACTCGGAACAGATTGGTATTGAAAATGAACGAAATCGGACGATAACCACGCCCCCTTTTCCTATACCGAAAATATCGAAAAATTTTAAAAATTAGATAATTCGGAAACGAATACCACTAAATTAATGAAAATTTGTAGGTGGATTGATTTTATAACGCAAAACAAAAGTTCAGTAACATTTTGGAATATGGTTATGGCAACGCCCAAATTTATAGGAAGCAAATTTAGAAGTTTAACAAGCTGTAAATCAATAGCCGTTGGAGATATAACATTGAAATTTGGCGTAGAAATTTTGTTCGTAGCGACCAGTGCTTGCTGTGAAAATGAGCTAAATCGGCTGAAAGCCACGCTTTATTTTTATTATACCCAGCTGTACTTGTACACAGGGTATTATAACTTTGTTTGGATAACGGTTGGCTGTACAGGTATAAAGTAATCGAGATAGATATAGACTTCCATATATCAAAATGACCGGGATCGAAAAAAAATTTGATTGAGCTATGTCCGTCCGTCTGTCCGTTAGCACGATAAGTTGAGCAAATATCGAAATTGGTATTGAAAATGAAAGAAATCAAAATGACCGTGATTGAAAAAAATTTGACTGAGCCATGTCCGGCCATCTGTCCGTCGGTCCGTCTGCCCGTTAACAGTATAACTTGAGCAAATATTGAGATACCTTCACCAAATTCGGTATGCCGCTTATTTAGACTCAGAACAGATTGTTATTGAAAATGAACGAAATCGGACGATAACCACGCCCCCTTTTCCTATACCGAAAATATCGAAAAATTTTAAAAATTAGATAATTCGGAAACGAATACCACTAAATTAATGAAAATTTGTAGGTGGATTGATTTTATAACGCAAAACAAAAGTTCAGTAACATTTTGGAATATGGTTATGGCAACGCCCAAATTTATAGGAAGCAAATTTAGAAGTTTAACAAGCTGTAAATCAAAAGCCGTTTTAGATATAACATTGAAATTTGGCGTAGAAATTTTGTTCGTAGCGACAACTGCTTGCTGTCAAAATGAGCTAAATCGGCTGAAAGCCACGCTTTATTTTTATTATACCCAGCTGTACTTGTACACAGGGTATTATAACTTTGTTTGGATAACGGTTGGCTGTACAGGTATAAAGTAATCGATAGATATAGACTTCCATATATCAAAATGAACAGGATCGAAAAAAATTTGATTGAGCTATGTCCGTCCGTCTGTCCGTTAACACGATAAGTTGAGCAATATCGAGATTGGTATTGAGAATGAACGAAATCAAAATTACCGGGATCGAAAAAAATGTGACTGAGCCATGTCCGTCCATCTGTCCGTCTATCCGTCCGTCCGTCTGTCCGTTAACACGATAACTTGAGAAAATATCGAGATTATTTAGAATCGGAACAGATTGGTCTTGAAACTGAACGAAAGCGGACGATAACCACGCCCCCTTTTCCCATATCGAAAATATCGAAAAATTTAAAAATGAGATAATTCGGAAACGAATACCACTGAAATAATGAAATTTTGCTAGGTGGATTGATTTTATAACGCAAAACAAAAGTTCAGTAAAATTTCGGAATATGGTTATGGCAACGCCCACATTTATTAGAAGCAAATTTAGAAGTTTAACAAGCTGTAAATCAATAGCCGTTGGAGATATAACATTGAAATTTGGCGTAGACATTTTGTTCGTAGCGACCAGTGCTTGCTGTGAAAATGAGCTAAATCGGCTGAAAGCCACGCTTTATTTTTATTATACCCAGCTGTACTTGTACACAGGGTATTATAACTTTGTTTGGATAACGGTTGGCTGTACAGGTATAAAGTAATCGAGATAGATATAGACTTCCATATATCAAAATGACCGGGATCGAAAAAAAATTTGATTGAGCTATGTCCGTCCGTCTGTCCGTTAGCACGATAAGTTGAGCAAATATCGAAATTGGTATTGAAAATGAAAGAAATCAAAATGACCGTGATTGAAAAAAATTTGACTGAGCCATGTCCGTCCATCTGTCCGTCGGTCCGTCTGACCGTTAACAGGATAACTTGAGCAAATATTGAGATACCTTCACCAAATTCGGTATGCCGCTTATTTAGACTCAGAACAGATTGTTATTGAAAATGAACGAAATCGGACGATAACCACGCCCCCTTTTCCTATACCGAAAATATCGAAAAATTTTAAAAATTAGATAATTCGGAAACGAATACCACTAAATTAATGAAAATTTGTAGGTGGATTGATTTTATAACGCAAAACAAAAGTTCAGTAACATTTTGGAATATGGTTATGGCAACGCCCAAATTTATAGGAAGCAAATTTAGAAGTTTAACAAGCTGTAAATCAATAGCCGTTTTAGATATAACATTGAAATTTGGCGTAGAAATTTTGTTCGTAGCGACAACTGCTTGCTGTCAAAATGAACTAAATCGGCTGAAAGCCACGCTTTATTTTTATTATACACAGCTGTACTTGTACACAGGGTATTATAACTTTGTTTGGATAACGGTTGGCTGTACAGGTATAAAGTAATCGAGATAGATATAGACTTCCATATATCAAAATGAACAGGATCGAAAAAAATTTGATTGAGCTATGTCCGTTCGTCTGTCCGTTAACACGATAAGTTGAGCAAATATCGAGATTGGTATTGAAAATGAACGAAATCAAGATGACCGGGATCGAAAAAAATTTGACTGAGCCATTTCCATCCATCTGTCCGTCTATTCGTCCGTCCGTCTGTCCGTTAACACGGTAACTTGAGAAAATATCGAGATATCTTCACCAACTTCGGTATGCGGGCTTATTTAGACTCGGAACAGATTGGTATTGAAAATGAACGAAATCGGGCGATAACCACGCCCCCTTTTCCCATATCGAAAATATCGAAAAATTTAAAAATGAGATAATTCGGAAACGAATACCACTGAAATAATGAAATTTTGCTAGGTGGATTGATTTTATAACGCAAAACAAAAGTTCAGTAAAATTTCGGAATATGGTTATGGCAACGCCCACATTTATAGGAATCAAATTTAGAAGTTTAAAAAGCTGTAAATCAATAGCCGTTAGAGATAAAACATTGAAATTTGGCGTAGAAATTTTGTTCGTAGCGACAACTGCTTGCTGTGAAAATGAGCTAAATAGGCTGAAAGCCACGCTTTATTTTTATTATACCCAGCTGTACTTGTACACAGGGTATTATAACTTTGTTTGGATAACGGTTGGCTGTACAGGTATAAAGTAATCGAGATAGATATAGACTTCCATATATCAAAATGAACAGGATCGAAAAAAATTTGATTGAGCTATGTCCGTCCATCTGTCCGTTAACACGATAAGTTGAGCAAATATCGAGATTGGTATTGAGAATGAACGAAATCAAAATGACCGGGATCGAAAAAAATGTGACTGAGCCATGTCCGTCCATCTGTCCGTCTGTCCGTCCGTCCGTCTGTCCGTTAACACGATAACTTGAGAAAATATCGAGATATCTTCACCAAATTCGGTATGCGGGCTTATTTAGAATCGGAACAGATTGGTATTGAAAATGAACGAAAGCGGACGATAACCACGCCCCCTTTTTCCCATATCGAAAATATCGAAAAATTTAAAAATGAGATAATTCGGAAACGAATACCACTGAAATAATGAAATTTTGCTAGGTGGATTGATTTTATAACGCAAAACAAAAGTTCAGTAAAATTTCGGAATATGGTTATGGCAACGCCCACATTTATAAGAAGCAAATCTAGAAGTTTAACAAGCTGTAAATCAATAGCCGTTGGAGATATAACATTGAAATTTGGCGTAGACATTTTGTTCGTAGCGACCAGTGCTTGCTGTGAAAATGAGCTAAATCGGCTGAAAGCCACGCTTTATTTTTATTATACCCAGCTGTACTTGTACACAGGGTATTATAACTTTGTTTGGATAACGGTTGGCTGTACATGTATAAAGTAATCGAGATAGATATAGACTTCCATATATCAAAATGACCGGGATCGAAAAAAAATTAGATTGAGCTATGTCCGTCCGTCTGTCCGTTAGCACGATAAGTTGAGCAAATATCGAAATTGGTATTGAAAATGAAAGAAATCAAAATGACCGTGATTGAAAAAAATTTGACTGAGCCATGTCCGTCCATCTGTCCGTCGATCCGTCTGACCGTTAACAGGATAACTTGAGCAAATATTGAGATACCTTCACCAAATTCGGTATGCGGGCTTATTTAGACTCGGAACAGATTGGTATTGAAAATGAACGAAATCGGACGATAACCACGCCCCCTTTTCCTATACCGAAAATATCGAAAAATTTTAAAAATTAGATAATTCGGAAACGAATACCACTAAATTAATGAAAATTTGTAGGTGGATTGATTTTATAACGCAAAACAAAAGTTCAGTAACATTTTGGAATATGGTTATGGCAACGCCCAAATTTATAGGAAGCAAATTTAGAAGTTTAACAAGCTGTAAATCAATAGCCGTTTGAGATATAACATTGAAATTTGGCGTAGAAATTTTGTTCGTAGCGACAACTGCTTGCTGTCAAAATGAGCTAAATCGGCTGAAAGCCACGCTTTATTTTTATTATACCCAGCTGTACTTGTACACAGGGTGTTATAAATTTGTTTGGATAACGGTTGGCTGTACAGGTATAAAGTAATCGAGATAGATATAGACTTCCATATATCAAAATGACCAGGATCGAAAAAAATTTGATTGAGCTATGTCCGTCCGTCTGTCCGTTAACACGATAAGTTGAGCAAATATCGATATTGGTATTGAGAATGAACGAAATCAAAATGACCGGGATCGAAAAAAATGTGACTGAGCCATGTCCGTCCATCTGTCCGTCTGTCCGTCCGTCCGTCTGCCCGTTAACACGGTAACTTGAGAAAATATCGAGATATCTTCACCAAATTCGGTATGCGGGCTTATTTAGACTCGGAACAGATTGGTATTGAAAATGAACGAAATCGGACGATAACCACGCCCCGAAATTGGTATTGAAAATGAAAGAAATCAAAATGACCGTGATTGAAAAAAATTTGACTGAGCCATGTCCGTCCATCTGTCCGTCGGTCCGTCTGACCGTTAACAGGATAACTTGAGCAAATATTGAGATACCTTCACCAAATTCGGTATGCCGCTTATTTAGACTCAGAACAGATTGTTATTGAAAATGAACGAAATCGGACGATAACCACGCCCCCTTTTCCTATACCGAAAATATCGAAAAATTTTAAAAATTAGATAATTCGGAAACGAATACCACTAAATTAATGAAAATTTGTAGGTGGATTGATTTTATAACGCAAAACAAAAGTTCAGTAACATTTTGGAATATGGTTATGGCAACGCCCAAATTTATAGGAAGCAAATTTAGAAGTTTAACAAGCTGTAAATCAATAGCCGTTTTAGATATAACATTGAAATTTGGCGTAGAAATTTTGTTCGTAGCGACAACTGCTTGCTGTCAAAATGAACTAAATCGGCTGAAAGCCACGCTTTATTTTTATTATACACAGCTGTACTTGTACACAGGGTATTATAACTTTGTTTGGATAACGGTTGGCTGTACAGGTATAAAGTAATCGAGATAGATATAGACTTCCATATATCAAAATGAACAGGATCGAAAAAAATTTGATTGAGCTATGTCCGTTCGTCTGTCCGTTAACACGATAAGTTGAGCAAATATCGAGATTGGTATTGAAAATGAACGAAATCAAGATGACCGGGATCGAAAAAAATTTGACTGAGCCATTTCCATCCATCTGTCCGTCTATTCGTCCGTCCGTCTGTCCGTTAACACGGTAACTTGAGAAAATATCGAGATATCTTCACCAAATTCGGTATGCGGGCTTATTTAGACTCGGAACAGATTGGTATTGAAAATGAACGAAATCGGGCGATAACCACGCCCCCTTTTCCCATATCGAAAATATCGAAAAATTTAAAAATGAGATAATTCGGAAACGAATACCACTGAAATAATGAAATTTTGCTAGGTGGATTGATTTTATAACGCAAAACAAAAGTTCAGTAAAATTTCGGAATATGGTTATGGCAACGCCCACATTTATAGGAATCAAATTTAGAAGTTTAAAAAGCTGTAAATCAATAGCCGTTAGAGATAAAACATTGAAATTTGGCGTAGAAATTTTGTTCGTAGCGACAACTGCTTGCTGTGAAAATGAGCTAAATAGGCTGAAAGCCACGCTTTATTTTTATTATACCCAGCTGTACTTGTACACAGGGTATTATAACTTTGTTTGGATAACGGTTGGCTGTACAGGTATAAAGTAATCGAGATAGATATAGACTTCCATATATCAAAATGAACAGGATCGAAAAAAATTTGATTGAGCTATGTCCGTCCATCTGTCCGTTAACACGATAAGTTGAGCAAATATCGAGATTGGTATTGAGAATGAACGAAATCAAAATGACCGGGATCGAAAAAAATGTGACTGAGCCATGTCCGTCCATCTGTCCGTCTGTCCGTCCGTCCGTCTGTCCGTTAACACGATAACTTGAGAAAATATCGAGATATCTTCACCAAATTCGGTATGCGGGCTTATTTAGAATCGGAACAGATTGGTATTGAAAATGAACGAAAGCGGACGATAACCACGCCCCCTTTTTCCCATATCGAAAATATCGAAAAATTTAAAAATGAGATAATTCGGAAACGAATACCACTGAAATAATGAAATTTTGCTAGGTGGATTGATTTTATAACGCAAAACAAAAGTTCAGTAAAATTTCGGAATATGGTTATGGCAACGCCCACATTTATAAGAAGCAAATCTAGAAGTTTAACAAGCTGTAAATCAATAGCCGTTGGAGATATAACATTGAAATTTGGCGTAGACATTTTGTTCGTAGCGACCAGTGCTTGCTGTGAAAATGAGCTAAATCGGCTGAAAGCCACGCTTTATTTTTATTATACCCAGCTGTACTTGTACACAGGGTATTATAACTTTGTTTGGATAACGGTTGGCTGTACAGGTATAAAGTAATCGAGATAGATATAGACTTCCATATATCAAAATGACCGGGATCGAAAAAAAATTAGATTGAGCTATGTCCGTCCGTCTGTCCGTTAGCACGATAAGTTGAGCAAATATCGAAATTGGTATTGAAAATGAAAGAAATCAAAATGACCGTGATTGAAAAAAATTTGACTGAGCCATGTCCGTCCATCTGTCCGTCGATCCGTCTGACCGTTAACAGGATAACTTGAGCAAATATTGAGATACCTTCACCAAATTCGGTATGCCGCTTATTTAGACTCAGAACAGATTGTTATTGAAAATGAACGAAATCGGACGATAACCACGCCCCCTTTTCCTATACCGAAAATATCGAAAAATTTTAAAAATTAGATAATTCTGAAACGAATACCACTAAATTAATGAAAATTTGTAGGTGGATTGATTTTATAACGCAAAACAAAAGTTCAGTAACATTTTGGAATATGGTTATGGCAACGCCCAAATTTATAGGAAGCAAATTTAGAAGTTTAACAAGCTGTAAATCAACAGCCGTTGGAGATATAACATTGAAATTTGGCGTAGAAATTTTGTTCGTAGCGACAACTGCTTGCTGTCAAAATGAGCTAAATCGGCTGAAAGCCACGCTTTATTTTTATTATACCCAGCTGTACTTGTACACAGGGTATTATAAATTTGTTTGGATAACGGTTGGCTGTACAGGTATAAAGTAATCGAGATAGATATAGACTTCCATATATCAAAATGACCAGGATCGAAAAAAATTTGATTGAGCTATGTCCGTCCGTCTGTCCGTTAACACGATAAGTTGAGCAAATATCGAGATTGGTATTGAGAATGAACGAAATCAAAATGACCGGGATCGAAAAAAATGTGACTGAGCCATGTCCGTCCATCTGTCCGTCTGTCCGTCCGAACGTCTGCCCGTTAACACGGTAACTTGAGAAAATATCGAGATATCTTCACCAAATTCGGTATGCGGGCTTATTTAGACTCGGCACGGATTGGTATTGAAAATGAACGAAATCGGACGATAACCACGCCCGCTTTTCCCATATCGAAAATATCGAAAAATTTAAAAATGAGATAATTCGGAAACGAATACCACTAAAATAATGAAATTTTGCTAGGTGGATTGATTTTATAACGCAAAACATAAGTTCAGTAAAATTTCGGAATATGGTTATGGCAACGCCCACATTTATAGGAATCAAATTTAGAAGTTTAAAAAGCTGTAAATCAATAGCCGTTAGAGATAAAACATTGAAATTTGGCGTAGAAATTTTGTTCGTAGCGACAATTGCTTGCTGTGAAAATGAGCTAAATAGGCTGAAAGCCACGCTTTATTTTTATTATACCCAGCTGTACTTGTACACAGGGTATTATAACTTTGTTTGGATAACGGTTGGCTGTACAGGTATAAAGTTATCGAGATAGATATAGACTTCCATACATCAAAATGACCAGGATCGAAAAAAATTTGATTGAGCTATGTCCGTCAATCTGTCCGTTAACACGATAACTTGAGAAAATATCGAGATATCTTCACCAAATTCGGTATGCGGGCTTATTTAGAATCGGAACAGATTGGTATTGAAAATGAACGAAAGCGGACGATAACCACGCCCCCTTTTCCCATATCGAAAATATCGAAAAATTTAAAAATGAGATAATTCGGAAACGAATACCACTGAAATAATGAAATTTTGCTAGGTGGATTGATTTTATAACGCAAAACAAAAGTTCAGTAAAATTTCGGAATATGGTTATGGCAACGCCCACATTTATAAGAAGCAAATTTAGAAGTTTAACAAGCTGTAAATCAATAGCCGGTGGAGATATAACATTGAAATTTGGCGTAGAAATTTTGTTCGTAGCGACAACTGCTTGCTGTGAAAATGAGCTAAATCGGCTGAAAGCCACGCTTTATTTTTATTATACCCAGCTGTACTTGTACACAGGGTATTATAACATTGTTTGGATAACGGTTGGCTGCACAGGTATAGAGTAATCGAGATAGATATAGACTTCCATATATCAAAATGATCAGAATCGAAAAAAATTTGATTGAGCTATGTCCGTCCGTCTGTCCGTTAGCACGATAAGTTGAGCAAATATCGAAATTGGTATTGAAAATGAAAGAAATCAAAATGACCGTGATTGAAAAAAATTTGACTGAGCCATGCCCGGCCATCTGTCCGTCGGTCCGTCTGCCCGTTAACAGTTATCCTGTTGTCCGTCCATCTGTCCGTTAACACGATAAGTTGAGCAAATATCGAGATTGGTATTGAGAATGAACGAAATCAAAATGACCGGCATCGAAAAAAATGTGACTGAGCCATGTCCGTCCATCTGTCCGTCTGTCCGTCCGTCCGTCTGTCCGTTAACACGATAACTTGAGCAAATATTGAGATACCTTCACCAAATTCGGTATGCCGCTTATTTAGACTCAGAACAGATTGTTATTGAAAATGAACGAAATCGGACGATAACCACGCCCCCTTTTCCCATATCGAAAATATCGAAAAATTTAAAAATTAGATAATTCGGAAACGAATACCACTAAATTAATGAAAATTTGTAGGTGGATTGATTTTATAACGCAAAACAAGAGTTCAGTAACATTTTGGAATATGGTTATGGCAACGCCCACATTTATAGGAAGCAAATTTAGAAGTTTAACAAGCTGTAAATCAATAGCCGTTGGAGATATAACATTGAAATTTGGCGTAGAACTTTTGTTCGTAGCGACAACTGCTTGCTGTCAAAATGAGCTAAATCGGCTGAAAGCCATGCTTTATTTTTATTATACCCAGCTGTACTTGTACACAGGGTATTATAACATTGTTTGGATAACGGTTGGCTGCACAGGTATAAGTAATCGAGATAGATATAGACTTCCATATATCAAAATGACCAGGATCGAATAAAATTTGATTGAGCTATGTCCGTCAGTCTGTCCGTTAACACGATAAGTTGAGCACATATCGAGATTGGTATTGAGAATGAACGAAATCAAAATGACCGGGATCGAAAAAAATGTGACTGAGCCATGTCCGTCCATCTGTCCGTCTGTCCGTCCGTCCGTCTGTCCGTTAACACGATAACTTGAGAAAATATCGAGATATCTTCACCAAATTCGGTATGCGGGCTTATTTAGAATCGGAACAGATTGGTATTGAAAATGAACGAAAGCGGACGATAACCACGCCCCGTTTTCCCACATCGAAAATATCGAAAAATTTTAAAATGAGATAATTCGGAAACGAATACCACTGAAATAATGAAATTTTGCTAGGTGGATTGATTTTATAACGCAAAACAAAAGTTCAGTAAAATTTCGGAATATGGTTATGGCAACGCCCACATTTATAAGAAGCAAATTTAGAAGTTTAACAAGCTGTAAATTAATAGCCGTTGGAGATATAACATTGAAATTTGGTGTAGACATTTTGTTCGTAGCGACCAGTGCTTGCTGTGAAAATGAGCTAAATCGGCTGAAAGCCACGCTTTATTTTTATTATACCCAGCTGTACTTGTACACAGGGTATTATAACTTTGTTTGGATAATGGTTGGCTGTACAGGTATAAAGTAATCGAGATAGATATAGACTTCCATATATCAAAATGACCGGGATCGAAAAAAAATTTGATTGAGCTAGGTCCGTCCGTCTGTCCGTTAGCACGATAAGTTGAGCAAATATCGAAATTGGTATTGAAAATGAAAGAAATCAAAACGACCGTGATTGAAAAAAATTTGACTGAGGCATGTCCGTCCATCTGTCCGTCGGTCCGTCTGCCCGTTAACAGAATATGTTTAGGCCCGATGCCTAAATCTTCAAAGGCTTCGGACCACCCTAATGTAAGGTCCTTATTCATTCCAGTCGCGAATAATTGCACACACACTTAGACGCACGCATATGTGTGCAGTTTGTAAGCGCTTTGCACATGCACGTCGGTGCCACAGTGTGAGTGTGTTTTCCCCTCCAAAAAAACCGGAGCTTTTGTTCCCGGTGAACGGTCCCCTACGACATGCAGGCTTCTTCTTGATCCAGCAGTCAACCTGTCAACATCAGCCAGCGATTCCGAGCCGTCACAGCATTAGGAAAGGTAATTTCTACACTCCATGTTATTAACCATATACCGAATTAAACCAGATTATAACGAGAAATTTGTTTCGTTTTCTTTCTCTCCCACTACTCCTGTCCGAGATCGACCTCGGTGTGCCCACCCACTGCCGGTTAGAGACGCACCCCGGCCGAACATGGTCCTTACTCGCCAAGCCTGAACCAGCGTTTATTATCAATTACAGTCCACTACTAAAAACAAGGAGAGCCTTCATTCAATTTAAAAACCATATTTATCGTGATATTTCTGCAACAAACTTGGGGAACCTTGCCACATTAAAAACGCCAAACAACTACAATCAACACCAACACCATATCTACAGCTTGCAGCGAGCTTAAGTAAGTGTTTCATATTTTCTTGCCACTTTTTGTTTTTTTTTGGTTATAATAACTTTTTGACCGCGCACATACGGTAGCAATCGCGAAAAGTGTAATTTTTTAAAAATAAAATTAAATAAAAACGTGCAAAGTGAAAACCCAATGCCAGGGAAGTTTTCATTTCCAAACAAATTTAAGCCGCCCGTGTGACCAGCGAGTTTGGTCATCCAAACAGCAGATCGTAAGGCAAAGAGGACATAACCTCACTTTCATAATATTAAAATTCACTTCACTGCTAAAGAAATTGTTTTCAATTTACATTTCTTATAAAAAATTATATTTTTGCCACTAAACACGCAATCGTGAAGGCAAAGCAAAGTTTGTGATTCGATTTGCACTTATTTTACAAAAATATACACTTTTCGAAAAAATACACACCGCGCGGTCACGATAAAACATAACATAAATAAAGCACTGTTGATATTGTGTGGGTGGCGAGTTGAGTTACCCTTTTGGTTATACATTTTGGTGCACGCCATACAAATCAGCTGCAAACTAAGGCAGAACAAAATAAAGAATTACTGCAAAAGCGTTATTGTTTTACATAAGTACCCTTGGGGAAATTTGTGACGGGAAATTGTAGATTTTTGGCTTGGTAGTTTTTTATTAAATTAATTTCGGGAGAATATTCCATTTTAATTCGCAATGGAATCGTATATACGTTCCGCTGAGGCCATTTCAGAATTTGAGTCTGAATATAGCAGCATTCCACCAGAAGACCACAATAAACACACCCTTGCTATACAGCAAGAGGAATTAAGGTCACTGTGGAAGAAGGCCAAAGCAGTTTACGACTCTCACATGGGCTCGGAAGACCTGTCCCCTAATGATGTCTTGGCAATAAAGAAGAAACATAAGACGTGTTTTTCAGCATACATGCGATGCATGTCCACAATTGCTGCCGAGGCAGAAAAGTTTAAAAAGCCAGAAAAAGGTGAGTCAGACGAACCCGCGCTGGAGCACAGTATCCGCCTCCCACCTTGTGATACTGAAGTATTCAAAGGCGACTATTTATCCTGGCCAACGTTTCGTGACATGTTCACGGCAATTTATATTCTCAACAAGCGTCTGACCCCGGTTGAGAAGTTGTTCCACCTGAACAACAAGACGCAGGGGGAGGCGAGGGACATAGTAAAGAAATGCCCACTCACCAACGAAGGCTTCGAGATGGCCTGGAAGAACTTGTGTGAAAGATATGAGAATAAGCGTATCTTGGTTAACACACAGTTGCAAATTTTATTCAATTTGAAAAAGGTGGACAATGAGTGTGGCAGCTCTATCAAAAAGTTACAGAGCGATATTAATAACTGCCTGTCGTCCCTGAGAAGTCACCGAATTGACACCTCAAACTGGGACGCAATTCTCACATATCTGTGCTCGACGAAGCTGCCAGAAAGTACTTTGGCACTATGGGAACAAAGTATCGACCAAAAAATGGATATATCTAAGTGGGAGGACATGGACAAGTTCCTGTCCAACCGTTTTCAGACATTGGAAACAGTGTCAGGTTTTGTAGCGAATGCGACTACGAAAATACAAAAGCCAATCGCGACACGGCAGACAATAGAACCCCCTACAAAAAGGCTTGGCGCCTTTCAAACAAAGGTGTCCCGGCAACCAAAAGCCCTCTGCAATATGTGCAGAGCCAATGAGCACAGATTACGCAACTGTCCCCGCTTCTCCGATCTATCCCCAGCGGATAGAATCAAATTTATAAAGTCTATAAATGGCTGCCTAAACTGCCTATCCCCAGGACACACAGTGACGAAGTGCACCAGTTCGTACAACTGCAATACGTGCCACTCTCGTCACCATTCGCTCCTGCATGCGGATACGCAGCCGCAGACTCAAAGGCACAACCCGTTCAAAGACCCGTCGGACAATGCTCCTTCTACACCCACCCAGGCACTTGCCAGACGGGACGCGGGCAAAACTGGTTCGATCGTGAACCAGAACTTCACATCCTGTCACGTCAACACAGATACAGGCATGTTACTGGGGACCGCCCATATATACATACACCACAATGGTGAAAATTTCGCTGCGCGGGCACTAATTGACTCTGGGTCTGAATGCTCCTTTATGACTGAAAGACTAAAACGCAGAATCAATATACCGGCGAGGAAAATGCATGCCCAAGTATCAAGAATCGCAGACGCAGTGACCGCTCAAGTCAAGGAGGCGTCAGACATTGAACTACGTTCACCTGTTGATCCCTGTTTCCGCCTGACGACGACGGTCCTGATTTTATCAAAACTAACTGGAAAGTTACCGTCCTGCCATATCAGCTCAATGGTTATGCAGGCCTTTCCCGATCTGGTCCTAGCAGACAAGAGGGTTTACGCCAACGAAGACGTCGACCTAATATTTGGCGGAGACATATACCCCCAAATAATACTCAGCGGTCTTCGAAAGAATGTGCTAAACACACTTCTGGCCCAGGAAACAGTGTTCGGTTGGATACTGACTGGTCGCACCCAAACACAAAATCCAACCAACAACCTCGTTTCATTTTACAGCGAAGTTGCTTTGGACAAGCAACTAACTGCTTTCTGGGAAGTGGAAAACCTACCCAAGAACAAATATCCAACGGAAGACGAAAAATTCTGTGAGAAGTTATATAGGGAAACTACAAAAAAGGCAGCGGATGGCAGATATATAGTGTCATTACCTTTTCGAAAAGATTACCCTGAAAATCTCAAGTTAGGAGGATCCCTTAAACGCGCGTGCTCTCAGTTCTTTCGGAATGAGACACGATTCACGAAAAGCCCAGAGCTAGGAAAAGAATATACCAGGGTACTATCCGAGTATGAAACACTCGGGCACATGCGAAAGATTAAAAGCAACGTGTCAGCCGACGAGTCTGAAAATTATTTCCTTCCCCATCACGCCGTAATAAAGGCAGAAAGTACCACAACTAAAGTGCGCGTCGTGTTCAATGCCTCCAGCCCTACTGCCAATGGCATCAGCCTGAATGACATCCTCCACCCCGGCCCTGTACTCCAATCAGACTTGCCCATACTGATTTTACGTTGGAGGTTATACAGATTCGTGTTCAATAGCGACATCGAGAAAATGTATAGGCAAATTTGGATGAATGACGATCATACCAAATATCAAAGAATTGTTTATCGAACATCTCCCAACAAACCCATTAGCCTGTTCGAGTTAAAGACCGTCACGTTCGGGGTGAATTGTGCTCCGTATCTCGCGATCAGAACGCTTTTGCAACTGGCGGAAGATGTCGAGAGTACCCATCCAACTGCAGCTACCATACTGCGGGAATGCATGTATTTAGACGACGTACTATCTGGAGGGCACACTATTCAGTCAACCATGGCGGCGAGGGATGAAATTCGCCAGGTCTTACACTCAGCGGGATTTCCACTTCGAAAATGGACAGCTAATGCGGAGGTGATTCTCAAAGACATCCCGAAAACGGATCTGCTCAGCGAGGATTTTCTGGCATTTAAAGATACCAGCACAGTGAAAGCGTTGGGAATACGCTGGAACGCTCACTCGGACCTATTTTATTTCAAAGCAGGTACGCTGGAAACTTGCGACAACACTACAAAAAGGGCGATACTATCCGCCATTGCCAAACTTTTTGACCCTCTAGGATGGCTCGCACCATTGGTCATAGTGGCGAAGATACTGATGCAGAGTATCTGGTTAGAAGGTACCGACTGGGATGAACCAGTCTCGCACCACACGTTGGAACGATGGAAAGACTTCACCCTACACTATCATGCAATCGACAACATCAGGATACCCCGATGGGTTTACTATTCACCAGAAGACGACATCGAACTCCATGGGTTTTGTGACGCATCAGAGAAGGCCTATGCCGCGGCGGTCTATATGCGTGTCAAAAGTGAAAATCAAGTCAACGTCATCCTTCTACTTGCGAAAACGCGAGTTGCTCCAGTAAAAACCATCTCACTCCCCCGATTAGAGCTCTGCGGAGCAGTACTGTTGGCCGAAATGATGGAATCAATTAATCGGAGTATCAGGTTAGGACGCGTGAAACAACATCTATGGACGGACTCAACAATCGTGCTCGCATGGATCAGGAAGCCTCCCTGTTCCTGGTCAACGTTCGTGGCACATAGAGTCACGAAGATCATCGACACGGTCGGAAACAGGGATTGGCTACACGTAAATTCGGAATCGAACCCGGCAGATCTTGGAAGCCGAGGATTACCTGCATCTGAGTTGGTGGAAAATTCCTTGTGGTGGCAGGGGCCTTCTTGGCTGCAAGAAGACAAACACCAATGGCCAATACAAGAATCTGATTACCACACAGCAGTAGAGGAAAAGAGAGCCCACTCGTACGCAACTAGCGTGACCCAATTCGTGACGAATATTCTCGACCGATTCTCAGATTTACCAAGGGCCTTAAGAGTGGTATCGTACGTAATGCGATTCTATCGAAGAACACACCCAACAAACAAAGATGCATTCCAAGCTAAGTCGTTGGCCATCTTATCCGAGGAAATTAAGGCAGCGACTAAACTCTTTGTAAAGGTATGTCAAAGTCGGAATTATGGCGAAGAACGTAAACAGTTAAGAGAGGGGAAACCCATTGATGGAAAGAGCGAAATACTTTCATTGAACCCCTTCATAGACAAAGATGATCTTATTAGGGCGGGTGGACGTCTGGGGGCCTCTCAGGACTTAGCATATAGTGAAAGACATCCCATTATCCTCCCTTATAACGGCAGGCTTTCACGTCTTTTGGTTCTCTTGATTCACAAGATAACACTGCACGGGGAAAATCAGCTTATGCTGCGTCTGATCCGCACCCAATATTGGATCCCGAACGTAAAAAACATGGTAAGGGCCGTCATACATAATTGCAAAGTTTGCACCATTTATCGGAAACGAGCACAGACCCAACTTATGGGCAACCTTCCCCGTGAACGCACTACCTTTAGCCGTGCGTTTACGAATACAGGAGTTGATTTTGCAGGACCTTTTGAGATCAAGAACTATCGTGGTAGGGGCTGCCGAATTTCAAAAGGCTACGTTTGGCTTTTTGTGTGTTTTACCACCAAAGCGATCCATCTTGAAGCGACTAGCGATCTGACTACCCCCTCTTTCTTGGCCGCTTTTTCACGATTCATCGCTAGACGAGGATGCCCCCAAAGAATGTACTCCGACAATGGCACGAACTTTGTCGGAGCTTCGCGATCTTTACGGTCAGCATTTAAGGCCTTTCTCGCAGACGCCCGAGAGACAACGGTATCAAAGTATAGCCACCAAGCAATGACGTGGCATTTCATTCCTGCCGCCGCCCCACACATGGGAGGGCTGTGGGAAGCGGGTGTAAAAAGCTTCAAGAGCCATTTTAAAAAGGTGGCCTTATCCCACAAATTCACCTTTGAAGAGTTCCACACCCTTCTGTGCAGGATTGAGGCGTGCCTAAATTCACGACCACTCAGTCCATCCTCTAACGAGCCCACTGACCTGGAGCCACTAACGCCAGGTCATTTCCTCACCGGAGGCCATCTCATGGCTCCACCAGAACCGGATGTGAGTGAGAGTCCGGCCTCCATGATCAACAGGTGGCAGAAGCTCAAGGCACTGCACCATACCTTCTGCCATCGTTGGAAGGTGGAATATCTATCCGAACTTCAAAAAAGAGTAAAATGGAAGCATTCCAAACAAAATATAAAGGTGGGAGATTTGGTCATCCTCAAAGAAGATAATTTAGCCCCCAACAAAAAAGAGGCTTACACCCCGAATCCGAACATATTTTTGTTGTAACCATTTTGTATTATTACACTCCCAAGGCTCATCGTGAGTCTCCTTGGAAGGATTTTTCAAATCTCTTAAAACTAACACTCTTAAAACTAACACTTTTCTATTATTGCACTCCCAAGGCTCATCGTGAGTCTCCTTGGAAATCTCTTAAAACTAACACTTTTCTATTATTGCACTCCCAAGGCTCATCGTGAGTCTCCTTGGAAGGATTTTTCAAATCTCTTAAAACTAACACTTTTCTATTATTGCACTCCCAAGGCTCATCGTGAGTCTCCTTGGAAGGATTTTTCATAGCTCTTAAAACTAACACTTCTTATGAAATACACCTCCCCAGGCTCATCCAGAGTTTCCCATGGGGGACGGGTCCTAACCGAAGCTCGGAGATGAGGTCATGCGTGGCGGAGGTGCGTGCGGGAGGAACGCCGTGGTCAAACCCGGCGGCCAAGTTGGTATCTACCCCCAAGAAAACCAGTCTACTACTATTATTATTAGTCAACTCATCAACTATTAAGTGGCCCAAAAAAAAAAAAAAAAACACTTACGCGTCTCCGCGTGTGGAGAAGAACAACTTAAGTTGCTCAACGGCAAGGGGAAAACGACTAAAGTCGTTCCAAACGCAGGGAACCCAACTTAAGTGTTACCAAACGAATCAGTTAAGACAATTGGAGTTGTTCCAAATTGACGGGAAACCAACTTAAGTTGTGAGAAATAAATGGGAACCACCACTAAAAGTGTCCCTTCGATAGGGCCTAGAAGAGCCTAATTCCAAACGTAGGGGTAAAACGTTTGCAGTGTGTTAGACACAAAGTAAAACCGCTTACGTCCTACCGAATATGTTGGAACAACAATGTCGATTACTGAATTTTAGCTTCAAATCCATCAGGATATCCCCACTCTACTCGTAAAACTCATAGCGAGCATCATAATGTTTATAAAAGCTTAACCCAGATGGGCGAACCCATGTACCATAGACAAATGCACTCGCGAACGAGGCTGCCGCAAGCCTAACGCAGATGGGCGAACCCATCTGCTACGGAAAAATCGACCCATCTGCCACTGCCAGCCAGTAACAGAGGGTTACCCCCTCAAATACATACCCCATTTCAATCTACCAA
Source organism: Merzomyia westermanni (assembly GCA_949987695.1). Taxonomy (NCBI): domain Eukaryota; kingdom Metazoa; phylum Arthropoda; class Insecta; order Diptera; family Tephritidae; genus Merzomyia; species Merzomyia westermanni. The sequence continues at coordinate 80,415,110 of OX465292.1, forward strand.
TGTAGCCACCTATAACCCAACAAGCATGTCTTCCAACGTTCAAAAACCAAATAAAAGTTTTTAACTGAGTCATTATCAAGTGAGCGTTGGGTTAGACTGCCAGAGAAGACGTCGCAATCATTTTACTCAAAGTAAAATGCAAATGCTAATAAAATTCTGGTCAATTTGTGCTTTTCACCATAAAACATGTCACCAGGACTTTCAGTCCAAGGCATCGGTTAGAGTTAAGCATGTGTAGTTTCAGAGATTAGTTCTTTATTTTTTTTCAAGAAACCCTGCCCACTACAGTACGTATGGCAATGCTCCTTGCTCCCCTCAAACGCAACTTCCGTTTTTGGTTATCCGAACACTGTGATTAAGTTTGTATGCCATTAGGTAATTGTTTAATACAGCTACCGAAGGCGAAAAGATGTCCAAAACTGTTGGAATGGGTATCAAAAGACTCTAATCCGTAGCAGGAATCATACGCCCTAAGCGGAGAATGATACCGGTCAAGAGCTCAGATGTTGTATATGAAAAACCCAGCCAATAAGAAAGAGGGCGAAGGGAGAGGACCTCGAAACAGAGGATTACTAACATGACACGTTTCATTTTAAACAGACAACCACATGCATGTAGTTTCTTTTATAATGAAGTAGCGATTCCAGGCCTAACAGATCCAGATCGGACCACGCCAATATTGTGCCACAAAGACCACAACCATTGGACGGGCAGTCTATCAATTGAGCCATGCCTCATCAGGTAAAGGAAAAACTGTATTGGTTAATGTGCCAAATTGACACGGGTACTGCAGACAACACAAACAATCAATATTTTCTACAACCTTTTCTAAGCGCAGTCAAATATGCGAATATAAAATGTATGTCTACACATCTGTATTACTAATAATTAACTAGATTTATTTTCCGAACCACAATTGAGTTGGCAAGCGCCTACTGGACACTGGCTCACTCTGGTAATATCGGGTATATACACTTTGTTCGTTTATGGAAAAATAATAATTCATTCAAAATATTTTGTAAAACCTGACATTAGTATAGTTATAGGGTTGAAGACATGGATGAATAAAAAACTTACGTTGAGCTTAGATTCTCCATGTACTCTTGCACTTGCGGAATGCTCATACGTGGTGTCGTAGCTTCTCATTCCGACTTTGATAGCTTGTCTACGTTCCACTGCCCCCAAATCACGCATGCGTTGCAAAAGTACTCGACCCTTGCCCACAGAATCCTTGGAATAATCGGCAAATGTAGTTTACGCGCTAATTTCAAACCATGGCGGAAGCGTACTAAAAATTGTGGACAATCAACTACGGCCTCTAAATGCAATTGATATTTGAAAAGTTCATTGCCACGGGGAGTTGCTGATTGACGCAAACGTCGCATAACTTTATTTGCATCTAGAATAGTGCTACAAAATAGCCACCAGGTTGCCACACCTTCAACCGACAAAAGTGATGATAGCGATTAGGTACCTATAATAGAATGGTTCCACTTAGAAGATAGCAATCAGTATCCATAATGATGCAAACGAACCTATTGGAGTGAAATGAAGAAACTTCGGAATTGTCCTATGTCTTGAGAAGAAGCTGCTTCTTCGTCAAACTAGGTACCAAACAGCAGCCACATTGTCCGTAATCTGAAAGAAAAGGGTAAATTGGAGTTCCGGGTGAAAAAACGATGTAAAAAATTAGCATATTACGATTTACTTACCAATTTGCACTTTACTACCGCATTGTATTTTAACTAAAGACCCGGTGATGGTACTTATTACAATAGTTCTTTATACCAATATGTATATAAATATGTTTAAAACTGAAAAGCATAGTTGACTACAAGAAAACAAGAAATATAATTGCGCACCTTCACCTCCGTCTCTCTCTATCTTTTCAACTTAATACCTCCTCATCCAATTAGTACATGGTCATTATCTGTTCCAAGTCGCGGTTGAAATGTGTATTGGTCCAATCTTTTTCGGGATTATCTAAATGATTATCAAAGTCTACCAACTCGCGCATAGCGCCACGCTGCAACAATTCCGTCACTGCTTCCAATGTGCTCTTCGAATGCGCTAATTTATAGCTGGCCTTTGTCCAACGTGCTGCCTCGCCATTAGAGTTGAATAATTTGAATGCTGGTTTCGTATGATTTAAGCTCATTAACTTATTATCTATTATTACAAAGCAGGCGTTTTTTATAGTTTTCCAATATTTTGTCTGCTATCTTTGTTGCGGGTGCCTTCTCTATGCTGTTGTCGTAAAAATTTTCTTGTGCTACATAATAACCAGCTATAACTAAATTTTCGGTTTCTGCAAATACATCAACCTGTGTTAGAGCTATCTCCGCCATTGGTGTCAGATAAAGGCATTGGTGGAATAAGGGTATCGCATCTACTATCTGTACTGTGTTCCCTTTGAGTTGCTTCTCAGCTAAAAGCAAACCGTTCACGGCCAAGTGTGGATATTTGGCAGCATGGAAAATGGTTTTGGCATAAGCGCGTTCACTGAATTGATAGTCCGTCATTGTATTATATTGAAATAGAATATATTTATTTCTTTCAGGAATATAATTAAAACACAGTGATTTTCTGAAAAAAACGTACTGCTTTGCAATTGTAAGTTAAGTAAGTAAGTAAGTTAAGTAAGTAAGTTAAGTAAGTAATAAGTAAGTAAGTTAAGACAATTGGAGTTGTTCCAAATTGACGGGAAACCAACTTAAGTTGTGAGAAATAAATGGGAACCACCACTAAAAGTGTCCCTTCGATAGGGCCTAGAAGAGCCTAATTCCAAACGTAGGGGTAAAACGTTTGCAGTGTGTTAGACACAAAGTAAAACCGCTTACGTCCTACCGAATATGTTGGAACAACAATGTCGATTACTGAATTTTAGCTTCAAATCCATCAGGATATCCCCACTCTACTCGTAAAACTCATAGCGAGCATCATAATGTTTATAAAAGCTTAACCCAGATGGGCGAACCCATGTACCATAGACAAATGCACTCGCGAACGAGGCTGCCGCAAGCCTAACGCAGATGGGCGAACCCATCTGCTACGGAAAAATCGACCCATCTGCCACTGCCAGCCAGTAACAGAGGGTTACCCCCTCAAATACATACCCCATTTCAATCTACCAATGTAGCCACCTATAACCCAACAAGCATGTCTTCCAACGTTCAAAAACCAAATAAAAGTTTTTAACTGAGTCATTATCAAGTGAGCGTTGGGTTAGACTGCCAGAGAAGACGTCGCAATCATTTTACTCAAAGTAAAATGCAAATGCTAATAAAATTCTGGTCAATTTGTGCTTTTCACCATAAAACATGTCACCAGGACTTTCAGTCCAAGGCATCGGTTAGAGTTAAGCATGTGTAGTTTCAGAGATTAGTTCTTTATTTTTTTTCAAGAAACCCTGCCCACTACAGTACGTATGGCAATGCTCCTTGCTCCCCTCAAACGCAACTTCCGTTTTTGGTTATCCGAACACTGTGATTAAGTTTGTATGCCATTAGGTAATTGTTTAATACAGCTACCGAAGGCGAAAAGATGTCCAAAACTGTTGGAATGGGTATCAAAAGACTCTAATCCGTAGCAGGAATCATACGCCCTAAGCGGAGAATGATACCGGTCAAGAGCTCAGATGTTGTATATGAAAAACCCAGCCAATAAGAAAGAGGGCGAAGGGAGAGGACCTCGAAACAGAGGATTACTAACATGACACGTTTCATTTTAAACAGACAACCACATGCATGTAGTTTCTTTTATAATGAAGTAGCGATTCCAGGCCTAACAGATCCAGATCGGACCACGCCAATATTGTGCCACAAAGACCACAACCATTGGACGGGCAGTCTATCAATTGAGCCATGCCTCATCAGGTAAAGGAAAAACTGTATTGGTTAATGTGCCAAATTGACACGGGTACTGCAGACAACACAAACAATCAATATTTTCTACAACCTTTTCTAAGCGCAGTCAAATATGCGAATATAAAATGTATGTCTACACATCTGTATTACTAATAATTAACTAGATTTATTTTCCGAACCACAATTGAGTTGGCAAGCGCCTACTGGACACTGGCTCACTCTGGTAATATCGGGTATATACACTTTGTTCGTTTATGGAAAAATAATAATTCATTCAAAATATTTTGTAAAACCTGACATTAGTATAGTTATAGGGTTGAAGACATGGATGAATAAAAAACTTACGTTGAGCTTAGATTCTCCATGTACTCTTGCACTTGCGGAATGCTCATACGTGGTGTCGTAGCTTCTCATTCCGACTTTGATAGCTTGTCTACGTTCCACTGCCCCCAAATCACGCATGCGTTGCAAAAGTACTCGACCCTTGCCCACAGAATCCTTGGAATAATCGGCAAATGTAGTTTACGCGCTAATTTCAAACCATGGCGGAAGCGTACTAAAAATTGTGGACAATCAACTACGGCCTCTAAATGCAATTGATATTTGAAAAGTTCATTGCCACGGGGAGTTGCTGATTGACGCAAACGTCGCATAACTTTATTTGCAACTAGAATAGTGCTACAAAATAGCCACCAGGTTGCCACACCTTCAACCGACAAAAGTGATGATAGCGATTAGGTACCTACAATAGAATGGTTCCACTTAGAAGATAGCAATCAGTATCCATAATGATGCAAACGAACCTATTGGAGTGAAATGAAGAAACTTCGGAATTGTCCTATGTCTTGAGAAGAAGCTGCTTCTTCGTCAAACTAGGTACCAAACAGCAGCCACATTGTCCGTAATCTGAAAGAAAAGGGTAAATTGGAGTTCCGGGTGAAAAAACGATGTAAAAAATTAGCATATTACGATTTACTTACCAATTTGCACTTTACTACCGCATTGTATTTTAACTAAAGACCCGGTGATGGTACTTATTACAATAGTTCTTTATACCAATATGTATATAAATATGTTTAAAACTGAAAAGCATAGTTGACTACAAGAAAACAAGAAATATAATTGCGCACCTTCACCTCCGTCTCTCTCTATCTTTTCAACTTAATACCTCCTCATCCAATTAGTACATGGTCATTATCTGTTCCAAGTCGCGGTTGAAATGTGTATTGGTCCAATCTTTTTCGGGATTATCTAAATGATTATCAAAGTCTACCAACTCGCGCATAGCGCCACGCTGCAACAATTCCGTCACTGCTTCCAATGTGCTCTTCGAATGCGCTAATTTATAGCTGGCCTTTGTCCAACGTGCTGCCTCGCCATTAGAGTTGAATAATTTGAATGCTGGTTTCGTATGATTTAAGCTCATTAACTTATTATCTATTATTACAAAGCAGGCGTTTTTTATAGTTTTCCAATATTTTGTCTGCTATCTTTGTTGCGGGTGCCTTCTCTATGCTGTTGTCGTAAAAATTTTCTTGTGCTACATAATAACCAGCTATAACTAAATTTTCGGTTTCTGCAAATACATCAACCTGTGTTAGAGCTATCTCCGCCATTGGTGTCAGATAAAGGCATTGGTGGAATAAGGGTATCGCATCTACTATCTGTACTGTGTTCCCTTTGAGTTGCTTCTCAGCTAAAAGCAAACCGTTCACGGCCAAGTGTGGATATTTGGCAGCATGGAAAATGGTTTTGGCATAAGCGCGTTCACTGAATTGATAGTCCGTCATTGTATTATATTGAAATAGAATATATTTATTTCTTTCAGGAATATAATTAAAACACAGTGATTTTCTGAAAAAAACGTACTGCTTTGCAATTGTAAAAGCCAGCTATACATTACTACCGCCGCGTGTTTGTAAATGTGAGAAAAAATGGCGAATGAATTGTTCGATTCTCTTCCTCAGTATTTTTCACTATGCCTAATCAATGAAAATACTAGTGACAACCAGTGACAAAACTAGGCGGTGTTCACATTGATCACATGCGACCGATAATTGGATAGCGACTTTACGTTAAAGAACACGGGTCAATACAACTTCAGTATAAAGGATAAGTATTTTTTGGCTATCGTTGGGCGGCTTCGTTCAGTTCGTTTAGCCGTTCAATACACCTTTGTTCCTGTGTGTCAGGTTTTGTGGTACGCATGGATCATAAGAAGGGTGAACAAAATGAGCGGGGTTTCACACCAAAGTTGCCATTTACTGAACTACATAGGTTGAAAATTTTTGAACGAAGCTGGTCGTTCGTTCAATGAGCTGAGTCGAATAATTGGAATAGTTCGTTCGCAAACCACATTTTTCACCATTCTCTGAAATCATGGTTTTTCGTGGTGGGGGAGTATATTGAATAAATTCAACTAAATTTTGGTGGGTTCCAGTACCGAATTTAGCGCCATCTAGCAACCATTGAATACCGTCAAAGTCTCCAAATTCCCAAGACGCGCCCCAAGATGTTGCGTCAAATACATAAAATGTCAGTTGAAGCGTAATCCACCCAACCAAACACTGTCATCTCCATCTCGCCACCCCACTCGTACAAAGACCCGCACTTCACCATATTCAACAAATGTCCCGTCTTTTAGGTAAACATGGGTCGTTTCGCCGCCATCCAACGGAGTGCAGCCTCTAACGCCGCGCGCTACACCATCGAGTGTCGGCTGTGCTCCAAACAGCACCCGATCCGGTTATGCCCGATCTATCGGGCCAAAACCCCGGAACAGCGTCTTTATGAAGCGCTGCTAGGACGCTTTTGCGGCAACTGCTTGGCCATGAACCACCAAACGGCAGCGTGCACCAGCGACGGAAGATGCCGACGGTGCGGTGAAAAACACCACACAACGCTCCACATGAGGGACGTCGACGAGGAGGAACAACTGCTCCGTGAAGCCCGCAGCAAGCCATGGAGCCAGCAGGTGCAGGAGGAAGAAGAGGAGCTCCAATACAACCCCGACGACGCGATTTCGCTGTACGCCTCCGACGCTGGAACGGAGACTAGGTCTCTTCGTCCAGCAATGAACGAATCAATTGAACGGGAGTCCGGAGCGGAGACACGGCCTCTCCGCCCGGCCACTACCCGACCCTCGGACAGACGGACGTTCCGACCCCTATTGCAACATGAACGGCACCGACTGCAACTAACCACCGACAACCGACAACAGCGACGCCTGAACGAGCGTAGAGCGGAGACAAGGCCTCTTCGCCTGCAACGACGACCACAACGATCCAACACAGAGGAACGCAGAGCGGAGACAAGGCCTCTTCGCCTGCCACGACGACAACTACGACAGGAGGTAAGCCGCGAACCGGACCGCCAACTGAAGCCTCTAACGCAGAAGCCACTGTCATTTAGAACAGGACTCTTGTCACATCAAGCGAACCACATTATGGCATTCAACCCTATGGTAGCGATCACCCCGACAGCGATGATTATCGTGGAAACCGGAGGCCGCCTGCACTCCGTACGCGCCCTGATTGACGTCTGCTCGCCCACAACCATTATCGCCGAGGACCTCGTCGCGGAGTTGCACTTACCCGTCAGCAACGTCAACGGCCGGAAGGGATGCCTGCTCCGCATCCGAGGGAAGCACGGGCAAACAAAAACAGTATCGACGCATGCCACCGTGGCGCCCAACTTCTATCGGTTGGCACCCAGCAACAGCGTCGACTCAACCATTGCGGTGCCATACGCACACATTCGGCTGGCTGATCCAAAATTTTATGCGTCGGCGCCAATTCGCCTCATCCTAGGTACCGCCGTCTACGCGGACATCATAATGCCCGGAATCCTCCCCAGCACCTTTGGCCCTTTGTTGGCTCAGAGTACCATATTCGGTTGGGTTCTCTCGGGCACCACTAAGGCCTAGAGCAATTTAGGTCGACACCAAGCGACATATTGATATGACTTCTCTTTCATATTTACACCCTAGTATAAGATCACGCTTAAATAAGAATATTCTGAAAATTATAATAAAATGGCAAGAAATATGAAGACTTTCGCTTATCCACTTCTTCTCACCCCACGTTTAGCTCTAGGTGGCGTAACCAATACGGAGTGGCGGACGACCAGACCACGCGTAATTCGACGCACTTACCGGCGCTCATATCTTATAGTTTTAAATCTAGTTTTAAGTTGTTTCCGCACGCATGGCGGTCAGGAATCCATGGCTGATTCTTAAGTTGTTGCGGGTCGCAAAGGGGCCGGCATGTTTAGGCCCGATGCCTAAATCTTCAAAGGTTTCGGACCACCCTAATGTAAGGTCCGTATTCATTCCAGTCGCGAATAATTGCACACACACTTAGACGCACGCATATGTGTGCAGTTTGTAAGCGCTTTGCACATGCACGTCGGTGCCACAGTGTGAGTGTGTTTTCCCCTCCAAAAAAACCGGAGCTTTTGTTCCCGGTGAACGGTCCCCTACGACATGCAGGCTTCTTCTTGATCCAGCAGTCAACCCGTCAACATCAGCCAGCGATTCCGAGCCGTCACAGCATTAGGAAAGGTAATTTCTACACTCCATGTTATTAACCATATACCGAATTAAACCAGATTATAACGAGAAATTTGTTTCGTTTTCTTTCTCTCCCACTACTCCTGTCCGAGATCGACCTCGGTGTGCCCACCCACTGCCGGTTAGAGACGCACCCCGGCCGAACAGGATAACTTGAGCAAACATTGAGATACCTTCACCAAATTCGGTATGCGGGCTTATTTAGACTCAGAACAGATTGGTATTGAAAATGAACAAAATCGGACGATAACCACGCCCCCTTTTCCTGTATCGAAAATATCAAAAAATTTAAAAATGAGATAAATCGGAAACGAACACCACTAAAATAATGAAATTTTGCTAGGTGGATTGATTTTATAACGCAAAACACAAGTTCAGTAAAATTTTGGAATATGGCTATTGCAACGCCCACATTTATAGGAAGCAAATTTAGAAGTTTAACAAGCTGTAAATCAATAGCCGTTGGAGATATAACATTGAAATTTGGCGTAGACATTTTGCTCGTAGCGACCAGTGCTTGCTGTGAAAATGAGCTAAATCGGCTGAAAGCCACGCTTTATTTTTATTATACCCAGCTGTACTTGTACACAGGCTATTATAACTTTGTTTGGATAACGGTTGGCTGTACAGGTATAAAGTTATCGAGATAGATATAGACTTCCATATATCAAAATGACCAGGATCGAAAAAAATTTGATTGAGCTATGTCCGTCCATCTGTCCGTTAACACGATAAGTTGAGCAAATATCGAGATTGGTATTGAGAATGAACGAAATCAAAATGACCGCGATCGAAAAAAATGTGACTGAGCCATGTCCGTCCATCTATCCGTCTGTCCGTCCGTCCGTCTGTCCGTTAACACGGTAACATGAGAAAATATCGAGATATCTTCACCAAATTCGGTATGCGGGCTTATTTAGACTCGGAACAGATTGGTATTGAAAATGAACGAAATCGGACGATAACCACGCCCCCTTTTCCCATATCGAAAATATCGAAAAACTTAAAAATGAGATAATTCGGAAACGAATACCACTGAAATAATGAAATTTTGCTAGGTGGATTGATTTTATAACGCAAAACAAAAGTTCAGTAAAATTTCGGAATATGGTTATGGCAACTCCCACATTTATAGGAATCAAATTTAGAAGTTTAAAAAGCTGTAAATCAATAGCCGTTAGAGATAAAACATTGAAATTTATGACTGAGCCATGTGCGTCCATCTGTCCGTCTGTCCGTCCGTCCGTCTGTCCGTTAACACGATAACTTGAGAAAATATCGAGATATCTTCACGAAATTCGGTATGCGGGCTTATTTAGACTCGGAACAGATTGGTATTGAAAATGAACGAAATCGGACGATAACCACGCCCCCTTTTCCCATATCGAAAATATCGAAAAACTTAAAAATGAGATAATTCGGAAACGAATACCACTGAAATAATGAAATTTTGCTAGGTGGATTGATTTTATAACGCAAAACAAAAGTTCAGTAAAATTTCGGAATATGGTTATGGCAACTCCCACATTTATAGGAATCAAATTTAGAAGTTTAAAAAGCTGTAAATCAATAGCCGTTAGAGATAAAACATTGAAATTTATGACTGAGCCATGTGCGTCCATCTATCCGTCTGTCCGTCCGTCCGTCTGTCCGTTAACACGGTAACATGAGAAAATATCGAGATATCTTCACCAAATTCGGTATGCGGGCTTATTTAGACTCGGAACAGATTGGTATTGAAAATGAACGAAATCGGACGATAACCACGCCCCCTTTTCCCATATCGAAAATATCGAAAAACTTAAAAATGAGATAATTCGGAAACGAATACCACTGAAATAATGAAATTTTGCTAGGTGGATTGATTTTATAACGCAAAACAAAAGTTCAGTAAAATTTCGGAATATGGTTATGGCAACTCCCACATTTATAAGAAGCAAATTTAGAAGTTTAGCAAGCTGTAAATCAATAGCCGTTGGAGATATAACATTGAAATTTGGCGTATACATTTTGTTCGTAGCGACCAGTGCTTGCTGTGAAAATGAGCTAAATCGGCTGAAAGCCACGCTTTATTTTTATTATACCCAGCTGTACTTGTACACAGGGTATTATAACTTTGTTTGGATAACGGTTGGCTGTACAGGTATAAAGTAATCGAGATAGATATAGGCTTCCATATATCAAAATGACCAGGATCGAAAAAAATTTGATTGAGCTATGTCCGTCCGTCTGTCCGTTAACACGATAAGTTGAGCAAATATCGAGATTGGTATTGAGAATGAACGAAATCAAAATGACCGGGATCGAAAAAAATGTGACTGAGCCATGTCCGTCCATCTGTCCGTCTGTCGGTCCGTCCGTCTGCCCGTTAACACGGTAACTTGAGAAAATATCGAGATATCTTCACCAAATTCGGTATGCGGGCTTATTTAGACTCGGAACAGATTAGTATTGAAAATGAACGAAATCGGACGATAACCACGCCCCCTTTTCCCATATCGAAAAATTTTAAAATGAGATAATTCGGAAACGAATACCACTGAAATAATAAAATTTTGCTAGGTGGATTGATTTTATAACGCAAAACAAAAGTTCAGTAAAATTTCGGAATATGGTTATGGCAACGCCCACATTTATAAGAAGCAAATTTAGAAGTTTAACAAGCTGTAAATCAATAGCCGTTGGAGATATAACATTGAAATTTGGCGTAGACATTTTGTTCGTAGCGACCAGTGCTTGCTGTGAAAATGAGCTAAATCGGCTGAAAGCCACGCTTTATTTTTATTATACCCAGCTGTACCTGTACACAGGGTATTATAACTTTGTTTGGATAACGGTTGGCTGTACAGGTATAAAGTAATCGAGATAGATATAGACTTCCATATATCAAAATGACCGGGATCGAAAACAAATTTGATTGAGCTATGTCCGTCCGTCTGTCCGTTAGCACGATAAGTTGAGCAAATATCGAAATTGGTATTGAAAATGAAAGAAATCAAAATGACCGTGATTGAAAAAAATTTGACTGAGCCATGTCCGTCCATCTGTCCGTCGGTCCTTCTGCCCGTTAACAGGATAACTTGAGCAAATATTGAGATACCTTCACCAAATTCGGTATGCCGCTTATTTAGACTCAGAACAGATTGTTATTGAAAATGAACGAAATCGGACGATAACCACGCCCCCTTTTCCTATACCGAAAATATCGAAAAATTTTAAAAATTAGATAATTCGGAAACGAATACCACTAAATTAATGAAAATTTGTAGGTGGATTGATTTTATAACGCAAAACAAAAGTTCAGTAACATTTTGGAATATGGTTATGGCAACGCCCAAATTTATAGGAAGCAAATTTAGAAGTTTAACAAGCTGTAAATCAATAGCCGTTGGAGATATAACATTGAAATTTGGCGTAGAAATATTGTTCGGTATGCCGCTTATTTAGACTCAGAACAGATTGTTATTGAAAATGAACGAAATCGGACGATAACCACGCCCCCTTTTCCTATACCGAAAATATCGAAAAATTTTAAAAATTAGATAATTCGGAAACGAATACCACTAAATTAATGAAAATTTGTAGGTGGATTGATTTTATAACGCAAAACAAAAGTTCAGTAACATTTTGGAATATGGTTATGGCAACGCCCAAATTTATAGGAAGCAAATTTAGAAGTTTAACAAGCTGTAAATCAATAGCCGTTGGAGATATAACATTGAAATTTGGCGTAGAAATTTTGTTCGTAGCGACAACTGCTTGCCGTCAAAATGAGCTAAATCGGCTGAAATCCACGCTTTATTTTTATTATACCCAGCTGTACTTGTACACAGGGTATTATAACATTGTTTGGATAACGGTTGGATGCACAGGTATAAAGTAATCTAGATAGATATAGACTTCCATATATCAAAATGACCAGGATCGAAAAAAATTTGATTGAGCTATGTCCGTCCGTCTGTCCGTTAACACGATAAGTTAAGCAAATATCGAGATTGGTATTGAGAATGAACGAAATCAAAATGACCGGGATCGAAAAAAATGTGACTGAGCCATGTCCGTCCATCTGTCCGTCTGTCCGTCCGTCCGTCTGTCCGTTAACACGATAACTTGAGAAAATATCGAGATATCTTCACCAAATTCGGTATGCGGGCTTATTTAGAATCGGAACAGATTGGTATTGAAAATGAACGAAAGCGGACGATAACCACGCCCCGTTTTCTAATATCGAAAATATCGAAAAATTTAAAAATTAGATAATTCGGAAACGAATACCACTGAAATAATGAAGTTTTGCTAGGTGGATTGATTTTATAACGCAAAACAAAAGTTCAGTAAAATTTCGGAATATGGTTATGGCAACTCCCACATTTATAGGAATCAAATTTAGAAGTTTAAAAAGCTGTAAATCAATAGCCGTTAGAGATAAAACATTGAAATTTATGACTGAGCCATGTGCGTCCATCTGTCCGTCTGTCCGTGCGTCCGTCTGTCCGTTAACACGATAACTTGAGAAAATATCGAGATATCTTCACGAAATTCGGTATGCGGGCTTATTTAGACTCGGAACAGATTGGTATTGAAAATGAACGAAATCGGACGATAACCACGCCCCCTTTTCCCATATCGAAAATATCGAAAAATTTAAAAATGAGATAATTCGGAAACGAATACCACTGAAATAATGAAATTTTGCTAGGTGGATTGATTTTATAACGCAAAACAAAAGTTCAGTAAAATTTATATGGTTATGGCAACGCCCACATTTATAAGAAGCAAATTTAGAAGTTTAGCAAGCTGTAAATCAATAGCCGTTGGAGATATAACATTGAAATTTGGTGTAGACATTTTGTTCGTAGCGACCAGTGCTTGCTGTGAAAATGAGCTAAATCGGCTGAAAGCCACGCTTTATTTTTATTATACCCAGCTGTACTTGTACACAGGGTATTATAACTTTGTTTGGATAACGGTTGGCTGTACAGGTATAAAGTAATCGAGATAGATATAGACTTCCATATATCAAAATGACCAGGATCGAAAAAAATTTGATTGAGCTATGTCCGTCCGTCTGTCCGTTAACACGATAAGTTGAGCAAATATCGAGATTGGTATTGAGAATGAACGAAATCAAAATGACCGGGATCGAAAAAAATGTGACTGAGCCATGTCCGTCCATCTGTCCGTCTGTCCGTCCGTCCGTCTGTCCGTTAACACGATAACTTGAGAAAATATCGAGATATCTTCACCAATTCGGTATGCGGGCTTATTTAGAATCGGAACAGATTGGTATTGAAAATGAACGAAAGCGGACGATAACCACGCCCCGTTTTCCCATATCGAAAAATTTAAAAATTAGATAATTCGGAAACGAATACCACTGAAATAATGAAATTTTGCTAGGTGTATTGATTTTATAACGCAAAACAAAAGTTCAGTAAAATTTCGGAATATGGTTATGGCAACGCCCACATTGATAAGAAGCAAATTTAGAAGTTTAACAAGCTGTAAATCAATAGCCGTTGGAGATATAACATTGAAATTTGGTGTAGACATTTTGTTCGTAGCGACCAGTGCTTGCTGTGAAAATGAGCTAAATCGGCTGAAAGCCACTCTTTATTTTTATTATACCCAGCTGTACTTGTACACAGGGTATTATAACTTTGTTTGGATAACGGTTGGCTGTACAGGTATAAAGTAATCGAGATAGATATAGACTTCCATATATCAAAATGACCGGGATCGAAAAAAAATTTGATTGAGCTAGGTCCGTCCGTCTGTCCGTTAGCACGATAAGTTGAGCAAATATCGAAATTGGTATTGAAAATGAAAGAAATCAAAATGACCGTGATTGAAAAAAATTTGACTGAGCCATGTCCGTCCATCTGTCCGTCGGTCCGTCTGCCCGTTAACAGGATAACTTGAGCAAACATTGAGATACCTTCACCAAATTCGGTATGCGGGCTTATTTAGACTCAGAACAGATTGGTATTGAAAATGAACGAAATCGGACTATAACCACGCCCCCTTTTCCTATACCGAAAATATCGAAAAATTTAAAAAATTAGATAATTCGGAAACGATTACCACTAAATTAATGAAAATTTGTAGGTGGATTGATTTTATAACGCAAAACAAAAGTTCAGTAACATTTTGGAATATGGTTATGGCAACTCCCAAATTTATAGGAAGCAAATTTAGAAGTTTAACAAGCTGTAAATCTATAGCCGTTGGAGATATAACATTGAAATTTGGCGTAGACATTTTGTTCGTAGCGACCAGTGCTTGCTGTGAAAATGAGCTAAATCGGCTGAAAGCCACGCTTTATTTTTATTATACCCAGCTGTACTTGTACACAGGGTATTATAACTTTGTTTGGATAACGGTTGGCTGTACAGGTATAAAGTAATCGAGATAGATATAGACTTCCATATATCAAAATGACCAGGATCGAAAAAAATTTGATTGAGCTATGTCCGTCCGTCTGTCCGTTAACACGATAAGTTGAGCAAATATCGAGATTGGTATTGAGAATGAACGAAATCAAAATGACCGGGATCGAAAAATATGTGACTGAGCCATGTCCGTCCATCTGTCCGTCTGTCCGTTAACACGATAACTTGAGAAAATATCGAGATATCTTCACCAAATTCGGTATGCGGGCTTATTTAGAATCGGAACAGATTGGTATTGATAATGAACGAAAGCGGACGATAACCACGCCCCGTTTTCCCATATCGAAAATATCGAAAAATTTAAAAATTAGATAATTAGGAAACGAATACCACTGAAATAATGAAATTTTGCTAGGTGGATTGATTTTATAACGCAAAACAAAAGTTCAGTAAAATTTCGAAATATGGTTATGGTACCGCCCACATTTATAAGAAGCAAATTTAGAAGTTTAACAAGCTGTAAATCAATAGCCGTTGGAGATATAACATTGAAATTTGGTGTAGACATTTTGTTCGTAGCGACCAGTGCTTGCTGTGAAAATGAGCTAAATCGGCTGAAAGCCACGCTTTATTTTTATTATACCCAGCTGTACTTTTACACAGGGTATTATAACATTGTTTGGATAACGGTTGGCTGCACAGGTATAAAGTAATCGAGATAGATATAGACTTCCATATATCAAAATGACCAGGATCGAAAAAAATTTGATTGAGCTATGTCCGTCCGTCTGTCCGTTAACACGATAAGTTGAGTAAATATCGAGATTGGTATTGAGAATGAACGAAATCAAAATGACCGGGATCGAAAAAAATGTGACTGAGCCATGTCCGTCCATCTGTCCGTCTGTCCGTCCGTCCGTCTGCCCGTTAACAGGATAACTTGAGCAAACATTGAGATACCTTCACCAAATTCGGTATGCGGGCTTATTTAGACTCAGAACAGATTGGTATTGAAAATGAGAGAAATCGGACTATAACCACGCCTCCTTTTCCTATACCGAAAATATCGAAAAATTTTAAAAATTAGATAATTCGGAAACGAATACCACTAAATTAATGAAAATTTGTAGGTGGATTGATTTCATAACGCAAAACAAAAGTTCAGTAACATTTTGGAATATGGTTATGGCAACTCCCAAATTTATAGGAAGCAAATTTAGAAGTTTAACAAGCTGTAAATCTATAGCCGTTGGAGATATAACATTGAATTTTGGCGTAGACATTTTGTTCGTAGCGACCAGTGCTTGCTGTGAAAATGAGCTAAATCGGCTGAAAGCCACGCTTTATTTTTATTATACCCAGCTGTACTTGTACACAGGCTATTATAACTTTGTTTGGATAACGGTTGGCTGTACAGGTATAAAGTTATCGAGATAGATATAGACTTCCATATATCAAAATGACCAGGATCGAAAAAAATTTGATTGAGCTATGTCCGTCCATCTGTCCGTTAACACGATAAGTTGAGCAAATATCGAGATTGGTATTGAGAATGAACGAAATCTAAATGACCGGGATCGAAAAAAATGTGACTGAGCCATGTCCGTCCATCTGTCCGTCCGTCCGTCTGTCCGTTAACACGGTAACATGAGAAAATATCGAGATATCTTCACCAAATTCGGTATCCGGGCTTATTTAGACTCGGAACAGATTGGTATTGAAAATGAACGAAATCGGACGATAACCACGCCCCCTTTTCCCATATCGAAAATATCGAAAAATTTAAAAATGAGATAATTCGGAAACGAATACCACTGAAATAATGAAATTTTGCTAGGTGGATTGATTTTATATAGCAAAACAAAAGTTGAGTAAAATTTCGGAATATGGTTATGGCAACGCCCACATTTATAGGAATCAAATTTAGAAGTTTAAAAAGCTGTAAATCAATAGCCGTTAGAGATAAAACATTGAAATTTGGCGTAGAAATTTTGTTCGTAGCGACAACTGCTTGCTGTGAAAATGAGCTAAATAGGCTGAAAGCCACGCTTTATTTTTATTATACCCAGCTGTACTTGTACACAGGGTATTATAACTTTGTTTGGATAACGGTTGGCTGTACAGGTATAAAGTTATCGAGATAGATATAGACTTCCATATATCAAAATGACCAGGATCGAAAAAAATTTGATTGAGCTATGTCCGTCCATCTGTCCGTTAACACGATAAGTTGAGCAAATATCGAGATTGGTATTGAGAATGAACGAAATCAAAATGACCGGGATCGAAAAAAATGTGACTGAGCCATGTCCGTCCATCTGTCCGTCCGTCCGTCTGTCCGTTAACACGGTAACATGAGAAAATATCGAGATATCTTCACCAAATTCGGTATGCGGGCTTATTTAGACTCAGAACAGATTGGTATTGAAAATGAACGAAATCGGAAGACAACCACGCCCCCTTTTCCTGTATCCAAAAATTTTAAAATGAGATAATTCGGAAACGAATACCACTAAAATAACGAAATTTTGCTAGGTGGATTGGTTTTATAACGCAAAACAAAAGCTCAGTAAAATTTCGGAATATGGTTATGGCAACGCCCACCTTTATAAGAAGCAAATTTAGAAGTTTAACAAGCTGTAAATCAATAGCCGTTCGAGATATAGCATTGAAATTTGGCGTAGACATTTTGTTCGTAGCGACCACTGCTTGCTGTGAAAATGAGCTAAATCGGCTGAAAGCCACGCTTTATTTTTATTATACCCAGCTGTACTTGTACACAGGGTATTATAACTTTGTTTGGATAACGGTTGGCTGTACAGGTATAAAGGAATCGAGATAGATACAGACTTCCTTACATCAAAATGACCAGGATCGAAAAAAAATTTGACTTAGCCATGTCCGTCCATCTGTCCGTCGGTCCGTCTGCCCGTTCACAGGATAACTTGAGCAAATATTGAGATACCTTCACCAAATTCGGTATGCGGGCTTATTTAGACTCAGAACAGATTGGTATTGAAAATGAACGAAATCGGAAGACAACCACGCCCCCTTTTCCTATATCCAAAAATTTTAAAATGAGATAATTCGGAAACGAATACCACTAAAATAACGAAATTTTGCTAGGTGGATTGGTTTTATAACGCAAAACAAAAGCTCAGTAAAATTTAGGAATATGGTTATGGCAACGCCCACCTTTATAAGAAGCAAATTTAGAAGTTTAACAAGCTGTAAATCAATAGCCGTTGGAGATATAGCATTGAAATTTGGCGTAGACATTTTGTTCGTAGCGACCACTGCTTGCTGTGAAAATGAGCTAAATCGGCTGAAAGCCACGCTTTATTTTTATTATACCCAGCTATACTTGTACACAGGGTATTATAACATTGTTTGGATAACGGTTGGCTGCACAGGTATAAAGTAATCGAGATAGATATAGGCCCGGTTTCACCAACTCGACTTAACTTAGTTAAGTCGCGATTTTCACTTTTTCAGTTTCACCACCTAACTTAGCTAAGTCACAACTTAGTCAACTTGCCAGCTGACTTATTCTCCACTAAGCAGTGTTGCTGTGGTTCGAAACCTTAATGTCAGTAATCCTGCTAATTTGTTTTGTGCAACGTCCCAGTCGGAAACTTGATCATGCTTGACTTTAACGGGGTAAGCGTAGATGCATGTAAACGCTTGTTTTCAAGCATGCAACCATTACGAAACTATCTTTTTCAATTAAGCGCTAATTTTAGTACCTTCCAACTAAAGAGAAATGGGTATAAGATCAATACATTCCTTCGTGGATAGTCATACATGCCCATTTCGCACTGGAATATTGGGATGCGCAGAGTTGTCTGGTATGAAAATACTACTATGCATAAAACAGATGATCGGGTTGTTGTGCTCAAAATTATTTAAGTCGCTCAGTTGGTGAAACCCAAAATTAAGTTAGTCTCGAATCTGTGCTTACTTAAGTCACGACTAAGTTTTAGTCTTAGTCACGTTGGTGAAACCGGCCCATAGACTTCCATATATCAAAATGATCAGGATCGAAAAAAATTTGACTTAGCCATGTCCGTCCATCTGTCCGTCGGTCCGTCTGCCCGTTCACAGGATAACTTGAGCAAATATTGAGATACCTTCACCAAGTTCGGTATGCGGGCTTATTTAGACTCAGAACAGATTAGTATTAAAAATGAATGAAATCGGAAGACAACCACGCCCCCTTTTCCTATATCGAAAAATTTTAAAAATTAGATAATTCGGAAACGAATACCACTAAATTAATGAAAATTTGTAGGTGGATTGATTTTATAACGCAAAACAAAAGTTCAGTAACATTTTGGAATATGGTTATGGCAGCGCCCAAATTTATAGGAAGCAAATTAAGAAGTTTAACAAGCTGTAAATCAATAGCCGTTGGAGATATAACATTGAAATTTGGCGTAGAAATTTTGCTCGCAGCGACAACTGCTTGCTGTCAAAATGAGCTAAATCGGCTGAAAGCCACGCTTTATTTTTATTATACCCAGCTGTACTTGTACACAGGGTATTATAACATTGTTTGGATAACGGTTGGCTGCACAGGTATAAAGTAATCGAGATAGATATAGACTTCCATATATCAAAATGACCAGGATCGAAAAAAATTTGATTGAGCTATGTCCGATCGTCTGTCCGTTAACACGATAAGTTGAGCAAATATCGAGATTGGTATTGAGAATGAACGAAATCAAAATGACCGGGATCGAAAAAAATGTGACTGAGCCATGTCCGTCCATCTGTCCGTCTGTCCGTCCGTCCGTCTGTCCGTTAACACGATAACTTGAGAAAATATCGAGATATCTTCACCAAATTCGGTATGCGGGCTTATTTAGAATCGGAACAGATTGGTATTGAAAATGAACGAAAGCGGACGATAACCACGCCCCCTTTTCCCATATCGAAAATATCGAAAAATTTTAAAATGAGATAATTCGGAAACGAATACCACTGAAATAATGAAATTTTGCTAGGTGGATTGCTTTTATACCGCAAAACAAAAGTTCAGTAAAATTTCGGAATATGGTTATGGCAACGCCCACATTTATAAGAAGCAAATTTAGAAGTTTAACAAGCTGTAAATCAATAGCCGTTGGAGATATAACATTGAAATTTGGCGTAGACATTTTGTTCGTAGCGACCAGTGCTTGCTGTGAAAATGAGCTAAATCGGCTGAAAGCCACGCTTTATTTTTATTATACCCAGCTGTACTTGTACACAGGGTATTATAACATTGTTTGGATAACGGTTGGCTGCACAGGTATAAAGTAATCGAGATAGATATAGACTTCCATATATCAAAATGACCAGGATCGAAAAAAATTTGATTGAGCTATGTCCGTCCATCTGTCCGTCTGTCCGTCCGTCCGTCTGTCCGTTAACACGATACCTTGAGAAAATATCGAGATATCTTCACCAAATTCGGTATGCGGGCTTATTTAGAATCGGAACAGATTGGTATTGAAAATGAACGAAAGCGGACGATAACCACGCCCCCTTTTCCCATATCGAAAATATCGAAAAATTTTAAAATGAGATAATTCGGAAACGAATACCACTGAAATAATGAAATTTTGCTAGGTGGATTGATTTTATAACGCAAAACAAAAGTTCAGTAAAATTTCGGAATATGGTTATGGCAACGCCCACATTTATAGGAATCAAATTTAGAAGTTTAAAAAGCTGTTAATCAATAGCCGTTAGAGATAAAACATTGAAATTTTGCGTAGAAATTTTGTTCGTAGCGACAACTGCTTGCTGTGAAAATGAGCTAAATCGGCTGAAAGCCACGCTTTATTTTTATTATACCCAGCTGTACTTGTACACAGGGTATTATAACTTTGTTTGGATAACGGTTGGCTGTACAGGTATAAAGGAATCGAGATAGATACAGACTTCCTTACATCAAAATGACCAGGATCGAAAAAAATTTGACTGAGCCATGTCCGTCCATCTGTCCGTCGGTCTGTCGGTCCGTCTGCCCGTTTACAGGATAACTTGAGTAAATATTGAGATACCTTCACCAAATGCGGTATGCGGGCTTATTTAGACTCAGAACAGATTGGTATTAAAAATGAACGAAATCGGACTATAACCACGCCCCCTTTTCCTATACCGAAAATATCGAAAAATTTTAAAAATTAGATAATTCGGAAACGAATACCACTAAATTAATGAAAATTTGTAGGTGGATTGATTTTATAACGCAAAACAAAAGTTCAGTAAAATTTCGGAATATGGTTATGGCAACGCCCAAATTTATAGGAAGCAAATTTAGAAGTTTAACAAGCTGTAAATAGCCGTTGGAGATATAACATTGAAATTTGGCGTAGAAATTTTGTTCGCAGCGACAATTGCTTGCTGTCAAAATGAGCTAAATCAGCTGAAAGCCACGCTTTATTTTTATTATACCCAGCTGTACTTGTACACAGGGTATTATAAAATTGTTTGGATAACGGTTGGATGCACAGGTATAAAGTAATCGAGATAGATATAGACTTCCATATATCAAAATGACCAGGATCGAAAAAAATTTGATGGAGCTATGTCCGTCCGTCTGTCCGTTAACACGATAAGTTGAGCAAATATCGAGATTGGTATTGAGAATGAACGAAGTCAAAGTGACCGGGATCGAAAAAAATGTGACTGAGCCATGTCCGTCCATCTGTCCGTTAACACGATAACTTGAGAAAATATCGAGATATCTTCACCAAATTCGGTATGCGGGCTTATTTAGAATCGGAACAGATTGGTATTGAAAATGAACGAAAGCGGACGATAACCACGCCCCCTTTTCCCATATCGAAAATATCGAAAAATTTAAAAATGAGATAATTCGGAAACGAATACCACTGAAATAATGAAATTTTGCTAGGTGGATTGATTTTATAACGCAAAACAAAAGTTCAGTAAAATTTCGAATGTGGTTATGGCAACGCCCACATTTATAGGAATCAAATTTAGAAGTTTAACAAGCTGTAAATCAATAGCCGTTGGAGATATAACATTGAAATTTGGCGTAGAAATTTTGTTCGTAGCGACATCTGCTTGCTGTGAAAATGAGCTAAATCGGCGGAAAGCCACTCTTTATTTTTATTATACCCAGCTGTACTTGTACACAGGGTATTATAACTTTGTACGGATAACGGTTGGCTGCACAGGTATAAAGTAATCGAGATAGATATAGACTTCTGTTTAGGCGAGATGCCTAAAGTCTTAAAAAATGGGCCGCCCTAATGTAACTTTAGCGCCCTTCCAATCACTCACACCAACCCACCCACCTGTGTGGGCATGCATGCATATTCGTGTTTTGTCAGCACACATATACATGCATGGGGGTGTGCATGTGTGGGTTCACCTCCCCTTAAAACCGGAGGATAATTTTCAGGTTCAACGGTTGTCCTCGATTGCAAAACCGTCTACTTTTCCAGAGACAGTCGACACGACCACATCACAGCCAGCCCAGGATTTTTCGACCGCATCACTTATTTGTCAAGGTAAACTCATTGTTTAGAATTATATTTTATATAAATATACGGCCACTTTTTTTATAACGAGAATTCTCGTTGTTTCTTGTTTATTTTCTATTTTCGAGCACAAATTCGACCGCCGTGCTTTTGAGCCACCGCCGCTCCAAGTTAGCACCACGCTCGAATTTACATGGTCCATCTCCCCGTCTAGAGGAACCTGCATACAGTCCACAACAACAAAAATTGGAGAAAGAATCTCAAAGAATCTAATTTGGATCAAACCACCAGAAGCTGCCACACAATAAAAGGAGAAAAAACTCAATATTGTTCACGCACTGCCGCAATTACAAGCAACAAACAACTCTGCCATACACTCTACCGCAATTACAAACAACAAACAACTCCTCCATACACTCTGCCACATACCACAACCAACAACACAAACTATATACAACAAATTCGGCCGATCACCACATCAAAGCACGTAAGTTGTATATTTCTTGCCACTTAGTTTTTTTTTGTGTGTTGCATACAATTGTATAAAAGTGCCGCCCGCGAGTGTAATCAAACGTAAGTGCGATTAGTGAATATTTAACAATAGTGATTTTTTTGTTCAGTTAAGTGCTTTATTTTTCTTTAAATTTTAAATTAAATTAAACGCTTAAGAATCCTTGTGACTATCCGGATTATCCCCCCACCAGGCAAGAGGTAACATAACCTCATTTTCGCAATTAGTTCACTTAGCCTTTCGATCTTCAGTTTGTTTTTGTTTTTTCCACTTGTTTTTTTTCGTAATATATAGAACAGAATTTTAATCGAAGGCTAGTTTATTATTTTCTGGTAAAATTCACTATTTTTAAAGCACTTTTCTTTGTTTTCACATTTTTTCATTTAATATTCACTTTCGCTCGTTTGATGCACCGCGCACTTTATCTGTGTTTGTTGTGTATTTCTTTATTGCGGCAACACATACACACATATATATACATCTTAAATAAACGCCTAACACCAGTGGAGAAATTGTTCCATCTGAACAATAAGACACAAGGTGAGGCAAAAGATATCGTGAAAAAATGTCCACTCACGAATGAGGGATTTGATACGGCCTGGAGAAATTTATGCGAGAGATACGAAAACAAACGTATCCTAGTAAACTCGCAACTCCAAATTTTATTTAACTTGAAAGAGGTAGAGATTAAAACCCTTCAGCGCGAAATAAATAATTGCCTTTCGTCCCTGCGAAGTCATAAAATTGACACTTCGAACTGGGATGCAATTATAACGTATTTGTGTTCGACGAAATTGCCGGAGAGTACGCTTGGTACGCGGATTGCCAACGAAACCCCTGCAAAAAGACTTGGTACATACCAAGCAAACGTGACTAAACTACTGTGCACAAAGTGCAAATCGAATGCCCACAGATTGCGAAACTGTCCCCGTTTTCCCAAATTAACTCCGGTGGAGAGAATTAACTTTGTCAAATCCACCAAGGGCTGTTTGAATTGCCTATCCCCAGGACATACTGTGTCGAAGTGCACCAGTTCTTATGACTGCAACAAGTGCCACTCTTGACATAATACGCTCCTGCATGCGGAGTCTCTTCAGACGCAGGCAACCACCAGCCCTAATCAGTATCATGCTGATAATGCTACCTCAACTTCAAAACAGGCACAAGAGAGACGGGAAGCTGAAAAATCTGTTTCGGCCATAAACAGAAACGTTAAATCCTGCCATGTGCAGTCAAGCGCAGGTGTGCTGCTAGGGACAGCTCGAGTAAACATTCACCATAATGGTACAGACTTCCCAGCAAGAGCACTGATTGATTCTGGTTCAGAGTGCTCGTTTATGACAGAACGACTCAAACGCAGAATCAATTTACCGGCAAAAAATCATCAGTTCTAATTCTAGCCAAACTAACTGGGAATCTGCCATCCTGCCATATCGATGCTACGACTATGCAGGCTTTCCCAGACTTAGTCTTGGCAGATAAGCGATTCTACATCAACGAGGAAGTTGATATTATACTCGGCGGAGACGTATATCCGCAAATTATATTGAGTGGGCTGAAAAAGAATATACTTAGTACACTTCTCGCCCAAGAAACGGTGTTCGGTTGGATATTAACCGGGCGCATAGAAGCACCGAATCCAACCAGAAATATAGTGTCCTTTTACAGCGAAGTTGCCTTGGACAAACAGCTTACAGCCTTCTGGGAGTTGGAAAATCTGCCCAGAAACAAAAGCCCAAACGCAGATGACAAGTACTGCGAAGATTTATATAGGGAAACTACAAGTCGTAGAGAGGATGGGAGATATGTCGTCTCTCTTCCATTCAGACAGGACTACCCAGATCAGATAAACATAGGAGGGTCTCTAAGGCGGGCGTGTTCACAATTTTTTAGAAATGAGACGCGGTTAGCAAAGAACCCAGAATTAGGCATCGAATATATAAGGGTCCTGTCTGAATACGAGACATTAGGGCATATGCGAAAAGTTACTGCCATTGTACCAGCCGATTCGGCGGACAATTACTTGTTGCCTCATCACGCCGTAGTAAAGGCGGAGAGTACCACCACTAAGGTACGCGTCGTATTCAATGCGTCGAGCCCAACGGCAAATGGCACAAGTTTGAACGACATTCTCCTGCCAGGCCCAGTACTACAATCAGATCTTCCAGTACTTATACTGCGATGGAGACTATATCGCTTCGTTTTCAATAGTGACATCGAAAAGATGTATAGGCAAATTTGGATGAGCGATGATCACGTCAAATTCCAACGGATTATTTACCGAACATCGCCTCAAGAACCCATAAGCCTTTACGAGCTGAAAACGGTCACTTTCGGGGTTAATTGTGCGCCTTATCTGGCAATTAGAACCCTTTTACAACTAGCAGATGAAGTAGAGAGTTCTCACCCTACAGCATCTAGCATATTAAGGGAAGGCATGTACGTAGATGACGTACTAGCGGGGGGACACACACTCGCATCGGCCATTAACGCGAGGAATGAGATTCGACAAGTCTTACTCTCCGCGGGCTTCCCACTACGAAAATGGACTTCGAATGCTGAGGAAATTCTCAACGACATCCCAATATCGGATCGGCTGACCGAGGACTTTCTGGCATTCGAAGATACCAGCACCGTTAAGGCATTGGGCATAAGATTGAATGCCCATTCAGACCTGTTTTACTTTAAAGCAGGGTCACTAGAAGAAAGTGAAAAGTTAACAAAGCGAGCGATTCTATCCGCCATCGCCAGACTCTTCGACCCTTTAGGATGGCTTGCACCAATGGTCATTGTGGCCAAAATTTTGATGCAGAACATGTGGTTAGAGGGCACCGATTGGGATGAACCAGTTTCGTCCAATAAATTCGAACGATGGCAAAACTTCAAACATCAATACCACGAAATCGACAACATAAAGATACCACAATAGGTAAACTTTTCACCAGAAGATGATGTCGAAATACATGGATTCTGCGATGCTTCGGAAAAGGCATACGCTGCAGCTGTCTACATGCGAGTCAAAAGGAATGATGATATCTTCGTGAATCTACTCCTTGCCAAAACCAGAGTAGCACTAGTGAAGACCATCTCACTTCCGCGTTTGGAACTTTGCGGAGCAGTACTGTTAGCGGAGATGATGGAATCAATATTCCGAAACATCAAACTGGGACCAGTGAAACAGTATCTATGGACGGATTCCACCATCGTTTTGGCATGGATAAGGAAACCACCCTGTTCCTGGTCAACATTCGTCGCACACAGGATTACAAAAATCATCGACCTAGTCGGCAGCAAGGACTGGCTTCATGTCAACTCGGAAACGAATCCAGCAGACTTAGGAAGCAGAGGACTACCGGCATCGGATTTGGTCAACAATTCTTTGTGGTGGCAGGGACCTTCTTGGCTACAAGAAGACAATTCCCAATGGCCAGTACAAGAAAAGGAGTATAATACATCCGTGGAGGAAAAGAGAGCGCAGGCCTACGCAATATCAACGCAAAAAAGATCGAGATTCTTGACCGGTTTTCGAATTTACCGAGGGCTTTAAGGGTACTATCATATATTATGAGATTCTTTCGAAGAACTCATCCCAAGACAAAAGCTTCCTTTCAAGAAAAATCGTGCCTAATCTCATCCGATGAGATCAAGATCACGACGCAACTCTTGATTAAACTCTATCAGAAGCAACATTATAATGAGGAATATGTAAACTTAAAGAAGGGACAGGTAATCGATAGGAAAAGCGATATATTGCCACTCAACCCATTCATCGACAAAGATGATATTATTAGGGCGGGTGGTCGTCTTGGAGCGTCTCAAGACCTCGCTTATAACGAGCGCCACCCAATCATACTGCCATACAATTGTAGGTTGACGCGTCTGACTGTACAAATGATACATCAAATCTCCCTCCATGGGGAAAACCAGCTAATGCTCCGTCTCATCCGCACCCAATATTGGATTCCGAATGTCAAGAACATGATTGGGGCCACCATCCATAACTGTAAGGTCTGCACCATTTATAAAAAAAGAGCGCAAACCCAACTTATGGGTACCCTTCCTTGCGAACGCACTACGTTCACCCGCGCGTTTACCAATACCGGGGTGGACTTTGCCGGGCCTTTCGACATTAAGAGTTACCGCGGTAGAGGATGTCGATTATCAAAGGGCTACGTTTGCCTCTTTGTTTGTTTCACGACTAAAGCGATCCATCTGGAAGCGACCAGTGATCTTAGCACCCCATCCTTTCTAGCAGCGTTTTCACGTTTTATCGCTAGACGAGGATGTCCGAGAAACATTTACTCCGACAATTGCACTAATTTTGTCGGAGCATCACGTTCATTAAGATCTGAATTTAAGGCCTTTATCTCGGAAGCCCGAGATAAGACTATGTCCAAATATAGCCATCAAGCCATGACATGGCATTTTATTCCGGACGGGGCTCCACATATGGGGGGACTCTGGGAGGCGGGAGTGAAGAGCTTCAAAAGCCACTTCAAGAAGGTAGCCTCGCCTCATAAATTCACGCATGAGGAATTCCATACGCTATTGTGCCGGATTGAGGCATGCCTCAACTCGTGGCCACTTAGTCCAGCCTCAAATGAGCCCGCGGACCTGGAACCCTTGACCCCTGGGCACTTCCTGACTGGAAGTCATCTCCTGGTTCCGCCAGAACCCGAGGTGATTGAGAGCCCTGCCTCCATTATCAATAGGTGGCAGAAGCTCAAGGCTCTTCATCAAACCTTCTGCAGGCGATGGAAGGTGGAATACTTATCCGAACTTCACAAACGAGTGAAGTGGAAGCATCTGAAACAAAATATTAAGGTGGGGGATTTCGTTGTCATCAAAGAAGACAACTTGTCTCCCAATGAATGGAGGCTCGGCCGAGTTACCCACGTACACCCCGGCGAAGATAACCGAGTGCGTGTAGTGGACCTCATGACCGAGAAGGGTCAGATCAGAAGACCGTTGGTCAAGCTGATTCTGCTCCCTATGGAGGGAATGGCTGGCGAGAGGCCCGGGCCTCATCTTAACCATCCCCTTCCATCACCTCCCTGCCGTTTTAACCGCCCCTATCCCAAAATTTTCCACCCTTCACTCGCTACCCTTAACGAGGACACCAGAAAGCCTAACGCAGACAGGCGAGCCAATCTGCCACTGAAAAGCTATCCATCTGCCACGACAAGTTGGTAGCAGATGGTCCCACCCTCATATACATATACATATATGTTCATTTTTTCTAATGTACATATGAAAAAATATATTTTTGTTAACACCCAACAAGCAAAGGAAACTTAAAATAAATCTTTAAAAAAGCTTTCGGAAATAAGTATTAACCTAACAAAATTCAGATTTTTTGTTTATAAAACGTTTGAAAATAAACGTTGTTTAATTAAAACGACACGTTATTACAAGGCTTATTAATTCAAACCTACAAAAAAAAGATTTTAAAGAAAGCTTTCTTAAAGTTTTTTTTAACTTTATTCAAACCATATTTTTTATATTATTTAGCTATTGCACTAAAATAAATAACTAAGTTCCAATCATACATTGAATGCTGCAACTTAAACCAACTTTACCAGCTTGCGGAAGTGGTTAAGATGCAGCCATGATTTTTGCCTTTTCGCCGTCAGTCTCATATAAAATCTTATTTGAAAAGAATTGGAAATAATTTAAGTTGAAAAGGACAAAACTGACAAAATAGTTGTTTCTGAACTTTTGTAAACATTTACCGATTGTTTGGAAGCTACGCAATCAGTGAGTGTAGAAAGTCGGTAATTATTACCTTGATGAGGCAACTACTAAAACACGTCCGAAATTATCGGGAAAAGTATCAAAAGACGCGTGTTGACCCCGGTAACATTAATCCGGAAGCGGACTTTCGAGTTTTCGTCTCAGTGAAGAGATATTCGAAATCAAAGTTGCAAATTTTCTGTCATTTCATATGGTTGTTGTAATCACAGACTAGGGTGTACCGAAAGGCCGTCCTGAAAAGGACGGTTTCAAATTTGATTGTCTAAGAATAATAAATCGACTCTACACAATTTATGCACAGGGTGTTCTGCACAGAAATACTGTGGACGGAGTAGCCGGTGTTGGACCGACTAAGGGTTATTTTTTTGAAGCGCGACTGTTTACATATACTGTAACAAATTTCGAGCGAAAATAACCACGAGAACCGTCTTTACATGGACCTGGGTGACGATTTTGTAGTTCTCCAGCCGTGTACCCTTTTCTTAGAACTACCACACTAAATTTTGATATTGGCACTTCACTTTTTCAGATTGAATAAAAAAAGGTGTTTGCTTCTGATAAAATATTGTAAAGTCGGATTTCAGATATTGGAAATGACATTATTTACATTGAAATATTGAGAAGGTTACACCCAAGGCGAATCCATACACCCGGTTCTGAATTCGTCTTGCATAACCCTATTTAAAAAAAAATAAATCTAGACAACTTTTAAAATTAAAATTCATACAAGGATATAAGCATACTTAGGTACCATTGTACATATGGCGCGTTGGGCATAGTTAAGAAAATAGTATTCTTTATTGTTTAAGCGACATAAGCTGTAGTCATTTCTTTCGTTTATTTCTATTGCATGAAATTCGCAATCAGCTAATGAAATATTCGAAAGATATAGTTTATGCTTTCCGATCCCAAATCGGGGTTTTTCACAACGAAAATGAGGAAGCCAATCCCGCGCAATGCCTCAGAGCCAACAGTGCTCGCCCCCAATTAATAAATACAAGGTGTAACAGGTGCAACGCACCCCACTTCTATATAGAACAAATCATAATATATAAATAAAATAATTAAATAAATATTACTCAAAGGTTGCCCCTTATGCAACATGTGCTCCGCACCCCCCGTTCTACTCTCTGAACAAATAATAAAATAATATACAAAAAAATAACTCAAAAAAACTACTCGCCCTCCATAAAGCTTAGACATGGTCCTTCGAGCCGGATTCGAACCGGCGACTTATGAATCTCACTAGACGACTACGCCGTCTAGGGGGGGAGTATGTTTAAGCGACATAAGCTGTAGTCATTTCTTTCGTTTATTTCATTTGTATTGCATGAAATTCGCAATCAGCTAATGAAATATTCGAAAGATATAGTTTATGCTTTCCGATCCCAAATCGGGGTTTTTCACAACGAAAATGAGGAAGCCAATCCCGC
Source organism: Merzomyia westermanni (assembly GCA_949987695.1). NCBI lineage: Eukaryota > Metazoa > Arthropoda > Insecta > Diptera > Tephritidae > Merzomyia > Merzomyia westermanni. The sequence goes on from OX465292.1 coordinate 80,445,135, forward strand.
GCAATGCCTCAGAGCCAACAGTGCTCGCCCCCAATTAATAAATACAAGGTGTAACAGGTGCAACGCACCCCACTTCTATATAGAACAAATCATAATATATAAATAAAATAATTAAATAAATATTACTCAAAGGTTGCCCCTTATGCAACATGTGCTCCGCACCCCCCGTTCTACTCTCTGAACAAATAATAAAATAATATACAAAAAAATAACTCAAAAAAACTACTCGCCCTCCATAAAGCTTAGATAAATATTATTTTAATCTGATCATCTCACGTGCCATTGCGGTTAACTTCCATTCGTGTTGAGTGAACTTCAGACGTCTTTAGAACCAGAAGGGTTATCACCCCTTGAATCCGTATCTTGTCTTTCCAATCGTTTATTTTGCACATCACGTAAAATATCCATAATTTTCCATTTAGCAACGAAAAATAAGTCATCAGGAGCATCATGCCAATCGGATTCTATCATTTAACAAAGACGTTGTTCATCAGCATTTTGTAGCATCTATTAAAATTATATTTTGCTTCATTTAGGTAAATTTGCATTAATTGTTACTTGTTAAAGAAGAGAACTACTAATAATTATTATAAATTGAAAATTGTATTTAATCTGTCAGAAAGATTTTAGTACGTATGTTTGTACATACATACAAATGTATATAAGAAACTCGATAACAAACCACATTACATTTTCGAATAGTGAGAAAATGTTAACTAAACTCATTGGGTTTTCATATCCAAGTTTCCACATACGTATATATATACACTTGTAGTACACAATATATCCCAAGACTATATATTTTTTTCACATTGCCCTAAGATTCAAATACCAATGAACCGGATGCGTAACTAACCCTTGAATCATCCATATCCTTGCATTGGCTACTTTGTGCATATTTAGGAAATTTAAAACTCACCTTACTGTAACCTTGAGTTTGTAATGTTTTTACTGAGTTAAGCATCGCTCCAATCGGATGTCGGCCACATATTGTATTAGTGTACTTTCGTAGACATTCAGTGATTGAATTTGGGTTTAGGGTCTCAATTAGCGCCATGCCATGCTTATATAGTTTTTCAATGGAGGAATAAATTTCACCGCAAGAGCGATCATAATATGTATAATGAAAACGATGACCCCAATAACAGAAATCTGATATCACAAATAAATTTTGCGGATCTGTAAAATAGTTTGCCAAAATTCCACCATATAAAGCTTCTTGTTCGGGATTCAAAACCAACCAAACTGGGCTGTGGACAATGATTCTTCTTAAACTGCAAACAGTTGGTCTTCATTCGGAGTCGAATGCTACACGTTGTGTACAAGCACCTGCAAGGAAAGTGAAACAAAACCATTAGTATTTGCATAAAACTATATGTACATATGCTTACACATTTTTTTGGTTCCTAAATAATTTGCGCTGCTACCGAATCGATACAGAATTTCGGGCAGCGCTAATATATACTTACCAAACCACGTCCATTGTCCATGCGCCGGCCAGGCGATCCTCCACAGCAGCATCTCCATTTACCCTTTATGCACCTGAAAAGGAAGAAAATTATGTTAAATATATTTTAAAAGTAAAATTTACATTTTTTACTTACCTCTGCTGCTGACCCACGCGTGCCGGAAACAAGAAAACCATGAATTGTTCCAATTCAATGAATTTTCTTTGTTTTTTTTTCACGATTTTGCAAATCGTGAGTACACACATATAGATGTGTGCAAAAAATTCAACCATCACGCCATATGAGTTCTCATTTATATGTACATATATATATGCACAATTTTACCACCACGCTAGTGATGCTATATTTTGGGCAACGGGTACCGAAATCCCGATCTGCCAAAATCGGTACCGCTCACTGCGGGGTAAATGGGTGACGAAATCTACGTTCGTACCCGATTGGCGAAGATGCCGATAAGTTTTCGAAAAAAAAAAAAATTTTTTTTGAAAAAAAATAAGAAGGGATTTTTAGTTTCACGCTACGGAATTTTTTTTTGTTGTTCCTTTTTCTCGGGTTTGTTTGTTTTCGGAGGGGCAGAACCGTTTTGCCCACAAAACAACAAAACCCGAACATTTACCACATTCGCACTCTCTACCCAGTTCGGTACCGAAACCAAGTACCGAAAAAAGCGAAAAGGGCGCTGTGTGCACGGCACTGACGCCACTTATGACGGCGACCATGCAAGTAAGAATAAATCTCTGCATGAGGGCCAGTGGCGAATCGAAATACAAGGCGATCAACGTAATCAACTTGTCGCTACCGTGCCGTGTGGGAAAAAATAACCAATTCCCATGTACGGGTATAAAATTATAAAATTTCACCGTAGATTAGGCATTTATAAACTCCGAACGAGGTCGCTCGCCACCCACGTATACGGGCGTCCATACAAATATTCAAGGGCATTTTTTTTTTTGTTTCTTTTCTCTGCGTCGGAGACCGCTTGGACATCAGAGTACAACGAAAGCGCCGAGCCGAGATCGGAACCACGGCCGTTCCCACCGGCGCAGGGAGTATGGGACCCACTGCCGTTCCGAACCCTGCTATCCCACGAGCCGCGCAACTGCGAACGCTACATCGCGCGCCCACTGAAATAGCAGCAAACGTCGACTGGCCACTCTGCCGCGCCAACGACAATCGCCGCACACCTACGGACGAGCGTAGACTTGCCTCCCAGCCGCGCCAGCTACGCATCAACGCGCACTCAGCCGCGCCAGCTACCACAGACTTCCAGCTTTTCTCGTTACAAAAAAATAAATAAGACCAATTATTTCCTGGCAAGAAATATACAGCGTTCTTATTTTCTAAAGTTTCTTCCTCCTATCTCTTAGCTCTAGGTGCGATACGATGGAGCCGCCAAACTTCAAACGGCATTTCGGAGGCAAACGACTGGGACAGCGCCAGCCGGCACACACCATCCTAGTTTAAGTCCTTAGCTTAAGAGGATGCGCGGTGGGAAATCCTGGGGCGGGGTAAGATGTTGCGTATCGCAAGGGGGCCGGCATGTTTAGGCGAGATGCCTAAAGTCTTAAAAAATGGGCCGCCCTAATGTAACTTTAGCGCCCTTCCAATCACTCACACCAACCCACCCACCTGTGTGGGCATGCATGCATATTCGTGTTTTGTCAGCACACATATACATGCATGGGGGTGTGCATGTGTGGGTTCACCTCCCCTTAAAACCGGAGGATAATTTTCAGGTTCAACGGTTGTCCTCGATTGCAAAACCGTCTACTTTTCCAGAGACAGTCGACACGACCACATCACAGCCAGCCCAGGATTTTTCGACCGCATCACTTATTTGTCAAGGTAAACTCATTGTTTAGAATTATATTTTATATAAATATACGGCCACTTTTTTTATAACGAGAATTCTCGTTGTTTCTTGTTTATTTTCTATTTTCGAGCACAAATTCGACCGCCGTGCTTTTGAGCCACCGCCGCTCCAAGTTAGCACCACGCTCGAATTTACAACTTCCATATATCAAAATGACCAGGATCGAAAAAAATTTGATTGAGCTATGTCCGTCCGTCTGTCCGTTAACACGATAAGTTGAGCAAATATCGAGATTGGTATTGAGAATGAACGAAATCAAAATGACCGGGATCGAAAAAAATGTGACTGAGCCATCTCCGTCCATCTGTTCGTCCGTCCGTCTGTCCGTTAACACGGTAACATGAGAAAATATCGAGATATCTTCACCAAATTCCGTATGCGGGCTTATTTAGACTCAGCACAGATTGGTATTGAAAATGAACGAAATCGGAAGACAACCACGCCCCCTTTTCCTATATCGAAAAATTTTAAAATGAGATAATTCGGAAACGAATACCACTAAATTAATGAAATTTGGTATGTGGATTGATTTTATACCACAAAACTAAAGTTCAGTAAAATTTTGGAATATGGTTATGGCAACGCCCACATTTAGAAGAAGCAAATTTAGAAGTTTAACAAGCTGTAAATCAATAGCCGTTGGAGATATAACATTAAAATTTGGCATAGAAATTTTGTTCATAGCGACAACTGCTTGCTGTGAAAATAAGCTAAATCGGCTGAAAGCCACGCTTTATTTTTATTATACCCAGCTATACTTGTACACAGGGTATTATAACTTTGTTTGGATAACGGTTCGTTGTAGAGGTACAAAGGAATCGAGATAGATATACACTTCCATATATTAAAATGAACAGGATCGAACAAAAATTTGATTGAGCCATGTCCGTCCGTCTGTCCGTTAACACGATAGCTTGAGCAAATATTGAGGTATCTTCACCAATTCGGTATGCGGGCTTACTTAGACTCAGAACAGATTGGTATTGAAAATGAACGAAATCGGACGATAACCACGCCCCCTTTTCCTATATCGAAAATTTCGAAAAATTTAAAAAATTAGATAATTCGAAAACGAAAACCACGAAATTAATTAATTTTGCTGGGTGGATTGATTTTATAACGCAAAACCAAAGTTCAGTAAAATTTTGGAATATGGTTATGGCAGCGCCCACATTTAGAAGAAGCAAATTTAGAAGTTTAACAAGCTGTAAATCAATAGCCGTTGGAGATATAACATTAAAATTTGGCATAGAAATTTTGTTCATAGCGACAACTGCTTGCTGTGAAAATGAGCTAAATCGGCTGAAAGCCACGCTTTATTTTTATTATACCCAGCTATACTCGTACACAGGGTATTATAACTTTGTTTGGATAACGGTTCGTTGTAGAGGTACAAAGGAATCGAGATAGATATACACTTCCATATATCAAAATGACCAGGATCGAACAAAAATTTGATTGAGCCATGTCCGTCCGTCTGTCCGTTAACACGATAGCTTGAGCAAATATTGAGGTATCTTCACCAATTCGGTATGCGGGCTTACTTAGACTCAGAACAGATTGGTATTGAAAATGAACGAAATCGGACGATAACCACGCCCCCTTTTCCTATATCGAAAATTTCGAAAAATTTAAAAAATTAGATAATTCGAAAACGAAAACCACGAAATTAATTAAATTTTGCTGGGTGGATTGATTTTTTAACGCAAAACCAAAGTTCAGTAAAATTTTGGAATATGGTTATGGCAGCGCCCACATTTAGAAGAAGCAAATTTAGAAGTTTAACAAGCTGTAAATCAATAGCCGTTGGAGATATAGCATTGAAATTTGGCGTAGAAATTTGGTTTTTTTGTTTGTTTTGAAATTTTGCTTACATTTAGAAGAAGCAAATTTAGAAGTTTAACAAGTTGTAAATCAATAGCCGTTGGAGATAAAACATTGAAATTTGGCATAGATATTTTGTTCGTAGCGACAACTGCTTGCTGTGAAAATGAGCTGAATCGGCTGAAAGCCACGCTTTATTTTTATTATACCCAGCTGTACTTGTACACTGTATTATAACATTGTTTGGATAACGGTTGGCTGCACAGGTATAAAGTAATCGAGATAGATATAGACTTCCATATATCAAAATGATCAGGATCGAAAAAAATTTGATTGAGCTATGTCCGTCCGTCTGTCCGTTAACACGATAAGTTGAGAAAATATCGAGATTGGTATTGAGAATGAACGAAATCAAAATGACCGGGATCGAAAAAAATGTGACTGAGCCATGTCCGTCCATCTGTCCGTCCGTCCGTCTGTCCGTTAACACGGTAACATGAGAAAATATCGAGATATCTTCACCAAATTCCGTATGCGGGCTTATTTAGACTCAGAACAGATTGGTAATGAAAATGAACGAAATCGGAAGACAACCACGCCCCCTTTTCCTATATCGAAAAATTTTAAAATGAGATAATTCGGAAACGAATACCACTAAAATAATGAAATTTTGCTAGGTGGATTGGTTTTATAACGGGAAACAAAAGCTCTGTAAAATTTCGGAATATGGTTATGGCAACGCCCACATTTATAAGAAGCAAATTTAGAAGTTTAACAAGCTGTAAATCAATAGCCGGTGGAGATATAACATTGAAATTTGGCGTAGAAATTTTGTTCGTAGCGACAACTGCTTGCTGTGAAAATGAGCTAAATCGGCTGAAAGCCACGCTTTATTTTTATTATACCCAGCTGTACTTGTACACAGGGTATTATAACATTGTTTGGATAACGGTTGGCTGCACAGGTATAGAGTAATCGAGATAGATATAGACTTCCATATATCAAAATGATCAGAATCGAAAAAAATTTGATTGAGCTATGTCCGTCCGTCTGTCCGTTAACACGATAAGTTGAGCAAATATCGAGATTGGTATTGAGAATGAACGAAATCAAAATGACCGGGATCGAAAAAAATGTGACTGAGCCATGTCCGTCCATCTGTCCGTCTGTCCGTCCGTCCGTCTGTCCATTAACACGATAACTTGAGAAAATATCGAGATATCTTCACCAAATTCGGTATGCGGGCTTATTTAGAATCGGAACAGATTGGTATTGAAAATGAACGAAAGCGGACGATATCCACGCCCCCTTTTCCCATATCGAAAATATCGAAAAATTTTAAAATGAGACAATTCGGAAACGAATACCACTGAAATAATGAAATTTGGTAGGTGGATTGATTTTATAACGCAAAACAAAAGTTCAGTAAAATTTCGGAATATGGTTATGGCAACGCCCACATTCATAAGAAGCAAATTTAGAAGTTTAACAAGCTGTAAATCAATAGCCGTTGGAGATATAACATTGAAATTTGGCGTAGAAATTTTGTTCGTAGCGACAACTGCTTGCTGTGAAAATGCGCTAAATCGGCTGAAAGCCACGCTTTATTTTTATTATACCCAGCTGTACTTGTACACAGGGTATTATAACATTGTTTGGATAACGGTTGGCTGCACAGGTATAAAGTAATCGAGATAGATATAGACTTCCATATATCAAAATGATCAGAATCGAAAAAAATTTGATTGAGCTATGTCCGTCCGTCTGTCCGTTAACACGATAAGTTGAGCAAATATCAAGATTGGTATTGAGAATGAACGAAATCAAAATGACCGGGATCGAAAAAAATGTGACCGAGCCATGACCGTCCATCTGTCTGTCTGTCCGTCCGTCCATCTGTCCGTTAACACGATAACTTGAGAAAATATCGAGATATCTTCACCAAATTCGGTATGCGGGCTTATTTAGAATCGGAACAGATTGGTATTGAAAATGAACGAAAGCGGACGATATCCACGCCCCCTTTTCCCATATCGAAAATATCGAAAAATTTAAAAATGAGACAATTCGGAAACGAATACCACTGAAATAATGAAATTTGGTAGGTGGATTGATTTTATAACGCAAAACAAAAGTTCAGTAAAATTTCGGAATATGGTTATGGCAACGCCCACATTCATAAGAAGCAAATTTAGAAGTTTAACAAGCTGTAAATCAATAGCCGTTGGAGATATAACATTGAAATTTGGCGTAGAAATTTTGTTCGTAGCGACAACTGCTTGCTGTGAAAATGAGCTAAATCGGCTGAAAGCCACGCTTTATTTTTATTATACCCAGCTGTACTTGTACACAGGGTATTATAACATTGTTTGGATAACGGTTGGCTGCACAGGTATAAAGTAATCGAGATAGATATAGACTTCCATATATCAAAATGATCAGAATCGAAAAAAATTTGATTGAGCTATGTCCGTCCGTCTGTCCGTTAACACGATAAGTTGAGCAAATATCGAGATTGGTATTGAGAATGAACGAAATCAAAATGACCGGGATCGAAAAAAATGTGACTGAGCCATGTCCGTCCATCTGTCCGTCTGTCCGTCCGTCCGTCTGTCCGTTAACACGATAACTTGAGAAAATATAGAGATATCTTCACCAAATTCGGTATGCGGGCTTATTTAGAATCGGAACAGATTGGTATTGAAAATGAAAGAAAACGGACGATATCCACGCCCCCTTTTCCCATATCGAAAATATCGAAAAATTTAAAAATGAGATAATTCGGAAACGAATACCACTGAAATAATGAAATTTGGTAGGTGGATTGATTTTATAACGCAAAACAAAAGCTCAGTAAAATTTCGGAATATGGTTATGGCAACGCCCACATTTATAAGAAGCAAATTTAGAAGTTTAACAAGCTGTAAATCAATAGCCGTTGGAGATATAACATTGAAATTTGGCGTAGAAATTTTGTTCGTAGCGACAACTGCTTGCTGTGAAAATGAGCTAAATCGGCTGAAAGCCACGCTTTATTTTTATTATACCCAGCTGTACTTGTACACAGGGTATTATAACATTGTTTGGATGACGGTTGGCTGCACAGGTATAAAGTAATCGAGATAGATATAGACTTCCATATATCAAAATGATCAGGATCGAAAAAAATTTGATTGAGCTATGTCCGTCCGTCTGTCCGTTAACACGATAAGTTGAGAAAAATCGAGATTGGTATTGAGAATGAACGAAATCAAAATGACCGGGATCGAAAAAAATGTGACTGAGCCATGTCCGTCCATCTGTCCGTCCGTCCGTCTGTCCGTTAACACGGTAACATGAGAAAATATCGAGATATCTTCACCAAATTCCGTATGCGGGCTTATTTAGACTCAGAACAGATTGGTAATGAAAATGAACGAAATCGGAAGACAACCACGCCCCCTTTTCCTATATCGAAAAATTTTAAAATGAGATAATTCGGAAACGAATACCACTAAAATAATGAAATTTTGCTAGGTGGATTGGTTTTATAACGGGAAACAAAAGCTCTGTAAAATTTCGGAATATGGTTATGGCAACGCCCACATTTATAAGAAGCAAATTTAGAAGTTTAACAAGCTGTAAATCAATAGCCGGTGGAGATATAACATTGAAATTTGGCGTAGAAATTTTGTTCGTAGCGACAACTGCTTGCTGTGAAAATGAGCTAAATCGGCTGAAAGCCACGCTTTATTTTTATTATACCCAGCTGTACTTGTACACAGGGTATTATAACATTGTTTGGATAACGGTTGGCTGCACAGGTATAGAGTAATCGAGATAGATATAGACTTCCATATATCAAAATGATCAGAATCGAAAAAAATTTGATTGAGCTATGTCCGTCCGTCTGTCCGTTAACACGATAAGTTGAGCAAATATCGAGATTGGTATTGAGAATGAACGAAATCAAAATGACCGGGATCGAAAAAAATGTGACTGAGCCATGTCCGTCCATCTGTCCGTCTGTCCGTCCGTCCGTCTGTCCATTAACACGATAACTTGAGAAAATATCGAGATATCTTCACCAAATTCGGTATGCGGGCTTATTTAGAATCGGAACAGATTGGTATTGAAAATGAACGAAAGCGGACGATATCCACGCCCCCTTTTCTTATATCGAAAATATCGAAAAATTTTAAAATGAGATAATTCGGAAACGAATACCACTGAAATAATGAAATTTGGTAGGTGGATTGATTTTATAACGCAAAACAAAAGTTCAGTAAAATTTCGGAATATGGTTATGGCAACGCCCACATTCATAAGAAGCAAATTTAGAAGTTTAACAAGCTGTAAATCAATAGCCGTTGGAGATATAACATTGAAATTTGGCGTAGAAATTTTGTTCGTAGCGACAACTGCTTGCTGTGAAAATGCGCTAAATCGGCTGAAAGCCACGCTTTATTTTTATTATACCCAGCTGTACTTGTACACAGGGTATTATAACATTGTTTGGATAACGGTTGGCTGCACAGGTATAAAGTAATCGAGATAGATATAGACTTCCATATATCAAAATGATCAGAATCGAAAAAAATTTGATTGAGCTATGTCCGTCCGTCTGTCCGTTAACACGATAAGTTGAGCAAATATCGAGATTGGTATTGAGAATGAACGAAATCAAAATGACCGGGATCGAAAAAAATGTGACTGAGCCATGTCCGTCCATCTGTCCGTCTGTCCGTCCGTCCGTCTGTCCGGACGATATCCACGCCCCCTTTTCCCATATCGAAAATATCGAAAAATTTAAAAATGAGACAATTCGGAAACGAATACCACTGAAATAATGAAATTTGGTAGGTGGATTGATTTTATAACGCAAAACAAAAGTTCAGTAAAATTTCGGAATATGGTTATGGCAACGCCCACATTCATAAGAAGCAAATTTAGAAGTTTAACAAGCTGTAAATCAATAGCCGTTGGAGATATAACATTGAAATTTGGCGTAGAAATTTTGTTCGTAGCGACAACTGCTTGCTGTGAAAATGAGCTAAATTGGCTGAAAGCCACGCTTTATTTTTATTATACCCAGCTGTACTTGTACACAGAGTGTTATAACTTTGTTTGGATAACGGTTGACTGTACAGGTATAAAGGAATCGAGATAGATACAGACTTCCTTACATCAAAATGACCAGGATCGAAAAAAAATTTGATTGAGCTATGCCCGTCCGTCTGCCCGTTAACAGGATAACTCGAGCAAATATTGGGATACCTTCACCAAATTCGGTATGCGTTCTTATTTGGACTCAGAACAGATTGGTATTGAAAATGAACGAAATCGGACGATAACCACGCCCCCTTTTCCTTTACCGAAAATATCGAAAGATTTAAAAATGAGATAATTCGGAAACGAATACCACTGAAATAATGAAATTTTGCTAGGTGGATTGATTTTATAACGCAAAACAAAAGTTCAGTAAAATTTCGGAATATGGTTATGGCAACGCCTACATTTATAAGAAGCAAATTTAGAAGTTTAACAAGCTGTAAATCAATAGCCGTTGGAGATATAACATTGAAATTTGGCGTAGAAATTTTGTTCGTAGCGACAACTGCTTGCTGTGAAAATGAGCTAAATTGGCTGAAAGCCACGCTTTATTTTTATTATACCCAGCTGTACTTGTACACAGAGTATTATAACTTTGTTTGGATAACGGTTGACTGTACAGGTACAAAGTAATCGAGATAGATATAGACTTCCATATATCAAAATGACCAGGATCGAAAAAAAATTTGATTGAGCTATGTCCGTCCGTCTGTCCGTTAGCACGATAACTTGAGAAAATATCGAGATATCTTCACCAAATTCGGTATGCGGGCTTATTTAGAATCGGAACAGATTGGTATTGAAAATGAACGAAAGCGGACGATATCCACGCCCCCTTTTCTTATATCGAAAATATCGAAAAATTTTAAAATGAGATAATTCGGAAACGAATACCACTGAAATAATGAAATTTGGTAGGTGGATTGATTTTATAACGCAAAACAAAAGTTCAGTAAAATTTCGGAATATGGTTATGGCAACGCCCACATTCATAAGAAGCAAATTTAGAAGTTTAACAAGCTGTAAATCAATAGCCGTTGGAGATATAACATTGAAATTTGGCGTAGAAATTTTGTTCGTAGCGACAACTGCTTGCTGTGAAAATGAGCTAAATTGGCTGAAAGCCACGCTTTATTTTTATTATACCCAGCTGTACTTGTACACAGAGTATTATAACTTTGTTTGGATAACGGTTGACTGTACAGGTATAAAGGAATCGAGATAGATACAGACTTCCTTACATCAAAATGACCAGGATCGAAAAAAAATTTGATTGAGCTATGCCCGTCCGTCTGCCCGTTAACAGGATAACTCGAGCAAATATTGGGATACCTTCACCAAATTCGGTATGCGTTCTTATTTGGACTCAGAACAGATTGGTATTGAAAATGAACGAAATCGGACGATAACCACGCCCCCTTTTCCTTTACCGAAAATATCGAAAGATTTAAAAATGAGATAATTCGGAAACGAATACCACTGAAATAATGAAATTTTGCTAGGTGGATTGATTTTATAACGCAAAACAAAAGTTCAGTAAAATTTCGGAATATGGTTATGGCAACGCCTACATTTATAAGAAGCAAATTTAGAAGTTTAACAAGCTGTAAATCAATAGCCGTTGGAGATATAACATTGAAATTTGGCGTAGAAATTTTGTTCGTAGCGACAACTGCTTGCTGTGAAAATGAGCTAAATTGGCTGAAAGCCACGCTTTATTTTTATTATACCCAGCTGTACTTGTACACAGAGTATTATAACTTTGTTTGGATAACGGTTGACTGTACAGGTACAAAGTAATCGAGATAGATATAGACTTCCATATATCAAAATGACCAGGATCGAAAAAAAATTTGATTGAGCTATGTCCGTCCGTCTGTCCGTTAGCACGATAAGTTGAGCAAATATCGAAATTGGTATTGAAAATGAAAGAAATCAAAATGACCGTGATTGAAAAAAATTTGCCTGAGCCATGTCCGTCCATCTGTCCGTCAGTCCGTCTGCCCGTTAACAGGATAACTTGAGCAAATGTTGAGATACGTTCACCAAATTCGGTATGCGGGCTTATTTAGACTCAGAACAGATTGGTATTGAAAATGAACGAAATCGGACGATAACCACGCCCCCTTTTCGTATACCGAATATATCGAAAAATTTTAAAAATTAGATAATTCGGAAACGAATACCCCTAAATTAATGAAAATTTGCTAGGTGGATTGATTTTATAACGCAAAACAAAAGTTCAGTAAAATTTCGGAATATGGTTATGGCAACGCCCACATTTATAGGAAGCAAATTTAGAAGTTTAACAAGCTGTAAATCAATAGCCGTTGGAGATATAACATTGAATTTTGGCGTAGAAATTTTGTTCGGAGCGACAACTGCTTTATTATACCCAGCTGTACTTGTACACAGGGTATTATAACTTTGTTTGGATAACGGTTGGCTGTACAGGTATAAAGGAATCAAGATAGATACAGACTTCCTTACATCAAAATGACCAGGATCGAAAAAAAATTTGATTGAGCTATGCCCGTCCGTCTGCCCGTTAACAGGATAACTCGAGCAAATATTGGGATACCTTCACCAAATTCGGTATGCGTTCTTATTTGGACTCAGAACAGATTGGTATTGAAAATGAACGAAATCGGACGATAACCACGCCCCCTTTTCCTTTACCGAAAATATCGAAAGATTTAAAAATGAGATAATTCGGAAACGAATACCACTGAAATAATGAAATTTTGCTAGGTGGATTGATTTTATAACGCAAAACAAAAGTTCAGTAAAATTTCGGAATATGGTTATGGCAACGCCCACATTCATAAGAAGCAAATTTAGAAGTTTAACAAGCTGTAAATCAATAGCCGTTGGAGATATAACATTGAAATTTGGCGTAGAAATTTTGTTCGTAGCGACAACTGCTTGCTGTGAAAATGCGCTAAATCGGATGAAAGCCAAGCTTTATTTTTATTATACCCAGCTGTACTTGTACACAGGGTATTATAACATTGTTTGGATAACGGTTGGCTGCACAGGTATAAAGTAATCGAGATAGATATAGACTTCCATATATCAAAATGATCAGAATCGAAAAAAATTTGATTGAGCTATGTCCGTCCGTCTGTCCGTTAACACGATAAGTTGAGCAAATATCGAGATTGGTATTGAGAATGAACGAAATCAAAATGACCGGGATCGAAAAAAATGTGACTGAGCCATGTCCGTCCATCTGTCCGTCTGTCCGTCCGTCCGTCTGTCCGTTAACACGATAACTTGAGAAAATATCGAGATATCTTCACCAAATTCGGTATGCGGGCTTATTTAGAATCGGAACAGATTGGTATTGAAAATGAACGAAAGCGGACGATATCCACGCCCCCTTTTCCCATATCGAAAATATCGAAAGATTTAAAAATGAGATAATTCGGAAACGAATACCACTGAAATAATGAAATTTTGCTAGGTGGATTGATTTTATAACGCAAAACAAAAGTTCAGTAAAATTTCGGAATATGGTTATGGCAACGCCTACATTTATAAGAAGCAAATTTAGAAGTTTAACAAGCTGTAAATCAATAGCCGTTGGAGATATAACATTGAAATTTGGCGTAGAAATTTTGTTCGTAGCGACAACTGCTTGCTGTGAAAATGAGCTAAATTGGCTGAAAGCCACGCTTTATTTTTATTATACCCAGCTGTACTTGTACACAGAGTATTATAACTTTGTTTGGATAACGGTTGACTGTACAGGTACAAAGTAATCGAGATAGATATAGACTTCCATATATCAAAATGACCAGGATCGAAAAAAAATTTGATTGAGCTATGTCCGTCCGTCTGTCCGTTAGCACGATAAGTTGAGCAAATATCGAAATTGGTATTGAAAATGAAAGAAATCAAAATGACCGTGATTGAAAAAAATTTGACTGAGCCATGTCCGTCCATCTGTCCGTCAGTCCGTCTGCCCGTTAACAGGATAACTTGAGCAAATATTGAGATACGTTCACCAAATTCGGTATGCGGGCTTATTTAGACTCAGAACAGATTGGTATTGAAAATGAACGAAATCGGACGATAACCACGCCCCCTTTTCGTATACCGAATATATCGAAAAATTTTAAAAATTAGATAATTCGGAAACGAATACCCCTAAATTAATGAAAATTTGCTAGGTGGATTGATTTTATAACGCAAAACAAAAGTTCAGTAAAATTTCGGAATATGGTTATGGCAACGCCCACATTTATAGGAAGCAAATTTAGAAGTTTAACAAGCTGTAAATCAATAGCCGTTGGAGATATAACATTGAATTTTGGCGTAGAAATTTTGTTCGGAGCAACAACTGCTTTATTATACCCAGCTGTACTTGTACACAGGGTATTATAACTTTGTTTGGATAACGGTTGGATGTACAGGTATAAAGGAATCGAGATAGATACAGACTTCCTTACATCAAAATGACCAGGATCGAAAAAAAATTTGATTGAGCTATGCCCGTCCGTCTGCCCGTTAACAGGATAACTCGAGCAAATATTGGGATACCTTCACCAAATTCGGTATGCGTTCTTATTTGGACTCAGAACAGATTGGTATTGAAAATGAACGAAATCGGACGATAACCACGCCCCCTTTTCCTTTACCGAATCATCGAAAGATTTAAAAATGAGATAATTCGGAAACGAATACCACTGAAATAATGAAATTTTGCTAGGTGGATTGATTTTATAACGCAAAACAAAAGTTCAGTAAAATTTCGGAATATGGTTATGGCAACGCCCACATTCATAAGAAGCAAATTTAGAAGTTTAACAAGCTGTAAATCAATAGCCGTTGGAGATATAACATTGAAATTTGGCGTAGAAATTTTGTTCGTAGCGACAACTGCTTGCTGTGAAAATGCGCTAAATCGGATGAAAGCCACGCTTTATTTTTATTATACCCAGCTGTACTTGTACACAGGGTATTATAACATTGTTTGGATAACGGTTGGCTGCACAGGTATAAAGTAATCGAGATAGATATAGACTTCCATATATCAAAATGATCAGA
Organism: Merzomyia westermanni; assembly: GCA_949987695.1. NCBI lineage: Eukaryota > Metazoa > Arthropoda > Insecta > Diptera > Tephritidae > Merzomyia > Merzomyia westermanni. The sequence continues at coordinate 80,460,444 of OX465292.1, forward strand.
ATCGAAAAAAATTTGATTGAGCTATGTCCGTCCGTCTGTCCGTTAACACGATAAGTTGAGCAAATATCGAGATTGGTATTGAGAATGAACAAATCAAAATGACCGGGATCGAAAAAAATGTGACTGAGCCATGTCCGTCCATCTGTCCGTCTGTCCGTCCGTCCGTCTGTCCGTTAACACGATAACTTGAGAAAATATCGAGATATCTTCACCAAATTCGGTATGCGGGCTTATTTAGAATCGGAACAGATTGGTATTGAAAATGAACGAAAGCGGACGATATCCACGCCCCCTTTTCCCATATCGAAAATATCGAAAGATTTAAAAATGAGATAATTCGGAAACGAATACCACTGAAATAATGAAATTTTGCTAGGTGGATTGATTTTATAACGCAAAACAAAAGTTCAGTAAAATTTCGGAATATGGTTATGGCAACGCCTACATTTATAAGAAGCAAATTTAGAAGTTTAACAAGCTGTAAATCAATAGCCGTTGGAGATATAACATTGAAATTTGGCGTAGAAATTTTGTTCGGAGCGACAACTGCTTTATTATACCCAGCTGTACTTGTACACAGGGTATTATAACTTTGTTTGGATAACGGTTGGCTGTACAGGTATAAAGGAATCGAGATAGATACAGACTTCCTTACATCAAAATGACCAGGATCGAAAAAAAATTTGATTGAGCTATGCCCGTCCGTCTGCCCGTTAACAGGATCACTCGAGCAAATATTGGGATACCTTCACCAAATTCGGTATGCGTTCTTATTTGGACTCAGAACAGATTGGTATTGAAAATGAACGAAATCGGACGATAACCACGCCCCCTTTTCGTATACCGAATATATCGAAAAATTTTAAAAATTAGATAATTCGGAAACGAATACCCCTAAATTAATGAAAATTTGCTAGGTGGATTGATTTTATAACGCAAAACAAAAGTTCAGTAAAATTTCGGAATATGGTTATGGCAACGCCCACATTTATAGGAAGCAAATTTAGAAGTTTAACAAGCTGTAAATCAATAGCCGTTGGAGATATAACATTGAATTTTGGCGTAGAAATTTTGTTCGGAGCGACAACTGCTTTATTATACCCAGCTGTACTTGTACACAGGGTATTATAACTTTGTTTGGATAACGGTTGGCTGTACAGGTATAAAGGAATCGAGATAGATACAGACTTCCTTACATCAAAATGACCAGGATCGAAAAAAAATTTGATTGAGCTATGCCCGTCCGTCTGCCCGTTAACAGGATCACTCGAGCAAATATTGGGATACCTTCACCAAATTCGGTATGCGTTCTTATTTGGACTCAGAACAGATTGGTATTGAAAATGAACGAAATCGGACGATAACCACGCCCCCTTTTCCTTTACCGAAAATATCGAAAGATTTAAAAATGAGATAATTCGGAAACGAATACCACTGAAATAATGAAATTTTGCTAGGTGGATTGATTTTATAACGCAAAACAAAAGTTCAGTAAAATTTCGGAATATGGTTATGGCAACGCCCACATTCATAAGAAGCAAATTTAGAAGTTTAACAACCTGTAAATCAATAGCCGTTGGAGATATAACATTGAAATTTGGCGTAGAAATTTTGTTCGTAGCGACAACTGCTTGCTGTGAAAATGCGCTAAATCGGATGAAAGCCACGCTTTATTTTTATTATACCCAGCTGTACTTGTACACAGGGTATTATAACATTGTTTGGATAACGGTTGGCTGCACAGGTATAAAGTAATCGAGATAGATATAGACTTCCATATATCAAAATGATCAGAATCGAAAAAAATTTGATTGAGCTATGTCCGTCCGTCTGTCCGTTAACACGATAAGTTGAGCAAATATCGAGATTGGTATTGAGAATGAACGAAATCAAAATGACCGGGATCGAAAAAAATGTGACTGAGCCATGTCCGTCCATCTGTCCGTCTGTCCGTCCGTCCGTCTGTCCGTTAACACGATAACTTGAGAAAATATCGAGATATCTTCACCAAATTCGGTATGCGGGCTTATTTAGAATCGGAACAGATTGGTATTGAAAATGAACGAAAGCGGACGATATCCACGCCCCCTTTTCCCATATCGAAAATATCGAAAGATTTAAAAATGAGATAATTCGGAAACGAATACCACTGAAATAATGAAATTTTGCTAGGTGGATTGATTTTATAACGCAAAACAAAAGTTCAGTAAAATTTCGGAATATGGTTATGGCAACGCCTACATTTATAAGAAGCAAATTTAGAAGTTTAACAAGCTGTAAATCAATAGCCGTTGGAGATATAACATTGAAATTTGGCGTAGAAATTTTGTTCGTAGCGACAACTGCTTGCTGTGAAAATGAGCTAAATTGGCTGAAAGCCACGCTTTATTTTTATTATACCCAGCTGTACTTGTACACAGAGTATTATAACTTTGTTTGGATAACGGTTGACTGTACAGGTACAAAGTAATCGAGATAGATATAGACTTCCATATATCAAAATGACCAGGATCGAAAAAAAATTTGATTGAGCTATGTCCGTCCGTCTGTCCGTTAGCACGATAAGTTGAGCAAATATCGAAATTGGTATTGAAAATGAAAGAAATCAAAATGACCGTGATTGAAAAAAATTTGACTGAGCCATGTCCGTCCATCTGTCCGTCAGTCCGTCTGCCCGTTAACAGGATAACTTGAGCAAATATTGAGATACGTTCACCAAACTCGGTATGCGGGCTTATTTAGACTCAGAACAGATTGGTATTGAAAATGAACGAAATCGGACGATAACCACGCCCCCCTTTTCGTATACCGAATATATCGAAAAATTTTAAAAATTAGATAATTCGGAAACGAATACCCCTAAATTAATGAAAATTTGCTAGGTGGATTGATTTTATAACGCAAAACAAAAGTTCAGTAAAATTTCGGAATATGGTTATGGCAACGCCCACATTCATAAGAAGCAAATTTAGAAGTTTAACAAGCTGTAAATCAATAGCCGTTGGAGATATAACATTGAATTTTGGCGTAGAAATTTTGTTCGGAGCGACAACTGCTTTATTATACCCAGCTGTACTTGTACACAGGGTATTATAACTTTGTTTGGATAACGGTTGGCTGTACAGGTATAAAGGAATCGAGATAGATACAGACTTCCTTACATCAAAATGACCAGGATCGAAAAAAAATTTGATTGAGCTATGCCCGTCCGTCTGCCCGTTAACAGGATCACTCGAGCAAATATTGGGATACCTTCACCAAATTCGGTATGCGTTCTTATTTGGACTCAGAACAGATTGGTATTGAAAATGAACGAAATCGGACGATAACCACGCCCCCTTTTCCTTTACCGAAAATATCGAAAGATTTAAAAATGAGATAATTCGGAAACGAATACCACTGAAATAATGAAATTTTGCTAGGTGGATTGATTTTATAACGCAAAACAAAAGTTCAGTAAAATTTCGGAATATGGTTATGGCAACGCCCACATTCATAAGAAGCAAATTTAGAAGTTTAACAAGCTGTAAATCAATAGCCGTTGGAGATATAACATTGAATTTTGGCGTAGAAATTTTGTTCGGAGCGACAACTGCTTTATTATACCCAGCTGTACTTGTACACAGGGTATTATAACTTTGTTTGGATAACGGTTGGCTGTACAGGTATAAAGGAATCGAGATAGATACAGACTTCCTTACATCAAAATGACCAGGATCGAAAAAAAATTTGATTGAGCTATGCCCGTCCGTCTGCCCGTTAACAGGATAACTCGAGCAAATATTGGGATACCTTCACCAAATTCGGTATGCGTTCTTATTTGGACTCAGAACAGATTGGTATTGAAAATGAACGAAATCGGACGATAACCACGCCCCCTTTTCCTTTACCGAAAATATCGAAAAATTAAAAAGATGAGATAATTCGGAAACGAATTCCACTAAATTAATGAAATTTGGTAGGTGGATTGATTTTATAACGCAAAACAAAAGTTCAGTAAAATTTCGGAATATGGTTATGCCAACGTACACATTTATAGGAATCAAATTTAGAAGTTTAACAAGCTGTAAATCAATAGCCGTTGGAGATATAACATTGAATTTTGGCGTAGAAATTTTGTTCGGAGCGACAACTGCTTTATTATACCCAGCTGTACTTGTACACAGGGTATTATAACTTTGTTTGGATAACGGTTGGCTGTACAGGTATAAAGGAATCGAGATAGATACAGACTTCCTTACATCAAAATGACCAGGATCGAAAAAAAATTTGATTGAGCTATGCCCGTCCGTCTGCCCGTTAACAGGATAACTCGAGCAAATATTGGGATACCTTCACCAAATTCGGTATGCGTTCTTATTTGGACTCAGAACAGATTGGTATTGAAAATGAACGAAATCGGACGATAACCACGCCCCCTTTTCCTTTACCGAAAATATCGAAAAATTAAAAAGATGAGATAATTCGGAAACGAATTCCACTAAATTAATGAAATTTGGTAGGTGGATTGATTTTATAACGCAAAACAAAAGTTCAGTAAAATTTCGGAATATGGTTATGGCAACGCCCACATTTATAGGAATCAAATTTAGAAGTTTAACAAGCTGTAAATCAATAGCCGTTGGAGATAAAACATTGAAATTTGGCATAGATATTTTGTTCGTAGCGACAACTGCTTGCTGTGAAACTGAGCTAAATCGGCTGAAAGCCACGCTTTATTTTTATTATACCCAGCTGTACTTGTACACAGGGTATTATAACATTGTTTGGATAACGGTTGGCTGCACAGGTATAAAGTAATCGAGATAGATATAGACTTCCATATATCAAAATGACCAGGATCGAAAAAAATTTGATTGAGCTATGACCGTCCGTCTGTCCGTTAACACGATAAGTTGGGCAAATATCGAGATTGGTATTGAGAATGAACGAAATCAAAATGACCGGGATCGAAAAAAATGTGACTGAGCCATGTCCGTCCATCTGTCCGTCCGTCCGTCTGTCCGTAAACACGGTAACATGAGAAAATATCGAGATATCTTCACCAAATTCTGTATGCGGGCTTATTTAGACTCAGAACAGATTGGTATTGAAAATGAACGAAATCGGAAGACAACCACGCCCCCTTTTCCTATATCGAAAAATTTTAAAATGAGATAATTCGGAAACGAATACCACTAAATTAATGAAATTTGGTATGTGGATTGATTTTATACCACAAAACCAAAGTTCAGTAAAATTTTGGAATATGGTTATGGCAACGCCCACATTTAGACGAAGCAAATTTAGAAGTTTAACAAGCTGTAAATCAATAGCCGTTGGAGATATAACATTAAAATTTGGCATAGAAATTTTGTTCATAGCGACAACTGCTTGCTGTGAAAATGAGCTAAATCGGCTGAAAGCCACGCTTTATTTTTATTATACCCAGCTATACTTGTACACAGGGTATTATAACTTTGTTTCGATAACGGCTCGTTGTACAGGTATAAAGGAACCGAGATAGATATAGACTTGCATATATCAAAATGACCAGGATCGAACAAAAATTTGATTGAGCCATGTCCGTCCGTCTGTCCGTTAACACGATAAGTTGAGCAAATATCGAGATTGGTATTGAGAATGAACGAAATCAAAATGACCGGGATCGAAAAAAATGTGACTGAGCCATGTCCGTCCATCTGTCCGTCCGTCCGTCTGTCCGTTAACACGATAACTTGAGAAAATATCGAGATATCTTCACCAAATTCGGTATGCGGGCTTATTTGGACTCAGAACAGATTGGTATTGAAAATGAACGAAATCGGACGATAACCACGCCCCTTTTTCCCATATCTAAAATATCGAAAAATTTAAAAATGAGATAATTCGGAAACGAATACCACTGAAATAATGAAATTTTGCTAGGTGGATTGATTTTATAACGCAAAACAAAAGTTCAGTAAAATTTCGAATATGGTTATGGCAACGCCCACATTTATAGGAATCAAATTTAGAAGTTTAACAAGCTGTAAATCAATAGCGACAACTCCTTGCTGTGAAAATGAGCTAAATCGGCTGAAAGCCACGCTTTATTATACCCAGCTCTACTTGTACACAGGGTATTATAACTTTGTACGGATAACGGTTGGCTGCACAGGTATAAAGTAATCGAGATAGATATAGACTTCCATAAATCAAAATGACCGGATCGAAAAAAATTTGATTGAGCTATGTCCGTCCGTCTGTCCGTTAACACGATAAGTTGAGCAAATATCGAGATTGGTATTGAGAATGAACGAAATCAAAATGACCGGGATCGAAAAAAATGTGACTGAGCCATGTCCGTCCATCTGTCCGTCCGTTAACACGATAACATGAGAAAATATCGAGATATCTTCACCAAATTCGGTATGCGGGCTTATTTACACTCAGAACAGATTGGTATTGAAAATGAACGAAATCGGAAGACAACCACGCCCCCTTTTCCTATATCGAAAAATTTTAAAATGAGATAATTCGGAAACGAATACCACTAAAATAATGAAATTTTGCTAGGTGGATTGGTTTTATAACGCAAAGCAAAAGCTCAGTAAAATTTCGGAATATGGTTATGGCAACGCCCACCTTTATAAGAAGCAAATTTAGAAGTTTAACAAGCGACCACTGCTTGCTGTGAAAATGAGCTAAATCGGCTGAAAGCCACGCTTTATTTTTATTATACCCAGCTGTACTTGTACACAGGGTATTATAACTTTGTTTGGATAACGGTTGGCTGTACAGGTATAAAGGAATCGAGATAGATACAGACTTCCTTACATCAAAATGACCAGGATCGAAAAAAAATTTGATTGATCTATGCCCGTCCGTCTGCCCGTTAACAGGATAACTCGAGCAAATATTGAGATACCTTCACCAAATTCGGTATGCGGGCTTATTTAGACTCAGAACAGATTGGTATTTTAAATGAACGAAATCGGAAGACAACCACGCCCCCTTTTCCTATATCGAAAAATTTTAAAATGAGATAATTCGGAAACGAATACCACTAAAATAATGAAATTTTGCTAGGTGGATTGGTTTTATAACGCAAAGCAAAAGCTCAGTAAAATTTCGGAATATGGTTATGGCAACGCCCACATTTATAAGAAGCAAATTTAGAAGTTTAACAAGCTGTAAATCAATAGCCCTTGGAGATATAACATTGAAATTTGGCGTAGAAATTTTGTTCGTAGCGACAACTGCTTGCTGTGAAAATGCGCTAAATCGGCTGAAAGCCACGCTTTATTTTTATTATACCCAGCTGTACTTGTACACAGGGTATTATAACACTGTTTGGATAACGGTTGGCTGCACAGGTATAAAGTAATCGAGATAGATATAGACTTCCATATATCAAAATGCCCAGGATCGAAAAAAATTTGATTGAGCTATGTCCGTCCGTCTGTCCGTTAACACGATAAGTTGAGCAAATATCGAAATTGGTATTGAAAATGAAAGAAACCAAAATGACCGCGATTGAAAAAAATTTGACTGAGCCATGTCCGTCCATCTGTCCGTCCGTCTGTCCGTTAACACGGTAACATGAGAAAATATCGAGATATCTTCACCAAATTCGGTATGCGGGCTTATTTAGACTCAGAACAGATTGGTATTGAAAATGAACGAAATCGGAAGACAACCACGCCCCCTTTTCCTATACCGAAAATATCGAAAAATTTAAAAATGAGATAATTCGGAAACGAATACCACTAAACTAAAGAAAATTTGTAGGTGGATTGATTTTATAACGCAAAACAAAAGTTCTTGTACACAGGGTATTATAACTTTGTTTCGATAACGGCTCGTTGTACAGGTATAAAGGAACCGAGATAGATATAGACTTGCATATATCAAAATGCCCAGGATCGAAAAAAATTTGATTGCGCTATGTCCGTCCGTCTGTCCGTTAACACGATAAGTTGAGCAAATATCGAAATTGGTATTGAAAATGAAAGAAATCAAAATGACCGGGATCGAAAAAAATGTGACTGAGCCATGTCCGTCCATCTGTCCGTCCGTCCGTCTGTCCGTTAACACGGTAACTTGAGAAAATATCGAGATATCTTCACCAAATTCGGTATGCGGGCTTATTTAGACTAGAACAGATTGGTATTGAAAATGAACGAAATCGGACGATAACCACGCCCCTTTTTCCCATATCTAAAATATCGAAAAATTTAAAAATGAGATAATTCGGAAACGAATACCACTGAAATAATGAAATTTTGCTAGGTGGATTGATTTTATAACGCAAAACAAAAGTTCAGTAAAATTTCGAATATGGTTATGGCAACGCCCACATTTATAGGAATCAAATTTAGAAGTTTAACAAGCTGTAAATCAATAGCCGTTGGAGATATAACATTGAAATTTGGCGTAGAAATTTTGTTCGTAGCGACAACTCCTTGCTGTGAAAATGAGCTAAATCGGCTGAAAGCCACGCTTTATTTTATTATACCCAGCTCTACTTGTACACAGGGTATTATAACTTTGTACGGATAACGGTTGGCTGCACAGGTATAAAGTAATCGAGATAGATATAGACTTCCATAAATCAAAATGACCGGATCGAAAAAAATTTGATTGAGCTATGTCCGTCCGTCTGTCCGTTAACACGATAAGTTGAGCAAATATCGAGATTGGTATTGAGAATGAACGAAATCAAAATGACCGGGATCGAAAAAAATGTGACTGAGCCATGTCCGTCCATCTGTCCGTCCGTTAACACGGTAACATGAGAAAATATCGAGATATCTTCACCAAATTCGGTATGCGGGCTTACTTAGACTCAGAACAGATTGGTATTGAAAATGAACGAAATCGAACTATAACCACGCCCCCTTTTCCTTTACCGAAAATATCGAAAAATTAAAAAGATGAGATAATTCGGAAACGAATTCCACTAAATTAATGAAATTTGGTAGGTGGATTGATTTTATAACGCAAAACAAAAGTTCAGCAAAATTTCGGAATATGGTTATGGCAACGCCCACCTTTTTTAAGAAGCAAATTTAGAAGTTTAACAAGCGACCACTGCTTGCTGTGAAAATGAGCTAAATCGGCTGAAAGCCACGCTTTATTTTTATTATACCCAGCTGTACTTGTACACAGGGTATTATAACTTTGTTTGGATAACGGTTGGCTGTACAGGTATAAAGGAATCGAGATAGATACAGACTTCCTTACATCAAAATGACCAGGGTCGAAAAAAAATTTGATTGATCTATGCCCGTCCGTCTGCCCGTTAACAGGATAACTCGAGCAAATATTGAGATACCTTCACCAAATTCGGTATGCGTTCTTATTTAGACTCAGAACAGATTGGTATTGAAAATGAACGAAATCGAACTATAACCACGCCCCCTTTTCCTTTACCGAAAATATCGAAAAATTAAAAAGATGAGATAATTCGGAAACGAATTCCACTAAATTAATGAAATTTGGTAGGTGGATTGATTTTATAACGCAAAACAAAAGTTCAGTAAAATTTCGGAATATGGTTATGGCAACGCCCACATTTATAAGAAGCAAATTTAGAAGTTTAACAAGCTGTAAATCAATAGCCGTTGGAGATATAAAATTTTGGAATATGGTTATGGCAACGCCCACATTTATAGGAAGCAAATTTAGAAGTTTAACAAGCTGTAAATCAATAGCCGTTGGAGATATAACATTGAAATTTGGCGTAGACATTTTGTTCGTAGCGACCAGTGCTTGCTGTGAAAATGAGCTAAATCGGCTGAAAGCCACGCTTTATTTTTATTATACCCAGCTGTACTTGTACACAGGGTATCATAACTTTGTATGGATAACGGTTGGCTGTACAGGTATAAAGTAATCGAGATAGATATAGACTTCCATGTATCATAATGAACAGGATCGAAAAAAATTTGATTGAGCTATGTCCGTCCGTCTGTCCGTTAACACGATAAGTTGAGCAAATATCGAAATTGGTATTGAAAATGAAAGTAATCAAAATGACCGCGATTGAAAAAAATTTGACTGAGCCATGTCCGTCCATCTGTCCGTCCGTCCGTCTGTCCGTTAACACGGTAACATGAGAAAATATCGAGATATCTTCACCAAATTCGGTATGCGGGCTTATATAGACTCAGAACAGATTGGTATTGAAAATAACCGAAATCGGACGATAACCACGCCCCATTTTCCTATATCGAAAAATTTAAAAATGAGATAATTCGGAAACGAATACCACTAAAATAATGAAATTTTGCTAGGTGGATTGATTTTATAACGCAAAACACAAGTTTAACAAGCTGTAAATCAATAGCCGTTGGAGATATAACATTGAAATTTGGCGTAGAAATTTTGTTCGTAGCGACCACTGCTTGCTGTGAAAATGAGCTAAATCGGCTGAAAGCCACGCTTTATTTTTATTATACCCAGCTGTACTTGTACACAGGGTATTATAACTTTGTTTGGATAACGGTTGGCTGCACAGGTATAAAGTAATCGAGATAGATATAGACTTCCATATATCAAAATGACCAGGATCGAAAAAAAGTTGATTAAGCTATGTCCGTCCGTCTGTCCGTTAACACGATAAGTTGAGCAAATATCGAGATTGGTATTGAGAATGAACGAAATCAAAATGAACGGGATGGAAAAAAATGTGACTGAGCCATGTCCGTCCATCTGTGAATCTGTCCGTCCGTCCGTCTGCCCGTTAACAGGATAACTTGAGCAAATATTGAGATACGTTCACCAAATTCGGTATGCGGGCTTATTTAGACTCAGAACAGATTGGTATTGAAAATGAACGAAATCGGATGATAACCACGCCCCCTTTTCGTATACCGAATATATCGAAAAATTTTAAAAATTAGATAATTCGGAAACGAATACCCCTAAATTAATGAAAATTTGTAGGTGGATTGATTTTATAACGCAAAACAAAAGTTCAGTAACATTTTGGAATATGGTTATGGCAACGCCCACATTTATAGGAAGCAAATTTAGAAGTTTAACAAGCTGTAAATCAATAGCCGTTGGAGATATAACATTGAAATTTGGCGTAGACATTTTGTTCGTAGCGACCAGTGCTTGCTGTGAAAATGAGCTAAATCGGCTGAAAGCCACGCTTTATTTTTATTATACCCAACTGTACTTGTACACAGGGTATCATAACTTTGTATGGATAACGGTTGGCTGTACAGGTATAAAGTAATCGAGATAGATATAGACTTCCATGTATCATAATGAACAGGATCGAAAAAAATTTGATTGAGCTATGTCCGTCCGTCTGTCCGTTAACACGATAAGTTGAGCAAATATCGAAATTGGTATTGAAAATGAAAGTAATCAAAATGACCGCGATTGAAAAAAATTTGACTGAGCCATGTCCGTCCATCTGTCCGTCCGTCCGTCTGTCCGTTAACACGGTAACATGAGAAAATATCGAGATATCTTCACCAAATTCGGTATGCGGGCTTATATAGACTCAGAACAGATTGGTATTGAAAATAACCGAAATCGGACGATAACCACGCCCCATTTTCCTATATCGAAAATATCGAAAAATTTAAAAATGAGATAATTCGGAAACGAATACCACTAAAATAATGAAATTTTGCTAGGTGGATTGATTTTATAACGCAAAACACAAGTTTAACAAGCTGTAAATCAATAGCCGTTGGAGATATAACATTGAAATTTGGCGTAGAAATTTTGTTCGTAGCGACCACTGCTTGCTGTGAAAATGAGCTAAATCGGCTGAAAGCCACGCTTTATTTTTATTATACCCAGCTGTACTTGTACACAGGGTATTATAACTTTGTTTGGATAACGGTTGGCTGCACAGGTATAAAGTAATCGAGATAGATATAGACTTCCATATATCAAAATGACCAGGATCGAAAAAAAGTTGATTAAGCTATGTCCGTCCGTCTGTCCGTTAACACGATAAGTTGAGCAAATATCGAGATTGGTATTGAGAATGAACGAAATCAAAATGAACGGGATGGAAAAAAATGTGACTGAGCCATGTCCGTCCATCTGTCCATCTGTCCGTCCGTCCGTCTGCCCGTTAACAGGATAACTTGAGCAAATATTGAGATACGTTCACCAAATTCGGTATGCGGGCTTATTTAGACTCAGAACAGATTGGTATTGAAAATGAACGAAATCGGATGATAACCACGCCCCCTTTTCGTATACCGAATATATCGAAAAATTTTAAAAATTAGATAATTCGGAAACGAATACCCCTAAATTAATGAAAATTTGTAGGTGGATTGATTTTATAACGCAAAACAAAAGTTCAGTAACATTTTGGAATATGGTTATGGCAACGCCCACATTTATAGGAAGCAAATTTAGAAGTTTAACAAGCTGTAAATCAATAGCCGTTGGAGATATAACATTGAAATTTGGCGTAGACATTTTGTTCGTAGCGACCAGTGCTTGCTGTGAAAATGAGCTAAATCGGCTGAAAGCCACGCTTTATTTTTATTATACCCAGCTGTACTTGTACACAGGGTATCATAACTTTGTATGGATAACGGTTGGCTGTACAGGTATAAAGTAATCGAGATAGATATAGACTTCCATGTATCATAATGAACAGGATCGAAAAAAATTTGATTGAGCTATGTCCGTCCGTCTGTCCGTTAACACGATAAGTTGAGCAAATATCGAAATTGGTATTGAAAATGAAAGTAATCAAAATGACCGCGATTGAAAAAAATTTGACTGAGCCATGTCCGTCCATCTGTCCGTCCGTCCGTCTGTCCGTTAACACGGTAACATGAGAAAATATCGAGATATCTTCACCAAATTCGGTATGCGGGCTTATATAGACTCAGAACAGATTGGTATTGAAAATAACCGAAATCGGACGATAACCACGCCCCATTTTCCTATATCGAAAATATCGAAAAATTTAAAAATGAGATAATTCGGAAACGAATACCACTAAAATAATGAAATTTTGCTATGTGGATTGATTTTATAACGCAAAACACAAGTTTAACAAGCTGTAAATCAATAGCCGTTGGAGATATAACATTGAAATTTGGCGTAGAAATTTTGTTCGTAGCGACCACTGCTTGCTGTGAAAATGAGCTAAATCGGCTGAAAGCCACGCTTTATTTTTATTATACCCAGCTGTACTTGTACACAGGGTATTATAACTTTGTTTGGATAACGGTTGGCTGCACAGGTATAAAGTAATCGAGATAGATATAGACTTCCATATATCAAAATGACCAGGATCGAAAAAAAGTTGATTAAGCTATGTCCGTCCGTCTGTCCGTTAACACGATAAGTTGAGCAAATATCGAGATTGGTATTGAGAATGAACGAAATCAAAATGAACGGGATGGAAAAAAATGTGACTGAGCCATGTCCGTCCATCTGTCCATCTGTCCGTCCGTCCGTCTGCCCGTTAACAGGATAACTTGAGCAAATATTGAGATACGTTCACCAAATTCGGTATGCGGGCTTATTTAGACTCAGAACAGATTGGTATTGAAAATGAACGAAATCGGATGATAACCACGCCCCCTTTTCGTATACCGAATATATCGAAAAATTTTAAAAATTAGATAATTCGGAAACGAATACCCCTAAATTAATGAAAATTTGTAGGTGGATTGATTTTATAACGCAAAACAAAAGTTCAGTAACATTTTGGAATATGGTTATGGCAACGCCCACATTTATAGGAAGCAAATTTAGAAGTTTAACAAGCTGTAAATCAATAGCCGTTGGAGATATAACATTGAAATTTGGCGTAGACATTTTGTTCGTAGCGACCAGTGCTTGCTGTGAAAATGAGCTAAATCGGCTGAAAGCCACGCTTTATTTTTATTATACCCAGCTGTACTTGTACACAGGGTATCATAACTTTGTATGGATAACGGTTGGCTGTACAGGTATAAAGTAATCGAGATAGATATAGACTTCCATGTATCATAATGAACAGGATCGAAAAAAATTTGATTGAGCTATGTCCGTCCGTCTGTCCGTTAACACGATAAGTTGAGCAAATATCGAAATTGGTATTGAAAATGAAAGTAATCAAAATGACCGCGATTGAAAAAAATTTGACTGAGCCATGTCCGTCCATCTGTCCGTTCGTCCGTCTGTCCGTTAACACGGTAACATGAGAAAATATCGAGATATCTTCACCAAATTCGGTATGCGGGCTTATATAGACTCAGAACAGATTGGTATTGAAAATAACCGAAATCGGACGATAACCACGCCCCATTTTCCTGTACCGAAAATATCGAAAAATTTAAAAATGAGATAATTCGGAAACGAATACCACTAAAATAATGAAATTTTGCTAGGTGGATTGATTTTATAACGCAAAACAAAAGTTCAGTAACATTTTGGAATATGGTTATGGCAACGCCCACATTTATAAGAAGCAAATTTAGAAGTTTAACAAGCTGTAAATCAATAGCCGTTGGAGATATAACATTGAAATTTGGCGTAGACATTTTGTTCGTCCACTGCTTGCTGTGAAAATGAGCTAAATCGCCTGAAAGCCACGCTTTATTTTTATTATACCCAGCTGTACTTGTACACAGGGTATTATAACTTTGTTTGGATAGCGGTTGGCTGTACAGGTATAAAGCAATCGAGATAGATATAGACTTCCATATATCGAAATGACAAGGATCAAAAAGAATTTGTTTGAGCTATGTACGTTCGTCTGTCCGTTAACACGATAAGTTGAGCAAATATCGAGATTGGTATTGAAAATGAACGAAATCAAGATGACCGGCATCGAAAAAAATTTGACTGAGCCATTTCCATCCATTTGTCCGTCTATTCGTCCGTCCGTCTGTCCGTTAACACGGTAACTTGAGAAAATATCGAGATATCTTCACCAAATTCGGTATGCGGGCTTATTTAGACTCAGAACAGATTGGTATTGAAAATGAACAAAATCGGACGATAACCACGCCCCCTTTTCCTATATCGAAAATATCAAAAAATTTAAAAATGAGATAAATCGGAAACGAATACCACTAAAATAATGACATTTTGCTAGGTGGATTGATTTTATAACGCAAAACACATGTTCAGTAAAATTTTGGAATATGGTTATGGCAACGACCACATTTATAGGAAGCAAATTTAGAAGTTTAACAAGCTGTAAATCAATAGCCGTTGGAGATATAACATTGAAATTTGGCGTAGAAATTTTGTTCGTAGCGACCACTGCTTGCTGTGAAAATGAGCTAAATCGGCTGAAAGCAACGCTTTATTTTTATTATACCCAGCTGTACTTGTACACAGGGTATTATAACTTTGTTTGGATAGCGGTTGCCTGTACAGGTATAAAGTAATCGAGATAGATATAGACTTTCATATATCAAAATGACCAGGATCGGAAAAAAAATTGATTGAGCTATGTCCGTCCGTCTGTCAGTCGGTCCGTCTGCCCGTTAACAGGCTAACTTGAGCAAATATTGAGCTACCTTCACCAAATTCGGTATGCGGGCTTATTTAGACTCAGAACAGATTGGTATTGAAAATGAACGAAATCGGACGATAACCACGCTCCCTTTTCCTATATCGAAAATATCGAAAAATTTAAAAATGAGATAATTCGGAAACGAATACCACTAAATTAATGAAATTTGGTAGGTGGATTGATTTTATAACGCAAAACAAAAGTTCAGTAAAATTTTGGAATATGGGTGTGGCAACGCCCACATTTAGATGAAGCAAATTTAGAAGTTTAACAACCTGTAAATCAATAGCCGTTGGAGATATAACATTGAAATTTGGAGTAGACATTTTGTTCGTAGCGACCACTGCTTGCTGTGAAAATGAGCTAAATCGGCTGAAAGCCACGCTTTATTTTTATTATACCCAGCTGTACTTGTACACAGGGTATTATAACTTTGTTTGGATAACGGTTGGCTGTACAGGTATAAAGTAATCGAGATAGATATAGACTTCCATATATCGAAATGACAAGGATCGAAAAGAATTTGTTTGAGCTATGTCCGTTCGTCTGTCCGTTAACACGATAAGTTCAGCAAATATCGAGATTGGTATTGAAAATGAACGAAATCTAGATGACCGGGATCGAAAAAAATTTGACTGAGCCATTTCCATCCATCTGTCCGTCTATTCGTCCGTCCGTCTGTCCGTTAACACGGTAACTTGAGAAAATATCGAGATATCTTCACCAAATTCGGTATGCGGGCTTATTACGACTCAGAACAGATTGGTATTGAAAATGAACGAAATCGGACGATAACCATGCCCCCTTTTCCTATATCGAAAATATCGAAAAATTTAAAAATGAGATAATTCGGAAACGAATACCACTAAATTAATGAAATTTGGTAGGTGGATTGATTTTATAACGCAAAACAAAAGTTCAGTAAAATTTTGGAATATGGGTGTGGCAACGCTTACATTTAGATGAAGCAAATTTAGAAGTTTAACAACCTGTAAATCAATAGCCGTTGGAGATATAACATTGAAATTTGGAGTAGACATTTTGTTCGTAGCGACCACGGCTTGCTGTGAAAATGAGCTAAATCGGCTGAAAGCCACGCTTTATTTTTATTATACCCAGCTGTACTTGTACACAGGGTATTATAACTTTGTTTGGATAACGGTTGGCTGTACAGGTATAAAGTAATCGAGATAGATATAGACTTCCATATATCGAAATGACAAGGATCGAAAAGAATTTGTTTGAGCTATGTCCGTTCGTCTGTCCGTTAACACGATAAGTTCAGCAAATATCGAGATTGGTATTGAAAATGAACGAAATCTAGATGACCGGGATCGAAAAAAATTTGACTGAGCCATTTCCATCCATCTGTCCGTCTATTCGTCCGTCCGTCTGTCCGTTAACACGGTAACTTGAGAAAATATCGAGATATCTTCACCAAATTCGGTATGCGGGCTTATTTAGACTCAGAACAGATTGGTATTGAAAATGAACAAAATCGGAAGATAACCACGCCCCCTTTTCCTATATCGAAAATATCAAAAAATTTAAAAATGAGATAAATCGGAAACGAATACCACTAAAATAATGAAATTTTGCTAGGTGGATTGATTTTATAACGCAAAACACAAGTTCAGTAAAATTTTGGAATATGGTTATGGCAACGCCCACATTTATAGGAAGCAAATTTAGAAGTTTAACAAGCTGTAAATCAATAGCCGTTGGAGATATAACATTGAAATTTGGCGTAGAAATTTTGTTCGTAGCGACCACTGCTTGCTGTGAAAATGAGCTAAATCGGCTGAAAGGCACGCTTTATTTTTATTATACCCAGCTGTACTTGTACACAGGGTATTATAACTTTGTTTGGATAACGGTTGGCTGTACAGGTATAAAGTAATCGAGATAGATATAGACTTCCATATATCAAAATGACAAGGATCGAAAAGAATTTGTTTGAGCTATGTCCGTTCGTCTGTCCGTTAACACGGTAACTTGAGAAAATATCAAGATATCTTCACCAAATTTGGTATGCGGGCTTATTTAGACTCTGAACAGTTTGGTATTGAAAATGAACAAAATCGGACGATAACCATGCCCCCTTTTCCTATATCGAAAATATCGAAAAATTTAAAAATGAGATAATTCGGAAACGAATACCACTAAATTAATGAAATTTGGTAGGTGGATTGATTTTATAACGCAAAACAAAAGTTCAGTAAAATTTTGGAATATGGGTGTGGCAACGCCCACATTTAGATGAAGCAAATTTAGAAGTTTAACAACCTGTAAATCAATAGCCGTTGGAGATATAACATTGAAATTTGGAGTAGACATTTCGTTCGTAGCGACCACTGCTTGCTGTGAAAATGAGCTAAATCGGCTGAAAGCCACGCTTTATTTTTATTATACCCAGCTGTACTTGTACACAGGGTATTATAACTTTGTTTGGATAACGGTTGGCTGTACAGGTATAAAGTAATCGAGATAGATATAGACTTCCATATATCGAAATGACCACGACCGAAAAAAAATTTGATTGAGCTATGTCCGTGCGTCTGTCCGTTAACACGGTAACTTAAGAAAATATCGAGATATCTTCACCAAATTTGGTATGCGGGCTTATTTAGACTCAGAACACATTGGTATTGAAAATGAACAAAATCGGACGATAACCATGCCCCCTTTTCCTATATCGAAAATATCGAAAAATTTAAAAATGAGATAATTCGAAAACGAATACCACTAAATTAATGAAATTTGGTAGTTGGATTGATTTTATACCGCAAAACAAAAGTTCAGTAAAATTTTGGAATATGGGTGTGGCAACGCCCATATTTAGATGAAGCAAATTTAGAAGTTTAACAACCTGTAAATCAATAGCCGTTGGAGATATAACATTGAAATTTGGAGTAGACATTTTGTTCGTAGCGACCACTGCTTGCTGTGAAAATGAGCTAAATCGGCTGAAAGGCACGCTTTATTTTATTATACCCAGCTGTACTTGTACACAGGGTATTATAACTTTGTTTGGATAACGGTTGGCTGTACAGGTATAAAGTAATCGAGATAGATATAAACTTCCATATATCGAAATGACAAGGATCGAAAAGAATTTGTTTGAGCTATGTCCGTTCGTCTGTCCGTTAACACGGTAACTTGAGAAAATATCGAGATATCTTCACCAAATTTGGTATGCGGGCTTATTTAGACTCAGAACAGTTTGGTATTGAAAATGAACAAAATCGGACGATAACCATGCCCCCTTTTCCTATATCGAAAATATCGAAAAATTTAAAAATGAGATAATTCGGAAACGAATACCACTAAATTAATGAAATTTGGTAGGTGGATTGATTTTATAACGCAAAACAAAAGTTCAGTAAAATTTTGGAATATGGTTATGGCAACGCCCACATTTATAGGAAGCAAATTTAGAAGTTTAACAACCTGTAAATCAATAGCCGTTGGAGATATAACATTGAAATTTGGAGTAGACATTTTGTTCGTAGCGACCACTGCTTGCTGTGAAAATGAGCTAAATCGGCTGAAAGCCACGCTTTATTTTTATTATACCCAGCTGTACTTGTACACAGGGTATTATAACTTTGTTTGGATAACGGTTGGCTGTACAGGTATAAAGTAATCGAGATAGATATAGACTTCCATATATCAAAATGACCAGGATCGACAAAAAATTTGATTGAGCTATGTCCGTCCGTCTGTCCGTCGGTCCGTCTGCCCGTTAACAGGATAACTTGAGCAAATATTGAGATACCTTCACCAAATTCGGTATGCGGGCTTATTAAGACTCAGAACAGATTGGTAAGAAATTTGGTAGGTGGATTGATTTTATAACGCAAAACAAAAGTTCAGTAAAATTTTTGAATATGGTTATGGCAACGCCCACATTTATTTGGCGTAGACATTTTGTTCGTAACGACCACTGCTTGCTGTGAAAATGAGCTAAATCGGCTGAAAGCAACGCTTTATTTTTATTATACCCAGCTGTACTTGTACACAGGGTATTAAAACTTTGTTTGGATAACGGTTGGCTGTACAGGTATAAAGTAATCGAGATAGATATAGACTTCCATATATCAAAATGACCAGGATCGGAAAAAAATTTGATTGAGCTATGTCCGTCCGTCTGTCCGTCTGCCCGTTAACAGGATAACTTGAGCAAATATTGAGATACCTTCACCAAATTCGGTATGCGTCCTTATTTAGACTCAGAACAGATTGGTATTGAAAATGAACGAAAACGGACGATAACCACGCCCCCTTTTCCTATATCGAAAAATTTTAAAATGAGATAATTCGGAAACGAATACCACTACAATAATGAAATTTTGCTAGGTGGATTGATTTTATAACGCAAAACAAAAGTTCAGTAAAATTTCAGAATATGGTTATGGGAACGCCCACATTTATAAGAAGCAAATTTAGAAGTTTAACAAGCTGTAAATCAATAGCCGTTGGAGATATAACATTGAAATTTGGAGTAGACATTTTGTTCGTAGCGACCACTGCTTGCTGTGAAAATGAGCTAAATCGGCTGAAATCCACGCTTTATTTTTATTATACCCAGCTGTACTTGTCCACAGGGTATTATAACTTTGTTTGGATAACGGTTGGCTGTACAGGTATAAAGTAATCGAGATAGATATAGACTTCCATATATCAAAATGACCAGGATCGAAAAAAAATTTGATTGAGCTATGTCCGTCCGTCTGTCCGTCGGTCCGTCTGCCCGTTAACAGGATAACTTGAGCAAATATTGAGATACCTTCACCAAATTCGGTATTACTTTATATCGAGATATCTTCACCAAATTTGGTATGCGGGCTTATTTAGACTCAGAACAGTTTGGTATTGAAAATGAACAAAATCGGACGATAACCATGCCCCCTTTTCCTATATCGAAAATATCGAAAAATTTAAAAATGAGATAATTCGGAAACGAATACCACTAAATTAATGAAATTTGGTAGGTGGATTGATTTTATAACGCAAAACAAAAGTTCAGTAAAATTTTGGAATATGGTTATGGCAACGCCCACATTTATAGGAAGCAAATTTAGAAGTTTAACAACCTGTAAATCAATAGCCGTTGGAGATATAACATTGAAATTTGGAGTAGACATTTTGTTCGTAGCGACCACTGCTTGCTGTGAAAATGAGCTAAATCGGCTGAAAGCCACGCTTTATTTTTATTATACCCAGCTGTACTTGTACACAGGGTATTATAACTTTGTTTGGATAACGGTTGGCTGTACAGGTATAAAGTAATCGAGATAGATATAGACTTCCATATATCAAAATGACCAGGATCGACAAAAAATTTGATTGAGCTATGTCCGGCCGTCTGTCCGTCGGTCCGTCTGCCCGTTAACAGGATAACTTGAGCAAATATTGAGATACCTTCACCAAATTCGGTATGCGGGCTTATTAAGACTCAGAACAGATTGGTAAGAAATTTGGTAGGTGGATTGATTTTATAACGCAAAACAAAAGTTCAGTAAAATTTTTGAATATGGTTATGGCAACGCCCACATTTATTTGGCGTAGACATTTTGTTCGTAACGACCACTGCTTGCTGTGAAAATGAGCTAAATCGGCTGAAAGCAACGCTTTATTTTTATTATACCCAGCTGTACTTGTACACAGGGTATTAAAACTTTGTTTGGCTAACGGTTGGCTGTACAGGTATAAAGTAATCGAGATAGATATAGACTTCCATATATCAAAATGACCAGGATCGGAAAAAAATTTGATTGAGCTATGTCCGTCCGTCTGTCCGTCTGCCCGTTAACAGGATAACTTGAGCAAATATTGAGATACCTTCACCAAATTCGGTATGCGTCCTTATTTAGACTCAGAACAGATTGGTATTGAAAATGAACGAAAACGGACGATAACCACGCCCCCTTTTCCTATATCGAAAATATCGAAAAATTTAAAAATGAGATAATTCGGAAACGAATACCACTACAATAATGAAATTTTGCTAGGTGGATTGATTTTATAACGCAAAACAAAAGTTCAGTAAAATTTCAGAATATGGTTATGGCAACGCCCACATTTATAAGAAGCAAATTTAGAAGTTTAACAAGCTGTAAATCAATAGCCGTTGGAGATATAACATTGAAATTTGGCGTAGAAATTTTGTTCGTAGCGACCACTGCTTGCTGTGAAAATGAGCTAAATCGGCTGAAAGGCACGCTTTATTTTTATTATACCCAGCTGTACTTGTACACAGGGTATTATAACTTTGTTTGGATAACGGTTGGCTGTACAGGTATAAAGTAATCGAGATAGATATAGACTTCCATATATCAAAATGACAAGGATCGAAAAGAATTTGTTTGAGCTATGTCCGTTCGTCTGTCCGTTAACACGGTAACTTGAGAAAATATCGAGATATCTTCACCAAATTTGGTATGCGGGCTTATTTAGACTCTGAACAGTTTGGTATTGAAAATGAACAAAATCGGACGATAACCATGCCCCCTTTTCCTATATCGAAAATATCGAAAAATTTAAAAATGAGATAATTCGGAAACGAATACCACTAAATTAATGAAATTTGGTAGGTGGATTGATTTTATAACGCAAAACAAAAGTTCAGTAAAATTTTGGAATATGGGTGTGGCAACGCCCACATTTAGATGAAGCAAATTTAGAAGTTTAACAACCTGTAAATCAATAGCCGTTGGAGATATAACATTGAAATTTGGAGTAGACATTTTGTTCGTAGCGACCACTGCTTGCTGTGAAAATGAGCTAAATCGGCTGAAAGGCACGCTTTATTTTATTATACCCAGCTGTACTTGTACACAGGGTATTATAACTTTGTTTGGATAACGGTTGGCTGTACAGGTATAAAGTAATCGAGATAGATATAGACTTCCATATATCGAAATGACAAGGATCGAAAAGAATTTGTTTGAGCTATGTCCGTTCGTCTGTCCGTTAACACGGTAACTTGAGAAAATATCGAGATATCTTCACCAAATTTGGTATGCGGGCTTATTTAGACTCAGAACAGTTTGGTATTGAAAATGAACAAAATCGGACGATAACCATGCCCCCTTTTCCTATATCGAAAATATCGAAAAATTTAAAAATGAGATAATTCGGAAACGAATACCACTAAATTAATGAAATTTGGTAGGTGGATTGTTTTTATAACGCAAAACAAAAGTTCAGTAAAATTTTGGAATATGGTTATGGCAACGCCCACATTTATAGGAAGCAAATTTAGAAGTTTAACAACCTGTAAATCAATAGCCGTTGGAGATATAACATTGAAATTTGGAGTAGACATTTTGTTCGTAGCGACCACTGCTTGCTGTGAAAATGAGCTAAATCGGCTGAAAGCCACGCTTTATTTTTATTATACCCAGCTGTACTTGTACACAGGGTATTATAACTTTGTTTGGATAACGGTTGGCTGTACAGGTATAAAGTAATCGAGATAGATATAGACTTCCATATATCAAAATGACCAGGATCGACAAAAAATTTGATTGAGCTATGTCCGTCCGTCTGTCCGTCGGTCCGTCTGCCCGTTAACAGGATAACTTGAGCAAATATTGAGATACCTTCACCAAATTCGGTATGCGGCCTTATTAAGACTCAGAACAGATTGGTAAGAAATTTGGTAGGTGGATTGATTTTATAACGCAAAACAAAAGTTCAGTAAAATTTTTGAATATGGTTATGGCAACGCCCACATTTATTTGGCGTAGACATTTTGTTCGTAACGACCACTGCTTGCTGTGAAAATGAGCTAAATCGGCTGAAAGCAACGCTTTATTTTTATTATACCCAGCTGTACTTGTACACAGGGTATTAAAACTTTGTTTGGATAACGGTTGGCTGTACAGGTATAAAGTAATCGAGATAGATATAGACTTCCATATATCAAAATGACCAGGATCGGAAAAAAATTTGATTGAGCTATGTCCGTCCGTCTGTCCGTCTGCCCGTTAACAGGATAACTTGAGCAAATATTGAGATACCTTCACCAAATTCGGTATGCGTCCTTATTTAGACTCAGAACAGATTGGTATTGAAAATGAACGAAAACGGACGATAACCACGCCCCCTTTTCCTATATCGAAAAATTTAAAAATGAGATAATTCGGAAACGAATACCACTACAATAATGAAATTTTGCTAGGTGGATTGATTTTATAACGCAAAACAAAAGTTCAGTAAAATTTCAGAATATGGTTATGGGAATGCCCACATTTATAAGAAGCAAATTTAGAAGTTTAACAAGCTGTAAATCAATAGCCGTTGGAGATATAACATTGAAATTTGGAGTAGACATTTTGTTCGTAGCGACCACTGCTTGCTGTGAAAATGAGCTAAATCGGCTGAAAGCCACGCTTTATTTTTATTATACCCAGCTGTACTTGTCCACAGGGTATTATAACTTTGTTTGGATAACGGTTGGCTGTACAGGTATAAAGTAATCGAGATAGATATAGACTTCCATATATCAAAATGACAAGGATCGAAAAGAATTTGTTTGAGCTATGTCCGTTCGTCTGTCCGTTAACACGGTAACTTGAGAAAATATCGAGATATCTTCACCAAATTTGGTATGCGGGCTTATTTAGACTCTGAACAGTTTGGTATTGAAAATGAACAAAATCGGACGATAACCATGCCCCCTTTTCCTATATCGAAAATATCGAAAAATTTAAAAATGAGATAATTCGGAAACGAATACCACTAAATTAATGAAATTTGGTAGGTGGATTGATTTTATAACGCAAAACAAAAGTTCAGTAAAATTTTGGAATATGGGTGTGGCAACGCCCACATTTAGATGAAGCAAATTTAGAAGTTTAACAACCTGTAAATCAATATCCGTTGGAGATATAACATTGAAATTTGGAGTAGACATTTTGTTCGTAGCGACCACTGCTTGCTGTGAAAATGAGCTAAATCGGCTGAAAGGCACGCTTTATTTTATTATACCCAGCTGTACTTGTACACAGGGTATTATAACTTTGTTTGGATAACGGTTGGCTGTACAGGTATAAAGTAATCGAGATAGATATAGACTTCCATATATCGAAATGACAAGGATCGAAAAGAATTTGTTTGAGCTATGTCCGTTCGTCTGTCCGTTAACACGGTAACTTGAGAAAATATCGAGATATCTTCACCAAATTTGGTATGCGGGCTTATTTAGACTCAGAACAGTTTGGTATTGAAAATGAACAAAATCGGACGATAACCATGCCCCCTTTTCCTATATCGAAAATATCGAAAAATTTAAAAATGAGATAATTCGGAAACGAATACCACTAAATTAATGAAATTTGGTAGGTGGATTGATTTTATAACGCAAAACAAAAGTTCATTAAAATTTTGGAATATGGTTATGGCAACGCCCACATTTATAGGAAGCAAATTTAGAAGTTTAACAACCTGTAAATCAATAGCCGTTGGAGATATAACATTGAAATTTGGAGTAGACATTTTGTTCGTAGCGACCACTGCTTGCTGTGAAAATGAGCTAAATCGGCTGAAAGCCACGCTTTATTTTTATTATACCCAGCTGTACTTGTACACAGGGTATTATAACTTTGTTTGGATAACGGTTGGCTGTACAGGTATAAAGTAATCGAGATAGATATAGACTTCCATATATCAAAATGACCAGGATCGACAAAAAATTTGATTGAGCTATGTCCGTCCGTCTGTCCGTCGGTCCGTCTGCCCGTTAACAGGATAACTTGAGCAAATATTGAGATACCTTCACCAAATTCGGTATGCGGGCTTATTAAGACTCAGAACAGATTGGTAAGAAATTTGGTAGGTGGATTGATTTTATAACGCAAAACAAAAGTTCAGTAAAATTTTTGAATATGGTTATGGCAACGCCCACATTTATTTGGCGTAGACATTTTGTTCGTAACGACCACTGCTTGCTGTGAAAATGAGCTAAATCGGCTGAAAGCCACGCTTTATTTTTATTATACCCAGCTGTACTTGTACACAGGGTATTAAAACTTTGTTTGGATAACGGTTGGCTGTACAGGTATAAAGTAATCGAGATAGATATAGACTTCCATATATCAAAATGACCAGGATCGGAAAAAAATTTGATTGAGCTATGTCCGTCCGTCTGTCCGTCTGCCCGTTAACAGGATAACTTGAGCAAATATTGAGATACCTTCACCAAATTCGGTATGCGTCCTTATTTAGACTCAGAACAGATTGGTATTGAAAATGAACGAAAACGGACGATAACCACGCCCCCTTTTCCTATATCGAAAAATTTAAAAATGAGATAATTCGGAAACGAATACCACTACAATAATGAAATTTTGCTAGGTGGATTGATTTTATAACGCAAAACAAAAGTTCAGTAAAATTTCAGAATATGGTTATGGGAATGCCCACATTTATAAGAAGCAAATTTAGAAGTTTAACAAGCTGTAAATCAATAGCCGTTGGAGATATAACATTGAAATTTGGAGTACACATTTTGTTCGTAGCGACCACTGCTTGCTGTGAAAATGAGCTAAATCGGCTGAAAGCCACGCTTTATTTTTATTATACCCAGCTGTACTTGTCCACAGGGTATTATAACTTTGTTTGGATAACGGTTGGCTGTACAGGTATAAAGTAATCGAGATAGATATAGACTTCCATATATCAAAATGACCAGGATCGAAAAAAAATTTGATTGAGCTATGTCCGTCCGTCTGTCCGTCGGTCCGTCTGCCCGTTAACAGGATAACTTGAGCAAATATTGAGATACCTTCACCAAATTCGGTATGCGGGCTTATTTAGACTCAGAACAGATTGGTAAGAAATTTGGTAGGTGGATTGATTTTATAACGCAAAACAAAAGTTCAGTAAAATTTTGGAATATGGTTATGGCAACGCCCACATTTATTTGGCGTAGACATTTTGTTCGTAGCGACCACTGCTTGCTGTGAAAATGAGCTAAATCGGCTGAAAGCAACGCTTTATTTTTATTGTACCCAGCTGTACTTGTACACAGGGTATTATAACTTTGTTTGGATAACAGTTGGCTGTACAGGTATAAAGTAATCGAGATAGATATAGACTTCCATATATCAAAATGACCAGGATCGGAAAAAAATTTGATTGAGCTATGTCCGTCCGTCTGTCCGTCTGCCCGTTAACAGGATAACTTGAGCAAATATTGAGATACCTTCACCAAATTCGGTATGCGTCCTTATTTAGACTCAGAACAGATTGGTATTGAAAATGAACGAAATCGGACGATAACCACGCCCCCTTTTCCTATATCGAAAATATCGAAAAATTTAAAAATGAGATAATTCGGAAACGAATACCACTACAATAATGAAATTTTGCTAGGTGGATTGATTTTATAACGCAAAACAAAAGTTCAGTAAAATTTCAGAATATGGTTATGGCAACGCCCACATTTATAAGAAGCAAATTTAGAAGTTTAACAAGCTGTAAATCAATAGCCGTTGGAGATATAACATTGAAATTTGGAGTAGACATTTTGTTCGTAGCGACCACTGCTTGCTGTGAAAATGAGCTAAATCGGCTGAAAGCCACGCTTTATTTTTATTATACCCAGCTATACTTTGTTTGGATAACGGTTGTTTGTACAGGTATAAAGTAATCGAGATAGATATAGACTTCCATATATCAAAACGACCAGGATCGAAAAAAATTTGATGGAGCTATGTCCGTTCGTCTGGCCGTTAACACGATAAGTTGAGCAAATATCGAGATTGGTATTGAAAATGCACGAAATCAAGATGACCGGGATCGAAAAAAATTTGACTGAGCCATTTCCATCCATCTGTCCGTCTATTCGTCCGTCCGTCTGTCCGTTAACACGGTAACTTGAGAAAATATCGAGATATCTTCACCAAATTCGGTATGCGGGCTTATTTAGACTCAGAACAGATTGGTATTGAAAATGAACGAAAGCGGAAGACAACCACGCCCTCTTTTCCTATATCGAAAAATTTAAAAATGAGATAATTCGGAAACGAATACCACTAAAATAATGAAATTTTGCTAGGGGGATTGGTTTTATAACGCAAAACAAAAGCTCAGTAAAATTTCGGAATATGGTTATGGCAACGCCCACATTTATAAGAAGCAAATTTAGAAGTTTAACAAGCTGTAAATCAATAGCCGTTGGAGATATAACATTGAAATTTGGCATAGACATTTTGTTCGTAGCGACCACTGCTTGTTGTGAAAATGAGCTAAATCGGCTGAAAGCCACGCTTTATTTTTATTATAACCAGCTGTACTTGTACACAGGGTATTATAACTTTGTTTGGATAGCGGTTGGCTGTACAGGTATAAAGTAATCGAGATAGATATAGACTTCCATATATCAAAATGACCACGATCGAAAAAATCTTTGATTGAGCTATGTCCGTGCGTCTGTCCGTTAACACGATAAGTTGAGCAAATATCGAGATTGGTATTGAAAATGAACGAAATCAAGATGACCGGGATCGAAAAAAATTTGACTGAGCCATTTCCATCCATCTGTCCGTCTATTCGTCCGTCCGTCTGTCCGTTAACACGGTAACTTGAGAAAATATCGAGATATCTTCACCAAATTCGGTATGCGGGCTTATTTAGACTCAGAACAGATTGGTATTGAAAATGAACGAAATCGGACGATAACCACGCCCCATTTTCCGAAATCAAGATGACCGGGATCGAAAAAAACATGACTGAACCATTTCCATCCATCTGTTCGTCTATGCGTCCGTCCGTCTGTCCGTTAACACGGTAACTTGAGAAAATATCGAGATATCTTCACCAAATTCGGTATGCGGGCTTATTTAGACTCAGAACAGATTGGTATTGAAAATGAACGAAAGCGGGAGACAACCACGCCCTCTTTTCCTATATCGAAAAATTTTAAAATGAGATAATTCGGAAACGAATACCACTAAATTAATGAAATTTGGTAGGTGGATTGATTTTACAACGCAAAACAAAAGTTCAGTAAAATTTTGGAATATGGTTATGGCAACGCCCACATTTAGATGAAGCAAATTTAGAAGTTTAACAACCTGTAAATCAATAGCCGTTGGAGATATAACATTGAAATTTGGCGTAGAAATTTTGTTCGTAGCGGCCACTGCTTGCTGTGAAAATGAGCTAAATCGGCTGAAAGCCACGCTTTATTTTTATTATACCCAGTAACGGTTGGCTGTACAGGTATAAGGTAATCGAGATAGATATAGACTTCCATATATCGAAATGACAAGGATCGAAAAGAATTTGTTTGAGCTATGTCCGTCCGTCTGTCCGTTAACACGGTAACTTGAGAAAATATATAGATATCTTAACCAAGTTCGGTATGCGCGCTTATTTAGACTCAGAACAGATTGGTATTGAAAATGAACGAAAGCGGAAGACAACCACGCCCCCTTTTCCTATATCGAAACATTTAAAAATGAGATAATTCGGAAACGAATACCACTAAAATAATGAAATTTTGCTAGGTGGATTGATTTTATAACGCTAAACAAAAGTTCAGTAAAATTTCGGAATATGGTTATGGCAACGCCCACATTTAGATGAAGCAAATTTAGAAGTTTAACAACCTGTAAATCAATAGCCGTTGGAGATATAACATTGAAATTTGGCGTAGAAATTTTGTTCGTAGCGACCACTGCTTGCTGTGAAAATGAGCTAAATCGGCTGAAAGCCACGCTTTATTTTTATTATACCCAGCTGTATTTGTACACAGGGTATTATAACTTTGTTTGGATAACGGTTGGCTGTACAGGTATAAAGTAATCGAGATAGATATAGACTTCCATATATCAAAATGACCAGGATCGAAAAAAATTTGATTGAGCTATGTCCGTTCGTCTGTCCGTTAACACGATAAGTTGAGCAAATATCGAGATTGGTATTGAAAATGAACGAAATTAAAATGACCGGGATCGAAAAAAACTTGACTGAGCCATGTCCGTCCATCTGTCCGTCTGTCCGTCCGTCCGTCTCTCCGTTAACACGGTAACTTGAGAAAATATCGAGATATCTTCACCAAATTCCGTATGCGGGCTTATTTAGACTCAGAACAGATTGGTATTGAAAATGAACGAAAGCGGAAGACAACCACGCCCCCTTTTCCTATATCGAAACATTTAAAAATGAGATAATTCGGAAACGAATACCACTAAAATAATGAAATTTTGCTAGGTGGATTGATTTTATAACGCTAAACAAAAGTTCAGTAAAATTTCGGA
This sequence comes from Merzomyia westermanni, assembly GCA_949987695.1. Taxonomy (NCBI): domain Eukaryota; kingdom Metazoa; phylum Arthropoda; class Insecta; order Diptera; family Tephritidae; genus Merzomyia; species Merzomyia westermanni. The sequence goes on from OX465292.1 coordinate 80,490,189, forward strand.
ATATGGTTATGGCAACGCCCACATTTAGATGAAGCAAATTTAGAAGTTTAACAACCTGTAAATCAATAGCCGTTGGAGATATAACATTGAAATTTGGCGTAGAAATTTTGTTCGTAGCGACCACTGCTTGCTGTGAAAATGAGCTAAATCGGCTGAAAGCCACGCTTTATTTTTATTATACCCAGCTGTATTTGTACACAGGGTATTATAACTTTGTTTGGATAACGGTTGGCTGTACAGGTATAAAGTAATCGAGATAGATATAGACTTCCATATATCAAAATGACCAGGATCGAAAAGAATTTGTTTGAGCTATGTCCGTTCGTCTGTCCATTAACACGGTAAGTTGAGCAAATATCGAGATTGGTATTGAAAATGAACGAAATCAAGATGACCGGGATCGAAAAAATGTGACTGAGCCATTTCCATCCATCTGTCCGTCTATTCGTCCGTCCGTCTGTCCGTTAACACGGTAACTTGAGAAAATATCGAGATATCTTCACCAAATTCGGTATGCGGGCTTATTTAGACTCAGAACAGATTGGTATTGAAAATGAACGAAAGCGGAAGACAACCACGCCCCCTTTTCCTATATCGAAACATTTAAAAATGAGATAATTCGGAAACGAATACCACTAAAATAATGAAATTTTGCTAGGTGGATTGATTTTATAACGCTAAACAAAAGTTCAGTAAAATTTCGGAATATGGTTATGGCAACGCCCACATTTAGATGAAGCAAATTTAGAAGTTTAACAACCTGTAAATCAATAGCCGTTGGAGATATAACATTGAAATTTGGCGTAGAAATTTTGTTCGTAGCGACCACTGCTTGCTGTGAAAATGAGCTAAATCGGCTGAAAGCCACGCTTTATTTTTATTATACCCAGCTGTATTTGTACACAGGGTATTATAACTTTGTTTGGATAACGGTTGGCTGTACAGGTATAAAGTAATCGAGATAGATATAGACTTCCATATATCAAAATGACCAGGATCGAAAAAAATTTGATTGAGCTATGTCCGTTCGTCTGTCCGTTAACACGATAAGTTGAGCAAATATCGAGATTGGTATTGAAAATGAACGAAATTAAAATGACCGGGATCGAAAAAAACTTGACTGAGCCATGTCCGTCCATCTGTCCGTCTGTCCGTCCGTCCGTCTCTCCGTTAACACGGTAACTTGAGAAAATATCGAGATATCTTCACCAAATTCCGTATGCGGGCTTATTTAAACTCAGAACAGATTGGTATTGAAAATGAACGAAAGCGGAAGACAACCACGCCCCCTTTTCCTATATCGAAACATTTAAAAATGAGATAATTCGGAAACGAATACCACTAAAATAATGAAATTTTGCTAGGTGGATTGATTTTATAACGCAAAACAAAAGTTCAGTAAAATTTCGGAATATGGTTATTGCAACGCCCACATTTATAAGAAGCAAATTTAGAAGTTTAACAAGCTGTAAATCAATAGCCGTTGGAGATATAACATTGAAATTTGGAGTAGACATTTTGTTCGTAGCGACCACTGCTTGCTCTGAAAATGAGCTAAATCGGCTGAAAGCCACGCTTTATTTTTATTATACCCAGCTGTACTTGTACACAGGGTATTATAACTTTGTTTGGATAACGTTTGGCTGTACAGGTATAAAGTAATCGAGATAGATATAGACTTCCATATATCAAAATGACCAGGATCGAAAAAAATTTGATTGAGCTATGTCCGTTCGTCTGTCCGTTAACACGATAAGTTGAGCAAATATCGAGATTGGTATTGAAAATGAACGAAATCAAAATGACCGGGATCGAAAAAAACTTGACTGAGCCATGTCCGTCCATCTGTCCGTCTGTCCGTCCGTCCGTCTCTCCGTTAACACGGTAACTTGAGAAAATATCGAGATATCTTCACCAAATTCGGTATGCGGGCTTATTTAGACTCAGAACAGATTGGTATTGAAAATGAACGAAAGCGGAAGACAACCACGCCCTCTTTTCCTTTATCGAAAAATTTTAAAATGAGATAATTCGGAAACGAATACCACTAAATTAATGAAATTTGGTAGGTGGATTGATTTTACAACGCAAAACACAAGTTCAGTAAAATTTTGGAATATGGCTATTGCACCGCCCACATTTATAGGAAGCAAATTTAGAAGTTTAACAAGCTGTAAATCAATAGCCGTTGGAGATATAACATTGAAATTTGGAGTAGACATTTTGTTCGTAGCGACCACTGCTTGCTGTGAAAATGAGCTAAATCGACTGAAAGCCACGCTTTATTTTTATTATACCCAGCTGTACTTGTACACAGGGTATTATAACTTTGTTTGGATAACGGTTAGCTGTACAGGTATAAAGTAATCGAGATAGATATAGACTTCCATATATCAAAATGACCAGGATCGAAAAAAATTTGATTGAGCTATGTCCGTTCGTCTGTCCGTTAACACGATAAGTTGAGCAAATATCGAGATTGGTATTGAAAATGAACGAAATCAAAATGACCGGGATCGAAAAAAACTTGACTGAGCCATGTCCGTCCATCTGTCCGTCTGTCCGTCCGTCCGTCTCTCCGTTAACACGGTAACTTGAGAAAATATCGAGATATCTTCACCAAATTCGGTATGCGGGCTTATTTAGACTCAGAACAGATTGGTATTGAAAATGAACGAAAGCGGAAGACAACCACGCCCTCTTTTCCTGTATCGAAAAATTTTAAAATGAGATAATTCGGAAACGAATACCACTAAATTAATGAAATTTGGTAGGTGGATTGATTTTACAACGCAAAACAAAAGTTCAGTAAAATTTTGGAATATGGTTATGGCAACGCCCACATTTAGATGAAGCAAATTTAGAAGTTTAACAACCTGTAAATCAATAGCCGTTGGAGATATAACATTGAAATTTGGCGTAGAAATTTTGTTCGTAGCGACCACTGCTTGCTGTGAAAATGAGCTAAATCGGCTGAAAGCCACGCTTTATTTTTATTATACCCAGCTGTACTTGTACACAGGGTATTATAACTTTGTTTGGATAACGGTTGGCTGTACAGGTATAAAGTAATAGAGATAGATATAGACTTCCATATATCGAAATGACAAGGATCGAAAAGAATTTGTTTGAGCTATGTCCGTTCGTCTGTCCGTTAACACGATAAGTTGAGCAAATATCGAGATTGGTATTGAAAATGAACGAAATCAAGATGACCGGGATCGAAAAAAATTTGACTGAGCCACTTCCATCCATCTGTCCGTCTATTCGTCCGTCCGTCTGTCCGTTAACACGGTAACTTGAGAAAATATCGAGATATCTTCACCAAATTCCGTATGCGGGCTTATTTAGACTCAGAACAGATTGGTATTGAAAATGAACAAAATCGGACGATAACCACGCCCCCTTTTCCTATATCGAAAATATCAAAAAATTTAAAAATGAGATAAATCGGAAACGAATACCACTAAAATAATGAAATTTTGCTAGGTGGATTGATTTTATAACGCAAAACACAAGTTCAGTAAAATTTTGGAATATGGCTATTGCAACGCCCACATTTATAGGAAGCAAATTTAGAAGTTTAACAACCTGTAAATCAATAGCCGTTGGAGATATAACATTGAAATTTGGCGTAGAAATTTTGTTCGTAGCGACCACTGCTTGCTGTGAAAATGAGCTAAATCGGCTGAAAGCCACGCTTTATTTTTATTATACCCAGCTGTACTTGTACACAGGGTATTATAACTTTGTTTGGATAACGTTTGGCTGTACAGGTATAAAGTAATCGAGATAGATATAGACTTCCATATATCAAAATGACCAGGATCGAAAAAAATTTGATTGAGCTATGTCCGTTCGTCTGTCCGTTAACACGATAAGTTGAGCAAATATCGAGATTGGTATTGAAAATGAACGAAATCAAAATGACCGGGATCGAAAAAGACTTGACTGAGCCATGTCCGTCCATCTGTCCGTCTGTCCGTCCGTCCGTCTCTCCGTTAACACGGTAACTTGAGAAAATATCGAGATATCTTCACCAAATTCGGTATGCGGGCTTATTTAGACTCAGAACAGATTGGTATTGAAAATGAACGAAAGCGGAAGACAACCACGCCCTCTTTTCCTGTATCGAAAAATTTTAAAATGAGATAATTCGGAAACGAATACCACTAAATTAATGAAATTTGGTAGGTGGATTGATTTTACAACGCAAAACACAAGTTCAGTAAAATTTTGGAATATGGCTATTGCACCGCCCACATTTATAGGAAGCAAATTTAGAAGTTTAACAAGCTGTAAATCAATAGCCGTTGGAGATATAACATTGAAATTTGGAGTAGACATTTTGTTCGTAGCGACCACTGCTTGCTGTGAAAATGAGCTAAATCGGCTGAAAGCCACGCTTTATTTTTGTTATACCCAGCTGTACTTGTACACAGGGTATTATAACTTTGTTTGGATAACGGTTGGCTGTACAGGTATAAAGTAATCGAGATAGATATAGACTTCCATATATCAAAATGACCAGGATCGAAAAAAATTTGATTGAGCTATGTCCGTTCGTCTGTCCGTTAACACGATAAGTTGAGCAAATATCGAGATTGGTATTGAAAATGAACGAAATTAAAATGACCGGGATCGAAAAAAACTTGACTGAGCCATGTCCGTCCATCTGTCCGTCTGTCCGTCCGTCCGTTAACACGGTAACTTGAGAAAATATCGAGATATCTTCACCAAATTCGGTATGCGGGCTTATTTAGACTCAGAACAGATTGGTATTGAAAATGAACGAAAGCGGAAGACAACCACGCCCCCTTTTCCTATATCGAAACATTTAAAAATGAGATAATTCGGAAACGAATACCACTAAAATAATGAAATTTTGCTAGGTGGATTGATTTTATAACGCTAAACAAAAGTTCAGTAAAATTTCGGAATATGGTTATTGCAACGCCCACATTTATAAGAAGCAAATTTAGAAGTTTAACAAGCTGTAAATCAATAGCCGTTGGAGATATAACATTGAAATTTGGAGTAGACATTTTGTTCGTAGCGACCACTGCTTGCTGTGAAAATGAGCTAAATCGACTGAAAGCCACGCTTTATTTTTATTATACCCAGCTGTACTTGTACACAGGGTATTATAACTTTGTTTGGATAACGGTTGGCTGTACAGGTATAAAGTAATCGAGATAGATATAGACTTCCATATATCAAAATGACCAGGATCGAAAAAAATTTGATTGAGCTATGTCCGTTCGTCTGTCCGTTAACACGATAAGTTGAGCAAATATCGAGATTGGTATTGAAAATGAACGAAATCAAAATGACCGGGATCGAAAAAAACTTGACTGAGCCATGTCCGTCCATCTGTCCGTCTGTCCGTCCGTCCGTCTCTCCGTTAACACGGTAACTTGAGAAAATATCGAGATATCTTCACCAAATTCGGTATGCGGGCTTATTTAGACTCAGAACAGATTGGTATTGAAAATGAACGAAAGCGGAAGACAACCACGCCCTCTTTTCCTGTATCGAAAAATTTTAAAATGAGATAATTCGGAAACGAATACCACTAAATTAATGAAATTTGGTAGGTGGATTGATTTTACAACGCAAAACAAAAGTTCAGTAAAATTTTGGAATATGGTTATGGCAACGCCCACATTTAGATGAAGCAAATTTAGAAGTTTAACAACCTGTAAATCAATAGCCGTTGGAGATATAACATTGAAATTTGGCGTAGAAATTTTGTTCGTAGCGACCACTGCTTGCTGTGAAAATGAGCTAAATCGGCTGAAAGTCACGCTTTATTTTTATTATACCCAGCTGTACTTGTACACAGGGTATTATAACTTTGTTTGGATAACGGTTGGCTGTACAGGTATAAAGTAATCGAGATAGATATAGACTTCCATATATCGAAATGACAAGGATCGAAAAGAATTTGTTTGAGCTATGTCCGTTCGTCTGTCCGTTAACACGATAAGTTGAGCAAATATCGAGATTGGTATTGAAAATGAACGAAATCAAGATGACCGGGATCGAAAAAAATTTGACTGAGCCATTTCCATCCATCTGTCCGTCTATTCGTCCGTCCGTCTGTCCGTTAACACGGTAACTTGAGAAAATATCGAGATATCTTCACCAAATTCCGTATGCGGGCTTATTTAGACTCAGAACAGATTGGTATTGAAAATGAACAAAATCGGACGATAACCACGCCCCCTTTTCCTATATCGAAAATATCAAAAAATTTAAAAATGAGATAAATCGGAAACGAATACCACTAAAATAATGAAATTTTGCTAGGTGGATTGATTTTATAACGCAAAACACAAGTTCAGTAAAATTTTGGAATATGGCTATTGCAACGCCCACATTTATAGGAAGCAAATTTAGAAGTTTAACAAGCTGTAAATCAATAGCCGTTGGAGATATAACATTGAAATTTGGCGTAGAAATTTTGTTCGTAGCGACCACTGCTTGCTGTGAAAATGAGCTAAATCGGCTGAAAGCCACGCTTTATTTTTATTATACCCAGCTGTACTTGTACACAGGGTATTATAACTTTGTTTGGATAACGTTTGGCTGTACAGGTATAAAGTAATCGAGATAGATATAGACTTCCATATATCAAAATGACCAGGATCGAAAAAAATTTGATTGAGCTATGTCCGTTCGTCTGTCCGTTAACACGATAAGTTGAGCAAATATCGAGATTGGTATTGAAAATGAACGAAATCAAAATGACCGGGATCGAAAAAGACTTGACTGAGCCATGTCCGTCCATCTGTCCGTCTGTCCGTCTGTCCGTCTCTCCGTTAACACGGTAACTTGAGAAAATATCGAGATATCTTCACCAAATTCGGTATGCGGGCTTATTTAGACTCAGAACAGATTGGTATTGAAAATGAACGAAAGCGGAAGACAACCACGCCCTCTTTTCCTGTATCGAAAAATTTTAAAATGAGATAATTCGGAAACGAATACCACTAAATTAATGAAATTTGGTAGGTGGATTGATTTTACAACGCAACACACAAGTTCAGTAAAATTTTGGAATATGGCTATTGCACCGCCCACATTTATAGGAAGCAAATTTAGAAGTTTAACAAGCTGTAAATCAATAGCCGTTGGAGATATAACATTGAAATTTGGAGTAGACATTTTGTTCGTAGCGACCACTGCTTGCTGCGAAAATGAGCTAAATCGGCTGAAAGCCACGCTTTATTTTTGTTATACCCAGCTGTACTTGTACACAGGGTATTATAACTTTGTTTGGATAACGGTTGGCTGTACAGGTATAAAGTAATCGAGATAGATATAGACTTCCATATATCAAAATGACCAGGATCGAAAAAAATTTGATTGAGCTATGTCCGTTCGTCTGTCCGTTAACACGATAAGTTGAGCAAATATCGAGATTGGTATTGAAAATGAACGAAATTAAAATGACCGGGATCGAAAAAAACTTGACTGAGCCATGTCCGTCCATCTGTCCGTCTGTCCGTCCGTCCGTCTCTCCGTTAACACGGTAACTTGAGCAAATATCGAGATATCTTCACCAAATTCGGTATGCGGGCTTATTTAGACTCAGAACAGATTGGTATTGAAAATGAACGAAAGCGGAAGACAACCACGCCCCCTTTTCCTATATCGAAACATTTAAAAATGAGATAATTCGGAAACGAATACCACTAAAATAATGAAATTTTGCTAGGTGGATTGGTTTTATAACGCTAAACAAAAGTTCAGTAAAATTTCGGAATATGGTTATTGCAACGCCCACATTTATAAGAAGCAAATTTAGAAGTTTAACAAGCTGTAAATCAATAGCCGTTGGAGATATAACATTGAAATTTGGAGTAGACATTTTGTTCGTAGCGACCACTGCTTGCTGTGAAAATGAGCTAAATCGACTGAAAGCCACGCTTTATTTTTATTATACCCAGCTGTACTTGTACACAGGGTATTATAACTTTGTTTGGATAACGGTTGGCTGTACAGGTATAAAGTAATCGAGATAGATATAGACTTCCATATATCAAAATGACCAGGATCGAAAAAAATTTGATTGAGCTATGTCCGTTCGTCTGTCCGTTAACACGATAAGTTGAGCAAATATCGAGATTGGTATTGAAAATGAACGAAATCAAAATGACCGGGATCGAAAAAAACTTGACTGAGCCATGTCCGTCCATCTGTCCGTCTGTCCGTCCGTCCGTCTCTCCGTTAACACGGTAACTTGAGAAAATATCGAGATATCTTCACCAAATTCGGTATGCGGGCTTATTTAGACTCAGAACAGATTGGTATTGAAAATGAACGAAAGCGGAAGACAACCACGCCCTCTTTTCCTGTATCGAAAAATTTTAAAATGAGATAATTCGGAAACGAATACCACTAAATTAATGAAATTTGGTAGGTGGATTGATTTTACAACGCAAAACAAAAGTTCAGTAAAATTTTGGAATATGGTTATGGCAACGCCCACATTTAGATGAAGCAAATTTAGAAGTTTAACAACCTGTAAATCAATAGCCGTTGGAGATATAACATTGAAATTTGGCGTAGAAATTTTGTTCGTAGCGACCACTGCTTGCTGTGAAAATGAGCTAAATCGGCTGAAAGCCACGCTTTATTTTTATTATACCCAGCTGTACTTGTACACAGGGTATTATAACTTTGTTTGGATAACGGTTGGCTGTACAGGTATAAAGTAATCGAGATAGATATAGACTTCCATATATCGAAATGACAAGGATCGAAAAGAATTTGTTTGAGCTATGTCCGTTCGTCTGTCCGTTAACACGATAAGTTGAGCAAATATCGAGATTGGTATTGAAAATGAACGAAATCAAGATGACCGGGATCGAAAAAAATTTGACTGAGCCATTTCCATCCATCTGTCCGTCTATTCGTCCGTCCGTCTGTCCGTTAACACGGTAACTTGAGAAAATATCGAGATATCTTCACCAAATTCCGTATGCGGGCTTATTTAGACTCAGAACAGATTGGTATTGAAAATGAACAAAATCGGACGATAACCACGCCCCCTTTTCCTGTATCGAAAATATCAAAAAATTTAAAAATGAGATAAATCGGAAACGAATACCACTAAAATAATGAAATTTTGCTAGGTGGATTGATTTTATAACGCAAAACACAAGTTCAGTAAAATTTTGGAATATGGCTATTGCAACGCCCACATTTATAGGAAGCAAATTTAGAAGTTTAACAAGCTGTAAATCAATAGCCGTTGGAGATATAACATTGAAATTTGGCGTAGAAATTTTGTTCGTAGCGACCACTGCTTGCTGTGAAAATGAGCTAAATCGGCTGAAAGCCACGCTTTATTTTTATTATACCCAGCTGTACTTGTACACAGGGTATTATAACTTTGTTTGGATAACGCTTGGCTGTACAGGTATAAAGTAATCGAGATAGATATAGACTTCCATATATCGAAATGACAAGGATCGAAAAGAATTTGTTTGAGCTATGTCCGTTCGTCTGTCCGTTAACACGATAAGTTGAGCAAATATCGAGATTGGTATTGAAAATGAACGAAATCAAGATGACCGGGATCGAAAAAAATTTGACTGAGCCATTTCCATCCATCTGTCCGTCTGTCCGTCCGTCCGTCTCTCCGTTAACACGGTAACTTGAGAAAATATCGAGATATCTTCACCAAATTCGGTATGCGGGCTTATTTAAACTCAGAACAGATTGGTATTGAAAATGAACGAAAGCGGAAGACAACCACGCCCCCTTTTCCTATATCGAAACATTTAAAAATGAGATAATTCGGAAACGAATACCACTAAAATAATGAAATTTTGCTAGGTGGATTGATTTTATAACGCAAAACAAAAGTTCAGTAAAATTTCGGAATATGGTTATTGCAACGCCCACATTTATAAGAAGCAAATTTAGAAGTTTAACAAGCTGTAAATCAATAGCCGTTGGAGATATAACATTGAAATTTGGAGTAGACATTTTGTTCGTAGCGACCACTGCTTGCTGTGAAAATGAGCTAAATCGGCTGAAAGCCACGCTTTATTTTTATTATACCCAGCTGTACTTGTACACAGGGTATTATAACTTTGTTTGGATAACGTTTGGCTGTACAGGTATAAAGTAATCGAGATAGATATAGACTTCCATGTATCAAAATGACCAGGATCGAAAAAAATTTGATTGAGCTATGTCCGTTCGTCTGTCCGTTAACACGATAAGTTGAGCAAATATCGAGATTGGTATTGAAAATGAACGAAATCAAAATGACCGGGATCGAAAAAAACTTGACTGAGCCATGTCCGTCCATCTGTCCGTCTGTCCGTCCGTCCGTCTCTCCGTTAACACGGTAACTTGAGAAAATATCGAGATATCTTCACCAAATTCGGTATGCGGGCTTATTTAGACTCAGAACAGATTGGTATTGAAAATGAACGAAAGCGGAAGACAACCACGCCCTCTTTTCCTGTATCGAAAAATTTTAAAATGAGATAATTCGGAAACGAATACCACTAAATTAATGAAATTTGGTAGGTGGATTGATTTTACAACGCAAAACAAAAGTTCAGTAAAATTTTGGAATATGGTTATGGCAACGCCCACATTTAGATGAAGCAAATTTAGAAGTTTAACAACCTGTAAATCAATAGCCGTTGGAGATATAACATTGAAATTTGGCGTAGAAATTTTGTTCGTAGCGACCACTGCTTGCTGTGAAAATGAGCTAAATCGGCTGAAAGCCACGCTTTATTTTTATTATACCCAGCTGTACTTGTACACAGGGTATTATAACTTTGTTTGGATAACGGTGGGCTGTACAGGTATAAAGTAATCGAGATAGATATAGACTTCCATATATCGAAATGACAAGGATCGAAAAGAATTTGTTTGAGCTATGTCCGTTCGTCTGTCCGTTAACACGATAAGTTGAGCAAATATCGAGATTGGTATTGAAAATGAACGAAATCAAGATGACCGGGATCGAAAAAAATTTGACTGAGCCATTTCCATCCATCTGTCCGTCTATTCGTCCGTCCGTCTGTCCGTTAACACGGTAACTTGAGAAAATATCGAGATATCTTCACCAAATTCCGTATGCGGGCTTATTTAGACTCAGAACAGATTGGTATTGAAAATGAACGAAATCGGACGATAACCACGCCCCCTTTTCCTATATCGAAACATTTAAAAATGAGATAATTCGGAAACGAATACCACTAAAATAATGAAATTTTGCTAGGTGGATTGATTTTATAACGCAAAACAAAAGTTCAGTAAAATTTCGGAATATGGTTATTGCAACGCCCACATTTATAAGAAGCAAATTTAGAAGTTTAACAAGCTGTAAATCAATAGCCGTTGGAGATATAACATTGAAATTTGGAGTAGACATTTTGTTCGTAGCGACCACTGCTTGCTGTGAAAATGAGCTAAATCGGCTGAAAGCCACGCTTTATTTTTATTATACCCAGCTGTACTTGTACACAGGGTATTATAACTTTGTTTGGATAACGTTTGGCTGTACAGGTATAAAGTAATCGAGATAGATATAGACTTCCATATATCAAAATGACCAGGATCGAAAAAAATTTGATTGAGCTATGTCCGTTCGTCTGTCCGTTAACACGATAAGTTGAGCAAATATCGAGATTGGTATTGAAAATGAACGAAATCAAAATGACCGGGATCGAAAAAGACTTGACTGAGCCATGTCCGTCCATCTGTCCATCTGTCCGTCTGTCCGTCTGTCCGTCTCTCCGTTAACACGGTAACTTGAGAAAATATCGAGATATCTTCACCAAATTCGGTATGCGGGCTTATTTAGACTCAGAACAGATTGGTATTGAAAATGAACGAAAGCGGAAGACAACCACGCCCTCTTTTCCTGTATCGAAAAATTTTAAAATGAGATAATTCGGAAACGAATACCACTAAATTAATGAAATTTGGTAGGTGGATTGATTTTACAACGCAACACACAAGTTCAGTAAAATTTTGGAATATGGCTATTGCACCGCCCACATTTATAGGAAGCAAATTTAGAAGTTTAACAAGCTGTAAATCAATAGCCGTTGGAGATATAACATTGAAATTTGGAGTAGACATTTTGTTCGTAGCGACCACTGCTTGCTGCGAAAATGAGCTAAATCGGCTGAAAGCCACGCTTTATTTTTGTTATACCCAGCTGTACTTGTACACAGGGTATTATAACTTTGTTTGGATAACGGTTGGCTGTACAGGTATAAAGTAATCGAGATAGATATAGACTTCCATATATCAAAATGACCAGGATCGAAAAAAATTTGATTGAGCTATGTCCGTTCGTCTGTCCGTTAACACGATAAGTTGAGCAAATATCGAGATTGGTATTGAAAATGAACGAAATTAAAATGACCGGGATCGAAAAAAACTTGACTGAGCCATGTCCGTCCATCTGTCCGTCTGTCCGTCCGTCCGTCTCTCCGTTAACACGGTAACTTGAGCAAATATCGAGATATCTTCACCAAATTCGGTATGCGGGCTTATTTAGACTCAGAACAGATTGGTATTGAAAATGAACGAAAGCGGAAGACAACCACGCCCCCTTTTCCTATATCGAAACATTTAAAAATGAGATAATTCGGAAACGAATACCACTAAAATAATGAAATTTTGCTAGGTGGATTGATTTTATAACGCTAAACAAAAGTTCAGTAAAATTTCGGAATATGGTTATTGCAACGCCCACATTTATAAGAAGCAAATTTAGAAGTTTAACAAGCTGTAAATCAATAGCCGTTGGAGATATAACATTGAAATTTGGAGTAGACATTTTGTTCGTAGCGACCACTGCTTGCTGTGAAAATGAGCTAAATCGACTGAAAGCCACGCTTTATTTTTATTATACCCAGCTGTACTTGTACACAGGGTATTATAACTTTGTTTGGATAACGGTTGGCTGTACAGGTATAAAGTAATCGAGATAGATGTAGACTTCCATATATCAAAATGACCAGGATCGAAAAAAATTTGATTGAGCTATGTCCGTTCGTCTGTCCGTTAACACGATAAGTTGAGCAAATATCGAGATTGGTATTGAAAATGAACGAAATCAAAATGACCGGGATCGAAAAAAACTTGACTGAGCCATGTCCGTCCATCTGTCCGTCTGTCCGTCCGTCCGTCTCTCCGTTAACACGGTAACTTCAGAAAATATCGAGATATCTTCACCAAATTCGGTATGCGGGCTTATTTAGACTCAGAACAGATTGGTATTGAAAATGAACGAAAGCGGAAGACAACCACGCCCTCTTTTCCTGTATCGAAAAATTTTAAAATGAGATAATTCGGAAACGAATACCACTAAATTAATGAAATTTGGTAGGTGGATTGATTTTACAACGCAAAACAAAAGTTCAGTAAAATTTTGGAATATGGTTATGGCAACGCCCACATTTAGATGAAGCAAATTTAGAAGTTTAACAACCTGTAAATCAATAGCCGTTGGAGATATAACATTGAAATTTGGCGTAGAAATTTTGTTCGTAGCGACCACTGCTTGCTGTGAAAATGAGCTAAATCGGCTGAAAGCCACGCTTTATTTTTATTATACCCAGCTGTACTTGTACACAGGGTATTATAACTTTGTTTGGATAACGGTTGGCTGTACAGGTATAAAGTAATCGAGATAGATATAGACTTCCATATATCGAAATGACAAGGATCGAAAAGAATTTGTTTGAGCTATGTCCGTTCGTCTGTCCGTTAACACGATAAGTTGAGCAAATTTCGAGATTGGTATTGAAAATGAACGAAATCAAGATGACCGGGATCGAAAAAAATTTGACTGAGCCATTTCCATCCATCTGTCCGTCTATTCGTCCGTCCGTCTGTCCGTTAACACGGTAACTTGAGAAAATATCGAGATATCTTCACCAAATTCCGTATGCGGGCTTATTTAGACTCAGAACAGATTGGTATTGAAAATGAACAAAATCGGACGATAACCACGCCCCCTTTTCCTATATCGAAAATATCAAAAAATTTAAAAATGAGATAAATCGGAAACGAATACCACTAAAATAATGAAATTTTGCTAGGTGGATTGATTTTATAACGCAAAACACAAGTTCAGTAAAATTTTGGAATATGGCTATTGCAACGCCCACATTTATAGGAAGCAAATTTAGAAGTTTAACAAGCTGTAAATCAATAGCCGTTGGAGATATAACATTGAAATTTGGCGTAGAAATTTTGTTCGTAGCGACCACTGCTTGCTGTGAAAATGAGCTAAATCGGCTGAAAGCCACGCTTTATTTTTATTATACCCAGCTGTACTTGTACACAGGGTATTATAACTTTGTTTGGATAACGCTTGGCTGTACAGGTATAAAGTAATCGAGATAGATATAGACTTCCATATATCGAAATGACAAGGATCGAAAAGAATTTGTTTGAGCTATGTCCGTTCGTCTGTCCGTTAACACGATAAGTTGAGCAAATATCGAGATTGGTATTGAAAATGAACGAAATCAAGATGACCGGGATCGAAAAAAATTTGACTGAGCCATTTCCATCCATCTGTCCGTCTGTCCGTCCGTCCGTCTCTCCGTTAACACGGTAACTTGAGAAAATATCGAGATATCTTCACCAAATTCGGTATGCGGGCTTATTTAAACTCAGAACAGATTGGTATTGAAAATGAACGAAAGCGGAAGACAACCACGCCCCCTTTTCCTATATCGAAACATTTAAAAATGAGATAATTCGGAAACGAATACCACTAAAATAATGAAATTTTGCTAGGTGGATTGATTTTATAACGCAAAACAAAAGTTCAGTAAAATTTCGGAATATGGTTATTGCAACGCCCACATTTATAAGAAGCAAATTTAGAAGTTTAACAAGCTGTAAATCAATAGCCGTTGGAGATATAACATTGAAATTTGGAGTAGACATTTTGTTCGTAGCGACCACTGCTTGCTGTGAAAATGAGCTAAATCGGCTGAAAGCCACGCTTTATTTTTATTATACCCAGCTGTACTTGTACACAGGGTATTATAACTTTGTTTGGATAACGTTTGGCTGTACAGGTATAAAGTAATCGAGATAGATATAGACTTCCATGTATCAAAATGACCAGGATCGAAAAAAATTTGATTGAGCTATGTCCGTTCGTCTGTCCGTTAACACGATAAGTTGAGCAAATATCGAGATTGGTATTGAAAATGAACGAAATCAAAATGACCGGGATCGAAAAAAACTTGACTGAGCCATGTCCGTCCATCTGTCCGTCTGTCCGTCCGTCCGTCTCTCCGTTAACACGGTAACTTGAGAAAATATCGAGATATCTTCACCAAATTCGGTATGCGGGCTTATTTAGACTCAGAACAGATTGGTATTGAAAATGAACGAAAGCGGAAGACAACCACGCCCTCTTTTCCTGTATCGAAAAATTTTAAAATGAGATAATTCGGAAACGAATACCACTAAATTAATGAAATTTGGTAGGTGGATTGATTTTACAACGCAAAACAAAAGTTCAGTAAAATTTTGGAATATGGTTATGGCAACGCCCACATTTAGATGAAGCAAATTTAGAAGTTTAACAACCTGTAAATCAATAGCCGTTGGAGATATAACATTGAAATTTGGCGTAGAAATTTTGTTCGTAGCGACCACTGCTTGCTGTGAAAATGAGCTAAATCGGCTGAAAGCCACGCTTTATTTTTATTATACCCAGCTGTACTTGTACACAGGGTATTATAACTTTGTTTGGATAACGGTGGGCTGTACAGGTATAAAGTAATCGAGATAGATATAGACTTCCATATATCGAAATGACAAGGATCGAAAAGAATTTGTTTGAGCTATGTCCGTTCGTCTGTCCGTTAACACGATAAGTTGAGCAAATATCGAGATTGGTATTGAAAATGAACGAAATCAAGATGACCGGGATCGAAAAAAATTTGACTGAGCCATTTCCATCCATCTGTCCGTCTATTCGTCCGTCCGTCTGTCCGTTAACACGGTAACTTGAGAAAATATCGAGATATCTTCACCAAATTCCGTATGCGGGCTTATTTAGACTCAGAACAGATTGGTATTGAAAATGAACGAAATCGGACGATAACCACGCCCCCTTTTCCTATATCGAAACATTTAAAAATGAGATAATTCGGAAACGAATACCACTAAAATAATGAAATTTTGCTAGGTGGATTGATTTTATAACGCAAAACAAAAGTTCAGTAAAATTTCGGAATATGGTTATTGCAACGCCCACATTTATAAGAAGCAAATTTAGAAGTTTAACAAGCTGTAAATCAATAGCCGTTGGAGATATAACATTGAAATTTGGAGTAGACATTTTGTTCGTAGCGACCACTGCTTGCTGTGAAAATGAGCTAAATCGGCTGAAAGCCACGCTTTATTTTTATTATACCCAGCTGTACTTGTACACAGGGTATTATAACTTTGTTTGGATAACGGTGGGCTGTACAGGTATAAAGTAATCGAGATAGATATAGACTTCCATATATCGAAATGACAAGGATCGAAAAGAATTTGTTTGAGCTATGTCCGTTCGTCTGTCCGTTAACACGATAAGTTGAGCAAATATCGAGATTGGTATTGAAAATGAACGAAATCAAGATGACCGGGATCGAAAAAAATTTGACTGAGCCATTTCCATCCATCTGTCCGTCTATTCGTCCGTCCGTCTGTCCGTTAACACGGTAACTTGAGAAAATATCGAGATATCTTCACCAAATTCGGTATGCGGGCTTATTTAGACTCAGAACAGATTGGTATTGAAAATGAACGAAAGCGGAAGACAACCACGCCCTCTTTTCCTGTATCGAAAAATTTTAAAATGAGATAATTCGGAAACGAATACCACTAAATTAATGAAATTTGGTAGGTGCATTGATTTTACAACGCAAAACAAAAGTTCAGTAAAATTTTGGAATATGGTTATGGCAACGCCCACATTTAGATGAAGCAAATTTAGAAGTTTAACAACCTGTAAATCAATAGCCGTTGGAGATATAACATTGAAATTTGGCGTAGAAATTTTGTTCGTAGCGACCACTGCTTGCTGTGAAAATGAGCTAAATCGGCTGAAAGCCACGCTTTATTTTTATTATACCCAGCTGCACTTGTACACAGGGTATTATAACTTTGTTTGGATAACGGTTGGCTGTACAGGTATAAAGTAATCGAGATAGATATAGACTTCCATATATCGAAATGACAAGGATCGAAAAGAATTTGTTTGAGCTATGTCCGTTCGTCTGTCCGTTAACACGATAAGTTGAGCAAATATCGAGATTGGTATTGAAAATGAACGAAATCAAGATGAGATAGATATAGACTTCCATATATCAAAATGATCAGAATCGAAAAAAATTTGATTGAGCTATGTCCGTCCGTCTGTCCGTTAACACGATAAGTTGAGCAAATATCGAGATTGGTATTGAGAATGAACAAATCAAAATGACCGGGATCGAAAAAAATGTGACTGAGCCATGTCCGTCCATCTGTCCGTCTGTCCGTCCGTCCGTCTGTCCGTTAACACGATAACTTGAGAAAATATCGAGATATCTTCACCAAATTCGGTATGCGGGCTTATTTAGAATCGGAACAGATTGGTATTGAAAATGAACGAAAGCGGACGATATCCACGCCCCCTTTTCCCATATCGAAAATATCGAAAGATTTAAAAATGAGATAATTCGGAAACGAATACCACTGAAATAATGAAATTTTGCTAGGTGGATTGATTTTATAACGCAAAACAAAAGTTCAGTAAAATTTCGGAATATGGTTATGGCAACGCCTACATTTATAAGAAGCAAATTTAGAAGTTTAACAAGCTGTAAATCAATAGCCGTTGGAGATATAACATTGAAATTTGGCGTAGAAATTTTGTTCGGAGCGACAACTGCTTTATTATACCCAGCTGTACTTGTACACAGGGTATTATAACTTTGTTTGGATAACGGTTGGCTGTACAGGTATAAAGGAATCGAGATAGATACAGACTTCCTTACATCAAAATGACCAGGATCGAAAAAAAATTTGATTGAGCTATGCCCGTCCGTCTGCCCGTTAACAGGATCACTCGAGCAAATATTGGGATACCTTCACCAAATTCGGTATGCGTTCTTATTTGGACTCAGAACAGATTGGTATTGAAAATGAACGAAATCGGACGATAACCACGCCCCCTTTTCGTATACCGAATATATCGAAAAATTTTAAAAATTAGATAATTCGGAAACGAATACCCCTAAATTAATGAAAATTTGCTAGGTGGATTGATTTTATAACGCAAAACAAAAGTTCAGTAAAATTTCGGAATATGGTTATGGCAACGCCCACATTTATAGGAAGCAAATTTAGAAGTTTAACAAGCTGTAAATCAATAGCCGTTGGAGATATAACATTGAATTTTGGCGTAGAAATTTTGTTCGGAGCGACAACTGCTTTATTATACCCAGCTGTACTTGTACACAGGGTATTATAACTTTGTTTGGATAACGGTTGGCTGTACAGGTATAAAGGAATCGAGATAGATACAGACTTCCTTACATCAAAATGACCAGGATCGAAAAAAAATTTGATTGAGCTATGCCCGTCCGTCTGCCCGTTAACAGGATCACTCGAGCAAATATTGGGATACCTTCACCAAATTCGGTATGCGTTCTTATTTGGACTCAGAACAGATTGGTATTGAAAATGAACGAAATCGGACGATAACCACGCCCCCTTTTCCTTTACCGAAAATATCGAAAGATTTAAAAATGAGATAATTCGGAAACGAATACCACTGAAATAATGAAATTTTGCTAGGTGGATTGATTTTATAACGCAAAACAAAAGTTCAGTAAAATTTCGGAATATGGTTATGGCAACGCCCACATTCATAAGAAGCAAATTTAGAAGTTTAACAACCTGTAAATCAATAGCCGTTGGAGATATAACATTGAAATTTGGCGTAGAAATTTTGTTCGTAGCGACAACTGCTTGCTGTGAAAATGCGCTAAATCGGATGAAAGCCACGCTTTATTTTTATTATACCCAGCTGTACTTGTACACAGGGTATTATAACATTGTTTGGATAACGGTTGGCTGCACAGGTATAAAGTAATCGAGATAGATATAGACTTCCATATATCAAAATGATCAGAATCGAAAAAAATTTGATTGAGCTATGTCCGTCCGTCTGTCCGTTAACACGATAAGTTGAGCAAATATCGAGATTGGTATTGAGAATGAACGAAATCAAAATGACCGGGATCGAAAAAAATGTGACTGAGCCATGTCCGTCCATCTGTCCGTCTGTCCGTCCGTCCGTCTGTCCGTTAACACGATAACTTGAGAAAATATCGAGATATCTTCACCAAATTCGGTATGCGGGCTTATTTAGAATCGGAACAGATTGGTATTGAAAATGAACGAAAGCGGACGATATCCACGCCCCCTTTTCCCATATCGAAAATATCGAAAGATTTAAAAATGAGATAATTCGGAAACGAATACCACTGAAATAATGAAATTTTGCTAGGTGGATTGATTTTATAACGCAAAACAAAAGTTCAGTAAAATTTCGGAATATGGTTATGGCAACGCCTACATTTATAAGAAGCAAATTTAGAAGTTTAACAAGCTGTAAATCAATAGCCGTTGGAGATATAACATTGAAATTTGGCGTAGAAATTTTGTTCGTAGCGACAACTGCTTGCTGTGAAAATGAGCTAAATTGGCTGAAAGCCACGCTTTATTTTTATTATACCCAGCTGTACTTGTACACAGAGTATTATAACTTTGTTTGGATAACGGTTGACTGTACAGGTACAAAGTAATCGAGATAGATATAGACTTCCATATATCAAAATGACCAGGATCGAAAAAAAATTTGATTGAGCTATGTCCGTCCGTCTGTCCGTTAGCACGATAAGTTGAGCAAATATCGAAATTGGTATTGAAAATGAAAGAAATCAAAATGACCGTGATTGAAAAAAATTTGACTGAGCCATGTCCGTCCATCTGTCCGTCAGTCCGTCTGCCCGTTAACAGGATAACTTGAGCAAATAGTGAGATACGTTCACCAAACTCGGTATGCGGGCTTATTTAGACTCAGAACAGATTGGTATTGAAAATGAACGAAATCGGACGATAACCACGCCCCCTTTTCGTATACCGAATATATCGAAAAATTTTAAAAATTAGATAATTCGGAAACGAATACCCCTAAATTAATGAAAATTTGCTAGGTGGATTGATTTTATAACGCAAAACAAAAGTTCAGTAAAATTTCGGAATATGGTTATGGCAACGCCCACATTTATAGGAAGCAAATTTAGAAGTTTAACAAGCTGTAAATCAATAGCCGTTGGAGATATAACATTGAATTTTGGCGTAGAAATTTTGTTCGGAGCGACAACTGCTTTATTATACCCAGCTGTACTTGTACACAGGGTATTATAACTTTGTTTGGATAACGGTTGGCTGTACAGGTATAAAGGAATCGAGATAGATACAGACTTCCTTACATCAAAATGACCAGGATCGAAAAAAAATTTGATTGAGCTATGCCCGTCCGTCTGCCCGTTAACAGGATCACTCGAGCAAATATTGGGATACCTTCACCAAATTCGGTATGCGTTCTTATTTGGACTCAGAACAGATTGGTATTGAAAATGAACGAAATCGGACGATAACCACGCCCCCTTTTCCTTTACCGAAAATATCGAAAGATTTAAAAATGAGATAATTCGGAAACGAATACCACTGAAATAATGAAATTTTGCTAGGTGGATTGATTTTATAACGCAAAACAAAAGTTCAGTAAAATTTCGGAATATGGTTATGGCAACGCCCACATTCATAAGAAGCAAATTTAGAAGTTTAACAAGCTGTAAATCAATAGCCGTTGGAGATATAACATTGAATTTTGGCGTAGAAATTTTGTTCGGAGCGACAACTGCTTTATTATACCCAGCTGTACTTGTACACAGGGTATTATAACTTTGTTTGGATAACGGTTGGCTGTACAGGTATAAAGGAATCGAGATAGATACAGACTTCCTTACATCAAAATGACCAGGATCGAAAAAAAATTTGATTGAGCTATGCCCGTCCGTCTGCCCGTTAACAGGATAACTCGAGCAAATATTGGGATACCTTCACCAAATTCGGTATGCGTTCTTATTTGGACTCAGAACAGATTGGTATTGAAAATGAACGAAATCGGACGATAACCACGCCCCCTTTTCCTTTACCGAAAATATCGAAAAATTAAAAAGATGAGATAATTCGGAAACGAATTCCACTAAATTAATGAAATTTGGTAGGTGGATTGATTTTATAACGCAAAACAAAAGTTCAGTAAAATTTCGGAATATGGTTATGCCAACGTACACATTTATAGGAATCAAATTTAGAAGTTTAACAAGCTGTAAATCAATAGCCGTTGGAGATATAACATTGAATTTTGGCGTAGAAATTTTGTTCGGAGCGACAACTGCTTTATTATACCCAGCTGTACTTGTACACAGGGTATTATAACTTTGTTTGGATAACGGTTGGCTGTACAGGTATAAAGGAATCGAGATAGATACAGACTTCCTTACATCAAAATGACCAGGATCGAAAAAAAATTTGATTGAGCTATGCCCGTCCGTCTGCCCGTTAACAGGATAACTCGAGCAAATATTGGGATACCTTCACCAAATTCGGTATGCGTTCTTATTTGGACTCAGAACAGATTGGTATTGAAAATGAACGAAATCGGACGATAACCACGCCCCCTTTTCCTTTACCGAAAATATCGAAAAATTAAAAAGATGAGATAATTCGGAAACGAATTCCACTAAATTAATGAAATTTGGTAGGTGGATTGATTTTATAACGCAAAACAAAAGTTCAGTAAAATTTCGGAATATGGTTATGGCAACGCCCACATTTATAGGAATCAAATTTAGAAGTTTAACAAGCTGTAAATCAATAGCCGTTGGAGATAAAACATTGAAATTTGGCATAGATATTTTGTTCGTAGCGACAACTGCTTGCTGTGAAACTGAGCTAAATCGGCTGAAAGCCACGCTTTATTTTTATTATACCCAGCTGTACTTGTACACAGGGTATTATAACATTGTTTGGATAACGGTTGGCTGCACAGGTATAAAGTAATCGAGATAGATATAGACTTCCATATATCAAAATGACCAGGATCGAAAAAAATTTGATTGAGCTATGACCGTCCGTCTGTCCGTTAACACGATAAGTTGGGCAAATATCGAGATTGGTATTGAGAATGAACGAAATCAAAATGACCGGGATCGAAAAAAATGTGACTGAGCCATGTCCGTCCATCTGTCCGTCCGTCCGTCTGTCCGTAAACACGGTAACATGAGAAAATATCGAGATATCTTCACCAAATTCTGTATGCGGGCTTATTTAGACTCAGAACAGATTGGTATTGAAAATGAACGAAATCGGAAGACAACCACGCCCCCTTTTCCTATATCGAAAAATTTTAAAATGAGATAATTCGGAAACGAATACCACTAAATTAATGAAATTTGGTATGTGGATTGATTTTATACCACAAAACCAAAGTTCAGTAAAATTTTGGAATATGGTTATGGCAACGCCCACATTTAGACGAAGCAAATTTAGAAGTTTAACAAGCTGTAAATCAATAGCCGTTGGAGATATAACATTAAAATTTGGCATAGAAATTTTGTTCATAGCGACAACTGCTTGCTGTGAAAATGAGCTAAATCGGCTGAAAGCCACGCTTTATTTTTATTATACCCAGCTATACTTGTACACAGGGTATTATAACTTTGTTTCGATAACGGCTCGTTGTACAGGTATAAAGGAACCGAGATAGATATAGACTTGCATATATCAAAATGACCAGGATCGAACAAAAATTTGATTGAGCCATGTCCGTCCGTCTGTCCGTTAACACGATAAGTTGAGCAAATATCGAGATTGGTATTGAGAATGAACGAAATCAAAATGACCGGGATCGAAAAAAATGTGACTGAGCCATGTCCGTCCATCTGTCCGTCCGTCCGTCTGTCCGTTAACACGATAACTTGAGAAAATATCGAGATATCTTCACCAAATTCGGTATGCGGGCTTATTTGGACTCAGAACAGATTGGTATTGAAAATGAACGAAATCGGACGATAACCACGCCCCTTTTTCCCATATCTAAAATATCGAAAAATTTAAAAATGAGATAATTCGGAAACGAATACCACTGAAATAATGAAATTTTGCTAGGTGGATTGATTTTATAACGCAAAACAAAAGTTCAGTAAAATTTCGAATATGGTTATGGCAACGCCCACATTTATAGGAATCAAATTTAGAAGTTTAACAAGCTGTAAATCAATAGCGACAACTCCTTGCTGTGAAAATGAGCTAAATCGGCTGAAAGCCACGCTTTATTATACCCAGCTCTACTTGTACACAGGGTATTATAACTTTGTACGGATAACGGTTGGCTGCACAGGTATAAAGTAATCGAGATAGATATAGACTTCCATAAATCAAAATGACCGGATCGAAAAAAATTTGATTGAGCTATGTCCGTCCGTCTGTCCGTTAACACGATAAGTTGAGCAAATATCGAGATTGGTATTGAGAATGAACGAAATCAAAATGACCGGGATCGAAAAAAATGTGACTGAGCCATGTCCGTCCATCTGTCCGTCCGTTAACACGATAACATGAGAAAATATCGAGATATCTTCACCAAATTCGGTATGCGGGCTTATTTACACTCAGAACAGATTGGTATTGAAAATGAACGAAATCGGAAGACAACCACGCCCCCTTTTCCTATATCGAAAAATTTTAAAATGAGATAATTCGGAAACGAATACCACTAAAATAATGAAATTTTGCTAGGTGGATTGGTTTTATAACGCAAAGCAAAAGCTCAGTAAAATTTCGGAATATGGTTATGGCAACGCCCACCTTTATAAGAAGCAAATTTAGAAGTTTAACAAGCGACCACTGCTTGCTGTGAAAATGAGCTAAATCGGCTGAAAGCCACGCTTTATTTTTATTATACCCAGCTGTACTTGTACACAGGGTATTATAACTTTGTTTGGATAACGGTTGGCTGTACAGGTATAAAGGAATCGAGATAGATACAGACTTCCTTACATCAAAATGACCAGGATCGAAAAAAAATTTGATTGATCTATGCCCGTCCGTCTGCCCGTTAACAGGATAACTCGAGCAAATATTGAGATACCTTCACCAAATTCGGTATGCGGGCTTATTTAGACTCAGAACAGATTGGTATTTTAAATGAACGAAATCGGAAGACAACCACGCCCCCTTTTCCTATATCGAAAAATTTTAAAATGAGATAATTCGGAAACGAATACCACTAAAATAATGAAATTTTGCTAGGTGGATTGGTTTTATAACGCAAAGCAAAAGCTCAGTAAAATTTCGGAATATGGTTATGGCAACGCCCACATTTATAAGAAGCAAATTTAGAAGTTTAACAAGCTGTAAATCAATAGCCCTTGGAGATATAACATTGAAATTTGGCGTAGAAATTTTGTTCGTAGCGACAACTGCTTGCTGTGAAAATGCGCTAAATCGGCTGAAAGCCACGCTTTATTTTTATTATACCCAGCTGTACTTGTACACAGGGTATTATAACACTGTTTGGATAACGGTTGGCTGCACAGGTATAAAGTAATCGAGATAGATATAGACTTCCATATATCAAAATGCCCAGGATCGAAAAAAATTTGATTGAGCTATGTCCGTCCGTCTGTCCGTTAACACGATAAGTTGAGCAAATATCGAAATTGGTATTGAAAATGAAAGAAACCAAAATGACCGCGATTGAAAAAAATTTGACTGAGCCATGTCCGTCCATCTGTCCGTCCGTCTGTCCGTTAACACGGTAACATGAGAAAATATCGAGATATCTTCACCAAATTCGGTATGCGGGCTTATTTAGACTCAGAACAGATTGGTATTGAAAATGAACGAAATCGGAAGACAACCACGCCCCCTTTTCCTATACCGAAAATATCGAAAAATTTAAAAATGAGATAATTCGGAAACGAATACCACTAAACTAAAGAAAATTTGTAGGTGGATTGATTTTATAACGCAAAACAAAAGTTCTTGTACACAGGGTATTATAACTTTGTTTCGATAACGGCTCGTTGTACAGGTATAAAGGAACCGAGATAGATATAGACTTGCATATATCAAAATGCCCAGGATCGAAAAAAATTTGATTGCGCTATGTCCGTCCGTCTGTCCGTTAACACGATAAGTTGAGCAAATATCGAAATTGGTATTGAAAATGAAAGAAATCAAAATGACCGGGATCGAAAAAAATGTGACTGAGCCATGTCCGTCCATCTGTCCGTCCGTCCGTCTGTCCGTTAACACGGTAACTTGAGAAAATATCGAGATATCTTCACCAAATTCGGTATGCGGGCTTATTTAGACTAGAACAGATTGGTATTGAAAATGAACGAAATCGGACGATAACCACGCCCCTTTTTCCCATATCTAAAATATCGAAAAATTTAAAAATGAGATAATTCGGAAACGAATACCACTGAAATAATGAAATTTTGCTAGGTGGATTGATTTTATAACGCAAAACAAAAGTTCAGTAAAATTTCGAATATGGTTATGGCAACGCCCACATTTATAGGAATCAAATTTAGAAGTTTAACAAGCTGTAAATCAATAGCCGTTGGAGATATAACATTGAAATTTGGCGTAGAAATTTTGTTCGTAGCGACAACTCCTTGCTGTGAAAATGAGCTAAATCGGCTGAAAGCCACGCTTTATTTTATTATACCCAGCTCTACTTGTACACAGGGTATTATAACTTTGTACGGATAACGGTTGGCTGCACAGGTATAAAGTAATCGAGATAGATATAGACTTCCATAAATCAAAATGACCGGATCGAAAAAAATTTGATTGAGCTATGTCCGTCCGTCTGTCCGTTAACACGATAAGTTGAGCAAATATCGAGATTGGTATTGAGAATGAACGAAATCAAAATGACCGGGATCGAAAAAAATGTGACTGAGCCATGTCCGTCCATCTGTCCGTCCGTTAACACGGTAACATGAGAAAATATCGAGATATCTTCACCAAATTCGGTATGCGGGCTTACTTAGACTCAGAACAGATTGGTATTGAAAATGAACGAAATCGAACTATAACCACGCCCCCTTTTCCTTTACCGAAAATATCGAAAAATTAAAAAGATGAGATAATTCGGAAACGAATTCCACTAAATTAATGAAATTTGGTAGGTGGATTGATTTTATAACGCAAAACAAAAGTTCAGCAAAATTTCGGAATATGGTTATGGCAACGCCCACCTTTTTTAAGAAGCAAATTTAGAAGTTTAACAAGCGACCACTGCTTGCTGTGAAAATGAGCTAAATCGGCTGAAAGCCACGCTTTATTTTTATTATACCCAGCTGTACTTGTACACAGGGTATTATAACTTTGTTTGGATAACGGTTGGCTGTACAGGTATAAAGGAATCGAGATAGATACAGACTTCCTTACATCAAAATGACCAGGGTCGAAAAAAAATTTGATTGATCTATGCCCGTCCGTCTGCCCGTTAACAGGATAACTCGAGCAAATATTGAGATACCTTCACCAAATTCGGTATGCGTTCTTATTTAGACTCAGAACAGATTGGTATTGAAAATGAACGAAATCGAACTATAACCACGCCCCCTTTTCCTTTACCGAAAATATCGAAAAATTAAAAAGATGAGATAATTCGGAAACGAATTCCACTAAATTAATGAAATTTGGTAGGTGGATTGATTTTATAACGCAAAACAAAAGTTCAGTAAAATTTCGGAATATGGTTATGGCAACGCCCACATTTATAAGAAGCAAATTTAGAAGTTTAACAAGCTGTAAATCAATAGCCGTTGGAGATATAAAATTTTGGAATATGGTTATGGCAACGCCCACATTTATAGGAAGCAAATTTAGAAGTTTAACAAGCTGTAAATCAATAGCCGTTGGAGATATATTATTGAAATTTGGCATAGACATTTTGTTCGTAGCGACCAGTGCTTGCTGTGAAAATGAGCTAAATCGGCTGAAAGCCACGCTTTATTTTTATTATACCCAGCTGTACTTGTACACAGGGTATCATAACTTTGTATGGATAACGGTTGGCTGTACAGGTATAAAGTAATCGAGATAGATATAGACTTCCATGTATCATAATGAACAGGATCGAAAAAAATTTGATTGAGCTATGTCCGTCCGTCTGTCCGTTAACACGATAAGTTGAGCAAATATCGAAATTGGTATTGAAAATGAAAGTAATCAAAATGACCGCGATTGAAAAAAATTTGACTGAGCCATGTCCGTCCATCTGTCCGTCCGTCCGTCTGTCCGTTAACACGGTAACATGAGAAAATATCGAGATATCTTCACCAAATTCGGTATGCGGGCTTATATAGACTCAGAACAGATTGGTATTGAAAATAACCGAAATCGGACGATAACCACGCCCCATTTTCCTATATCGAAAAATTTAAAAATGAGATAATTCGGAAACGAATACCACTAAAATAATGAAATTTTGCTAGGTGGATTGATTTTATAACGCAAAACACAAGTTTAACAAGCTGTAAATCAATAGCCGTTGGAGATATAACATTGAAATTTGGCGTAGAAATTTTGTTCGTAGCGACCACTGCTTGCTGTGAAAATGAGCTAAATCGGCTGAAAGCCACGCTTTATTTTTATTATACCCAGCTGTACTTGTACACAGGGTATTATAACTTTGTTTGGATAACGGTTGGCTGCACAGGTATAAAGTAATCGAGATAGATATAGACTTCCATATATCAAAATGACCAGGATCGAAAAAAAGTTGATTAAGCTATGTCCGTCCGTCTGTCCGTTAACACGATAAGTTGAGCAAATATCGAGATTGGTATTGAGAATGAACGAAATCAAAATGAACGGGATGGAAAAAAATGTGACTGAGCCATGTCCGTCCATCTGTGAATCTGTCCGTCCGTCCGTCTGCCCGTTAACAGGATAACTTGAGCAAATATTGAGATACGTTCACCAAATTCGGTATGCGGGCTTATTTAGACTCAGAACAGATTGGTATTGAAAATGAACGAAATCGGATGATAACCACGCCCCCTTTTCGTATACCGAATATATCGAAAAATTTTAAAAATTAGATAATTCGGAAACGAATACCCCTAAATTAATGAAAATTTGTAGGTGGATTGATTTTATAACGCAAAACAAAAGTTCAGTAACATTTTGGAATATGGTTATGGCAACGCCCACATTTATAGGAAGCAAATTTAGAAGTTTAACAAGCTGTAAATCAATAGCCGTTGGAGATATAACATTGAAATTTGGCGTAGACATTTTGTTCGTAGCGACCAGTGCTTGCTGTGAAAATGAGCTAAATCGGCTGAAAGCCACGCTTTATTTTTATTATACCCAACTGTACTTGTACACAGGGTATCATAACTTTGTATGGATAACGGTTGGCTGTACAGGTATAAAGTAATCGAGATAGATATAGACTTCCATGTATCATAATGAACAGGATCGAAAAAAATTTGATTGAGCTATGTCCGTCCGTCTGTCCGTTAACACGATAAGTTGAGCAAATATCGAAATTGGTATTGAAAATGAAAGTAATCAAAATGACCGCGATTGAAAAAAATTTGACTGAGCCATGTCCGTCCATCTGTCCGTCCGTCCGTCTGTCCGTTAACACGGTAACATGAGAAAATATCGAGATATCTTCACCAAATTCGGTATGCGGGCTTATATAGACTCAGAACAGATTGGTATTGAAAATAACCGAAATCGGACGATAACCACGCCCCATTTTCCTATATCGAAAATATCGAAAAATTTAAAAATGAGATAATTCGGAAACGAATACCACTAAAATAATGAAATTTTGCTAGGTGGATTGATTTTATAACGCAAAACACAAGTTTAACAAGCTGTAAATCAATAGCCGTTGGAGATATAACATTGAAATTTGGCGTAGAAATTTTGTTCGTAGCGACCACTGCTTGCTGTGAAAATGAGCTAAATCGGCTGAAAGCCACGCTTTATTTTTATTATACCCAGCTGTACTTGTACACAGGGTATTATAACTTTGTTTGGATAACGGTTGGCTGCACAGGTATAAAGTAATCGAGATAGATATAGACTTCCATATATCAAAATGACCAGGATCGAAAAAAAGTTGATTAAGCTATGTCCGTCCGTCTGTCCGTTAACACGATAAGTTGAGCAAATATCGAGATTGGTATTGAGAATGAACGAAATCAAAATGAACGGGATGGAAAAAAATGTGACTGAGCCATGTCCGTCCATCTGTCCATCTGTCCGTCCGTCCGTCTGCCCGTTAACAGGATAACTTGAGCAAATATTGAGATACGTTCACCAAATTCGGTATGCGGGCTTATTTAGACTCAGAACAGATTGGTATTGAAAATGAACGAAATCGGATGATAACCACGCCCCCTTTTCGTATACCGAATATATCGAAAAATTTTAAAAATTAGATAATTCGGAAACGAATACCCCTAAATTAATGAAAATTTGTAGGTGGATTGATTTTATAACGCAAAACAAAAGTTCAGTAACATTTTGGAATATGGTTATGGCAACGCCCACATTTATAGGAAGCAAATTTAGAAGTTTAACAAGCTGTAAATCAATAGCCGTTGGAGATATAACATTGAAATTTGGCGTAGACATTTTGTTCGTAGCGACCAGTGCTTGCTGTGAAAATGAGCTAAATCGGCTGAAAGCCACGCTTTATTTTTATTATACCCAGCTGTACTTGTACACAGGGTATCATAACTTTGTATGGATAACGGTTGGCTGTACAGGTATAAAGTAATCGAGATAGATATAGACTTCCATGTATCATAATGAACAGGATCGAAAAAAATTTGATTGAGCTATGTCCGTCCGTCTGTCCGTTAACACGATAAGTTGAGCAAATATCGAAATTGGTATTGAAAATGAAAGTAATCAAAATGACCGCGATTGAAAAAAATTTGACTGAGCCATGTCCGTCCATCTGTCCGTCCGTCCGTCTGTCCGTTAACACGGTAACATGAGAAAATATCGAGATATCTTCACCAAATTCGGTATGCGGGCTTATATAGACTCAGAACAGATTGGTATTGAAAATAACCGAAATCGGACGATAACCACGCCCCATTTTCCTATATCGAAAATATCGAAAAATTTAAAAATGAGATAATTCGGAAACGAATACCACTAAAATAATGAAATTTTGCTATGTGGATTGATTTTATAACGCAAAACACAAGTTTAACAAGCTGTAAATCAATAGCCGTTGGAGATATAACATTGAAATTTGGCGTAGAAATTTTGTTCGTAGCGACCACTGCTTGCTGTGAAAATGAGCTAAATCGGCTGAAAGCCACGCTTTATTTTTATTATACCCAGCTGTACTTGTACACAGGGTATTATAACTTTGTTTGGATAACGGTTGGCTGCACAGGTATAAAGTAATCGAGATAGATATAGACTTCCATATATCAAAATGACCAGGATCGAAAAAAAGTTGATTAAGCTATGTCCGTCCGTCTGTCCGTTAACACGATAAGTTGAGCAAATATCGAGATTGGTATTGAGAATGAACGAAATCAAAATGAACGGGATGGAAAAAAATGTGACTGAGCCATGTCCGTCCATCTGTCCATCTGTCCGTCCGTCCGTCTGCCCGTTAACAGGATAACTTGAGCAAATATTGAGATACGTTCACCAAATTCGGTATGCGGGCTTATTTAGACTCAGAACAGATTGGTATTGAAAATGAACGAAATCGGATGATAACCACGCCCCCTTTTCGTATACCGAATATATCGAAAAATTTTAAAAATTAGATAATTCGGAAACGAATACCCCTAAATTAATGAAAATTTGTAGGTGGATTGATTTTATAACGCAAAACAAAAGTTCAGTAACATTTTGGAATATGGTTATGGCAACGCCCACATTTATAGGAAGCAAATTTAGAAGTTTAACAAGCTGTAAATCAATAGCCGTTGGAGATATAACATTGAAATTTGGCGTAGACATTTTGTTCGTAGCGACCAGTGCTTGCTGTGAAAATGAGCTAAATCGGCTGAAAGCCACGCTTTATTTTTATTATACCCAGCTGTACTTGTACACAGGGTATCATAACTTTGTATGGATAACGGTTGGCTGTACAGGTATAAAGTAATCGAGATAGATATAGACTTCCATGTATCATAATGAACAGGATCGAAAAAAATTTGATTGAGCTATGTCCGTCCGTCTGTCCGTTAACACGATAAGTTGAGCAAATATCGAAATTGGTATTGAAAATGAAAGTAATCAAAATGACCGCGATTGAAAAAAATTTGACTGAGCCATGTCCGTCCATCTGTCCGTTCGTCCGTCTGTCCGTTAACACGGTAACATGAGAAAATATCGAGATATCTTCACCAAATTCGGTATGCGGGCTTATATAGACTCAGAACAGATTGGTATTGAAAATAACCGAAATCGGACGATAACCACGCCCCATTTTCCTGTACCGAAAATATCGAAAAATTTAAAAATGAGATAATTCGGAAACGAATACCACTAAAATAATGAAATTTTGCTAGGTGGATTGATTTTATAACGCAAAACAAAAGTTCAGTAACATTTTGGAATATGGTTATGGCAACGCCCACATTTATAAGAAGCAAATTTAGAAGTTTAACAAGCTGTAAATCAATAGCCGTTGGAGATATAACATTGAAATTTGGCGTAGACATTTTGTTCGTCCACTGCTTGCTGTGAAAATGAGCTAAATCGCCTGAAAGCCACGCTTTATTTTTATTATACCCAGCTGTACTTGTACACAGGGTATTATAACTTTGTTTGGATAGCGGTTGGCTGTACAGGTATAAAGCAATCGAGATAGATATAGACTTCCATATATCGAAATGACAAGGATCAAAAAGAATTTGTTTGAGCTATGTACGTTCGTCTGTCCGTTAACACGATAAGTTGAGCAAATATCGAGATTGGTATTGAAAATGAACGAAATCAAGATGACCGGCATCGAAAAAAATTTGACTGAGCCATTTCCATCCATTTGTCCGTCTATTCGTCCGTCCGTCTGTCCGTTAACACGGTAACTTGAGAAAATATCGAGATATCTTCACCAAATTCGGTATGCGGGCTTATTTAGACTCAGAACAGATTGGTATTGAAAATGAACAAAATCGGACGATAACCACGCCCCCTTTTCCTATATCGAAAATATCAAAAAATTTAAAAATGAGATAAATCGGAAACGAATACCACTAAAATAATGACATTTTGCTAGGTGGATTGATTTTATAACGCAAAACACATGTTCAGTAAAATTTTGGAATATGGTTATGGCAACGACCACATTTATAGGAAGCAAATTTAGAAGTTTAACAAGCTGTAAATCAATAGCCGTTGGAGATATAACATTGAAATTTGGCGTAGAAATTTTGTTCGTAGCGACCACTGCTTGCTGTGAAAATGAGCTAAATCGGCTGAAAGCAACGCTTTATTTTTATTATACCCAGCTGTACTTGTACACAGGGTATTATAACTTTGTTTGGATAGCGGTTGCCTGTACAGGTATAAAGTAATCGAGATAGATATAGACTTTCATATATCAAAATGACCAGGATCGGAAAAAAAATTGATTGAGCTATGTCCGTCCGTCTGTCAGTCGGTCCGTCTGCCCGTTAACAGGCTAACTTGAGCAAATATTGAGCTACCTTCACCAAATTCGGTATGCGGGCTTATTTAGACTCAGAACAGATTGGTATTGAAAATGAACGAAATCGGACGATAACCACGCTCCCTTTTCCTATATCGAAAATATCGAAAAATTTAAAAATGAGATAATTCGGAAACGAATACCACTAAATTAATGAAATTTGGTAGGTGGATTGATTTTATAACGCAAAACAAAAGTTCAGTAAAATTTTGGAATATGGGTGTGGCAACGCCCACATTTAGATGAAGCAAATTTAGAAGTTTAACAACCTGTAAATCAATAGCCGTTGGAGATATAACATTGAAATTTGGAGTAGACATTTTGTTCGTAGCGACCACTGCTTGCTGTGAAAATGAGCTAAATCGGCTGAAAGCCACGCTTTATTTTTATTATACCCAGCTGTACTTGTACACAGGGTATTATAACTTTGTTTGGATAACGGTTGGCTGTACAGGTATAAAGTAATCGAGATAGATATAGACTTCCATATATCGAAATGACAAGGATCGAAAAGAATTTGTTTGAGCTATGTCCGTTCGTCTGTCCGTTAACACGATAAGTTCAGCAAATATCGAGATTGGTATTGAAAATGAACGAAATCTAGATGACCGGGATCGAAAAAAATTTGACTGAGCCATTTCCATCCATCTGTCCGTCTATTCGTCCGTCCGTCTGTCCGTTAACACGGTAACTTGAGAAAATATCGAGATATCTTCACCAAATTCGGTATGCGGGCTTATTACGACTCAGAACAGATTGGTATTGAAAATGAACGAAATCGGACGATAACCATGCCCCCTTTTCCTATATCGAAAATATCGAAAAATTTAAAAATGAGATAATTCGGAAACGAATACCACTAAATTAATGAAATTTGGTAGGTGGATTGATTTTATAACGCAAAACAAAAGTTCAGTAAAATTTTGGAATATGGGTGTGGCAACGCTTACATTTAGATGAAGCAAATTTAGAAGTTTAACAACCTGTAAATCAATAGCCGTTGGAGATATAACATTGAAATTTGGAGTAGACATTTTGTTCGTAGCGACCACGGCTTGCTGTGAAAATGAGCTAAATCGGCTGAAAGCCACGCTTTATTTTTATTATACCCAGCTGTACTTGTACACAGGGTATTATAACTTTGTTTGGATAACGGTTGGCTGTACAGGTATAAAGTAATCGAGATAGATATAGACTTCC
This sequence comes from Merzomyia westermanni, assembly GCA_949987695.1. Classification (NCBI taxonomy): domain Eukaryota; kingdom Metazoa; phylum Arthropoda; class Insecta; order Diptera; family Tephritidae; genus Merzomyia; species Merzomyia westermanni. The sequence goes on from OX465292.1 coordinate 80,524,264, forward strand.
ATATATCGAAATGACAAGGATCGAAAAGAATTTGTTTGAGCTATGTCCGTTCGTCTGTCCGTTAACACGATAAGTTCAGCAAATATCGAGATTGGTATTGAAAATGAACGAAATCTAGATGACCGGGATCGAAAAAAATTTGACTGAGCCATTTCCATCCATCTGTCCGTCTATTCGTCCGTCCGTCTGTCCGTTAACACGGTAACTTGAGAAAATATCGAGATATCTTCACCAAATTCGGTATGCGGGCTTATTTAGACTCAGAACAGATTGGTATTGAAAATGAACAAAATCGGAAGATAACCACGCCCCCTTTTCCTATATCGAAAATATCAAAAAATTTAAAAATGAGATAAATCGGAAACGAATACCACTAAAATAATGAAATTTTGCTAGGTGGATTGATTTTATAACGCAAAACACAAGTTCAGTAAAATTTTGGAATATGGTTATGGCAACGCCCACATTTATAGGAAGCAAATTTAGAAGTTTAACAAGCTGTAAATCAATAGCCGTTGGAGATATAACATTGAAATTTGGCGTAGAAATTTTGTTCGTAGCGACCACTGCTTGCTGTGAAAATGAGCTAAATCGGCTGAAAGGCACGCTTTATTTTTATTATACCCAGCTGTACTTGTACACAGGGTATTATAACTTTGTTTGGATAACGGTTGGCTGTACAGGTATAAAGTAATCGAGATAGATATAGACTTCCATATATCAAAATGACAAGGATCGAAAAGAATTTGTTTGAGCTATGTCCGTTCGTCTGTCCGTTAACACGGTAACTTGAGAAAATATCAAGATATCTTCACCAAATTTGGTATGCGGGCTTATTTAGACTCTGAACAGTTTGGTATTGAAAATGAACAAAATCGGACGATAACCATGCCCCCTTTTCCTATATCGAAAATATCGAAAAATTTAAAAATGAGATAATTCGGAAACGAATACCACTAAATTAATGAAATTTGGTAGGTGGATTGATTTTATAACGCAAAACAAAAGTTCAGTAAAATTTTGGAATATGGGTGTGGCAACGCCCACATTTAGATGAAGCAAATTTAGAAGTTTAACAACCTGTAAATCAATAGCCGTTGGAGATATAACATTGAAATTTGGAGTAGACATTTCGTTCGTAGCGACCACTGCTTGCTGTGAAAATGAGCTAAATCGGCTGAAAGCCACGCTTTATTTTTATTATACCCAGCTGTACTTGTACACAGGGTATTATAACTTTGTTTGGATAACGGTTGGCTGTACAGGTATAAAGTAATCGAGATAGATATAGACTTCCATATATCGAAATGACCACGACCGAAAAAAAATTTGATTGAGCTATGTCCGTGCGTCTGTCCGTTAACACGGTAACTTAAGAAAATATCGAGATATCTTCACCAAATTTGGTATGCGGGCTTATTTAGACTCAGAACACATTGGTATTGAAAATGAACAAAATCGGACGATAACCATGCCCCCTTTTCCTATATCGAAAATATCGAAAAATTTAAAAATGAGATAATTCGAAAACGAATACCACTAAATTAATGAAATTTGGTAGTTGGATTGATTTTATACCGCAAAACAAAAGTTCAGTAAAATTTTGGAATATGGGTGTGGCAACGCCCATATTTAGATGAAGCAAATTTAGAAGTTTAACAACCTGTAAATCAATAGCCGTTGGAGATATAACATTGAAATTTGGAGTAGACATTTTGTTCGTAGCGACCACTGCTTGCTGTGAAAATGAGCTAAATCGGCTGAAAGGCACGCTTTATTTTATTATACCCAGCTGTACTTGTACACAGGGTATTATAACTTTGTTTGGATAACGGTTGGCTGTACAGGTATAAAGTAATCGAGATAGATATAAACTTCCATATATCGAAATGACAAGGATCGAAAAGAATTTGTTTGAGCTATGTCCGTTCGTCTGTCCGTTAACACGGTAACTTGAGAAAATATCGAGATATCTTCACCAAATTTGGTATGCGGGCTTATTTAGACTCAGAACAGTTTGGTATTGAAAATGAACAAAATCGGACGATAACCATGCCCCCTTTTCCTATATCGAAAATATCGAAAAATTTAAAAATGAGATAATTCGGAAACGAATACCACTAAATTAATGAAATTTGGTAGGTGGATTGATTTTATAACGCAAAACAAAAGTTCAGTAAAATTTTGGAATATGGTTATGGCAACGCCCACATTTATAGGAAGCAAATTTAGAAGTTTAACAACCTGTAAATCAATAGCCGTTGGAGATATAACATTGAAATTTGGAGTAGACATTTTGTTCGTAGCGACCACTGCTTGCTGTGAAAATGAGCTAAATCGGCTGAAAGCCACGCTTTATTTTTATTATACCCAGCTGTACTTGTACACAGGGTATTATAACTTTGTTTGGATAACGGTTGGCTGTACAGGTATAAAGTAATCGAGATAGATATAGACTTCCATATATCAAAATGACCAGGATCGACAAAAAATTTGATTGAGCTATGTCCGTCCGTCTGTCCGTCGGTCCGTCTGCCCGTTAACAGGATAACTTGAGCAAATATTGAGATACCTTCACCAAATTCGGTATGCGGGCTTATTAAGACTCAGAACAGATTGGTAAGAAATTTGGTAGGTGGATTGATTTTATAACGCAAAACAAAAGTTCAGTAAAATTTTTGAATATGGTTATGGCAACGCCCACATTTATTTGGCGTAGACATTTTGTTCGTAACGACCACTGCTTGCTGTGAAAATGAGCTAAATCGGCTGAAAGCAACGCTTTATTTTTATTATACCCAGCTGTACTTGTACACAGGGTATTAAAACTTTGTTTGGATAACGGTTGGCTGTACAGGTATAAAGTAATCGAGATAGATATAGACTTCCATATATCAAAATGACCAGGATCGGAAAAAAATTTGATTGAGCTATGTCCGTCCGTCTGTCCGTCTGCCCGTTAACAGGATAACTTGAGCAAATATTGAGATACCTTCACCAAATTCGGTATGCGTCCTTATTTAGACTCAGAACAGATTGGTATTGAAAATGAACGAAAACGGACGATAACCACGCCCCCTTTTCCTATATCGAAAAATTTTAAAATGAGATAATTCGGAAACGAATACCACTACAATAATGAAATTTTGCTAGGTGGATTGATTTTATAACGCAAAACAAAAGTTCAGTAAAATTTCAGAATATGGTTATGGGAACGCCCACATTTATAAGAAGCAAATTTAGAAGTTTAACAAGCTGTAAATCAATAGCCGTTGGAGATATAACATTGAAATTTGGAGTAGACATTTTGTTCGTAGCGACCACTGCTTGCTGTGAAAATGAGCTAAATCGGCTGAAATCCACGCTTTATTTTTATTATACCCAGCTGTACTTGTCCACAGGGTATTATAACTTTGTTTGGATAACGGTTGGCTGTACAGGTATAAAGTAATCGAGATAGATATAGACTTCCATATATCAAAATGACCAGGATCGAAAAAAAATTTGATTGAGCTATGTCCGTCCGTCTGTCCGTCGGTCCGTCTGCCCGTTAACAGGATAACTTGAGCAAATATTGAGATACCTTCACCAAATTCGGTATTACTTTATATCGAGATATCTTCACCAAATTTGGTATGCGGGCTTATTTAGACTCAGAACAGTTTGGTATTGAAAATGAACAAAATCGGACGATAACCATGCCCCCTTTTCCTATATCGAAAATATCGAAAAATTTAAAAATGAGATAATTCGGAAACGAATACCACTAAATTAATGAAATTTGGTAGGTGGATTGATTTTATAACGCAAAACAAAAGTTCAGTAAAATTTTGGAATATGGTTATGGCAACGCCCACATTTATAGGAAGCAAATTTAGAAGTTTAACAACCTGTAAATCAATAGCCGTTGGAGATATAACATTGAAATTTGGAGTAGACATTTTGTTCGTAGCGACCACTGCTTGCTGTGAAAATGAGCTAAATCGGCTGAAAGCCACGCTTTATTTTTATTATACCCAGCTGTACTTGTACACAGGGTATTATAACTTTGTTTGGATAACGGTTGGCTGTACAGGTATAAAGTAATCGAGATAGATATAGACTTCCATATATCAAAATGACCAGGATCGACAAAAAATTTGATTGAGCTATGTCCGGCCGTCTGTCCGTCGGTCCGTCTGCCCGTTAACAGGATAACTTGAGCAAATATTGAGATACCTTCACCAAATTCGGTATGCGGGCTTATTAAGACTCAGAACAGATTGGTAAGAAATTTGGTAGGTGGATTGATTTTATAACGCAAAACAAAAGTTCAGTAAAATTTTTGAATATGGTTATGGCAACGCCCACATTTATTTGGCGTAGACATTTTGTTCGTAACGACCACTGCTTGCTGTGAAAATGAGCTAAATCGGCTGAAAGCAACGCTTTATTTTTATTATACCCAGCTGTACTTGTACACAGGGTATTAAAACTTTGTTTGGCTAACGGTTGGCTGTACAGGTATAAAGTAATCGAGATAGATATAGACTTCCATATATCAAAATGACCAGGATCGGAAAAAAATTTGATTGAGCTATGTCCGTCCGTCTGTCCGTCTGCCCGTTAACAGGATAACTTGAGCAAATATTGAGATACCTTCACCAAATTCGGTATGCGTCCTTATTTAGACTCAGAACAGATTGGTATTGAAAATGAACGAAAACGGACGATAACCACGCCCCCTTTTCCTATATCGAAAATATCGAAAAATTTAAAAATGAGATAATTCGGAAACGAATACCACTACAATAATGAAATTTTGCTAGGTGGATTGATTTTATAACGCAAAACAAAAGTTCAGTAAAATTTCAGAATATGGTTATGGCAACGCCCACATTTATAAGAAGCAAATTTAGAAGTTTAACAAGCTGTAAATCAATAGCCGTTGGAGATATAACATTGAAATTTGGCGTAGAAATTTTGTTCGTAGCGACCACTGCTTGCTGTGAAAATGAGCTAAATCGGCTGAAAGGCACGCTTTATTTTTATTATACCCAGCTGTACTTGTACACAGGGTATTATAACTTTGTTTGGATAACGGTTGGCTGTACAGGTATAAAGTAATCGAGATAGATATAGACTTCCATATATCAAAATGACAAGGATCGAAAAGAATTTGTTTGAGCTATGTCCGTTCGTCTGTCCGTTAACACGGTAACTTGAGAAAATATCGAGATATCTTCACCAAATTTGGTATGCGGGCTTATTTAGACTCTGAACAGTTTGGTATTGAAAATGAACAAAATCGGACGATAACCATGCCCCCTTTTCCTATATCGAAAATATCGAAAAATTTAAAAATGAGATAATTCGGAAACGAATACCACTAAATTAATGAAATTTGGTAGGTGGATTGATTTTATAACGCAAAACAAAAGTTCAGTAAAATTTTGGAATATGGGTGTGGCAACGCCCACATTTAGATGAAGCAAATTTAGAAGTTTAACAACCTGTAAATCAATAGCCGTTGGAGATATAACATTGAAATTTGGAGTAGACATTTTGTTCGTAGCGACCACTGCTTGCTGTGAAAATGAGCTAAATCGGCTGAAAGGCACGCTTTATTTTATTATACCCAGCTGTACTTGTACACAGGGTATTATAACTTTGTTTGGATAACGGTTGGCTGTACAGGTATAAAGTAATCGAGATAGATATAGACTTCCATATATCGAAATGACAAGGATCGAAAAGAATTTGTTTGAGCTATGTCCGTTCGTCTGTCCGTTAACACGGTAACTTGAGAAAATATCGAGATATCTTCACCAAATTTGGTATGCGGGCTTATTTAGACTCAGAACAGTTTGGTATTGAAAATGAACAAAATCGGACGATAACCATGCCCCCTTTTCCTATATCGAAAATATCGAAAAATTTAAAAATGAGATAATTCGGAAACGAATACCACTAAATTAATGAAATTTGGTAGGTGGATTGTTTTTATAACGCAAAACAAAAGTTCAGTAAAATTTTGGAATATGGTTATGGCAACGCCCACATTTATAGGAAGCAAATTTAGAAGTTTAACAACCTGTAAATCAATAGCCGTTGGAGATATAACATTGAAATTTGGAGTAGACATTTTGTTCGTAGCGACCACTGCTTGCTGTGAAAATGAGCTAAATCGGCTGAAAGCCACGCTTTATTTTTATTATACCCAGCTGTACTTGTACACAGGGTATTATAACTTTGTTTGGATAACGGTTGGCTGTACAGGTATAAAGTAATCGAGATAGATATAGACTTCCATATATCAAAATGACCAGGATCGACAAAAAATTTGATTGAGCTATGTCCGTCCGTCTGTCCGTCGGTCCGTCTGCCCGTTAACAGGATAACTTGAGCAAATATTGAGATACCTTCACCAAATTCGGTATGCGGCCTTATTAAGACTCAGAACAGATTGGTAAGAAATTTGGTAGGTGGATTGATTTTATAACGCAAAACAAAAGTTCAGTAAAATTTTTGAATATGGTTATGGCAACGCCCACATTTATTTGGCGTAGACATTTTGTTCGTAACGACCACTGCTTGCTGTGAAAATGAGCTAAATCGGCTGAAAGCAACGCTTTATTTTTATTATACCCAGCTGTACTTGTACACAGGGTATTAAAACTTTGTTTGGATAACGGTTGGCTGTACAGGTATAAAGTAATCGAGATAGATATAGACTTCCATATATCAAAATGACCAGGATCGGAAAAAAATTTGATTGAGCTATGTCCGTCCGTCTGTCCGTCTGCCCGTTAACAGGATAACTTGAGCAAATATTGAGATACCTTCACCAAATTCGGTATGCGTCCTTATTTAGACTCAGAACAGATTGGTATTGAAAATGAACGAAAACGGACGATAACCACGCCCCCTTTTCCTATATCGAAAAATTTAAAAATGAGATAATTCGGAAACGAATACCACTACAATAATGAAATTTTGCTAGGTGGATTGATTTTATAACGCAAAACAAAAGTTCAGTAAAATTTCAGAATATGGTTATGGGATTGCCCACATTTATAAGAAGCAAATTTAGAAGTTTAACAAGCTGTAAATCAATAGCCGTTGGAGATATAACATTGAAATTTGGAGTAGACATTTTGTTCGTAGCGACCACTGCTTGCTGTGAAAATGAGCTAAATCGGCTGAAAGCCACGCTTTATTTTTATTATACCCAGCTGTACTTGTCCACAGGGTATTATAACTTTGTTTGGATAACGGTTGGCTGTACAGGTATAAAGTAATCGAGATAGATATAGACTTCCATATATCAAAATGACAAGGATCGAAAAGAATTTGTTTGAGCTATGTCCGTTCGTCTGTCCGTTAACACGGTAACTTGAGAAAATATCGAGATATCTTCACCAAATTTGGTATGCGGGCTTATTTAGACTCTGAACAGTTTGGTATTGAAAATGAACAAAATCGGACGATAACCATGCCCCCTTTTCCTATATCGAAAATATCGAAAAATTTAAAAATGAGATAATTCGGAAACGAATACCACTAAATTAATGAAATTTGGTAGGTGGATTGATTTTATAACGCAAAACAAAAGTTCAGTAAAATTTTGGAATATGGGTGTGGCAACGCCCACATTTAGATGAAGCAAATTTAGAAGTTTAACAACCTGTAAATCAATATCCGTTGGAGATATAACATTGAAATTTGGAGTAGACATTTTGTTCGTAGCGACCACTGCTTGCTGTGAAAATGAGCTAAATCGGCTGAAAGGCACGCTTTATTTTATTATACCCAGCTGTACTTGTACACAGGGTATTATAACTTTGTTTGGATAACGGTTGGCTGTACAGGTATAAAGTAATCGAGATAGATATAGACTTCCATATATCGAAATGACAAGGATCGAAAAGAATTTGTTTGAGCTATGTCCGTTCGTCTGTCCGTTAACACGGTAACTTGAGAAAATATCGAGATATCTTCACCAAATTTGGTATGCGGGCTTATTTAGACTCAGAACAGTTTGGTATTGAAAATGAACAAAATCGGACGATAACCATGCCCCCTTTTCCTATATCGAAAATATCGAAAAATTTAAAAATGAGATAATTCGGAAACGAATACCACTAAATTAATGAAATTTGGTAGGTGGATTGATTTTATAACGCAAAACAAAAGTTCATTAAAATTTTGGAATATGGTTATGGCAACGCCCACATTTATAGGAAGCAAATTTAGAAGTTTAACAACCTGTAAATCAATAGCCGTTGGAGATATAACATTGAAATTTGGAGTAGACATTTTGTTCGTAGCGACCACTGCTTGCTGTGAAAATGAGCTAAATCGGCTGAAAGCCACGCTTTATTTTTATTATACCCAGCTGTACTTGTACACAGGGTATTATAACTTTGTTTGGATAACGGTTGGCTGTACAGGTATAAAGTAATCGAGATAGATATAGACTTCCATATATCAAAATGACCAGGATCGACAAAAAATTTGATTGAGCTATGTCCGTCCGTCTGTCCGTCGGTCCGTCTGCCCGTTAACAGGATAACTTGAGCAAATATTGAGATACCTTCACCAAATTCGGTATGCGGGCTTATTAAGACTCAGAACAGATTGGTAAGAAATTTGGTAGGTGGATTGATTTTATAACGCAAAACAAAAGTTCAGTAAAATTTTTGAATATGGTTATGGCAACGCCCACATTTATTTGGCGTAGACATTTTGTTCGTAACGACCACTGCTTGCTGTGAAAATGAGCTAAATCGGCTGAAAGCAACGCTTTATTTTTATTATACCCAGCTGTACTTGTACACAGGGTATTAAAACTTTGTTTGGATAACGGTTGGCTGTACAGGTATAAAGTAATCGAGATAGATATAGACTTCCATATATCAAAATGACCAGGATCGGAAAAAAATTTGATTGAGCTATGTCCGTCCGTCTGTCCGTCTGCCCGTTAACAGGATAACTTGAGCAAATATTGAGATACCTTCACCAAATTCGGTATGCGTCCTTATTTAGACTCAGAACAGATTGGTATTGAAAATGAACGAAAACGGACGATAACCACGCCCCCTTTTCCTATATCGAAAAATTTAAAAATGAGATAATTCGGAAACGAATACCACTACAATAATGAAATTTTGCTAGGTGGATTGATTTTATAACGCAAAACAAAAGTTCAGTAAAATTTCAGAATATGGTTATGGGAATGCCCACATTTATAAGAAGCAAATTTAGAAGTTTAACAAGCTGTAAATCAATAGCCGTTGGAGATATAACATTGAAATTTGGAGTACACATTTTGTTCGTAGCGACCACTGCTTGCTGTGAAAATGAGCTAAATCGGCTGAAAGCCACGCTTTATTTTTATTATACCCAGCTGTACTTGTCCACAGGGTATTATAACTTTGTTTGGATAACGGTTGGCTGTACAGGTATAAAGTAATCGAGATAGATATAGACTTCCATATATCAAAATGACCAGGATCGAAAAAAAATTTGATTGAGCTATGTCCGTCCGTCTGTCCGTCGGTCCGTCTGCCCGTTAACAGGATAACTTGAGCAAATATTGAGATACCTTCACCAAATTCGGTATGCGGGCTTATTTAGACTCAGAACAGATTGGTAAGAAATTTGGTAGGTGGATTGATTTTATAACGCAAAACAAAAGTTCAGTAAAATTTTGGAATATGGTTATGGCAACGCCCACATTTATTTGGCGTAGACATTTTGTTCGTAGCGACCACTGCTTGCTGTGAAAATGAGCTAAATCGGCTGAAAGCAACGCTTTATTTTTATTGTACCCAGCTGTACTTGTACACAGGGTATTATAACTTTGTTTGGATAACAGTTGGCTGTACAGGTATAAAGTAATCGAGATAGATATAGACTTCCATATATCAAAATGACCAGGATCGGAAAAAAATTTGATTGAGCTATGTCCGTCCGTCTGTCCGTCTGCCCGTTAACAGGATAACTTGAGCAAATATTGAGATACCTTCACCAAATTCGGTATGCGTCCTTATTTAGACTCAGAACAGATTGGTATTGAAAATGAACGAAATCGGACGATAACCACGCCCCCTTTTCCTATATCGAAAATATCGAAAAATTTAAAAATGAGATAATTCGGAAACGAATACCACTACAATAATGAAATTTTGCTAGGTGGATTGATTTTATAACGCAAAACAAAAGTTCAGTAAAATTTCAGAATATGGTTATGGCAACGCCCACATTTATAAGAAGCAAATTTAGAAGTTTAACAAGCTGTAAATCAATAGCCGTTGGAGATATAACATTGAAATTTGGAGTAGACATTTTGTTCGTAGCGACCACTGCTTGCTGTGAAAATGAGCTAAATCGGCTGAAAGCCACGCTTTATTTTTATTATACCCAGCTATACTTTGTTTGGATAACGGTTGTTTGTACAGGTATAAAGTAATCGAGATAGATATAGACTTCCATATATCAAAACGACCAGGATCGAAAAAAATTTGATGGAGCTATGTCCGTTCGTCTGGCCGTTAACACGATAAGTTGAGCAAATATCGAGATTGGTATTGAAAATGCACGAAATCAAAATGACCGCGATCGAAAAAAACTTGACTGAGCCATGTGCGTCCATCTGTCCGTCTGTCCGTCCGTCCGTCTCTCCGTTAACACGGTAACTTGAGAAAATATCGAGATATCTTCACCAAATTCGGTATGCGGGCTTATTTAGACTCAGAACAGATTGGTATTGAAAATGAACGAAAGCGGAAGACAACCACGCCCTCTTTTCCTATATCGAAAAATTTAAAAATGAGATAATTCGGAAACGAATACCACTAAAATAATGAAATTTTGCTAGGGGGATTGGTTTTATAACGCAAAACAAAAGCTCAGTAAAATTTCGGAATATGGTTATGGCAACGCCCACATTTATAAGAAGCAAATTTAGAAGTTTAACAAGCTGTAAATCAATAGCCGTTGGAGATATAACATTGAAATTTGGCATAGACATTTTGTTCGTAGCGACCACTGCTTGTTGTGAAAATGAGCTAAATCGGCTGAAAGCCACGCTTTATTTTTATTATAACCAGCTGTACTTGTACACAGGGTATTATAACTTTGTTTGGATAGCGGTTGGCTGTACAGGTATAAAGTAATCGAGATAGATATAGACTTCCATATATCAAAATGACCACGATCGAAAAAATCTTTGATTGAGCTATGTCCGTGCGTCTGTCCGTTAACACGATAAGTTGAGCAAATATCGAGATTGGTATTGAAAATGAACGAAATCAAGATGACCGGGATCGAAAAAAATTTGACTGAGCCATTTCCATCCATCTGTCCGTCTATTCGTCCGTCCGTCTGTCCGTTAACACGGTAACTTGAGAAAATATCGAGATATCTTCACCAAATTCGGTATGCGGGCTTATTTAGACTCAGAACAGATTGGTATTGAAAATGAACGAAATCGGACGATAACCACGCCCCATTTTCCGAAATCAAGATGACCGGGATCGAAAAAAACATGACTGAACCATTTCCATCCATCTGTTCGTCTATGCGTCCGTCCGTCTGTCCGTTAACACGGTAACTTGAGAAAATATCGAGATATCTTCACCAAATTCGGTATGCGGGCTTATTTAGACTCAGAACAGATTGGTATTGAAAATGAACGAAAGCGGGAGACAACCACGCCCTCTTTTCCTATATCGAAAAATTTTAAAATGAGATAATTCGGAAACGAATACCACTAAATTAATGAAATTTGGTAGGTGGATTGATTTTACAACGCAAAACAAAAGTTCAGTAAAATTTTGGAATATGGTTATGGCAACGCCCACATTTAGATGAAGCAAATTTAGAAGTTTAACAACCTGTAAATCAATAGCCGTTGGAGATATAACATTGAAATTTGGCGTAGAAATTTTGTTCGTAGCGGCCACTGCTTGCTGTGAAAATGAGCTAAATCGGCTGAAAGCCACGCTTTATTTTTATTATACCCAGTAACGGTTGGCTGTACAGGTATAAGGTAATCGAGATAGATATAGACTTCCATATATCGAAATGACAAGGATCGAAAAGAATTTGTTTGAGCTATGTCCGTCCGTCTGTCCGTTAACACGGTAACTTGAGAAAATATATAGATATCTTAACCAAGTTCGGTATGCGCGCTTATTTAGACTCAGAACAGATTGGTATTGAAAATGAACGAAAGCGGAAGACAACCACGCCCCCTTTTCCTATATCGAAACATTTAAAAATGAGATAATTCGGAAACGAATACCACTAAAATAATGAAATTTTGCTAGGTGGATTGATTTTATAACGCTAAACAAAAGTTCAGTAAAATTTCGGAATATGGTTATGGCAACGCCCACATTTAGATGAAGCAAATTTAGAAGTTTAACAACCTGTAAATCAATAGCCGTTGGAGATATAACATTGAAATTTGGCGTAGAAATTTTGTTCGTAGCGACCACTGCTTGCTGTGAAAATGAGCTAAATCGGCTGAAAGCCACGCTTTATTTTTATTATACCCAGCTGTATTTGTACACAGGGTATTATAACTTTGTTTGGATAACGGTTGGCTGTACAGGTATAAAGTAATCGAGATAGATATAGACTTCCATATATCAAAATGACCAGGATCGAAAAAAATTTGATTGAGCTATGTCCGTTCGTCTGTCCGTTAACACGATAAGTTGAGCAAATATCGAGATTGGTATTGAAAATGAACGAAATTAAAATGACCGGGATCGAAAAAAACTTGACTGAGCCATGTCCGTCCATCTGTCCGTCTGTCCGTCCGTCCGTCTCTCCGTTAACACGGTAACTTGAGAAAATATCGAGATATCTTCACCAAATTCCGTATGCGGGCTTATTTAGACTCAGAACAGATTGGTATTGAAAATGAACGAAAGCGGAAGACAACCACGCCCCCTTTTCCTATATCGAAACATTTAAAAATGAGATAATTCGGAAACGAATACCACTAAAATAATGAAATTTTGCTAGGTGGATTGATTTTATAACGCTAAACAAAAGTTCAGTAAAATTTCGGAATATGGTTATGGCAACGCCCACATTTAGATGAAGCAAATTTAGAAGTTTAACAACCTGTAAATCAATAGCCGTTGGAGATATAACATTGAAATTTGGCGTAGAAATTTTGTTCGTAGCGACCACTGCTTGCTGTGAAAATGAGCTAAATCGGCTGAAAGCCACGCTTTATTTTTATTATACCCAGCTGTATTTGTACACAGGGTATTATAACTTTGTTTGGATAACGGTTGGCTGTACAGGTATAAAGTAATCGAGATAGATATAGACTTCCATATATCAAAATGACCAGGATCGAAAAGAATTTGTTTGAGCTATGTCCGTTCGTCTGTCCATTAACACGGTAAGTTGAGCAAATATCGAGATTGGTATTGAAAATGAACGAAATCAAGATGACCGGGATCGAAAAAATGTGACTGAGCCATTTCCATCCATCTGTCCGTCTATTCGTCCGTCCGTCTGTCCGTTAACACGGTAACTTGAGAAAATATCGAGATATCTTCACCAAATTCGGTATGCGGGCTTATTTAGACTCAGAACAGATTGGTATTGAAAATGAACGAAAGCGGAAGACAACCACGCCCCCTTTTCCTATATCGAAACATTTAAAAATGAGATAATTCGGAAACGAATACCACTAAAATAATGAAATTTTGCTAGGTGGATTGATTTTATAACGCTAAACAAAAGTTCAGTAAAATTTCGGAATATGGTTATGGCAACGCCCACATTTAGATGAAGCAAATTTAGAAGTTTAACAACCTGTAAATCAATAGCCGTTGGAGATATAACATTGAAATTTGGCGTAGAAATTTTGTTCGTAGCGACCACTGCTTGCTGTGAAAATGAGCTAAATCGGCTGAAAGCCACGCTTTATTTTTATTATACCCAGCTGTATTTGTACACAGGGTATTATAACTTTGTTTGGATAACGGTTGGCTGTACAGGTATAAAGTAATCGAGATAGATATAGACTTCCATATATCAAAATGACCAGGATCGAAAAAAATTTGATTGAGCTATGTCCGTTCGTCTGTCCGTTAACACGATAAGTTGAGCAAATATCGAGATTGGTATTGAAAATGAACGAAATTAAAATGACCGGGATCGAAAAAAACTTGACTGAGCCATGTCCGTCCATCTGTCCGTCTGTCCGTCCGTCCGTCTCTCCGTTAACACGGTAACTTGAGAAAATATCGAGATATCTTCACCAAATTCCGTATGCGGGCTTATTTAAACTCAGAACAGATTGGTATTGAAAATGAACGAAAGCGGAAGACAACCACGCCCCCTTTTCCTATATCGAAACATTTAAAAATGAGATAATTCGGAAACGAATACCACTAAAATAATGAAATTTTGCTAGGTGGATTGATTTTATAACGCAAAACAAAAGTTCAGTAAAATTTCGGAATATGGTTATTGCAACGCCCACATTTATAAGAAGCAAATTTAGAAGTTTAACAAGCTGTAAATCAATAGCCGTTGGAGATATAACATTGAAATTTGGAGTAGACATTTTGTTCGTAGCGACCACTGCTTGCTCTGAAAATGAGCTAAATCGGCTGAAAGCCACGCTTTATTTTTATTATACCCAGCTGTACTTGTACACAGGGTATTATAACTTTGTTTGGATAACGTTTGGCTGTACAGGTATAAAGTAATCGAGATAGATATAGACTTCCATATATCAAAATGACCAGGATCGAAAAAAATTTGATTGAGCTATGTCCGTTCGTCTGTCCGTTAACACGATAAGTTGAGCAAATATCGAGATTGGTATTGAAAATGAACGAAATCAAAATGACCGGGATCGAAAAAAACTTGACTGAGCCATGTCCGTCCATCTGTCCGTCTGTCCGTCCGTCCGTCTCTCCGTTAACACGGTAACTTGAGAAAATATCGAGATATCTTCACCAAATTCGGTATGCGGGCTTATTTAGACTCAGAACAGATTGGTATTGAAAATGAACGAAAGCGGAAGACAACCACGCCCTCTTTTCCTTTATCGAAAAATTTTAAAATGAGATAATTCGGAAACGAATACCACTAAATTAATGAAATTTGGTAGGTGGATTGATTTTACAACGCAAAACACAAGTTCAGTAAAATTTTGGAATATGGCTATTGCACCGCCCACATTTATAGGAAGCAAATTTAGAAGTTTAACAAGCTGTAAATCAATAGCCGTTGGAGATATAACATTGAAATTTGGAGTAGACATTTTGTTCGTAGCGACCACTGCTTGCTGTGAAAATGAGCTAAATCGACTGAAAGCCACGCTTTATTTTTATTATACCCAGCTGTACTTGTACACAGGGTATTATAACTTTGTTTGGATAACGGTTAGCTGTACAGGTATAAAGTAATCGAGATAGATATAGACTTCCATATATCAAAATGACCAGGATCGAAAAAAATTTGATTGAGCTATGTCCGTTCGTCTGTCCGTTAACACGATAAGTTGAGCAAATATCGAGATTGGTATTGAAAATGAACGAAATCAAAATGACCGGGATCGAAAAAAACTTGACTGAGCCATGTCCGTCCATCTGTCCGTCTGTCCGTCCGTCCGTCTCTCCGTTAACACGGTAACTTGAGAAAATATCGAGATATCTTCACCAAATTCGGTATGCGGGCTTATTTAGACTCAGAACAGATTGGTATTGAAAATGAACGAAAGCGGAAGACAACCACGCCCTCTTTTCCTGTATCGAAAAATTTTAAAATGAGATAATTCGGAAACGAATACCACTAAATTAATGAAATTTGGTAGGTGGATTGATTTTACAACGCAAAACAAAAGTTCAGTAAAATTTTGGAATATGGTTATGGCAACGCCCACATTTAGATGAAGCAAATTTAGAAGTTTAACAACCTGTAAATCAATAGCCGTTGGAGATATAACATTGAAATTTGGCGTAGAAATTTTGTTCGTAGCGACCACTGCTTGCTGTGAAAATGAGCTAAATCGGCTGAAAGCCACGCTTTATTTTTATTATACCCAGCTGTACTTGTACACAGGGTATTATAACTTTGTTTGGATAACGGTTGGCTGTACAGGTATAAAGTAATAGAGATAGATATAGACTTCCATATATCGAAATGACAAGGATCGAAAAGAATTTGTTTGAGCTATGTCCGTTCGTCTGTCCGTTAACACGATAAGTTGAGCAAATATCGAGATTGGTATTGAAAATGAACGAAATCAAGATGACCGGGATCGAAAAAAATTTGACTGAGCCACTTCCATCCATCTGTCCGTCTATTCGTCCGTCCGTCTGTCCGTTAACACGGTAACTTGAGAAAATATCGAGATATCTTCACCAAATTCCGTATGCGGGCTTATTTAGACTCAGAACAGATTGGTATTGAAAATGAACAAAATCGGACGATAACCACGCCCCCTTTTCCTATATCGAAAATATCAAAAAATTTAAAAATGAGATAAATCGGAAACGAATACCACTAAAATAATGAAATTTTGCTAGGTGGATTGATTTTATAACGCAAAACACAAGTTCAGTAAAATTTTGGAATATGGCTATTGCAACGCCCACATTTATAGGAAGCAAATTTAGAAGTTTAACAAGCTGTAAATCAATAGCCGTTGGAGATATAACATTGAAATTTGGCGTAGAAATTTTGTTCGTAGCGACCACTGCTTGCTGTGAAAATGAGCTAAATCGGCTGAAAGCCACGCTTTATTTTTATTATACCCAGCTGTACTTGTACACAGGGTATTATAACTTTGTTTGGATAACGTTTGGCTGTACAGGTATAAAGTAATCGAGATAGATATAGACTTCCATATATCAAAATGACCAGGATCGAAAAAAATTTGATTGAGCTATGTCCGTTCGTCTGTCCGTTAACACGATAAGTTGAGCAAATATCGAGATTGGTATTGAAAATGAACGAAATCAAAATGACCGGGATCGAAAAAGACTTGACTGAGCCATGTCCGTCCATCTGTCCGTCTGTCCGTCCGTCCGTCTCTCCGTTAACACGGTAACTTGAGAAAATATCGAGATATCTTCACCAAATTCGGTATGCGGGCTTATTTAGACTCAGAACAGATTGGTATTGAAAATGAACGAAAGCGGAAGACAACCACGCCCTCTTTTCCTGTATCGAAAAATTTTAAAATGAGATAATTCGGAAACGAATACCACTAAATTAATGAAATTTGGTAGGTGGATTGATTTTACAACGCAAAACACAAGTTCAGTAAAATTTTGGAATATGGCTATTGCACCGCCCACATTTATAGGAAGCAAATTTAGAAGTTTAACAAGCTGTAAATCAATAGCCGTTGGAGATATAACATTGAAATTTGGAGTAGACATTTTGTTCGTAGCGACCACTGCTTGCTGTGAAAATGAGCTAAATCGGCTGAAAGCCACGCTTTATTTTTGTTATACCCAGCTGTACTTGTACACAGGGTATTATAACTTTGTTTGGATAACGGTTGGCTGTACAGGTATAAAGTAATCGAGATAGATATAGACTTCCATATATCAAAATGACCAGGATCGAAAAAAATTTGATTGAGCTATGTCCGTTCGTCTGTCCGTTAACACGATAAGTTGAGCAAATATCGAGATTGGTATTGAAAATGAACGAAATTAAAATGACCGGGATCGAAAAAAACTTGACTGAGCCATGTCCGTCCATCTGTCCGTCTGTCCGTCCGTCCGTTAACACGGTAACTTGAGAAAATATCGAGATATCTTCACCAAATTCGGTATGCGGGCTTATTTAGACTCAGAACAGATTGGTATTGAAAATGAACGAAAGCGGAAGACAACCACGCCCCCTTTTCCTATATCGAAACATCTAAAAATGAGATAATTCGGAAACGAATACCACTAAAATAATGAAATTTTGCTAGGTGGATTGATTTTATAACGCTAAACAAAAGTTCAGTAAAATTTCGGAATATGGTTATTGCAACGCCCACATTTATAAGAAGCAAATTTAGAAGTTTAACAAGCTGTAAATCAATAGCCGTTGGAGATATAACATTGAAATTTGGAGTAGACATTTTGTTCGTAGCGACCACTGCTTGCTGTGAAAATGAGCTAAATCGACTGAAAGCCACGCTTTATTTTTATTATACCCAGCTGTACTTGTACACAGGGTATTATAACTTTGTTTGGATAACGGTTGGCTGTACAGGTATAAAGTAATCGAGATAGATATAGACTTCCATATATCAAAATGACCAGGATCGAAAAAAATTTGATTGAGCTATGTCCGTTCGTCTGTCCGTTAACACGATAAGTTGAGCAAATATCGAGATTGGTATTGAAAATGAACGAAATCAAAATGACCGGGATCGAAAAAAACTTGACTGAGCCATGTCCGTCCATCTGTCCGTCTGTCCGTCCGTCCGTCTCTCCGTTAACACGGTAACTTGAGAAAATATCGAGATATCTTCACCAAATTCGGTATGCGGGCTTATTTAGACTCAGAACAGATTGGTATTGAAAATGAACGAAAGCGGAAGACAACCACGCCCTCTTTTCCTGTATCGAAAAATTTTAAAATGAGATAATTCGGAAACGAATACCACTAAATTAATGAAATTTGGTAGGTGGATTGATTTTACAACGCAAAACAAAAGTTCAGTAAAATTTTGGAATATGGTTATGGCAACGCCCACATTTAGATGAAGCAAATTTAGAAGTTTAACAACCTGTAAATCAATAGCCGTTGGAGATATAACATTGAAATTTGGCGTAGAAATTTTGTTCGTAGCGACCACTGCTTGCTGTGAAAATGAGCTAAATCGGCTGAAAGTCACGCTTTATTTTTATTATACCCAGCTGTACTTGTACACAGGGTATTATAACTTTGTTTGGATAACGGTTGGCTGTACAGGTATAAAGTAATCGAGATAGATATAGACTTCCATATATCGAAATGACAAGGATCGAAAAGAATTTGTTTGAGCTATGTCCGTTCGTCTGTCCGTTAACACGATAAGTTGAGCAAATATCGAGATTGGTATTGAAAATGAACGAAATCAAGATGACCGGGATCGAAAAAAATTTGACTGAGCCATTTCCATCCATCTGTCCGTCTATTCGTCCGTCCGTCTGTCCGTTAACACGGTAACTTGAGAAAATATCGAGATATCTTCACCAAATTCCGTATGCGGGCTTATTTAGACTCAGAACAGATTGGTATTGAAAATGAACAAAATCGGACGATAACCACGCCCCCTTTTCCTATATCGAAAATATCAAAAAATTTAAAAATGAGATAAATCGGAAACGAATACCACTAAAATAATGAAATTTTGCTAGGTGGATTGATTTTATAACGCAAAACACAAGTTCAGTAAAATTTTGGAATATGGCTATTGCAACGCCCACATTTATAGGAAGCAAATTTAGAAGTTTAACAAGCTGTAAATCAATAGCCGTTGGAGATATAACATTGAAATTTGGCGTAGAAATTTTGTTCGTAGCGACCACTGCTTGCTGTGAAAATGAGCTAAATCGGCTGAAAGCCACGCTTTATTTTTATTATACCCAGCTGTACTTGTACACAGGGTATTATAACTTTGTTTGGATAACGTTTGGCTGTACAGGTATAAAGTAATCGAGATAGATATAGACTTCCATATATCAAAATGACCAGGATCGAAAAAAATTTGATTGAGCTATGTCCGTTCGTCTGTCCGTTAACACGATAAGTTGAGCAAATATCGAGATTGGTATTGAAAATGAACGAAATCAAAATGACCGGGATCGAAAAAGACTTGACTGAGCCATGTCCGTCCATCTGTCCGTCTGTCCGTCTGTCCGTCTCTCCGTTAACACGGTAACTTGAGAAAATATCGAGATATCTTCACCAAATTCGGTATGCGGGCTTATTTAGACTCAGAACAGATTGGTATTGAAAATGAACGAAAGCGGAAGACAACCACGCCCTCTTTTCCTGTATCGAAAAATTTTAAAATGAGATAATTCGGAAACGAATACCACTAAATTAATGAAATTTGGTAGGTGGATTGATTTTACAACGCAACACACAAGTTCAGTAAAATTTTGGAATATGGCTATTGCACCGCCCACATTTATAGGAAGCAAATTTAGAAGTTTAACAAGCTGTAAATCAATAGCCGTTGGAGATATAACATTGAAATTTGGAGTAGACATTTTGTTCGTAGCGACCACTGCTTGCTGCGAAAATGAGCTAAATCGGCTGAAAGCCACGCTTTATTTTTGTTATACCCAGCTGTACTTGTACACAGGGTATTATAACTTTGTTTGGATAACGGTTGGCTGTACAGGTATAAAGTAATCGAGATAGATATAGACTTCCATATATCAAAATGACCAGGATCGAAAAAAATTTGATTGAGCTATGTCCGTTCGTCTGTCCGTTAACACGATAAGTTGAGCAAATATCGAGATTGGTATTGAAAATGAACGAAATTAAAATGACCGGGATCGAAAAAAACTTGACTGAGCCATGTCCGTCCATCTGTCCGTCTGTCCGTCCGTCCGTCTCTCCGTTAACACGGTAACTTGAGCAAATATCGAGATATCTTCACCAAATTCGGTATGCGGGCTTATTTAGACTCAGAACAGATTGGTATTGAAAATGAACGAAAGCGGAAGACAACCACGCCCCCTTTTCCTATATCGAAACATTTAAAAATGAGATAATTCGGAAACGAATACCACTAAAATAATGAAATTTTGCTAGGTGGATTGGTTTTATAACGCTAAACAAAAGTTCAGTAAAATTTCGGAATATGGTTATTGCAACGCCCACATTTATAAGAAGCAAATTTAGAAGTTTAACAAGCTGTAAATCAATAGCCGTTGGAGATATAACATTGAAATTTGGAGTAGACATTTTGTTCGTAGCGACCACTGCTTGCTGTGAAAATGAGCTAAATCGACTGAAAGCCACGCTTTATTTTTATTATACCCAGCTGTACTTGTACACAGGGTATTATAACTTTGTTTGGATAACGGTTGGCTGTACAGGTATAAAGTAATCGAGATAGATATAGACTTCCATATATCAAAATGACCAGGATCGAAAAAAATTTGATTGAGCTATGTCCGTTCGTCTGTCCGTTAACACGATAAGTTGAGCAAATATCGAGATTGGTATTGAAAATGAACGAAATCTAGATGACCGGGATCGAAAAAAACTTGACTGAGCCATGTCCGTCCATCTGTCCGTCTGTCCGTCCGTCCGTCTCTCCGTTAACACGGTAACTTGAGAAAATATCGAGATATCTTCACCAAATTCGGTATGCGGGCTTATTTAGACTCAGAACAGATTGGTATTGAAAATGAACGAAAGCGGAAGACAACCACGCCCTCTTTTCCTGTATCGAAAAATTTTAAAATGAGATAATTCGGAAACGAATACCACTAAATTAATGAAATTTGGTAGGTGGATTGATTTTACAACGCAAAACAAAAGTTCAGTAAAATTTTGGAATATGGTTATGGCAACGCCCACATTTAGATGAAGCAAATTTAGAAGTTTAACAACCTGTAAATCAATAGCCGTTGGAGATATAACATTGAAATTTGGCGTAGAAATTTTGTTCGTAGCGACCACTGCTTGCTGTGAAAATGAGCTAAATCGGCTGAAAGCCACGCTTTATTTTTATTATACCCAGCTGTACTTGTACACAGGGTATTATAACTTTGTTTGGATAACGGTTGGCTGTACAGGTATAAAGTAATCGAGATAGATATAGACTTCCATATATCGAAATGACAAGGATCGAAAAGAATTTGTTTGAGCTATGTCCGTTCGTCTGTCCGTTAACACGATAAGTTGAGCAAATATCGAGATTGGTATTGAAAATGAACGAAATCAAGATGACCGGGATCGAAAAAAATTTGACTGAGCCATTTCCATCCATCTGTCCGTCTATTCGTCCGTCCGTCTGTCCGTTAACACGGTAACTTGAGAAAATATCGAGATATCTTCACCAAATTCCGTATGCGGGCTTATTTAGACTCAGAACAGATTGGTATTGAAAATGAACAAAATCGGACGATAACCACGCCCCCTTTTCCTGTATCGAAAATATCAAAAAATTTAAAAATGAGATAAATCGGAAACGAATACCACTAAAATAATGAAATTTTGCTAGGTGGATTGATTTTATAACGCAAAACACAAGTTCAGTAAAATTTTGGAATATGGCTATTGCAACGCCCACATTTATAGGAAGCAAATTTAGAAGTTTAACAAGCTGTAAATCAATAGCCGTTGGAGATATAACATTGAAATTTGGCGTAGAAATTTTGTTCGTAGCGACCACTGCTTGCTGTGAAAATGAGCTAAATCGGCTGAAAGCCACGCTTTATTTTTATTATACCCAGCTGTACTTGTACACAGGGTATTATAACTTTGTTTGGATAACGCTTGGCTGTACAGGTATAAAGTAATCGAGATAGATATAGACTTCCATATATCGAAATGACAAGGATCGAAAAGAATTTGTTTGAGCTATGTCCGTTCGTCTGTCCGTTAACACGATAAGTTGAGCAAATATCGAGATTGGTATTGAAAATGAACGAAATCAAGATGACCGGGATCGAAAAAAATTTGACTGAGCCATTTCCATCCATCTGTCCGTCTGTCCGTCCGTCCGTCTCTCCGTTAACACGGTAACTTGAGAAAATATCGAGATATCTTCACCAAATTCGGTATGCGGGCTTATTTAAACTCAGAACAGATTGGTATTGAAAATGAACGAAAGCGGAAGACAACCACGCCCCCTTTTCCTATATCGAAACATTTAAAAATGAGATAATTCGGAAACGAATACCACTAAAATAATGAAATTTTGCTAGGTGGATTGATTTTATAACGCAAAACAAAAGTTCAGTAAAATTTCGGAATATGGTTATTGCAACGCCCACATTTATAAGAAGCAAATTTAGAAGTTTAACAAGCTGTAAATCAATAGCCGTTGGAGATATAACATTGAAATTTGGAGTAGACATTTTGTTCGTAGCGACCACTGCTTGCTGTGAAAATGAGCTAAATCGGCTGAAAGCCACGCTTTATTTTTATTATACCCAGCTGTACTTGTACACAGGGTATTATAACTTTGTTTGGATAACGTTTGGCTGTACAGGTATAAAGTAATCGAGATAGATATAGACTTCCATGTATCAAAATGACCAGGATCGAAAAAAATTTGATTGAGCTATGTCCGTTCGTCTGTCCGTTAACACGATAAGTTGAGCAAATATCGAGATTGGTATTGAAAATGAACGAAATCAAAATGACCGGGATCGAAAAAAACTTGACTGAGCCATGTCCGTCCATCTGTCCGTCTGTCCGTCCGTCCGTCTCTCCGTTAACACGGTAACTTGAGAAAATATCGAGATATCTTCACCAAATTCGGTATGCGGGCTTATTTAGACTCAGAACAGATTGGTATTGAAAATGAACGAAAGCGGAAGACAACCACGCCCTCTTTTCCTGTATCGAAAAATTTTAAAATGAGATAATTCGGAAACGAATACCACTAAATTAATGAAATTTGGTAGGTGGATTGATTTTACAACGCACAACAAAAGTTCAGTAAAATTTTGGAATATGGTTATGGCAACGCCCACATTTAGATGAAGCAAATTTAGAAGTTTAACAACCTGTAAATCAATAGCCGTTGGAGATATAACATTGAAATTTGGAGTAGAAATTTTGTTCGTAGCGACCACTGCTTGCTGTGAAAATGAGCTAAATCGGCTGAAAGCCACGCTTTATTTTTATTATACCCAGCTGTACTTGTACACAGGGTATTATAACTTTGTTTGGATAACGGTGGGCTGTACAGGTATAAAGTAATCGAGATAGATATAGACTTCCATATATCGAAATGACAAGGATCGAAAAGAATTTGTTTGAGCTATGTCCGTTCGTCTGTCCGTTAACACGATAAGTTGAGCAAATATCGAGATTGGTATTGAAAATGAACGAAATCAAGATGACCGGGATCGAAAAAAATTTGACTGAGCCATTTCCATCCATCTGTCCGTCTATTCGTCCGTCCGTCTGTCCGTTAACACGGTAACTTGAGAAAATATCGAGATATCTTCACCAAATTCCGTATGCGGGCTTATTTAGACTCAGAACAGATTGGTATTGAAAATGAACGAAATCGGACGATAACCACGCCCCCTTTTCCTATATCGAAACATTTAAAAATGAGATAATTCGGAAACGAATACCACTAAAATAATGAAATTTTGCTAGGTGGATTGATTTTATAACGCAAAACAAAAGTTCAGTAAAATTTCGGAATATGGTTATTGCAACGCCCACATTTATAAGAAGCAAATTTAGAAGTTTAACAAGCTGTAAATCAATAGCCGTTGGAGATATAACATTGAAATTTGGAGTAGACATTTTGTTCGTAGCGACCACTGCTTGCTGTGAAAATGAGCTAAATCGGCTGAAAGCCACGCTTTATTTTTATTATACCCAGCTGTACTTGTACACAGGGTATTATAACTTTGTTTGGATAACGTTTGGCTGTACAGGTATAAAGTAATCGAGATAGATATAGACTTCCATATATCAAAATGACCAGGATCGAAAAAAATTTGATTGAGCTATGTCCGTTCGTCTGTCCGTTAACACGATAAGTTGAGCAAATATCGAGATTGGTATTGAAAATGAACGAAATCAAAATGACCGGGATCGAAAAAGACTTGACTGAGCCATGTCCGTCCATCTGTCCATCTGTCCGTCTGTCCGTCTGTCCGTCTCTCCGTTAACACGGTAACTTGAGAAAATATCGAGATATCTTCACCAAATTCGGTATGCGGGCTTATTTAGACTCAGAACAGATTGGTATTGAAAATGAACGAAAGCGGAAGACAACCACGCCCTCTTTTCCTGTATCGAAAAATTTTAAAATGAGATAATTCGGAAACGAATACCACTAAATTAATGAAATTTGGTAGGTGGATTGATTTTACAACGCAACACACAAGTTCAGTAAAATTTTGGAATATGGCTATTGCACCGCCCACATTTATAGGAAGCAAATTTAGAAGTTTAACAAGCTGTAAATCAATAGCCGTTGGAGATATAACATTGAAATTTGGAGTAGACATTTTGTTCGTAGCGACCACTGCTTGCTGCGAAAATGAGCTAAATCGGCTGAAAGCCACGCTTTATTTTTGTTATACCCAGCTGTACTTGTACACAGGGTATTATAACTTTGTTTGGATAACGGTTGGCTGTACAGGTATAAAGTAATCGAGATAGATATAGACTTCCATATATCAAAATGACCAGGATCGAAAAAAATTTGATTGAGCTATGTCCGTTCGTCTGTCCGTTAACACGATAAGTTGAGCAAATATCGAGATTGGTATTGAAAATGAACGAAATTAAAATGACCGGGATCGAAAAAAACTTGACTGAGCCATGTCCGTCCATCTGTCCGTCTGTCCGTCCGTCCGTCTCTCCGTTAACACGGTAACTTGAGCAAATATCGAGATATCTTCACCAAATTCGGTATGCGGGCTTATTTAGACTCAGAACAGATTGGTATTGAAAATGAACGAAAGCGGAAGACAACCACGCCCCCTTTTCCTATATCGAAACATTTAAAAATGAGATAATTCGGAAACGAATACCACTAAAATAATGAAATTTTGCTAGGTGGATTGATTTTATAACGCTAAACAAAAGTTCAGTAAAATTTCGGAATATGGTTATTGCAACGCCCACATTTATAAGAAGCAAATTTAGAAGTTTAACAAGCTGTAAATCAATAGCCGTTGGAGATATAACATTGAAATTTGGAGTAGACATTTTGTTCGTAGCGACCACTGCTTGCTGTGAAAATGAGCTAAATCGACTGAAAGCCACGCTTTATTTTTATTATACCCAGCTGTACTTGTACACAGGGTATTATAACTTTGTTTGGATAACGGTTGGCTGTACAGGTATAAAGTAATCGAGATAGATGTAGACTTCCATATATCAAAATGACCAGGATCGAAAAAAATTTGATTGAGCTATGTCCGTTCGTCTGTCCGTTAACACGATAAGTTGAGCAAATATCGAGATTGGTATTGAAAATGAACGAAATCAAAATGACCGGGATCGAAAAAAACTTGACTGAGCCATGTCCGTCCATCTGTCCGTCTGTCCGTCCGTCCGTCTCTCCGTTAACACGGTAACTTCAGAAAATATCGAGATATCTTCACCAAATTCGGTATGCGGGCTTATTTAGACTCAGAACAGATTGGTATTGAAAATGAACGAAAGCGGAAGACAACCACGCCCTCTTTTCCTGTATCGAAAAATTTTAAAATGAGATAATTCGGAAACGAATACCACTAAATTAATGAAATTTGGTAGGTGGATTGATTTTACAACGCAAAACAAAAGTTCAGTAAAATTTTGGAATATGGTTATGGCAACGCCCACATTTAGATGAAGCAAATTTAGAAGTTTAACAACCTGTAAATCAATAGCCGTTGGAGATATAACATTGAAATTTGGCGTAGAAATTTTGTTCGTAGCGACCACTGCTTGCTGTGAAAATGAGCTAAATCGGCTGAAAGCCACGCTTTATTTTTATTATACCCAGCTGTACTTGTACACAGGGTATTATAACTTTGTTTGGATAACGGTTGGCTGTACAGGTATAAAGTAATCGAGATAGATATAGACTTCCATATATCGAAATGACAAGGATCGAAAAGAATTTGTTTGAGCTATGTCCGTTCGTCTGTCCGTTAACACGATAAGTTGAGCAAATTTCGAGATTGGTATTGAAAATGAACGAAATCAAGATGACCGGGATCGAAAAAAATTTGACTGAGCCATTTCCATCCATCTGTCCGTCTATTCGTCCGTCCGTCTGTCCGTTAACACGGTAACTTGAGAAAATATCGAGATATCTTCACCAAATTCCGTATGCGGGCTTATTTAGACTCAGAACAGATTGGTATTGAAAATGAACAAAATCGGACGATAACCACGCCCCCTTTTCCTATATCGAAAATATCAAAAAATTTAAAAATGAGATAAATCGGAAACGAATACCACTAAAATAATGAAATTTTGCTAGGTGGATTGATTTTATAACGCAAAACACAAGTTCAGTAAAATTTTGGAATATGGCTATTGCAACGCCCACATTTATAGGAAGCAAATTTAGAAGTTTAACAAGCTGTAAATCAATAGCCGTTGGAGATATAACATTGAAATTTGGCGTAGAAATTTTGTTCGTAGCGACCACTGCTTGCTGTGAAAATGAGCTAAATCGGCTGAAAGCCACGCTTTATTTTTATTATACCCAGCTGTACTTGTACACAGGGTATTATAACTTTGTTTGGATAACGCTTGGCTGTACAGGTATAAAGTAATCGAGATAGATATAGACTTCCATATATCGAAATGACAAGGATCGAAAAGAATTTGTTTGAGCTATGTCCGTTCGTCTGTCCGTTAACACGATAAGTTGAGCAAATATCGAGATTGGTATTGAAAATGAACGAAATCAAGATGACCGGGATCGAAAAAAATTTGACTGAGCCATTTCCATCCATCTGTCCGTCTGTCCGTCCGTCCGTCTCTCCGTTAACACGGTAACTTGAGAAAATATCGAGATATCTTCACCAAATTCGGTATGCGGGCTTATTTAAACTCAGAACAGATTGGTATTGAAAATGAACGAAAGCGGAAGACAACCACGCCCCCTTTTCCTATATCGAAACATTTAAAAATGAGATAATTCGGAAACGAATACCACTAAAATAATGAAATTTTGCTAGGTGGATTGATTTTATAACGCAAAACAAAAGTTCAGTAAAATTTCGGAATATGGTTATTGCAACGCCCACATTTATAAGAAGCAAATTTAGAAGTTTAACAAGCTGTAAATCAATAGCCGTTGGAGATATAACATTGAAATTTGGAGTAGACATTTTGTTCGTAGCGACCACTGCTTGCTGTGAAAATGAGCTAAATCGGCTGAAAGCCACGCTTTATTTTTATTATACCCAGCTGTACTTGTACACAGGGTATTATAACTTTGTTTGGATAACGTTTGGCTGTACAGGTATAAAGTAATCGAGATAGATATAGACTTCCATGTATCAAAATGACCAGGATCGAAAAAAATTTGATTGAGCTATGTCCGTTCGTCTGTCCGTTAACACGATAAGTTGAGCAAATATCGAGATTGGTATTGAAAATGAACGAAATCAAAATGACCGGGATCGAAAAAAACTTGACTGAGCCATGTCCGTCCATCTGTCCGTCTGTCCGTCCGTCCGTCTCTCCGTTAACACGGTAACTTGAGAAAATATCGAGATATCTTCACCAAATTCGGTATGCGGGCTTATTTAGACTCAGAACAGATTGGTATTGAAAATGAACGAAAGCGGAAGACAACCACGCCCTCTTTTCCTGTATCGAAAAATTTTAAAATGAGATAATTCGGAAACGAATACCACAATATAGACTTCCATATATCGAAATGACAAGGATCGAAAAGAATTTGTTTGAGCTATGTCCGTTCGTCTGTCCGTTAACACGATAAGTTGAGCAAATATCGAGATTGGTATTGAAAATGAACGAAATCAAGATGACCGGGATCGAAAAAAATTTGACTGAGCCATTTCCATCCATCTGTCCGTCTATTCGTCCGTCCGTCTGTCCGTTAACACGGTAACTTGAGAAAATATCGAGATATCTTCACCAAATTCGGTATGCGGGCTTATTTAGACTCAGAACAGATTGGTATTGAAAATGAACGAAAGCGGAAGACAACCACGCCCTCTTTTCCTGTATCGAAAAATTTTAAAATGAGATAATTCGGAAACGAATACCACTAAATTAATGAAATTTGGTAGGTGCATTGATTTTACAACGCAAAACAAAAGTTCAGTAAAATTTTGGAATATGGTTATGGCAACGCCCACATTTAGATGAAGCAAATTTAGAAGTTTAACAACCTGTAAATCAATAGCCGTTGGAGATATAACATTGAAATTTGGCGTAGAAATTTTGTTCGTAGCGACCACTGCTTGCTGTGAAAATGAGCTAAATCGGCTGAAAGCCACGCTTTATTTTTATTATACCCAGCTGCACTTGTACACAGGGTATTATAACTTTGTTTGGATAACGGTTGGCTGTACAGGTATAAAGTAATCGAGATAGATATAGACTTCCATATATCGAAATGACAAGGATCGAAAAGAATTTGTTTGAGCTATGTCCGTTCGTCTGTCCGTTAACACGATAAGTTGAGCAAATATCGAGATTGGTATTGAAAATGAACGAAATCAAGATGACCGGGATCGAAAAAAATTTGACTGAGCCATTTCCATCCATCTGTCCGTCTATTCGTCCGTCCGTCTGTCCGTTAACACGGTAACTTGAGAAAATATCGAGATATCTTCACCAAATTCCGTATGCGGGCTTATTTAGACTCAGAACAGATTGGTATTGAAAATGAACGAAATCGGACGATAACCACGCCCCCTCTTCCTATATCGAATATATCGAAAAATTTAAAAAATGAGATAATTCGGAAACGAATACCACTAAATTAATGAAATTTGGTAGGTGGATTGATTTTATAACGCAAAACGAAAGTTCAGTGACATTTTGGAATATGGTTATGGCAACGCCCACATTTATAGGAAGCAAATTTAGAAGTTTAACAAGCTGTAAATCAATAGCCGTTGAAGATATAACATTGAAATTTGGCGTAGACATTTTGTTCGTAGGGACCTCTGCTTGCTGTGAAAATGAGCTAAATCGGCTGAAAGCCACGCTTTATTTTTATTATACCCAGCTGTACTTGTACACAGGGTATTATAACTTTGTTTGGATAACGCTTGGCTGTACAGGTATAAAGTAATCGAGATAGATATAGACTCGATATATAAAAATGACCAGGATCGAAAAAAAATTTTATTGAGCTATGTCCGTCCGGCTGTCCGTCGGTCCGTCTGCCCGTTAACAGGATAACTTGACCAAATATTGAGATACCTTCACCAAATTCGGTATGCGGGCTTATTTAGACTCAGAAAAGATTGGTATTGAAAATGAACGAAATCGGACGATAACCACGCCCCCTCTTCCTATATCGAATATATCGAAAAATTTAAAAAATGAGATAATTCGGAAACGAATACCACTAAATTAATGAAATTTGGTAGGTGGATTGATTTTATAACGCAAAACGAAAGTTCAGTGACATTTTGGAATATGGTTATGGCAACATTTATAGGAAGCAAATTTAGAAGTTTAACAAGCTGTAAATCAATAGCCGTTGGAGATATAACATTGAAATTTGGCGTAGACATTTTGTTCGTAGGGACCTCTGCTTGCTGTGAAAATGAGCTAAATCGGCTGAAAGCCACGCTTTATTTTTATTATACCCAGCTGTACTTGTACACATGGTATTATAACTTTGTTTGGATAACGGTTGGCTGTACAGGTATAAAGTAATCCAGATAGATATAGACTTCCATATATCAAAATGACCAGGATCGAAAAAAATTTGATTGAGCTATGTCCGTTCGTCTGTCCGTTAACACGATAAGTTGAGCAAATATCGAGATTGGTATTGAAAATGAACGAAATCAAAATGACCGGGATCGAAAAAAATTTGACTGAGCCATGTCCGTCCATCTGTCCGCCCGTCCGTCTCTCCGTTAACACGGTAACTTGAGAAAATATCGAGATATCTTCACCAAATTCGGTATGCGGGCTTATTTAGACTCAGAACAGATTGGTATTGAAAATGAAGGAAAGCGGAAGACAACCACGCCCTCTTTTCCTGTATCGAAAAATTTTAAAATGAGATAATTCGGAAACGAATACCACTAAATTAATGAAATTTGGTAGGTGGATTGATTTTACAACGCAAAACAAAAGTTCAGTAAAATTTTGGAATATGGTTATGGCAACGCCCACATTTAGATGAAGCAAATTTAGAAGTTTAACAACCTGTAAATCAATAGCCGTTGGAGATATAACATTGAAATTTGGCGTAGAAATTTTGTTCGTAGCGACCACTGCTTGCTGTGAAAATGAGCTAAATCGGCTGAAAGCCACGCTTTATTTTTATTATACCCAGCTGTACTTGTACACAGGGTATTATAACTTTGTTTGGATAACGGTTGGCTGTACAGGTATAAAGTAATCGAGATAGATATATACTTCCATATATCGAAATGACAAGGATCGAAAAGAATTTGTTTGAGCTATGTCCGTTCGTCTGTCCGTTAACACGATAAGTTGAGCAAATATCGAAATTGGTATTGAAAATGATCGAAATCAAGATGACCGGGATCGAAAAAAATTTGACTGAGCCATTTCCATCCATCTGTCCGTCTATTCGTCCGTCCGTCTGTCCGTTAACACGGTAACTTGAGAAAATATCGAGATATCTTCACCAAATTCCGTATGCGGGCTTATTTAGACTCAGAACAGATTGGTATTGAAAA
This sequence comes from Merzomyia westermanni, assembly GCA_949987695.1. Classification (NCBI taxonomy): domain Eukaryota; kingdom Metazoa; phylum Arthropoda; class Insecta; order Diptera; family Tephritidae; genus Merzomyia; species Merzomyia westermanni. The sequence continues at coordinate 80,555,826 of OX465292.1, forward strand.
TGAACGAAAGCGGAAGACAACCACGCCCCCTTTTCCTATATCGAAACATTTAAAAATGAGATAATTCGGAAACGAATACCAATAAAATAATGAAATTTTGCTAGGTGGATTGATTTTATAACGCAAAACAAAAGCCCAGTAAAATTTCGGAATATGGTTACTGCAACGCCCACATTTATAAGAAGCAAATTTAGAAGTATAACAAGCTGTAAATCAATAGCCGTTGGAGATATAACATTGAAATTTGGAGTAGACATTTTGTTCGTAGCGACCACTGCTTTCTGTGAAAATGAGCAAAATCGGCTGAAAGCCACGCTTTATTTTTATTATACCCAGCTGTACTTGCACACAGGGTATTATAACTTTGTTTGGATAACGGTGGGCTGTACAGGTATAAAGTAATCGAGATAGATATAGACTTCCATATATCGAAATGACAAGGATCGAAAAGAATTTGTTTGAGCTATGTCCGTTCGTCTGTCCGTTAACACGATAAGTTGAGCAAATATCGAGATTGGTATTGAAAATGAACGAAATCAAGATGACCGGGATCGAAAAAAATTTGACTGAGCCATTTCCATCCATCTGTCCGTCTATTCGTCCGTCCGTCTGTCCGTTAACACGGTAACTTGAGAAAATATCGAGATATCTTCACCAAATTCGGTATGCGGGCTTATTTAGACTCAGAACAGATTGGTATTGAAAATGAACGAAAGCGGAAGACAACCACGCCCTCTTTTCCTGTATCGAAAAATTTTAAAATGAGATAATTCGGAAACGAATACCACTAAATTAATGAAATTTGGTAGGTGCATTGATTTTACAACGCAAAACAAAAGTTCAGTAAAATTTTGGAATATGGTTATGGCAACGCCCACATTTAGATGAAGCAAATTTAGAAGTTTAACAACCTGTAAATCAATAGCCGTTGGAGATATAACATTGAAATTTGGCGTAGAAATTTTGTTCGTAGCGACCACTGCTTGCTGTGAAAATGAGCTAAATCGGCTGAAAGCCACGCTTTATTTTTATTATACCCAGCTGCACTTGTACACAGGGTATTATAACTTTGTTTGGATAACGGTTGGCTGTACAGGTATAAAGTAATCGAGATAGATATAGACTTCCATATATCGAAATGACAAGGATCGAAAAGAATTTGTTTGAGCTATGTCCGTTCGTCTGTCCGTTAACACGATAAGTTGAGCAAATATCGAGATTGGTATTGAAAATGAACGAAATCAAGATGACCGGGATCGAAAAAAATTTGACTGAGCCATTTCCATCCATCTGTCCGTCTATTCGTCCGTCCGTCTGTCCGTTAACACGGTAACTTGAGAAAATATCGAGATATCTTCACCAAATTCCGTATGCGGGCTTATTTAGACTCAGAACAGATTGGTATTGAAAATGAACGAAATCGGACGATAACCACGCCCCCTCTTCCTATATCGAATATATCGAAAAATTTAAAAAATGAGATAATTCGGAAACGAATACCACTAAATTAATGAAATTTGGTAGGTGGATTGATTTTATAACGCAAAACGAAAGTTCAGTGACATTTTGGAATATGGTTATGGCAACGCCCACATTTATAGGAAGCAAATTTAGAAGTTTAACAAGCTGTAAATCAATAGCCGTTGAAGATATAACATTGAAATTTGGCGTAGACATTTTGTTCGTAGGGACCTCTGCTTGCTGTGAAAATGAGCTAAATCGGCTGAAAGCCACGCTTTATTTTTATTATACCCAGCTGTACTTGTACACAGGGTATTATAACTTTGTTTGGATAACGCTTGGCTGTACAGGTATAAAGTAATCGAGATAGATATAGACTCGATATATAAAAATGACCAGGATCGAAAAAAAATTTTATTGAGCTATGTCCGTCCGGCTGTCCGTCGGTCCGTCTGCCCGTTAACAGGATAACTTGACCAAATATTGAGATACCTTCACCAAATTCGGTATGCGGGCTTATTTAGACTCAGAAAAGATTGGTATTGAAAATGAACGAAATCGGACGATAACCACGCCCCCTCTTCCTATATCGAATATATCGAAAAATTTAAAAAATGAGATAATTCGGAAACGAATACCACTAAATTAATGAAATTTGGTAGGTGGATTGATTTTATAACGCAAAACGAAAGTTCAGTGACATTTTGGAATATGGTTATGGCAACATTTATAGGAAGCAAATTTAGAAGTTTAACAAGCTGTAAATCAATAGCCGTTGGAGATATAACATTGAAATTTGGCGTAGACATTTTGTTCGTAGGGACCTCTGCTTGCTGTGAAAATGAGCTAAATCGGCTGAAAGCCACGCTTTATTTTTATTATACCCAGCTGTACTTGTACACATGGTATTATAACTTTGTTTGGATAACGGTTGGCTGTACAGGTATAAAGTAATCCAGATAGATATAGACTTCCATATATCAAAATGACCAGGATCGAAAAAAATTTGATTGAGCTATGTCCGTTCGTCTGTCCGTTAACACGATAAGTTGAGCAAATATCGAGATTGGTATTGAAAATGAACGAAATCAAAATGACCGGGATCGAAAAAAATTTGACTGAGCCATGTCCGTCCATCTGTCCGCCCGTCCGTCTCTCCGTTAACACGGTAACTTGAGAAAATATCGAGATATCTTCACCAAATTCGGTATGCGGGCTTATTTAGACTCAGAACAGATTGGTATTGAAAATGAAGGAAAGCGGAAGACAACCACGCCCTCTTTTCCTGTATCGAAAAATTTTAAAATGAGATAATTCGGAAACGAATACCACTAAATTAATGAAATTTGGTAGGTGGATTGATTTTACAACGCAAAACAAAAGTTCAGTAAAATTTTGGAATATGGTTATGGCAACGCCCACATTTAGATGAAGCAAATTTAGAAGTTTAACAACCTGTAAATCAATAGCCGTTGGAGATATAACATTGAAATTTGGCGTAGAAATTTTGTTCGTAGCGACCACTGCTTGCTGTGAAAATGAGCTAAATCGGCTGAAAGCCACGCTTTATTTTTATTATACCCAGCTGTACTTGTACACAGGGTATTATAACTTTGTTTGGATAACGGTTGGCTGTACAGGTATAAAGTAATCGAGATAGATATATACTTCCATATATCGAAATGACAAGGATCGAAAAGAATTTGTTTGAGCTATGTCCGTTCGTCTGTCCGTTAACACGATAAGTTGAGCAAATATCGAAATTGGTATTGAAAATGATCGAAATCAAGATGACCGGGATCGAAAAAAATTTGACTGAGCCATTTCCATCCATCTGTCCGTCTATTCGTCCGTCCGTCTGTCCGTTAACACGGTAACTTGAGAAAATATCGAGATATCTTCACCAAATTCCGTATGCGGGCTTATTTAGACTCAGAACAGATTGGTATTGAAAATGAACGAAAGCGGAAGACAACCACGCCCCCTTTTCCTATATCGAAACATTTAAAAATGAGATAATTCGGAAACGAATACCAATAAAATAATGAAATTTTGCTAGGTGGATTGATTTTATAACGCAAAACAAAAGCCCAGTAAAATTTCGGAATATGGTTACTGCAACGCCCACATTTATAAGAAGCAAATTTAGAAGTATAACAAGCTGTAAATCAATAGCCGTTGGAGATATAACATTGAAATTTGGAGTAGACATTTTGTTCGTAGCGACCACTGCTTTCTGTGAAAATGAGCAAAATCGGCTGAAAGCCACGCTTTATTTTTATTATACCCAGCTGTACTTGCACACAGGGTATTATAACTTTGTTTGGATAACGGTTGGCTGTACAGGTATAAAGTAATCGAGATAGATATAGACTTCCATATATCAAAATGACCAGGATCGAAAAAAATTTGATTGAGCTATGTCCGTTCGTCTGTCCGTTAACACGATAAGTTGAGCAAATATCGAGATTGGTATTGAAAATGAACGAAATCAAAATGACCGGGATCGAAAAAAACTTGACTGAGCCATGTCCGTCCATCTGTCCGTCCGTCCGTCCGTCCGTCTCTCCGTTAACACGGTAACTTGAGAAAATATCGAGATATCTTCACCAAATTCGGTATGCGGGCTTATTTAGACTCAGAACAGATTGGTATTGAAAATGAACGAAAGCGGAAGACAACCACGCCCTCTTTTCCTGTATCGAAAAATTTTAAAATGAGATAATTCGGAAACGAATACCACTAAATTAATGAAATTTGGTAGGTGGATTGATTTTACAACGCAAAACAAAAGTTCAGTAAAATTTTGGAATATGGTTATGGCAACGCCCACATTTAGATGAAGCAAATTTAGAAGTTTAACAACCTGTAAATCAATAGCCGTTGGAGATATAACATTGAAATATGGCGTAGAAATTTTGTTCGTAGCGACCACTGCTTGCTGTGAAAATGAGATAAATCGGCTGAAATCCACGCTTTATTTTTATTATACCCAGCTGTACTTGTACACAGGGTATTATAACTTTGTTTGGATAACGGTTGGCTGTACAGGTATAAAGTAATCGAGATAGATATAGACTTCCATACATCGAAATGACAAGGATCGAAAAGAATTTGTTTGAGCTATGTCCGTTCGTCTGTCCGTTAACACGATAAGTTGAGCAAATATCGAGATTGGTATTGAAAATGAACGAAATCAAGATGACCGGGATCGATAAAAATTTGACTGAGCCATTTCCATCCATCTGTCCGTCTATTCGTCCGTCCGTCTGTCCGTTAACACGGTAACTTGAGAAAATATCGAGATATCTTCACCAAATTCCGTATGCGGGCTTATTTAGACTCAGAACAGATTGGTATTGAAAATGAACAAAATCGGACGATAACCACGCCCCCTTTTCCTATATCGAAAATATCAAAAAATTTAAAAATGAGATAAATCGGAAACGAATACCACTAAAATAATGAAATTTTGCTAGGTGGATTGATTTTATAACGCAAAACACAAGTTCAGTAAAATTTTGGAATATGGCTATTGCAACGCCTACATTTATAGGAAGCAAATTTAGAAGTTTAACAAGCTGTAAATCAATAGCCGTTGGAGATATAACATTGAAATTTGGCGTAGAAATTTTGTTCGTAGCGACCACTGCTTGCTGTGAAAATGAGCTAAATCGGCTGAAAGCCACGCTTTTTTTTTATTATACCCAGCTGTACTTGTACACAGGGTATTATAACTTTGTTTGGATAACGCTTGGGTCTACAGGTATAAAGTAATCGAGATAGATATAGACTCCATATATAAAAATGACCAGGATCGAAAAAAAATTTGATTGAGCTATGTCCGTCCGGCTGTCCGTCGGTCCGTCTGCCCGTTAACAGGATAACTTGACCAAATATTGAGATACCTTCACCAAATTCGGTATGCGGGCTTATTTAGACTCAGAAAAGATTGGTATTGAAAATGAACGAAATCGGACGATAACCACGCCCCCTCTTCCTATATCGAATATACCGAAAAATTTAAAAAATTAGATAATTCGGAAACGAATACCACTAAATTAATGAAATTTGGTAGGTGGATTGATTTTATAACGCAAAACAAAAGTTCAGTGACATTTTGGAATATGGTTATGGCAACGCCCACATTTATTTGGCGTAGACATTTTATTCGTAGCGACCACTGCTTGCTGTGAAAATGAGCTAAATCGGCTGAAAGCCACGCTTTATTTTTATTATACCCAGCTGTACTTGTACACATGGTATTATAACTTTGTTTGGATAACGGTTGTTTGTACAGGTATAAAGTAATCGAGATAGATATAGACTTCCATATATCAAAATGACCAGGATCGAAAAAAAATTTGATTGAGCTATGTCCGTCCGTCTGTCTGTCGGTCTGTCTGCCCGTTAACAGGATAACTTGAGCAAATATTGAGATACCTTCACCAAATTCGGTATGCGGGCTTATTTAGACTCAGAACAGATTGGTAAGAAATTTGGTAGGTGGATTGATTTTATAACGCAAAACAAAAGTTCAGTAAAATTTTTGAATATGGTTATGGCAACGCCCACATTTATTTGGCGTAGACATTTTATTCGTAGCGACCACTGCTTGCTGTGAAAATGAGCTAAATCGGCTGAAAGCAACGCTTTATTTTTATTATACCCAGCTGTACTTGTACACAGGGTATTATAACTTTGTTTGGATAACGGTTGGCTGTACAGGTATAAAGTAATCGAGATAGATATAGGCCCGGTTTCACCAACTCGACTTAACTTAGTTAAGTCGCGATTTTCACTTTTTCAGTTTCACCACCTAACTTAGCTAAGTCACAACTTAGTCAACTTGCCAGCTGACTTATTCTCCACTAAGCAGTGTTGCTGTGGTTCGAAACCTTAATGTCAGTAATCCTGCTAATTTGTTTTGTGCAACGTCCCAGTCGGAAACTTGATCATGCTTGACTTTAACGGGGTAAGCGTAGATGCATGTAAACGCTAGTTTTCAAGCATGCAACCATTACGAAACTATCTTTTTCAATTAAGCACTAATTTTAGTACCTTCCAGCTAAAGAGAAATGGGTGTAAGATCAATACATTCCTTCGTGTATAGTCATACATGCCCATTTCGCACTGGGATATTGGGATGCGCAGAGTTGTCTGGTATGAAAAAATACTACTATGCATAAAACAGCTGATCGGGTTGTTGTGCTCAAAATTATTTAAGTCGCTCAGTTGGTGAAACCCAAAATTAAGTTAGTCTCGAATCTGTGCTAACTTAAGTCACGACTAAGTTTTAGTCTTAGTCACGTTGGTGAAACCGGCCCATAGACTTCCATATATCAAAATGACCACGATCGAAAAAAACTTTGATTGAGCTATGTCCGTGCGTCTGTCCGTTAACACGATAAGTTGAGCAAATATCGAGATTGGTATTGAAAATGAACGAAATCGGACGATAACCACGCCCCCTTTTCCTATATCGAATATATCGAAAAATTTTTAAAATTAGATAATTCGGAAACGAATACCACTATATTAATGAAATTTGGTAGGTGGATTAATTTTATAACGCAAAACAAAAGTTCGGCCGCCGTGGTGTGAAGGTATTGTTGCCGGCCTACCACACCGAAGGTCCATGGTTCGAGCCCTGGTACAGGTAACATCAAAAGTGATTTGAAAAAGTTTTTCAAAACGGGGTCGCCCCTCGGCAGTGGTTTGGCAAACTCTCCGAGTGTATTTCTGCCATGACAGGCTTCTCAGCAAAAACTGCGTCTCCTTTGTAGATGCCGTTCGGAGTCGGCAAAAAACTGTAGGTCCCACCAATTTGTTGGGAAAATTCAAATCGGCACACCACAAATTGGAAGAGAAGCTTGGCGCAAAAATCTCTTAGGAGGTTTATGATGATATACCTGTTGTATATCGCGCCATAGATAGATAGAAAACAAAAGTTCAGTAACATTTTGGAATATGGTTATGGCAACGCCCACATTTGTAGGAAGCAAATTTAGAAGTTTAACAAGCTGTAAATCAATAGCCGTTGGAGATATAACATTGAAATTTGGCGTAGAAATTTTGTTCGTAGCGACCACTGCTTGCTGTGAAAATGAGCTAAATCGGCTGAAAGCCACGCTTTATTTTTATTATATCCAGCTGTACTTGTACACAGGGTATTATAACTTTGTTTGGATAACGGTTGGCTGTACAGGTATAAAGTAATCGAGATAGATATAGACTTCCATATATCGAAATGACAAGGATCGAAAAGAATTTGTTTGAGCTATGTCCGTTCGTCTGTCCGTTAACACGATAAGTTGAGCAAATATCGAGATTGGTATTGAAAATGATCGAAATCAAGATGACCGGGATCGAAAAAAATTTCACTGAGCCATTTCCATCCATCTGTCCGTCTATTCGTCCGTCCGTCTGTCCGTTAACACGGTAACTTGAGAAAATATCGAGATATCTTCACCAAATTCCGTATGCGGGCTTATTTAGACTCAGAACAGATTTTTTATTGAAAATGAACGAAAGCGGAAGACAACCACGCCCCCTTTTCCTATATCGAAACATTTAAAAATGAGATAATTCGGAAACGAATACCAATAAAATAATGAAATTTTGCTAGGTGGATTGATTTTATAACGCAAAACAAAAGTTCAGTAAAATTTCGGAATATGGTTATTGCAACGCCCACATTTATAAGAAGCAAATTTAGAAGTTTAACAAGCTGTAAATCAATAGCCGTTGGAGATATAACATTGAAATTTGGAGTAGACATTTTGTTCGTAGCGACCACTGCTTGCTGTGAAAATGAGCTAAATCGGCTGAAAGCCACGCTTTATTTTTATTATATCCAGCTGTACTTGTACACAGGGTATTATAACTTTGTTTGGATAACGGTTGGCTGTACAGGTATAAAGTAATCGAGATAGATATAGACTTCCATATATCAAAATGACCAGGATCGAAAAAAATTTGATTGAGCTATGTCCGTTCGTCTGTCCGTTAACACGATAAGTTGAGCAAATATCGAGATTGGTATTGAAAATGAACGAAATCAAAATGACCGCGATCGAAAAAAACTTGACTGAGCCATGTCCGTCCATCTGTCCGTCTGTCCGTCCGTCCGTCTCTCCGTTAACACGGTAACTTGAGAAAATATCGAGATATCTTCACCAAATTCGGTATGCGGGCTTATTTAGACTCAGAACAGATTGGTATTGAAAATGAACGAAAGCGGAAGACAACCACGCCCTCTTTTCCTGTATCGAAAAATTTTAAAATGAGATAATTCGGAAACGAATACCACTAAATTAATGAAATTTGGTAGGTGGATTGATTTTACAACGCAAAACAAAAGTTCAGTAAAATTTTGGAATATGGTTATGGCAACGCCCACATTTAGATGAAGCAAATTTAGAAGTTTAACAAGCTGTAAATCAATAGCCGTTGGAGATATAACATTGAAATTTGGAGTAGACATTTTGTTCGTAGCGACCACTGCTTGCTGTGAAAGTGAGCTAAATCGGCTGAAAGCCACGCTTTATTTTTATTATACCCAGCTGCACTTGTACACAGGGTATTATAACTTTGTTTGGATAACGGTTGGCTGTACAGGTATAAAGTAATCGAGATAGATATAGACTTCCATATATCGAAATGACAAGGATCGAAAAGAATTTGTTTGAGCTATGTCCGTTCGTCTGTCCGTTAACACGATAAGTTGAGCAAATATCGAGATTGGTATTGAAAATGAACGAAATCAAGATGACCGGGATCGAAAAAAATTTGACTGAGCCATTTCCATCCATCTGTCCGTCTATTCGTCCGTCCGTCTGTCCGTTAACACGGTAACTTGAGAAAATATCGAGATATCTTCACCAAATTCCGTATGCGGGCTTATTTAGACTCAGAACAGATTGGTATTGAAAATGAATAAAATCGGACGATAACCACGCCCCCTTTTCCTATATCGAAAATATCAAAAAATTTAAAAATGAGATAAATCGGAAACGAATACCACTAAAATAATGAAATTTTGCTAGGTGGATTGATTTTATAACGCAAAACACAAGTTCAGTAAAATTTTGGAATATGGCTATTGCAACGCCCACATTTATAGGAAGCAAATTTAGAAGTTTAACAAGCTGTAAATCAATAGCCGTTGGAGATATAAAATTGAAATTTGGCGTAGAAATTTTGTTCGTAGCGACCACTGCTTGCTGTGAAAATGAGCTAAATCGGCTGAAAGCCACGCTTTATTTTTATTATACCCAGCTGTACTTGTACACAGGGTATTATAACTTTGTTTGGATAACGCTTGGGTGTACAGGTATAAAGTAATCGAGATAGATATAGACTCCATATATAAAAATTACCAGGATCGAAAAAAAATTTGATTGAGCTATGTCCGTCCGGCTGTCCGTCGGTCCGTCTGCCCGTTAACAGGATAACTTGACCAAATATTGAGATACCTTCACCAAATTCGGTATGCGGGCTTATTTAGACTCAGAAAAGATTGGTATTGAAAATGAACGAAATCGGACGATAACCACGCCCCCTCTTCCTATATCGAATATATCGAAAAATTTTAAAAATTAGATAATTCGGAAACGAATACCACTAAATTAATGAAATTTGGTAGGTGGATTGATTTTATAACGCAAAACAAAAGTTCAGTGACATTTTGTAATATGGTTATGGCAACGCCCACATTTATAGGAAGCAAATTTAGAAGTTTAACAAGCTGTAAATCAATAGCCGTTGGAGATATAACATTGAAATTTGGCGTAGACATTTTGTTCGTAGCGACCTCTGCTTGCTGTGAAAATGAGCTAAATCGGCTGAAAGCCACGCTTTATTTTTATTATACCCAGCTGTACTTGTACACATGGTATTATAACTTTGTTTGGATAACGGTTGTTTGTACAGGTATAAAGTAATCGAGATAGATATAGACTTCCATATATCAAAATGACCAGGATCGAAAAAAAATTTGATTGAGCTATGTCCGTCCGTCTGTCCGTCGGTCCGTCTGCCCGTTAACAGGATAACTTGAGCAAATATTGAGATACTTTCACCAAATTCGGTATGCGGGCTTATTTAGACTCAGAACAGATTGGTAAGAAATTTGGTAAATGGATTGATTTTATAACGCAAAACAAAAGTTCAGTAAAATTTTTGAATATGGTTATGGCAACGCCCACATTTATTTGGCGTAGACATTTTATTCGTAGCGACCACTGCTTGCTGTGAAAATGAGCTAAATCGGCTGAAAGCAACGCTTTATTTTTATTATACCCAGCTGTACTTGTACACAGGGTATTATAACTTTGTTTGGATAACGGTTGGCTGTACAGGTATAAAGTAATCGAGATAGATATAGACTTCCATATATCAAAATGACCACGATCGAAAAAAACTTTGATTGAGCTATGTCCGTGCGTCTGTCCGTTAACACGATAAGTTGAGCAAATATCGAGATTGGTATTGAAAATGAACGAAATCAAGATGACCGGGATCGAAAAAAATTTGACTGAGCCATTTCCATCCATCTGTCCGTCTATTCGTCCGTCCGTCTGCCCGTAAACACGGTAACTTGAGAAAATATCGAGATATCTTCACCAAGTTCGGTATGCGGGCTTATTTAGACTCAGAACAGATTGGTATTGAAAATGAACGAAAGCGGAAGACAACCACGCCCCCTTTTCCTATATCGAAACATTTAAAAATGAGATAATTCGGAAACGAATACCACTAAAATAATGAAATTTTGCTAGGTGGATTGATTTTATAACGCAAAACAAAAGTTCAGTAAAATTTCGGAATATGGTTATGGCAACGCCCACATTTATAAGAAGCAAATTTAGAAGTTTAACAAGCTGTAAATCAATAGCCGTTGGAGATATAACATTGAAATTTGGAGTAGACATTTTGTTCGTAGCGACCACTGCTTGCTGTGAAAATGAGCTAAATCGGCTGAAAGCCACGCTTTATTTTTATTATACCCAGCTGTACTTGTACACAGGGTATTATAACTTTGTTTGGATAACGGTTGGCTGTACAGGTATAAAGTAATCGAGATAGATATAGACTTCCATATATCAAAATGACCAGGATCGAAAAAAATTTGATTGAGCTATGTCCGTTCGTCTGTCCGTTAACACGATAAGTTGAGCAAATATTGAGATTGGTATTGAAAATGAACGAAATCAAAATGACCGGGATCGAAAAAAACTTGACTGAGCCATGTCCGTCCATCTGTCCGTCTGTCCGTCCGTCCGTCTCTCCGTTAACACGCTAACTTGAGAAAATATCGAGATATCTTCACCAAATTCGGTATGCGGGCTTATTTAGACTCAGAACAGATTGGTATTGAAAATGAACGAAAGCGGAAGACAACCACGCCCTCTTTTCCTATATCGAAAAATTTTAAAATGAGATAATTCGGAAACGAATACCACTAAATTAATGAAATTTGGTAGGTGGATTGATTTTACAACGCAAAACAAAAGTTCAGTAAAATTTTGGAATATGGTTATGGCAACGCCCACATTTAGATGAAGCAAATTTAGAAGTTTAACAACCTGTAAATCAATAGCCGTTGGAGATATAACTTTGAAATTTGGCGTAGAAATTTTGTTCGTAGCGACCACTGCTTGCTGTGAAAATGAGTTAATCGGCTGAAAGCCTCGCTTTATTTTTATTATACCCAGCTGTTTTGTACACAGGGTATTATAACTTTGTTTGGATAACGGTTGGCTGTACAGGTATAAAGTAATCGAGATAGATATAGACTTCCATATATCGAAATGACAAGGATCGAAAAGAATTTGTTTGAGCTATGTCCGTTCGTCTGTCCGTTAACACGATAAGTTGAGCAAATATCGAGATTGGTATTGAAAATGAACGAAATCAAGATGACCGGGATCGAAAAAAATTTGACTGAGCCATTTCCATCCATCTGTCCGTCTCTTCGTCCGTCCGTCTGTCCGTTAACACGGTAACTTGAGAAAATATCGAGATATCTTCACCAAGTTCGGTATGCGGGCTTATTTAGACTCAGAACAGATTGGTATTGAAAATGAACGAAAGCGGAAGACAACCTCGCCCCCTTTTCCTATATCGAAACATTTAAAAATGAGATAATTCGGAAACGAATACCACTAAAATAATAAAATTTTGCTAGGTGGATTGATTTTATAACGCAAAACAAAAGTTCAGTAAAATTTCGGAATATGGTTATGGCAACGCCCACTTGTACTTGTACACAGGGTATTATAACTTTGTTTGGATAACGGTTGGCTGTACAGGTATAAAGTAATCGAGATAGATATAGACTTCCATATATCGAAATGACAAGGATCGAAAAGAATTTGTTTGAGCTATGTCCGTTCGTCTGTCCGTTAACACGATAAGTTGAGCAAATATTGAGATTGGTATTGAAAATGAACGAAATCAAAATGACCGGGATCGAAAAAAACTTGACAGAGCCATGTCCGTCCATCTGTCCGTCTGTCCGTCCGTCCGTCTCTCCGTTAACACGGTAACTTGAGAAAATATCGAGATATCTTCACCAAATTCGGTATGCGGGCTTATTTAGACTCAGAACAGATTGGTATTGAAAATGAACGAAAGCGGAAGACAACCACGCCCTCTTTTCCTATATCGAAACATTTAAAAATAAGATAATTCGGAAACGAATACCACTAAAATAATGAAATTTTGCTAGGTGGATTGATTTTATAACGCAAAACAAAAGTTCAGTAAAATTTCGGAATATGGTTATGGCAACGCCCACATTTATAAGAAGCAAAATATAGAAGTTTAACAAGCTGTAAATCAATAGCCGTTGGAGATATAACATTGAAATTTGGAGTAGACATTTTGTTCGTAGCGACCACTGCTTGCTGTGAAAATGAGCTAAATCGGCTGAAAGCCACGCTTTATTTTTATTATACCCAGCTGTACTTGTACACAGGGTATTATAACTTTGTTTGGATAACGCTTGGCTGTACAGGTATAAAGTAATCGAGATAGATATAGACTTCCATATATCGAAATGACAAGGATCGAAAAGAATTTGTTTGAGCTATGTCCGTTCGTCTGTCCGTTAACACGATAAGTTGAGCAAATATCGAGATTGGTATTGAAAATGAACGAAATCAAGATGACCGGGATCGAAAAAAATTTGACTGAGCCATTTCCATCCATCTGTCCGTCTATTCGTCCGTCCGTCTGTCCGTTAACACGTTAACCGTCTGTCCGTCCGTCCGTCTCTCCGTTAACACGGTAACTTGAGAAAATATCGAGATATCTTCACCAAATTCGGTATGCGGGCTTATTTAGACTCAGAACAGATTGGTATTGAAAATGAACAAAAGCGGAAGACAACCACGCCCCCTTTTCCTATATCGAAACATTTAAAAATGAGATAATTCGGAAACGAATACCACTAAAATAATGAAATTTTGCTAGGTGGATTGATTTTATAACGCAAAACAAAAGTTCAGTAAAATTTCGGAATATGGTTATGGCAACGCCCACATTTATAAGAAGCAAATTTAGAAGTTTAACAAGCTGTAAATCAATAGCCGTTGGAGATATAACATTGAAATTTGGCGTAAAAATTTTGTTCGTAGCGACCACTACTTGCTGTGAAAATGAGCTAAATCGGCTGAAAGCCACGCTTTATTTTTATTATACCCAGCTGTACTTGTACACAGGGTATTATAACTTTGTTTGGATAACGCTTGGCTGTACAGGTATAAAGTAATCGCGATAGATATAGACTTCCATATATAAAAATGACCAGGATCGAAAAAAAATTTGATTGAGCTATGTCCGTCGGTCCGTCTGCCCGTTAACAGGATAACTTGACCAAATATTGAGATACCTTCACCAAATTCGGTATGCGGGCTTATTTAGACTCAGAAAAGATTGGTATTGAGAATGAACGAAATCGGACGATAACCACGCCCCCTTTTCCTATATCGAATATATCGAAAAATTTTAAAAATTAGATAATTCGGAAACGAATACCACTAAATTAATGAAATTTGGTAGGTGGATTGATTTTATAACGCAAAACAAAAGTTCAGTGACATTTTGGAATATGTTTATGGCAACGCCCACATTTATAGGAAGCAAATTTAGAAGTTTAACAAGCTGTAAATCAATAGCCGTTATAGATATAACATTGAAATTTGGCATAGACATTTTGTTCGTAGCGACCACTGCTTGCTGTGAAAATGAGCTAAATCGGCTGAAAGCCACGCTTTATTTTTATTATACCCAGCTGTACTTGTACACAGGGTATTATAACTTTGTTTGGATAACGGTTGTTTGTACAGGTATAAAGTAATCGAGATAGATAAAGACTTCCATATATCAAAATGACCAGGATCGAAAAAAAATTTGATTGAGCTATGTCCGTCCGTCTGTCCGTCGGTCCGTCTGCCCGTTAACAGGATAACTTGAGCAAATATTGAGATACCTTCACCAAATTCGGTATGCGGGCTTATTTAGACTCAGAACAGATTGGTAAGAAATTTGGTAGGTGGATTGATTTTATAACGCAAAACAAAAGTTCAGTAAAATTTTTGAATATGGTTATGGCAACGCCCACATTTATTTGGCGTAGACATTTTGTTCGTAGCGACCACTGCTTGCTGTGAAAATGAGCTAAATCGGCTGAAAGCAACGCTTTATTTTTATTATACTCAGCTGTACTTGTACACAGGGTATTATAACTTTGTTTGGATAACGGTTGGCTGTACAGGTATAAAATAATCGAGATAGATATAGACTTCCATACATCAAAATGACCAGGATCGGAAAAAAATTTTATTGAGCTATGTCCGTCCGTCTGTCCGTCGGTCCGTCTGCCCGTTAACAGGATAACTTGAGCAAATATTGAGATACCTTCACCAAATTCGGTATGCGGGCTTATTTAGACTCAGAACAGATTGGTATTGAAAATGAACGAAATCGGACGATAACCGCGCCCCCTTTTCCTATATCGAAAATATCAAAAAATTTAAAAATGAGATAATTCGGAAACGAATACCACTACAATAATGAAATTTTGCTAGGTGGATTGATTTTATAACGCAAAACAAAAGTTCAGTAAAATTTCGGAATATGGTTATGGCAACGCCCACATTTATAAGAAGCAACTTTAGAAGTTTAACAAGCTGTAAATCAATAGCCGTTGGAGATATAACATTGAAATTTGGAGTAGACATTTTGTTCGTAGCGACCACTGCTTGCTGTGAAAATGAGCTAAATCGGCTAAAAGCCACGCTTTATTTTTATTATACCCAGCTGTACTTGTACACAGGGTATTATAACTTTGTTTGGATAACGGTTGTTTGTACAGGTATAAAGTAATCGAGATAGATATAGACTTCCATATATCAAAATGACCACGATCAAAAAAAAATTTGATTGAGCTATGTCCGTGCGTCTGTCCGTTAACACGATAAGTTGAGCAAATATCGAGATTGGTATTGAAAATGAACGAAATCAAGATGACCGGGATCGAAAAAAATTTGACTGAGCCATTTCCATCCATCTGTCCGTCTATTCGTCCGTCCGTCTGCCCGTTAACACGGTAACTTGAGAAAATATCGAGATATCTTCACCAAATTTGGTATGCGGGCTTATTTAGACTCAGAACAGATTGGTATTGAAAATGAACGAAATCGGACGATAACCACGCCCCATTTTCCTATACCGAAAATATCGAAAAATTTTAAAAATGAGATAATTCGGAAACGAATACCACTAATTTAAGAAATTTGGTAGGTGGTTTGATTTTATAACGCAAAACAAAAGTTCAGTAACATTTTGGACGTAGCGACCACTGCTTGCTGTGAAAATGAGCTAAATCGGCTGAAAGCCACGCTTTATTTTTATTATAACCAGCTGTACTTGTACACAGGGTATTATAACTTTGTTTGGATAACGGTTGGCTGTACAGCTATAAAGTAATCGAGATAGATATAGACTTCCATATATCAAAATGACCAGGATCGAAAAAAATTTGACTGAGCCATGTCCATCCATCTGTCCGTCTGTCCGTCTGCCCGTTAACACGGTAACTTGACCAAATATTGAGATACCTTCACCAAATTCGGTATGCGGGCTTATTTAGACTCAGAACAGATTGGTATTGAAAATGAACGAAAGCGGAAGACAACCACGCCCTCTTTTCCTATATCGAAAAATTTAAAAATGAGATAATTCGGAAACGAATACCACTAAAATAATGAAATTTTGCTAGGTGGATTGGTTTTATAACGCAAAACAAAAGCCCAGTAAAATTTCGGAATATGGTTATGGCAACGCCCACCTTTATAAGAAGGAAATTTAGAAGTTTAACAAGCTGTAAATCAATAGCCGTTGGAGATATAACATTGAAATTTGGCATAGACATTTTGTTCGTAGCGACCACTGCTTGTTGTGAAAATGAGCTAAATCGGCTGAAAGCCACGCTTTATTTTTATTATAACCAGCTGTGCTTGTACACTGGGTATTATAACTTTGTTTGGATAGCGGTTGGCTGTACAGGTATAAAGTAATCGAGATAGATGTAGACTTCCATATATCAAAATGACCAGGATCGAAAAAAATTTGATTGAGCTATGTCCGTTCGTCTGTCCGTTAACACGATAAGTTGAGCAAATATCGAGATTGGTATTGAAAATGAACGAAATCAAAATGACCGGGATCGAAAAAAACTTGACTGAGCCATGTCCGTCCATCTGTCCGTCTGTCCGTCCGTCCGTCTCTCCGTTAACACGGTAACTTCAGAAAATATCGAGATATCTTCACCAAATTCGGTATGCGGGCTTATTTAGACTCAGAACAGATTGGTATTGAAAATGAACGAAATCGGACGATAACCACGCCCCATTTTCCTATACCGAAAATATCGAAAAATTTTAAAAATGAGATAATTCGGAAACGAATACCACTAATTTAAGAAATTTGGTAGGTGGTTTGATTTTATAACGCAAAACAAAAGTTCAGTAACATTTTGGACGTAGCGACCACTGCTTGCTGTGAAAATGAGCTAAATCGGCTGAAAGCCACGCTTTATTTTTATTATAACCAGCTGTACTTGTACACAGGGTATTATAACTTTGTTTGGATAACGGTTGGCTGTACAGCTATAAAGTAATCGAGATAGATATAGACTTCCATATATCAAAATGACCAGGATCGAAAAAAATTTGACTGAGCCATGTCCATCCATCTGTCCGTCTGTCCGTCTGCCCGTTGACACGGTAACTTGACCAAATATTGAGATACCTTCACCAAATTCGGTATGCGGGCTTATTTAGACTCAGAAAAGATTGGTATTGAAAATGAACGAAATCGGACGATAACCACGCCCCCTTTTCCTATATCGAATATATCGAAAAATTTAAAAAATTAGATAATTCGGAAACGAATACCACTAAATTAATGAAATTTGGTAGGTGGATTAATTTTATAACGCAAAACAAAAGTTCAGTAAAATTTTGGAATATGGTTATGGCAACGCCCACATTTATAGGAAGCAAATTTAGAAGTTTAACAAGCTGTAAATCAATAGCCGTTGGAGATATAACATTGAAATTTGGCGTATGTAGACATTTAGTTCGTAGCGACCACTGCTTGCTGTGAAAATGAGCTAAATCGGCTGAAAGCCACGCTTTATTTGTATTATACCCAGCTGTACTTGTACACAGGGTATTATAACTTTGTTTGGATAACGGTTGGCTGTACAGGTATAAAGTAATCGAGATAGATATAGACTTCCATATATCAAAATGACCAGGATCGGAAAAAAATTTGATTGAGCTATGTCCGTCCGTCTGTCAGTCGGTCCGTCTGCCCGTTAACAGGATAACTTGAGCAAATATTGAGATACCTTCACCAAATTCGGTATGCGGGCTTATTTAGACTCAGAACAGATTGGTATTGAAAATAAACGAAATCGGACGATAGCCACGCCCCCTTTTCCTATATCGAAAATTTTTAAAATGAGATAATTCGGAAACGAATACCACTAAAATAATGAAATTTTGCTAGGTGGATTGATTTTATAACGCAAAACAAAAGTTCAGTAAAATTTCGGAATATGGTTATGGCAACGCCCACATTTATAAGAAGCAAATTTAGAAGTTTAACAAGCTGTAAATCAATAGCCGTTGGAGATATAACATTGAAATTTGGAGTAGACATTTTGTTCGTAGCGACCACTGCTTGCTGTGAAAATGAGTTAAATCGGCTGAAAGCCACGCTTTACTTTTATTATACCCAGCTGTACTTGTACACAGGGTATTATAACTTTGTTTGGATAACCACGCCCCTTTTCCTATATCGAAAATATCAAAAAATTTAAAAATGAGATAAATCGGAAACGAATACCACTAAAATAATGAAATTTTGCTAGGTGGATTGATTTTATAACGCAAAACACAAGTTCAGTAAAATTTTGGAATATGGTTATGGCAACGCCCACATTTATAGGAAGCAAATTTAGAAGTTTAACAAGCTGTAAATCAATAGCCGTTGGAGATATAACAGTGAAATTTGGCGTAGAAATTTTGTTCGTAGCGACCACTGCTTGCTGTGAAAATGAGCTAAATCGGCTGAAAGCCACGCTTTATTTTTATTATACCCAGCTGTACTTGTACACAGGGTATTATAACTTTGTTTGGATAACGGTTGGCTGCACAGGTATAAAGTAATCGAGATAGATATAGACTTCCATATATAAAAATGACCAGGATCGAAAAAAAATTTGATTGAGCTATGTCCGTCCGTCTGTCCGTTAACACGATAAGTTGAGCAAATATCGAGATTGGTATTGAAAATGAACGAAATCAAGATGACCGGGATCGAAAAAAATTTGACTGAGCCATTTCCATCCATCTGTCCGTCTATTCGTCCGTCCGTCTGTCCGTCCGTCCGTCTCTCCGTTAACACGGTAACTTGAGAAAATATCGAGATATCTTCACCAAATTCGGTATGCGGGCTTATTTAGACTCAGAACAGATTGGTATTGAAAATGAACGAAAGCGGAAGACAACCACGCCCTCTTTTCCTATATCGAAAAATTTTAAAATGAGATAATTCGGAAACGAATACCACTAAATTAATGAAATTTGGTAGGTGGATTGATTTTACAACGCAAAACAAAAGTTCAGTAAAATTTTGGAATATGGTTATGGCAACGCCCACATTTAGATGAAGCAAATTTAGAAGTTTAACAACCTGTAAATCAATAGCCGTTGGAGATATAACATTGAAATTTGGAGTAGAAATTTTGTTCGTAGCGACCACTGCTTGCTTTGAAAATGAGCTAAATCGGCTGAAAGCCACGCTTTACTTTTATTATACCCAGCTGTACTTGTACACAGGGTATTATAACTTTGTTTGGATAACGGTTGGCTGTACAGGTATAAAGTAATCGAGATATATATAGACTTCCATATATCAAAATGACCAGGATCGAAAAAAATTTGATTGAGCTATGTCCGTTCGTCTGTCCGTTAACACGATAAGTTGAGCAAATATCGAGATTGGTATTGAAAATGAACGAAATCAAGATGACCGGGATCGAAAAAAATTTGACTGAGCCATTTCCATCCATCTGTCCGTCTATTCGTCCGTCTGTCTGTCCGTCCGTCCGTCTCTCCGTTAACACGGTAACTTGAGAAAATATCGAGATATCTTCACCAAATTCGGTATGCGGGCTTATTTAGACTCAGAACAGATTGGTATTGAAAATGAACGAAAGCGGAAGACAACCACGCCCTCTTTTCCTATATCGAAAAATTTTAAAATGAGATAATTCGGAAACGAATACCACTAAATTAATGAAATTTGGTAGGTGGATTGATTTTACAACGCAAAACAAAAGTTCAGTAAAATTTTGGAATATGGTTATGGCAACGCCCACATTTAGATGAAGCAAATTTAGAAGTTTAACAACCTGTAAATCAATAGCCGTTGGAGATATAACATTGAAATTTGGAGTAGAAATTTTGTTCGTAGCGACCACTGCTTGCTTTGAAAATGAGCTAAATCGGCTGAAAGCCACGCTTTATTTTTATTATACCCAGCTGTACTTGTCCACAGGGTATTATAACTTTGTTTGGATAACGGTTGGCTGTACAGGTATGAAGTAATCGAGATAGATATAGACTTCCATATATCGAAATGACAAGGATCGAAAAGAATTTGTTTGAGCTATGTCCTTTCGTCTGTCCGTTAACACGATAAGTTGAGCAAATATCGAGATTGGTATTGAAAATGAACGAAATCAAGATGACCGGGATCGAAAAAAATTTGACTGAGCCATTTCCATCCATCTGTCCGTCTATTCGTCCGTCCGTCTGTCCGTTAACACGGTAACTTGAGAAAATATCGAGATATCGTCACCAAATTCGGTATGCGGGCTTATTTAGACTCAGAACAGATTGGTATTGAAAATGAACAAAATCGGACGATAACCACGCCCCTTTTCCTATATCTAAAATATCAAAAAATTTAAAAATGAGATAAATCGGAAACGAATACCACTAAAATAATGAAATTTTGCTAGGTGGATTGATTTTATAACGCAAAACACAAGTTCAGTAAAATTTTGGAATATGGTTATGGCAACGCCCACATTTATAGGAAGCAAATTTAGAAGTTTAACAAGCTGTAAATCAATAGCCGTTGGAGATATAACAGTGAAATTTGGCGTAGAAATTTTGTTCGTAGCGACCACTGCTTGCTGTGAAAATGAGCTAAATCGGCTGAAAGCCACGCTTTATTTTTATTATACCCAGCTGTACTTGTACACAGGGTATTATAACTTTGTTTGGATAACGGTTGGCTGCACAGGTATAAAGTAATCGAGATAGATATAGACTTCCATATATAAAAATGACCAGGATCGAAAAAAAATTTGATTGAGCTATGTCCGTCCGTCTGTCCGTTAACACGATAAGTTGAGCAAATATCGAGATTGGTATTGAAAATGAACGAAATCAAGATGACCGGGATCGAAAAAAATTTGACTGAGCCATTTCCATCCATCTGTCCGTCTATTCGTCCGTCCGTCTGTCCGTCCGTCCGTCTCTCCGTTAACACGGTAACTTGAGAAAATATCGAGATATCTTCACCAAATTCGGTATGCGGGCTTATTTAGACTCAGAACAGATTGGTATTGAAAATGAACGAAAGCGGAAGACAACCACGCCCTCTTTTCCTATATCGAAAAATTTTAAAATGAGATAATTCGGAAACGAATACCACTAAATTAATGAAATTTGGTAGGTGGATTGATTTTACAACGCAAAACAAAAGTTCAGTAAAATTTTGGAATATGGTTATGGCAACGCCCACATTTAGATGAAGCAAATTTAGAAGTTTAACAACCTGTAAATCAATAGCCGTTGGAGATATAACATTGAAATTTGGAGTAGAAATTTTGTTCGTAGCGACCACTGCTTGCTTTGAAAATGAGCTAAATCGGCTGAAAGCCACGCTTTATTTTTATTATACCCAGCTGTACTTGTCCACAGGGTATTATAACTTTGTTTGGATAACGGTTGGCTGTACAGGTATGAAGTAATCGAGATAGATATAGACTTCCATATATCGAAATGACAAGGATCGAAAAGAATTTGTTTGAGCTATGTCCGTTCGTCTGTCCGTTAACACGATAAGTTGAGCAAATATCGAGATTGGTATTGAAAATGAACGAAAGCGGAAGACAACCACGCCCTCTTTTGCTATATCGAAAAATTTAAAAATGAGATAATTCGGAAACGAATACCACTAAAATAATGATATTTTGCTAGGTGGATTGGTTTTATAACGCAAAACAAAAGTTCAGTAAAATTTCGGAATAGCGTTATCAACGCCCACATTTATAAGAAGCAAATTTAGAAGTTTAACAAGCTGTAAATCAATAGCCGTTGCAGATATAACATTGAAATTTGGCATAGACATTTTGTTCGTAGCGACCACTGCTTGCTGTGAAAATGAGCTAAATCGGCTGAAAGCCACGCTTTATTTTTATTATAACCAGCTGTACCTACTTGTACACAGGGTATTATAACTTTGATTGGATAACGGTTGGCTGTACAGGTATTAAGGAATCGAGATAGATACAGACTTCCTTATATCAAAATGACCAGGATCGAAAAAAAATTTGATTGAGCTATGTCCGTCCGTTTGTCCGTCGGTCCGTCTGCCCGTTAACACGATAAGTTGAGCAAATATTGAGATACCTTCACCAAATTCGGTATGCGGGCTTATTTAGACTCAGGAAAGATTGGTATTGAAAATGAACGAAATCGGACGATAACCACGCCCCCTTTTCCTATATCGAATATATCGAAAAATTTAAAAAATTAGATAATTCGGAAACGAATACCACTAAATTAATGAAATTTGGTAGGTGGATTGATTTTATAACGCAAAACAAAAGTTCAGTGACATTTTGGAATATGGTTATGGCAACGCCCACATTTATAGGAAGCAAATTTAGAAGTTTAACAAGCTGTAGCCGTTGGAGATATAACATTGAAATTTGGCGTAGACATTTTGTTCGTAGCGGCCTCTGCTTGCTGTGAAAATGAGCTAAATCGGCTGAAATCCACGCTTCATTTTTATTATAACCAGCTGTACTTGTACACAGGGTATTATAACTTTGATTGGATAAAGGTTGGCTGTACAGGTATTAAGGAATCGAGATAGATACAGACTTCCTTATATCAAAGTGACCAGGATCGAAAAAAAATTTGATTGAGCTATGTCCGTCCGTTTGTCCGTCGGTCCGTCTGCCCGTTAACACGATAAGTTGAGCAAATATCGAGATTGGTATTGAGAATGAACGAAATCAAAATGACCGGGATCGAAAAAAATTTGACTGAGCCATGTCCATCCATCTGTCCGTCTGTTCGTCCGTCCGTCTGTCCGTCTGCCCGTTAACACGGTAACTTGAGAAAATATCGAGATATCTTCACCAAATTCGGTATGCGGGCTTATTTAGACTCAGAACAGATTGGTATTGAAAATGAACGAAATCGGACGATAACCACGCCCCCTTTTCCTATATCGAAAATATCGAAAATTTTGAAAATGAGATAATTCGGAAACGAATACCACTAAAATAATGAAATTTTGCTAGGTGGATTGATTTTATAACGCAAAACAAAAGTTCAGTAAAATTTCGGAATATGGTTATGGCAACGCCCACATTTATAAGAAGCAAATTTAGACGTTTAACAAGCTGTAAATCAGTAGCCGTTGGAGATATAACATTGAAATTTGGCATAGACATTTTGTTCATAGCGACCACTGCTTGTTGTGAAAATGAGCTAAATCGGCTGAAAGCCACGCTTTATTTTTATTATAACCAGCTGTACTTGTACACAGGGTATTATAACTTTGATTGGATAACGGTTGGCTGTACAGGTATTACGGAATCGAGATAGATACAGACTTCCTTATATCAAAATGACCAGGATCGAAAAAAAATTTGATTGAGCTATGTCCGTCCGTTTGTCCGTCGGTCCGTCTGCCCGTTAACACGATAAGTTGAGCAAATATCGAGATTGGTATTGAGAATGAACGAAATCAAAATGACCGGGATCGAAAAAAATTTGACTGAGCCATGTCCATCCATCTGTCCGTCTGTTCGTCCGTCCGTCTGTCCGTCTGCCCGTTAACACGGTAACTTGAGAAAATATCGAGATATCTTCACCAAATTCGGTATGCGGGCTTATTTAGACTCAGAACAGATTGGTATTGAAAATGAACGAAATCGGACGATAACCACGCCCCCTTTTCCTATATCGAAAATATCGAAAATTTTGAAAATGAGATAATTCGGAAACGAATACCACTAAAATAATGAAATTTTGCTAGGTGGATTGATTTTATAACGCAAAACAAAAGTTCAGTAAAATTTCGGAATATGGTTATGGCAACGCCCACATTTATAAGAAGCAAATTTAGACGTTTAACAAGCTGTAAATCAGTAGCCGTTGCAGATATAACATTGAAATTTGGCATAGAAATTTTGTTCGTAGCGACCACTGCTTGCTGTGAAAATGAGCTAAATCGGCTGAAAGCCACGCTTTATTTTTATTATACCCAGCTGTACTTGTACACAGGGTATTATAACTTTGTTTGGATAACGGTTGGTTGTACAGGTATAAAGTAATCGAGATAGATATAGACTTCCATATATCAAAATGACCAGGACTGAAAAAAATTTGAGTGAGCCATGTCCGTCCGTCTGTCCGTTAACACAATAACTTGAGCAAATATTGAGATATCTTCACCAAATTCGGTATGCGGGCTTATTTAGACTCAGAACAGATTGGTATTGAAAATGAACGAAATCGGACGATAACCACGCCCTCTTTTCCTATATCGAATATATCGAAAAATTTAAAAAATTAGATAATTCGGAAACGAATACCACTAAATTAATGAAATTTTGCTAGGTGGATTGATTTTATAACGCAAAACAAAAGTTCAGTAAAATTTCGGAATATGGTTATGGCAACGCCCACATTAATAAGAAGCAAATTTAGAAGTTTAACAAGCTGTAAATCAGTAGCCGTTGCAGATATAACATTGAAATTTGGCATAGAAATTTTGTTCGTAGCGACCACTTCTTGCTGTGAAAATGAGCTAAATCGGCTGAAAGCCACGCTTTATTTTTATTATACCCAGCTGTACTTGTACACAGGGTATTATAACTTTGTTTGGATAACGGTTGGTTGTACAGGTATAAAGTAATCGAGATAGTTATAGACTTCCATATATCAAAATGACCAGGACTGAAAAAAATTTGAGTGAGCCATGTCCGTCCGTCTGTCCGTTAACACGATAAGTTAAGCAAATATTGAGATAATTTCACCAAATTCGGTATGCAGGCTTATTTAGACTCAGAACAGATTGGTATTGAAAATGAACGAAATCGGACGATAACCACGCCCCCCTTTTCCTATATCGAATATATCGAAAAATCATAAAAATTAGATAATTTGGAAACGAATACCACTAAATTAATGAAATTTGGTAGGTGGATTGATTTTATAACGCAAAACAAAAGTTCATTAAAATTTTGGAATATGGGTGTGGCAACGGCCACATTTAGAAGAAGCAAATTTAGAAGTTTAACAACCTGTAAATCAATAGCCGTTGGAGATATAACATTGAAATTTGGCGTAGACATTTTGTTCGTAGCGACCACTGCTTGCTGTGAAAATGAGCTAAATCGGCTGAAAGCCACGCTTTATTTTTATTATACCCAGCTGTACTTGTACACAGGGTATTATAACTTTGTTTGGATAACGGTTGGTTGTACAGGTATAAAGTAATCGATATAGATATAGACTTCCATATATCAAAATTACCAGGTTCGAAAAAAAGTTTTATTGAGCTATGCCCGCCCGTCTGTCCGTTAACACGATAACTTGAGCAAATATTGAGATATCTTCACCAAATTCGATATGCGGGCTTATTTAGACTCAGAACAGATTGGTATTTAAAATGAAAGAAATCGGACGGTAACCACGCCCCCTTTTCCTATATCGAGAGTACCGAAAAATTTTAAAAATGAGATAATTCGGAAACGAATACCACTAAAGTAATGAAAGTTCAGTAAAATTTTTGAATATGGTTATGGCAACGCCGACATTTATAAGAAGCAAATTTAGAAGTTTAACAAGCTGTAAATCAATAGCCGTTAGAGATATAACATTGAAATTTGGCGTAGAAATATTTTTCGTAGGGCAACTGCTTCCTGTGAAAATGAGCTAAATCGTCTGAAAGCCACACTTTATTTTTATTATGCCCAGCTGTACTTGTACACAGGGTATTATAACTTTGTTTGGATAAGGGTTGGCTGTACAGGTATAAAGTAATCGAGATAGATATAGACTTCCATATATCAAAATGGATCGGATCGAAAAAAATTTGATTGAGCTATGTCCGTCCGTCTGTCCGTTAACACGATAACTTGAGCAAATATTGAGATATCTTCACCAAATTCGGTATGCGGGCTTATTTAGACTCAGAACAGATTGGTATTTAAAATGAAAGAAATCGGACGGTAACCACGCCCCCTTTTCCTATATCGAGAATATCGAAAAATTTTAAAAATGAGATAACTCGGAAACGAATACCACTAAAGTAATGAAATTTCGTAGGTGGATTGATTTTATAACGCAAAACAAAAGTTCAGTAAAATTTTTGAATATGGTTATGGCAACGCCGACATTTAGAAGAAGCAAATTTAGAAGTTTAACAAGCTGTAAATCAATAGCCGTTAGAGATATAACATTGAAATTTGGCGTAGAAATATTGTTCGTAGGACAACTGCTTCCTGTGAAAATGAGCTAAATCGTCTGAAAGCCACGCTTTATTTTTATTATGCCCAGCTGTACTTGTACACAGGGTATTATAACTTTGTTTGGATAACGGTTGGCTGTACAGGTATAAAGTAATCGAGATAGATATAGACTTCCATATATCAAAATGGATCGGATCGAAAAAAATTTGATTGAGCTATATCCGTCCGTCTGTCCGTTAACACGATAACTTGAGCAAATATCGAGATATCTTCACCAAATTCGGTATGCGGGCTTATTTAGACTCAGAACAGATTGGTATTGAAAATGAACGAAATCGGACGATAACCACGCCCCCTTTTCCTATATCGAAAATATCGAAAAATTTAAAAATGAGATAATTCGGAAACGAACACCACTACAATAATGAAATTTTGCTAGGGGGATTGATTTTATAACGCAAAACAAAAGTTCAGTAAAATTTCAGAATTTGGTATGGCAACGCCCACATTTATAAGAAGCAAATTTAGAAGTTTAACAAGCTGTAAATCAATAGCCGTTGGAGATATAGCATTGAAATTTGGCGTAGAAATTTTGTTCGTAGCAACCACTGCTTGCTGTGAAAATGAGCTAAATCGGCTGAAAGCCACGCTTTATTTTTATTATACCCAGCTGTACTTGTACACAGGGTATTATAACCTTGTTTGGATAACGGTTGGCTGTACAGGTATAAAGGAATCGAGATAGATACAGACTTCCTTACATCAAAATGACCAGGATCGAAAAAAAATTTGATTGAGCTATGCCCGTCCGTCTGCCCCTTAACACGATAACTTGAGCAAATATTAAGATATCTTCACCAAATTCGGTATACGGGCTTATTTAAACTCAGAACAGATTGGTATTGAAAATGAACGAAATCGGACGATAACCACGCCCCCGTTTCCTATATCGAAAATATCGAAAAATTTTAAAATGAGATAATTCGGAAGCGAATACCACTAAAATAATGAAATTTTGCTAGGTGTATTGATTTTATAACGCAAACCAAAAGTTCAGTTAAATTTCGGAACATGGTTATGGCAACGCCCACATTATAAGAAGCAAATTTAGAAGTTTAACAAGCTGTAAATCAATAGCCGTTGGAGGTATAGCATTGAAATTTGGCGTAGAAATTTTGTTCGTAGCGACCACTGCTTGCTGTGAAAATGAGCTAAATCGGCTGAAAGCCACGCTTTATTTTTATTATACCCAGCTGTACTTGTACACAGGGTATTATAACTTTTTTTGGATAACGGTTGGCTGTACAGGTATAAAGGAATCGAGATAGATACAGACTTCCTTATATCAAAATGACCAGGATCGAAAAAAAATTTGATTGAGCTATGCCCGTCCGTCTGTCCGTTAACACGATTACTTGAGCAAATATTGACATATATTCACCAAATTCGATATGCGTGCTTATTTAGACTCAGAACAGATTGGTATTAAAAATGAACGCCCCCTTTTCCTATATCGAAAATATCGAAAAATTTAAAAATGAGATAATTCGGAACGAATACCACTAAAATAATGACATTTTGCTAGGTGGATTGGTTTTATAACGCAAAACAAAAGTTCAGTAAAATTTTGGAATATGGGTGTGGCAATGCCTAAAAATTTGATTGAGCTATGTCAGTTCGTCTGTCCGTTAACACGATAAGTTGAGCAAATATCGAGATTGGTATTGAAAATGAACGAAATCAAAATGACCGGGATCGAAAAAAATTTGACTGAGCCATGTCCATCCATCTGTCCGTCTGTCCGTCTGCCCGTTAACACGGTAACTTGAGAAAATATCGAGATATCTTCACCAAATTCGGTATGCGGGCTTATTTAGACTCAGAACAGATTGGTATTGAAAATGAACGAAATCGGACGATAACCAGGCCCCCTTTTCCTATATCGAATATATCGAAAAATCTTAAAAATTAGATAATTTGGAAACGAATACCACTAAAATAATGAAATTTTGCTAGGTGGATTGATTTTATAACGCAAAACAAAAGTTCAGTAAAATTTCGGAATATGGTTATGGCAACGCCCACATTTATAAGAAGCAAATTTAGACGTTTAACAAGCTGTAAATCAGTAGCCGTTGCAGATATAACATTGAAATTTGGCATAGAAATTTTGTTCGTAGCGACCACTGCTTGCTGTGAAAATGAGCTAAAGCGGCTGAAAGCCACGCTTTATTTTTATTATACCCAGCTGTACTTGTACACAGGGTATTATAACTTTGTTTGGATAACGGTTGGCTGTACAGGTATAAAGTAATCGAGATAGATATAGACTTCCATACATCAGAATAACCAGGATCGAAAAAAAATTTGATTGAGCTTTGTCGGTCCGTCTGTCCGTCCGTCCGTCTGCCCGTTAACACGATAACTTGAGCAAATATTGAGATACCTTCACCAAATTTGGTATGCGGGCTTATTTAGACTCAGAACAGATTGGTATTGAAACTGAGCGATATGGGACGATAACCACGTCCCCTTTTCCTATATCGTAAGTATCGAAAAATCTTAAAAATTAGATAATTTGGAAACGAATACCACTAAATTAATGAAATTTGGTAGGTGGATTGATTTTATAACGCAAAACAAAAGTTCATTAAAATTTTGGAATATGGGTGTGGCAACGGCCACATTTAGAAGAAGCAAATTTAGAAGTTTAACAACCTGTAAATCAATAGCCGTTGGAGATATAACATTGAAATTTGGCGTAGACATTTTGTTCGTAGCGACCACTGCTTGTTGTGAAAATGAACTAAACGGTTGGCTGTACAGGTATAAAGTAATCGAGATAGACCAGGATCGAAAAAAAGTTTTATTGAGCTATGCCCGCCCGTCTGCCCGTTAACACGATAACTTGAGCAAATATTGAGATATCTTCACCAAATTCAGTATGCGGGCTTATTTAGACTCAGAACAGATTTGTATTTAAAATGAAAGAAATCGGACGATAACCACGCCCCCTTTTCCTATATCGAGAATATCGAAAAATTTAAAAAATGAGATAATTCGGAAACGAATACCACTAAAGTAATGAAATTTGGTAGGTGGATTGATTTTATAACGCAAAACAAAAGTTCAGTAAAATTTTTGAATATGGTTATGGCAACGCCGACATTTATAAGAAGCAAATTTAGAAGTTTAACAAGCTGTAAATCAATAGCCGTTAGAGATATAACATTGAAATTTGGCGTAGAAATATTGTTCGTAGGACAACTGCTTCCTGTGAAAATGAGCTAAATCGTCTGAAAGCCACGCTTTATTTTTATTATACCCAGCTGTACTTGTACACAGGGTATTATAACTTTGTTTGGATAACGGTTGGCTGTACAGGTATAAAGTAATCGAGATAGATATAGACTTCCATACATCAAAATAACCAGGATCGAAAAAAAATTTGATTGAGCTTTGTCGGTCCGTCTGTCCGTCCGTCCGTCTGCCCGTTAACACGATAACGGACCATATTTGGTATGCGGGCTTATTTAGACTCAGAACAGATTGGTATTGAAAATAAACGAAATCGGACGATAACCACGCCCCCTTTTCCTATATCGAATGTATCGAAAAATTTAAAAAATGAGATAATTCGGAAACGAATACCACTAAAGGAATGAAATTTGGTAGGTGGATTGATTTTGTAACGCAAAACAAAAGTTCAGTAAAATTTTTGAATATGGTTATGGCAACGCCGACATTTATAAGAAGCAAATTTATAAGTTTAACAAGCTGTAAATCAATAGCCGTTAGAGATATAACATTGAAATTTGGCGTAGAAATATTGTTCGTAGGACAATTGCTGCCTGTGAAAATGAGCTAAATCGTCTGAAAGCCACGCTTTATTTTTATTATACCCAGCTGTACTTGTACACAGGGTATTATAACTTTGTTTGGATAAAGGTTGGCTGTACAGGTATAAAGTAATCGAGATAGATATAGACTTCGATATATCAAAATGGATCGGATCGAAAAAAATGTGATTGAGCTATGTCCGTCCGTCTGTCCGTTAACACGATAACTTGAGCAAATACTGAGATACCTTCAACAAATTCGGTATGCGGGCTTATTTAGACTCAGAACAGATTGTTATTGAAAATGAACGAAATCGGACGAAAATGACGCCCCCTTTTCCTATATCGAATGTATCGAAAAATTTAAAAAATGAGATAATTCGGAAACGAATACCACTAAAGGAATGAAATTTGGTAGGTGGATTGATTTTATAACGCAAAACAAAAGTTCAGTAAAATTTCGGAACATGGTTATGGCAACGCCCACATTTATAAGAAGCAAATTTAGAAGTTTAACAAGCTGTAAATCAATACCCGTTGGAGATATAGCATTGAAATTTGGCGTAGAAATTTTGTTCGTAGCGACCACTGCTTGCTGTGAAAATGAGCTAAATCGGCTGAAAGCCACGCTTTATTTTTATTATACCCAGCTGTACTTGTACACAGGGTATTATAACTTTGTTTGGATAACGGTTGGCTGTACAGGGATAAAGGAATCGAGATAGATACAGACTTCCTTACATCAAAATGACCAGGATCGAAAAAAAATTTGATGGAGCTATGCCCGTCCGTCTGCCCCTTAACACGATAACTTGAGCAAATATTAAGATATCTTCACCAAATTCGGTATACGGGCTTATTTAAACTCAGAACAGATTGGTATTGAAAATGAACGAAATCGGACGATAACCACGCCCCCTTTTCCCATATCGAAAATATCGAAAAATTTTAAAATGAGATAATTCGGAAGCGAATACCACTAAAATAATGAAATTTTGCTAGGTGTATTGATTTTATAACGCAAACCAAAAGTTCAGTAAAATTTCGGAACATGGTTATGGCAACGCCCACATTTATAAGAAGCAAATTTAGAAGTTTAACAAGCTGTAAATCAATAGCCGTTGGAGATATAGCATTGAAATTTGGCGTAGAAATTTTGTTGGTAGCGACCACTGCTTGCTGTGAAAATGAGCTAAATCGGCTGAAAGCCACGCTTTATTTTTATTATACCCAGCTGTACTTGTACACAGGGTATTATAACTTTTTTTGGATAACGGTTGGCTGTACAGGTATAAAGGAATCGAGATAGATACAGACTTCCTTATATCAAAATGACCAGGATCGAAAAAAAATTTGATTGAGCTATGCCCGTCCGTCTGTCCGTTAACACGATAACTTGAGCAAATATTGACATATATTCACCAAATTCGATATGGTGCTTATTTAGACTCAGAACAGATTGGTATTAAAAATGAACGAAATCGGACGACAACCACGCCCCCTTTTCCTATATCGAAAATATCGAAAAATTTAAAAATGAGATAATTCGGAAACGAATACCACTAAAATAATGAAATTTTTCTAGGTGGTTTGTTTTTATAACGCAAAACAAAAGTTCAGCAAAATTTTGGAATATGGTTATGGCATCGCCCACATTTATAGGAAGCAAATTTAGAAGTTTAACAAGCTCTAAATCAATACCCGTTGGAGATATAGCATTGAAATTTGGCGTAGACATTTTGTTCGTAGCGACCACTGCTTGCTGTGAAAATGAGCTAAGTCGGCTGAAAGCCACGCTGTATTTTTAATATACCCAGCTGTACTTGTACACAGGGTATTATAACTTTGTTTGGATAACGGTTGGCTGTACAGGTATAAAGTAATCGAGATAGATATAGACTTCGATATATCAAAATGGATCGGATCGAAAAAAATGTGATTGAGCTATGTCCGTCCGTCTGTCCGTTAACACGATAACTTGAGCAAATACTGAGATACCTTCAACAAATTCGGTATGCGGGCTTATTTAGACTCAGAACAGATTGTTATTGAAAATGAACGAAATCGGACGAAAATGACGCCCCCTTTTCCTATATCGAAAATATCGAAAAATTTAAAAATTAGATAATTTGGAAAAGAGTACCACTAAAATAATGGAATTTTGCTAGGTGGATTGATTTTATAACGCAAAACAAAAGTTCAGTAAAATTTCGGAACATGATTATGGCAACGCCCACATTTATAAGAAGCAAATTTAGAAGTTTAACAAGCTGTAAATCAATACCCGTTGGAGATATAGCATTGAAATTTGGCGTAGACATTTTGTTCGTAGCGACCACTGCTTGCTGTGAAAATGAGCTAAGTCGGCTGAAAGCCACGCTGTATTTTTAATATACCCAGCTGTACTTGTACACAGGGTATTATAACTTTGTTTGGATAACGGTTAGCTGTACAGGTATAAAGGAATCGGGATAGATACAGACCTCCTTATATCAAAATGACCACGATCGAAAAAAAATTTGATGGAGCTATGCCCGTCCGTCTGTCCGTTAACACGATAACTGGAGCAAATATTGAGATATATTCACCAAATTCGGTATGCGGGCTTATTTATACTCAGGACAGATTGTTATTGAAAATGAACCATTGTCATGCTGGATCAAATTCTGAACAAAACTTTCATTTAAAACATTTTGGGCCGTAATTCGATTGCTTCAAAAAAACTTTCGTAGGCAAATCTATGTACTATTCTTATTCTGAAGCAGATCTAATATACTTCTTGTACAGGGTGGCGCAAAAGTAATCCTCCTATCAGAAAATGCTATAAATTTTGCGATTGGCCCCTAAAGTCAGTTCTGTTTTGACATTTGTGTAGTAAACACATGCGAAATACACGTTAATAAATAATGTTACGCTACACTGCTCCAGAACGCGGAATATTCTTCTTTCTTCTTTAAATGGTCATCTAACCGCCTGGGCGATTTTGACCGTCCAACATAGCTCGCCAGTCGTTTCTGCGTTGCGCCAACTGGCGCCAATTGGAAACACCGCGGGATCGCAAATCGGTCTCCACTTGGTCCTTCCATCGGAGTGGTGGTCTCCCTCTTCCTCTGCTTCCACCGGCGGGTGCCGATAAGAATACCTTCTGGGCTGGAGCATCTTCGCTCATTCGCACTACATGGCCTAGCCAGCGAAGCCGCTGTGTTTTAATTCGCTGAACTATGTCGGCGTCCACGTAAAGTTCATACAGCTCATCATTAAATCTTCTTCGGTACTCGCCGTCGCCAACGCGTAGAGGTCCACAAATCTTTCGAAGAACCTTTCTCTCGAATACTCCCAGAGCCGCCTCATCAGATGTTGTTAGTGTCCAAGCTTCTGCACCATATAGCAGGACGGGTGCGATGAGTGACTTGTAGAGTGTTATTTTCGTTCGTCGAGAGAGGACTTTACTTTTCAATTGCCTACTCAGTCCGAAGTAGCATTTGTTTGCAAGAGTAATTCTTCGTCGGATTTCTATGCTAACATTATTGTTGGTGTTAATGCTGGTTCCCAGGTAAACGAAGTCCTTTACTATTTCGAAATTATTGCTGCCAACAGCGGCTTGGTTGCCAAGGCGCGAATGCGCTGACTCTTTGCGGAATATTGCTGACTATTTATTTGACCAATAATCGGTCGGGGCCAAACGGTTACTGTGAATGGTGAGCGCTACAGTGAAATGATCAACGAGTTCTTTTTGCCGCAACTTGATGAATTGGGATTGGAAAACATGTGGTTCCAACAAGACGGTGCAACAGCACACACTGCACGTGCCACAACCGATATGCTGAACATCGGAAGCTTACTTTTGCGCCACCTTGTCTTTATAGAAAAGCTTAGGAATAGTACAAGACCTTCTATCGTAGCGGCGAATCTCGGATCGAACAATCTTGCTGTATGTATCTGTACAAGTTCGCTTCTGCGCAGCATAAATACTCGCAAATGAAAGTTCTTCAGAGTTGTTGTCTTGAGTGATATCCAGGGGTCTTTGGCCTGGTGTAATTATCAAACGTTTTATGTCCATATTTTCTACTGGAATATTATCGATAAGAGTCTCAAGTCCACCTGGGTTTATTTCTTCAATCTCAGGTTCTAAGGGGGGATTATTCTCTGCTGGGCAATATCGCAAACTGTGAAGCACGGGTACATCTTCAATAACTAGATGCAATAAATGGAATTTCTTCATTACAGATGCAACATCTGGATGACTTTGGGAAATTATATTAAAATTTAACGGCTGTACTTGGTATGGAAACCATAGCCCACTGCAGCGTATGCAAACCTCTGTTGGTCCCTTCATAATATTCCTAAAATATGTTTGTCGAAAATTTGCCAATCCTAAATCATTTAGTATATCGTCGTTCTCCCGACCGTCATTTTCCCTCATTGAGCGATTACTATCTCTCTCTATGGCGCGATATACAACAGGTATATCATCATAAACCTCCTAAGAGATTTTTGCGCCAAGCTTCTCTTCCAATTTGTGGTGTGCCGATTTGAATTTTCCCTACAAATTGGTGGGACCTACAGTTTTTTGCCGACTCCGAACGGCATCTACAAAGGAGACGAATTTTTGCTGAGAAGCCTGTCATGGCAGAAATACACTCGGAGAGTTTGCCAAACCACTGCCGAGGGGCGACCCCGTTTTGAAAAACTTTTTTCAAATCACTTTTGATGTTACCTGTACCAGGGCTCGAACCATGGACCTTCGGTGTGGTAGGCCGGCAACACTACCTTCACACCACGGCGGCGATTACTATCTGCCTGCCTTTTATTTTCATTTCGTCTATTTTGTAAATTTGCTCTACGACGTACTCGGAATGGACTTTGACGGGTTCGTCTAGAGCTTTCTACCCGAGCTCTTCTACGGACAGTTCTACGAGCAAGAGTATTTCTTTGTTGTTCTCGGTGCCTATTCCCTGGATTTCTGCGGCGGGATCGGTGCTCACAAGTATTTCTCTTTTGCTCTATAGAGCGAATTTCAGAGTTTTCGCGACGGACTCTGTGTTGCTGTGAATCGATTATTCGCTCAGCAGAGGAAATCTCTGCATTTCCATGGCGAGATCAACGTTGTGCAGTATTTCTAAGTTGCTCTGTAGAGCGAGTCTCTAAATTTTCACGACGGACTCTACTCTACGCTTTAGCTTAGTAGAGAATACTTAGGAATTTTCGAGGCGAGTTCTGCGGTCTAATGTACTCGTATTTAGGGTTTGTGCAAGTGCTCTTCTTCCTCTCCACGAAGTGCATGCATTCCTCTCCTAGCTGCGACGCGTCTAAGATTACCAGATTTTCTACTTAGCCTAGGCATGGTTTATGAACTATATGTATATATATGGCTAAAGGTAACTTAATGTGAAATGTTTGTTTATAAAATATTTATCAATTTTGTTTTACTTTATTCAAACTTTTGGGGGTTTCTGGTGATGGTGGTAATTGGGTCCTTCTTTCGTCTGCACTGTAAGCTTTTTTGATGGATTTCGCTTCTTTCAATTTGCTTCCACACAATTTTGATAATAACGCGATCATTCCTTTAATAAATGTTTTTCTTCGAACTTTTTTGTAACCTTTTGAAAAAGACGCTTTGGAATTTTGAGCACAAAAAAATAACATTTAATTAGTCTTTAGTTTATGTTATATAAGTAATTAATATTCCGCTTGACGACTCTTTTAATTTACATATATATCGTTTAAACTTTTTTTGTTTATTTTACGTTTTGAAAAAAATGCGTTTGAATTATTAAGCGACCAAACAGTACTAAACTAAAATTTTACTTTTTACTCAAAATATTGGGGCCCTCGTCAAACCTTTTCCCATAAATATTTAACAGGACAATGGTTACCAAAAATTTGTATTCCTAAGTTAACAAAAGCCTAAATTATTTACTACGTGCTACTATGTAACACACAGTACTATTGTAGCGATGCGTTTTTGGTTATTGTATAGACAGGTAAAAAACAACCCTTAGGCCGGATTTCTCGACTGCCTGTTAATGGTAGTATTAGCCAACCGGCAGATAAATTTGTCGGCCAGATAAATTACATTTCATTTTCTCAACCTCCTGTTAATTACTTCTTTAAAATTTTTCAAAATGTGGCAGCGCTGCGAACGGAAAGAAAAAGAAACGTCCAAAACAGCTGTAAAATATAAATAATAATTTGCAAAATTGTGTAAAAGCTGTGCAATTTGTGTTTAAAAAGATTGTAAAATGAGTTCTAGTGCAAAAAATAAGAAAAGAGGTAAACATTTTACCAAAGAGGAGGAGCTAGTGCTTGTAGATCTGGTTGAGGACTACAAGCACATAATTGGAAACAAGAAATCAGACGCGGTCACTTGGAAGCAAAAGGAGCAGGGTTGGCAAGCATTGGCACGGCGATTCGCTAACAAAACTGGTGTGCACAGGGAGTGGACAGCGCTGCGGGACAAATTTGACAATATGAAGCGCAAGACCAAAACTGACCTGGCAGAGGAAAAGAGGGAGACCTACCGCACTGGTGCTGGTCCCTCTACTTCGAAAAAGCTAGATAATGTGTCCCTAAGGATCGCGGCCATGCTGGATACATCGGGCTCCGGTCTGAAAAACTCCTACGACCATGACAAGGGTAAATATTTATAAGGTATTTGTTTCCTTTTGGGGATAGCATATCCAAAAATGGTGAGAGAGGTATCAAAATACGCGTTTTGTTCTTGCTATCAATAATCTTAACTTGCGAAAGTTTTTTTATCGCCAACTCAGCAACGTGCCGTGAACATAAATACCATAGATCGCTCGGGTCAGCTTTATAATAATACCCTATTTTCTTGTCTATGCAAAACCACAGCCAATCTTCCAACGAAACTTGTCATAAACGTTCGTAAAGACTTCCTTTCACTCAATTTAACAAAATTTTATCAAAAACATGATCCGGTCATGGCACCGGTGTTTTACATAGAAATCTAAAAATGCTTTCCTAGAAAAACGGAGTACACTTTTGTGATTGGGATTACCCCCTCTATCCGCCGGAAAATTCCTTTTTTCCTAGTCGTAGTGTCAAAGGAATGTTGCGGATAACCACCCAGTGCATGTGTAAGCTTACCTATTCGTGCTGGGCGTAATTGCGCTTTCAATGCCACTTAAAATGCCCATACAGGTGGACTTCGTCAACCGAAATCTCCTGATAAACTCTTCTTCAGAATACTCTACGAAGTAATTTAAGCGATTGCGAAAAGTCCTCTTCGATATTGTGCGCTCACTCGTTACCTTAAAGGCTTCTTCCAGTGTATGAACATAAAACGGACGTCGGTTTTCCATAGCAGGTCTAATTTTAATTGTCTCGCACTTTTTTATTTATTTTGCAATTTTATACTAAATAAATTCACTTGACAATCAGCTGTTTTGTATTTGTCGAGCCGATAAATTTTAAAGGTTGTATTGACTGCCTGTTAAATTTGTCGGCAGAACAAACATAACAAGCACTTCAGAAAACCAAATTCTGTTTAAAGAAGAGATAAATTTTAGCAGGCAGTCGAGAAATCCGCCCTTAGTGTGCAATAATCTTTTTAGTACAATAGCACTTGCGTGTTTATGTTTATTGTTCTGTTATATCTTTATTTTAAAATAAACAGTTTTTGTAGATAAATCCCCAGATCTGAAGGAAAACTGCATTATTATCTGCTCTAGGTCATTAGTGTTAGCCTCTGTATCCTTTTTGTTTCTTTTAAACGAAAATGAGTACAGGATAGAACCATATACATATGTATTATTGCGCAGCCTTTTAACACCATTAACCACATAAAACAAACAATAACAGCGTTTCAAGTGCAGAGCTGGGAATGTAATGTTCGGTTTCACCCGAACTTAGACTTCCTTACTTGTTAAAATTAAATTTATCGATTGTTGTTAAAAATGAAGTTTTTTGTATTTGAAAAATGCCTATATGTATTATTTGATTAGGTTTTCCTGGTATTATAGTAAAGGGTGTTTTTTTTAGGGGTATAGAACTTCGAATTGAAATAAAACACAAGAAAATCGTTTTAAGGTCCATCAATTTGGCTTTATTGGAAGGATAATTTTATGCCATTAATGTTTAAATATGATTTCGGGCATGTGGCCGCCGCGGCTGGCTCGAATAAAGCCAATTCTACAGGTCCAATTTTCAACCACTTTTTCGAGCATATGGGGCCGTATGTCGGCAATAACGCCACGAATGTTGGCTTCCAATTCCCCTAACGTTTCTGGTTTGTTGGTGTAGACGAGCGACTTCACATATCCCCAAAGAAAATAATCCAATGGTGTCAAATCACACGACCTTGGTGGCCAATTGTAAGGTCCATTCCGCGAAATTATGCGCTCATCGAATGTTTCCTTCAATAAATCGATTGTGACGTGCGCTGTGTGGCATGTAGCGCCGTCTTGTTGGAACCACAACTCATCCACATTCATGCCATCCAATTCGGGAACAAAATAGTCGGTTATCATGGCTCTATACCGGTCTCCATTAACGGTAGCTGCCTCTCCAGCATTATTGCGGAAGAAGTATGGCCCAATGACTCCACCAGCCCATAGAGCACACCAAACAGTCAGTTTTTGTGGATGTAATGGCGTTTCAAGGGTCTCATGTGGATTCTCTTCACTCCAAATGCGGCAATTTTGCTTGTTGACGTAGCCATTCAACCAAAAATGAGCCTCATCACTGAACAAAATTTTGCGATGAAAATCAGCATCGAAATCAATCTCATTTTCGGCCCATACACCAAAATCACGACGCATTGCATGGTCTCGCGGCTTTAATTCTTGCACAAGCTGGATCTTGTAAGGTCGCAAGCCAAGATCTTTGCGCAAAATCTTCCATAAAGTTGATGGACAAAGCTCCAATTGCTGTGCACGGTGGCGAATCGATTCATTCGGGTCCTCTTCAACACTTTGCTCTACAGCGGCAATTGTTTCTTCGGTGCGCACTGTTCGACGTCTCTGCGGATGCGTATTATCACATAGAGTAAACGTAGTGCGAAAACGATCCATGGTTAACCGAATTAATTGCTCTGATGGACGATTATGTCGACCATAAAATGGACGGAGCTCCCGGTAAACTTCGCGAACTGAACCATTATTTTCGAAATAAATTTGCACGATTTGCAAGCGTTGTTCTTTTGTCAACCTGTTCATGATGAAATGGCAAACCAAACTGAACATAAATGACATTAGAGTTGCCAGATTTGACCACAAAATGCCAGTTTTATCTCTATTCGAAAAACAAACCCGTAAAAAAACACCCTGTATGTTGGTATTGTTTATTTATAAGCTTTCTATCGTATTTATCTTCATTGCAAACTCTACAGTTACTGC
This sequence comes from Merzomyia westermanni, assembly GCA_949987695.1. Classification (NCBI taxonomy): domain Eukaryota; kingdom Metazoa; phylum Arthropoda; class Insecta; order Diptera; family Tephritidae; genus Merzomyia; species Merzomyia westermanni. Next base: position 80,595,854 of record OX465292.1, read on the forward strand.
AGTATCTATTTATTAATTTAGGATTAAAATAATTATCTTTTAGTTCCACATAGTTTTTTGTTGTTGTTGTAACGACAAAAACGCTCCCCGAAGGTTTTGGGGGTTGCTGTTTTCAAATATTTCTCTTTGATTGCCTTTAGTGTGAATATCATCAATGATGCTCAAAAAAGATTCCTCGTGTTCAACATCACATGCAGTTTTAGTACCTTTTATAAAGTTAATTTTATTATTATTGAAAAATAACCCCGTTAACCTATTTTGGATTATATTGTCTTCATAACCACCGAGTTCAGAGTGTATTCCAACTTTTCCATTTTTTAGCTCTCGTCTAAAAAAATCATTCAAATAATGAGTATTATTTAAATCATTTTCAGACACGTATACTATTTTATATTTTTTAAAGGTGTTTCTTTTTCGATATTCCGTTCTGTACTTGTTTACGATTTTATTTATCATGAAAAATGTATTATTTAAGCTTTCTTCTACACTATGAACGTCAGCTGAACTCTGCTCAAAAAGTCCTCCACTTTATTCTCCTTCCTTTTGATGTATTCGATATCGAAGTAAAACTCGTCTAGTAAAATTTGCCACCTGATGATTCTCGAATTTGGCTCTTTAAGCGAATAAAACAATTTCAAGGGCTGGTGATCAGTTTGTACCAGCAATTTTCGATCATAAAGGTATGGACGATAATATTGATCACACAATGGCTAACCACTCTTATTCTAACGTTAAGTAATTTTGCTCATGTTTATTCAAAGTCCTACTGCCGTAACTTATCGGTTTGCCCTCCTGACTTAAAACCATGCCAATGGCTACGTTACTAGCATCAGTAGTTAATATCAACTTTTTACTAAAATCGGGAAAGCGGAATAATGGCGGATTTGCTAAAATATTCTTTAACTTTTTGAAAGACTGAATATATGATCGATCGTTATCGTCGATTTTACTGTTTTTTCTTAAATATTTAACTATAGAAATAGCTACTAAAGAATAGTTTTTAATACATTTTGCGGTAATAGCCGGTTAGCCCCAGAAAAGATTTAATATCTTTAACTGTTTTTCGTAATTCCAAATTTTTTATAATACATATTTTTTAGGGTTTTTTTATTTATTTTTTTATTTGTTATTATATGACCAAGGAAACGTGTTTCCTTAGATAAAAATTTGCACTTGTCAATTTGTACCTCTAGGTTAAATTCATTTAATTTATTAAATATTTTTTGTAAGCTTTCTAAATGTTCGGTTAGAGTTGTTGAAAAAACTAATATGTCGTCCATATAAATAATACAATCAATCAATATAATTCGATAAAATGTAGTTCAGCATTCGCTGAAATGTGGCAGGCGCATTCTTGAGTCCGAACGGCATTCGAATAAAATCGAAATGCCCCATAGGCGTCGAAAAAGCCATTTTTTGGATATCGCTTTCATTCATTAACTCTTGATGAAAGCCCTTCGCCAAGTCCAAAGATGAAAAGTACTGCACCTTACCCAGGCCCGTGCGCTGAAAATATCCGAGGGGGTGGTTTAAACTCAAGTTACGTAATCAATGAAAAAATATAAGAAATTTATTTTCGGAATACGGAAATTTTATTGTCAAAAGTCATATTTAGTTACAATTATTTAATAAATCAACTCTTCGATGTACTGAAAAAAACTTTTTTAAAACTATTTGCCGTTCGATTTAAACATCGCGGTGTACGAGGTGTGTTCAAAAAGTATCGCGAATTTTGTTTTTTTTTCAAAAATTATTTATTTATTCATGAATATCTATTTTGTCCCCTTCAAAGTAATCCCCATGAGATGTTATACACTTGTGCCAACGGTTTTTCCAAACTTCGAAGTACTTAAAAAAGACGATGCCGTCTTTATCTCGTCAAGAGAAGCGTAACGTCGTCCTTTCATGGGCCTCTTCAGTTTAGGGAACAAGAAAAAGTCACAGGGGGCCAGATCTGTGGAATACGGTGGCTGCGGCATCATTAGTGTGTTGTTTTTGACCAGAAAGTCGCGCACAAGCAACGATGCGTGAGCAGGGGCGTTGTCGTGGTGCAAAAGCCAATTTTTGTTCTTTCACAAATCCGGGCGTTTCTGGCGGATTGCTTCGCGCAAATTGCGCATAACTTGCAGGTAATATTCCTTATTGACCGTTCTTCCCTGTGGCAAGAACTTATGATGCACCACGCCCCTGCAATTGAAGAAAACTGTCAGCAAAACTTTCACAATTTTGGTACGAATTTCGCGTAAAAATCGAAGACGATCCAAAACACGTGCAAGCAAAGCAGCTGTCAACAATTAACTGAACATTCAAAATGGCCGAGCTTGTCGGCATAAGTGAGAGACATGAGTACCAACATAACGCCACAAAAAATTCGAAATTCGAATATACGTAACCAGCGAAAATTCAAAATTCGCGATACTTTTTGAACACACCTCGTACATTGAGTGAGGCTAAACCGTTCAGACGATCTTCAGACATTGTTGATCTCAAATACATTTTAAGTCATCGCAAAGTTGAAATGAACGATCATTCGTCGCTGTTGTCACAGGCAAAACTGCCATAACGCGAAGCATTTGGTTAACATTTGGAAATGCATCTTCATTACAAATATCGAGTGCTTCCAGTGAGTTTTTTATTTCCTTTCCGACAATGAGCTTTCGCCAAATTGTACTTCGTTCACCCAGATATCACGGGAATGGTCGTGCAAAATTGAACAGTATGATTGAAATAGTTGAGAGCAGGGCTCTTCTTCGAAAATTTTTATTTTGTTAAAAAAAAGGCAAGTGAAATTTGATAAATATTGCGGTGATTTAAGAATTGATCTTGCAATTGTGTCAGAAGGGAATCAATATACGGTATGTAAATTGTTATACGGAAATAATCTTCAACTGAATCAGTTTGCACGTTGGAAAGTTTTTCGCTCACGGTGTTGAAACTTTGTCTGAACTCTTTCTTAGCGTTTTTTCTTCTTTCCATCAAAATTTGTTTCGCAGCATCAGCCGATTTGATAGCTTCTCCTAGATTTTCTCCTTTAAGTACTCGACTCAGAGACAATGTGAGAGAATGCACCGAGCTCAAAATTTGCATGGATATCTGGAAATTTGCGGTTTTTATAGCTGTTGGAAGCTCCAAACGAAGCCGTTGGTTCTTTCCAGTTGGTGGAAATCACTTCAAGAGCGCGAATTACTGCTAGTTGCAAATAGAGATATGTTGCGACGGACTCATGCTGTTCTACCCATCTGGTTTTACAAAATTTTTCCAATATTTTCACTCGAGTTTCCGATAGATATTCATTTTCATTTATCGCATCCTGAAGGGCATTTTGGCGTTTCGGATTAATGAAGAAGGAGTGGATATTCTTTAGAACTCCCAGACAATTTTTGATTCCCGTTATATTGTACGCAGAGCTTACCGACAAATTTAAGCTATGAGCAGCACAATGGGAGTAGAGCGCGAGTGGATAAGTTGGCTCGATATCTTAAGAGAGCTCTAGAGTTTCCTTCATTCGTCAACGGTTCGCCTTCAAAAATTCTTCCCGTATCATTGGAACCTCTGAGAGTAAGCCCTTGTCGGCCACACAAGATAACTGTTTCAGTAATTGGAATCATGCGTAGTTTGCTTTCATTCAGAAAGTCTAATTTTTGTTTCGACAGTTGAAAATCAATGGGCAAAGCATTTTCTTCTTCGATTCCCATTCTCAATGACCATTGCAACAGACATTTTTTGTGGTATTCTAATGAACTGTACCTTTCGAAAGTTTCCAGTGCTTTTTTCCAGTTTTTTAATGGGGTGGTAACTAACTGGCCCAGAGTTTGATTACCGACTCCTCACAATTTAGCACAAAATAAGACACAGTATTTGCAATATGCACCGTCTTCTATTGCCGAATACGCTAGCCATTGATGTTTTTGGAGCCAAGACCGGTGAAACTTCAGACTTCAATCCAGGAATTGAGTTTATTCCATCAGTTGCTGATTTTGAAACAAACAATCGAATATTAAAGGAACTGAGATCATTTTTCAAAGAGCAAACTGGTAAAGACGAGATTTTCGGTAAGTCCAATTTAAATTCCACTTCCGTAGTAGTCAGTGCTAATCCCGTTTGTGGCTTACATGCGTAATTTTCAGCAATATTTGTCTGAGTTTGAAGCTCAGTACGACTACATTCGCCAAGCTTTCAATTCGTTTTTTAATAAGGCAAATTCAAACCGCTTTACACATACAAGTGAATGCACGAACGTAAATGACAATTGGAATACATATGCCCACCAAAAAATTTGAACCTTATCTAAGGCTGTAAGGAGTATAAGTTGGAATGGAATTTGGCTATTTAGAATATAAATGTATGCTAAAATATCCCCAATAGGGGAAGGGTAATAAACGGATCGGGATAGATATTGACTTATATGTATCAAAATGTTCAGGAGGAGAGAAGAAACTGATTAAGCCATGTCCGTCCGTCCGTCTGTGAAAACGATAACTTGAGAAAATTTTGAGATATCTTAATAAAATTTGGTATGCGGGTTCCTTGGCACTCATCTCCGAGCCCTATTCAAAATGGGGGATATCGGATGATAGCTACGCCCGTTTTTTATATATAGAATATTTTCGTAAACCCAAAAAAGTGAGTGCTCAGTACATAATACACCTATAAGGATAAGATTTGGGGTATACATTAAGACTGAGGCATAAAAAAAGTTTTCAAAGAAATTTTTGAAAATGGGCTTGGCACCGCCCACTTTTGATTAAGTCAAATTTAGAAATTTTATTAATCATAAATCAAACACCGTTCAAGATATGGAAACGAAATTCAGCAAGCAAGTTTCCAGGTGTGCGAGAAATATTCGAGCGAAAAATTGGCGAAATCGGTTAAGGTCCACGCCCATTTTTATATGAAAGATTTTGAAGAGGATCGTAGATATATTAAATAGGCAATAACTTTGCGTAAAATAGCTTTACATCATTTATATTTCACTTTTAAAGTTTTCGTAAACTAAGAAATATACAAAATAAAACTTTTCAAAAATGGGCGTGGCCCCGCATTTTTTATAGTGAATTATTCCAAAAAACTTTTTATACCATAACTCCGGAAACAATTTATTTGTCGAAACGAAATTTGGTGATAATGTTCAATATATAAAAGTAACTGTTTGCTGTGAAAATGAGCGAAAACGGTTCATTTCCAAGCCCAGTTTTTTAACATAGTTTCGAAACATTTTTTTGTAAACAAGTTATGTCAATCATATTTTGCACACATAATAAGATTTTTAAGGAAAACTCGACGGCAAAAGAATTTTGTCAATTTTGAAGAAGTGGGCGTGGCCGCCCACTTTTCAGCATAAAATGTCTGCTATTTTTAAAGGCAATCGCTTATAGTTCTTTCTAGATATTTGAATGAAAATAGGTCAGCTGCTTCCCAGTAGTATGTTTTATACTCCTGCCAAAAATAAACTGAATCAGAAGACACACAAGCAAAATATTCGGGCACGTAGGGAGCACTGCAATAGCGAAGTTATATATCTTATTTGATTTTCATACCATATTTGATAACGAAAATAGGTCAGCTGCTTCCCACTAGTATATATTATCCTCCTGCCAAAAATTAGCTAAATCGGAAGACACACAAACAAAATATTCGAGCACGTAGTTAATAGTCCACTGCATTAGCGAAGTTATATATGTTTTATTTTGTTTTGTTGTTTTTCCGACAGGGTGAATGATTGATGTATATTGGAACGATTTTTCGTCATCCCTTGTCAAATTTGGTTTTGAGACAAACCGGTTTCGGCGTTGTGCCATCATCAGTGTCGATTTTCGTTCTGATCTGTTGTGGTCGTTTGTCTTGTATTTATAGTAGGTAGCAGGTAACGTCAGCATGGGTGTCTGTTTGTGTACGTGTGTGCATGTGTTGTGTGTGTACATTCAGAAACGGGGGTGGTTTGCATCGATCGGTTTTTTTGTGGTTGACTGAGGCCGGTAAAAGTTGGTGATTTTTGTTGTTTGAGCTTTTTTGCTTTTTTGCTTGTTTGTTGTTTTTGATCTTTTGCTGTTTTGTGCTTATTTGTTGGTGCGTGTGTGTTTGTTGTACCTGAGTGGTTGCTTTGTTTTTTGTAAACCAATTTTAAAGCTTCGAATATTGTGTCGGAAACAGTGTTTGTCTGTTCGTTTATTATTCTACCGTCGAATGTTTTTTGTTTGTAGATTTCCATGTTTTCGAGTACGTTTAGACGTCTGCCTTTTGCTTGTACATGTAGGACCTTGACTGTTTTTTTGATGTTTCCGGGGGGGCATTTATTCTCCGCCATGTGATTCGCAAAGTTGGACTCTGGTGTGATGGTTGGATTCCGTATCTTTTTGTTGTAATCGCTATGAGCAAGTACTGGAGTACCTCAACAAGCAGCACGGGAACATAAAATTCACAATGGAAACCGAAAAAGACGGAGGAATCAATTATCTGGACCTCACAATAAGTATTGATAAAGCTAGCAATAAATTCAACTACGACATATATAGGAAACCAACGGCCACCGACACAATAATACATAATACCTCGAACCACCCACAACAACATAAAAATGCAGCGCTAAGGCACTTAGTACAAAGATTGGAAAGAACACCTCTTACACAAGAAGCATATAGAAGAGAGCTTGGAATAATATATAACATCGCTACAAACAACGGATATAAAAAAGCACTAGTAGATAAACTCAGGAGAGACCTTAGAGAACAAAAAAGAAACAATGGAGAAGAAAGTACACAAACCTGGACGACAATGCCATATACTGGAAGGGCAACATATAAATTAGCAAATTTCCTTAGAAAATACAAAATCAACACAGCGTTCAAAACATCGAACAATTTAGGACGGAAGCTAAGAACCAAAACTAACTCAGAAGATCCATTTAGCAGCCATGGTGTATACAAGCTCACTTGTGAATGCCAGCACAGTTACATAGGACAAACCAGACGACAAGTAAGAACGAGGTTCAGAGAACACATTAGAGATTACAACAAAAAGATACGGAATCCAACCATCATACCAGAGTCCAACTTTGCGAATCACATGGCGGAGAATAAATGCCCCCCCGGAAACATCAAAAAAACAGTCAAGGTCCTACATGTACAAGCAAAAGGCAGACGTCTGAACGTACTCGAAAACATGGAAATCTACAAACAAAAAACATTCGACGGTAGAATAATAAACGAACAGACAAACACTGTTTCCGACACAATATTCGAACCTTTAAAATTGGTTTACAAAAAACAAAGCAACCACTCAGGTACAACAAACCGACACGCACCGGCAAATAAGCACAAAACAGCAAAAGATCAAAAACAACAAACAAGCAAAAAAGGTCAAACAACAAAAATCACCAACTTTTACCTGCCTCAGTCAACCACAAAAAAACCGATCGATGCAAACCACCCCCGTTTCTGAATGTACACACACAACACATGCACACACGTACACAAACAGACACCCATGCTGACGTTACCTGCTACCTACTATAAATACAAGACAAACGACCACAACAGATCAGAACGAAAATCGACACTGATGATGGCACAACGCCGAAACCGGTTTGTCTCAAAACCAAATTTGACAAGGGATGACGAAAACTCGTTCCAATATACATCGAAGTTATATATCTTTGATTTTCATACCTTTCATAAACATTAAATGTATGTAAGTATGAGAAGAAGAAAAGAAAAGTTCACTAAAATGATCAGCACGATGAGCGGAGTCGATTTAGCCATGCCCGCCTCTCCGTCCGTCTGTCTGTCTGTCCGTCTGTCTATTGGAAGCAAACTAGTCTCAGTTTTACAAAATAATGCTGAAGTTCGTTGTTTCGACGTTTTGATACATAGAACACATCTATGTATGAAATGTCATTAACTTGAACCAAATAAACTCCTAGCTATACCGAACTGCAGCTTTATATAACATGGTGGCAGACTGTGTCGTGCCCAGCGAACTCCTGCACCTATCGTGAAAGTTCAAGAGCAAAAACAAAACACAAATACTCAAATATCATTAATTTAGACCAAAAAAGTTCGGAGTTATGACGAATTGAATTTTTATATAGCCTGGGGGCGTGACTCAGCCCACTTTTGCAAAACTATATACTGTCTATGCTGTACCCAGTGAACCCAAGTATATATTGTGAAAATTTCATAAAGATCGGTTTAGTACTTTGGTGCCTATAAAAGACAAACATTTTTTATACCTTTCGTGAACTTGAAATGGTATAGTAACTTTGGTCCGATGTTTGTAACGTTTAGAAATATAAGAGATAGACCCACCACTAAGTATACCAAATTGATCAGGACGATGAACTGAGTTGATACAGCCATGTCCGTCTGTCCGTCCGTCTGTTTGAACGCAAACTAGTCCCTCATTTTTTAAGATATCTCGATGAAATTTGGCACACGGATGTATTTTTGTATTATATTAGACATTTGTCGGATCCGGTATAATCGGGGCACTATAGCATATATCTCCCATACAACCGATCGTTCAAATAAGAGGATTATAGCCATTTCTCCCTCATTTTTAAATTGTAAAACTTGAAACTGGGTGCGATATTTTCTTATAGATAGCAAAAGATTTCGTAAAAAAATCACTAAGATCGGAGCTATATATAGTATATATCCCATACAACCGATCGTTCAGATAAGAGGATTATGGCCATTTATCCCTCATTTTGAAATATTAAACCTTGACACTTGGTGAGATATTTGCTTATAGATGGTAAAAGATGTGGTAAAAAAATCACCAAGATCGGAGCTATACATATATAGTATATATCCCATACAACCGATCGTTCAGATAAGAGGATGATGGCCATTTCTCCCTCATTTTAAAAGATTAAAACTTGAAACTTGGTGAGATTATTTCTCATGGATATTAAAAGATTTCGTAAAAAAATTACCCAGATCGGAGCTTTATACAGTATATATCCCACACAACCTATCGTTCAGATAAGATTATGGCCATTTATCCCTCATTTTAAAAGATTAAAGAAAATTAAATGTATTACTGACAAAGTTTTAGAGAACTTTAAACAGTACGTATTTAAGTTTGCACGTATTCATGAAAGGTATAAAGCCTTCGGCACACAAGGTATATTACTTCATTCGGCATAAACGAATCGAGATATATATTTATTAATGTATATCAAAACGTTCGGAATGAAAAGTAAAATATCCGGCAAAGTAGTTAATACCCCACTGCAAAAGCGAAGTTGTATATCTGTTTTGATTTTCATACCTTTAATGAACATGTAATGTTTGCACGTATGAGAAGAAAAAGAGATAGTCCCATCAAAAAGTATACTGAAATGATCAGGAGGATAAGCTGAGTCGCTGTAGCAATGTCCGTCTTCCGATACGTCTATCTGTTTTCCGTCTGACTATTTGAACGCAAATACGAACTGAAAGTATTAAAATAGGCCTTCGTAAGTTGGGATGCCATAATAGATCACTACTAGGTTCTGTTCCACCCGACCTAAGATTTACTTACTTGTTTTTTTTTTTTAAGTTCAAATAAAGGTGAATATCCCTGCTTGTTCTTGACAATTTTTTGTAACTTATGGCAAAAGTGTCTTGCTTTGTTAGTATATCTACATACATTTATGTCTTTTCACGATCAAATGAAAGTGACTTATTTTTGTTAGAACATGTGTGGTTTTGTTGTTTTAATATGGTTCTGGTATGGTATGGCGTAAAACTACATCAGTCCCTAAACCAAGCTGTTTATTATATTTATCCGATGACCCAGTAATGGTAAACAATTTTAAAGGAAACCATCTGATGAACAAAGACACCACAATTTGTTCCCCAATGGGTTTGCCACGCAAGAAGATTTTACATGGATGACGACCAAAATATGGAACCATCTGCTCATCGATTGATAGTTGCACCTCCCAAATACCGAATTGCATGAATTTTTTGTTTATGATGCCATACAATGGGCGAACCTAATTTAATGGATTTTAAAACTGTAATGTAATGTATAAATAACTAACAATAATTACCTTAGCCATTTCATCTTTCGTATCTAGATTGTCATTGTCATTAAAATGAATGTACTTTTTGAATTCCAAGAATCGGTTTCGGGGCATACTTAATTTCACAATAGGCACACCCAATGTTGGGTTGTTTGACTAATAGTCTCGAATTGTTGATAGGGTATGATATCTAGACAGAATTAAAATACCAATAAATTGCTTTAATAGTATATGGTCAAGCCTAAAATCTGAGTTCTTTTGCTGAACATATCTATTTGTTTCTCTGATAATGATATCCAAAACTTCATAATCAAAAAAGAGTTAAAATAACTCAAACGGTCGCTTATCTTTAAGGTTTTTGCTCAAGTGTTTCTTAATATCACCCAGTGGCTCAGTTATCGGTGCAAGAGGATATTCGAACTGCCCCTCACGGTTCCTTCTCTGAACCCATTTCGCCTTATCAAAAGCTGACAACGTTTTGTAAAATTTTGTCTGTTGTGCTGTCCCGGTTTTCTGTCTTTTAGAAGAGTTTTTCACCGCAGATGATGTCGAAGCTGAAGAAAATTTAGCACCGGAAAATGGGTCTACTTCATGACAGTCTCCATGATCTATATAGACACCAGTAGCTTTTTCAATCGCATCTAACTCAAACAATCCTGCGCACTCCACCATATCCTCAGGCTAATTACATCGTCGTCAAAATCTTCTTCATCGGTGACATCATCAACTTTTTCTGGGGGTATAATTGTAACTGCGGCAATTTCTGTTTCATCGTCACGCCAGTCTTCAATTATAGCAAGCATTTCAGATTTCGTAAGAGTACGACGCCGAAACTTTGGCTCACTTTGCTTTTCCATTTTGAAATAACTTAAGAATGTATCACTTTCTTCTTACAATTGTTTTGATGAACAACTTTATTTAATCACAAATCATCAAATACTAAATTTGAGCATTTGAATTCTTTCATTCCAACGAAAATATCGCGAGGCATCCAAAGAAATGGTAAAAAATGTTTCAAGTTGTAACTTGATTCAAATAGTAAAGCAAGCACTGAATAGCGCTCAGCGTGCGATAAGTCGAACAGCTAATTTCAAATATATGCGCTTCTATTTATACTGACTTTGCAAAAAAGTTTCAAATTAAAGTTTGTGTTTCTTTCATTTACAAAAAAGCTGTATACTAAATTTGTTTCCATATTTGTCTTTTCTAATTGTAAGGGAATCTTGAAAATCTTATTAAAATGAAGGGGTTTTTCAAACGCTCTGCTAAAAAGAAGAAATTTGTATTTAGTAAAAGATTTATTTTAAATTAAAGTAACTACTCCCTAGCATCAACCCTTGTAAAATTTCGGGTATAGATTCCGAAAAACGGATCAGGGAATTTTAAACAAACTTCTAAAGTTCAGTGTTCGATGTATATTGGAACGATTTTTCGTCGTCCCTTGTCAAATTTGGTTTTGAGAAAACCCGGTTTTGGCGTTGTGCCATCATCGATTAGTCGAACATTGGGACGATATGGCATAATACGGTCTTTTGCTTTAAAGTTCAAGTAAAAAGTTTTCTGTGTACATTTTTACCGGCCTGTTAAAATGGGTTAGTGACTTAAAGCACCAATTCATACACATTTTTCATTGTGAATAAAGAATTATTTAAAGGCACGACAGTATAAATACAGATGCATTGCCATAACTCTTGGAGAAATCGATGGAAAATCGTGGTTCATATCTTGAACAGCATCAAAACTTCTTGCCGCAATTCATAAAAGAGGTACATATCATCGATTGTCCCTTCCACTAAGGTTTTAAAACTTTTGTAGTACTGCGATGGAAAGTATTTGCGCGCTACAAAACTGCTCCATATGACTTTGGATACACTTACAGTCACTACTTGTAGATTGAAAAGATCATTTTCTAATATCAAAAGAATAAAAACCACCGGGACTATTTGGACCATTCAACAAAGCTCCCCAATTGTTTCTTCGCTGCTGCAACTGGCGACCATTGGAGGCACCGCTGAATCGGCAATAGCTCTCCACTCGGTCGTTCCTTTGGGATGATAACCTTCCTCTTCCTCGCTTCCACCGTCCGGAATTTCACAATTATGACTGCTAACAGTTTCGTGGGTGTCAAGATTTAAATGTTCTGACTCTTTGCATGATCACAGCACGTACTTCGTTTTGCCCTCATTCACCCCCAACCCTATTTTTTCCGCTTCTCCTACTAGTTTGGAGTAAGCTGAAGTTATAGCGTGGTTGTTAAGGTCAATGATGTCAATGTCGTTCACATACGGGCGGTTAAATTCCCCAGTTTGGATTATTTTCTCCATCATCAAATTAAAGAAACGGTCGATATCGTCTAACCCTGTCTGAAACCTCGTTTAGTTCCAAACGGCTCGTAGAGATCATTTTTCATAGTCGTTTACGTTTCAGACATAGCTGCGTATGGGCAGCTCCTTTTCGTGCTATCGAAAGCGTCTTTAAAATCAACGAAGAGGCAATGTGTGCCAATTATTTTCTCACGGTTTATGCCAACATTTGGCGTATTTTGATAATCTGGTAGATAAATTTACCAGGTCTGAAAATGCACTACAGTCTTTCGCACAATACGCTTTATGTGATTATTTATAAAGTATAACTTATAGAATTTAATCATTATTGTTGTATTTCATATGCATAATATAACTTCACATTATAAACTGAATATAACGATATCAATTCAATACCGAAAAACATCAATAATTGTTTGATTTATTCATTGCAACATTAGATATATCCTGCCGGTCGAATCAATCGAAAAGACCCATATTGAGACATGCATCTATGTATGTAAATTGACGGGTTAAGCGCATAATGTGGAAAGTGTGTGATATTCGGTTATATTTATTATGATAACCGTCTGTAGACGGTTTTAGGAGCTTAAGGGTTAAGATATGACGATAGGGAGAAGTATTTAACATAACATGGTTTAATTAGTCCTACTTATATACCTTATATTTATTTGGGTAGAAAGAGTGACAGACGTGAAATGAACGGCGGAAAAGAATGAGAAGACTGCGAGGAATATTTATAAAAATAAGGGGCTTCTTAAAATTTTTAAATAAAAACAGCTTCTTGATACTGTCGAATTGAGGGAAGATTTTTGTACATTATAGTTAAAATAAAATCAATTAAGAATGCTTGCTCAAAATTTTTTATTAAAATCTGTAAAGTACATACATTTTCATAACAATTTTCGGCTAGCCGAATATTCTTGAGACCCTTATTGTGATTGCTTTGACAATAATTAAGTAACTTGGGAATTCAGAATACTTGTTTTTTTTAACTACTTACATTGTTTAATGTCAGGGCTGTTTAATTCACCTCTGCTCATAATTGCTTCCTTCTGCTTTTTGATCTTTTGTTCGGGCTGTATTTAATTTCCTTTACAGCTTTTTAGTTGGTTTGCTATTGTTATACGCAATTTATTCGGAAACAATTTAGTTCAACATTGTTCAATAGGTAGCGAAGCGTAAAATCGCGCGTGCTACTGATTGTGTACACTGTTTCATGTTATCATGAGCACATGTCCAATTTATGCATTAGACTGGTCCTTCTTTAATTTATTAAAAAAAAAATATTGTGCTAAAAGCATTTCTAATATAAAGTTTGATGCAGAAAGTACTTGAAATATATAACAAAATATATTGTATTTCGTATTCTTAGTTCTTGAATACTTTTTACAATTATTTAATACTAGCAGGGCATTCCTCTTTAAGGGTAAACTAAAATTTGGCAAACGAATGTAGGGTAACATATGTAATGTTCGTAAAAAAATTTATATTATATATAGTTTATATATTATGTGATTCAAATATTCATGAAACGAGCTCAGGGCCAAGAATAATAATTTTTCACTTTTTGAATTTTTATGAAAATTATGATTGTTTTTTTTTAATAATCATTTTTAGTTAATTATTAAAAGTTTTTTGATTGAATAGAGTATGGAAAATGTTTAGAGACAACCGCCATAGCTTTTCTTATAGATCCATTTCGGAAGCTGCTAAGCTTCTTCATCAGAGAAATTTTGGCACGCATTGCTAACCATTAAGCTAACAATACGCTGGTTTTGATGTCATATAAACTCCTAGTTCCATTCTTCTGTACCATATGCATGAACCACTTCCGCCATTTGACAGTTAGTAGTGTGATCATGATGGATTTTTTGACAGATCTGTTTTATCAGCAGAACTGCCTTACCGCGTGAGCTACATATAAAGTCAATGAACTCCCTAGTTCATATATTTCATTTAATGATGATATAGATAAATTCATAAAATCAATAACAAAAACAGGAAGTCCACAAGCGACTCACTGTCCAATTGCAAATTAATGCAACATTGCAAAAGTTAACAAGTTATGGGTCAATAGGCAACACAGCAATAATCAGCAAATATAATAAGTAGGTCAATTGTAATACAGCAATAATCAGCAAATATAATAAGTAAGTTAAATAAATTGTAAACTTTCTCAATAATTAAAAGTTGATTTGTACTTCCAAGTACAAGTCTGGCGCAGTCGGTAGGATTTGTTTAGTTAAATTCAAATCCTGTGATACGAATCGAAAATTTAAAAAAACTCGGTAGTAAAGAAAAAAAAAATCGTGAACTCGGTTTTTAATGCAGCAACGTAAACATTGAATAAACCATTGATAAGACGAAAGTATAACCAAAACATTCATCTTCAATGCAGTAACGTAAACATTTGAAGGACGAAAGTATAACCAAAAACATTCATCTTCAGTGCAGTAACGTAAACATTGCGAAACCATTGAATAAACAAAAAACATTCATCCTCAGTGCAGTAACGTAAACATTTTAAGGACGAAAGTATAAATCAATCATTATTAGAAGACGAAACCGACAAAGAACATTCGACGCCGTCAGAATGTCACAAGACCAAGTACCAATGCCACCGGTAGATCTAGTAGAAGAGTTGGCCAGGAGGCAACAACAATTGGAGCAATTAAGGATGGCTTATTTAGAATTACAAAACAACCAAGGGACAGATAGCAATGGTAGATCAAATATATTTAAGGCCATCAACAATTTACCAACATTCACTGCAGTAGGAGAAGTCACAACTAATAGCTTTTTCAGCAGCGTGGAGTATTTCCTAACAACGGTACATAATGAAGTGCTAAGAAAAGAAGCGGTACGTACAATATTTTACAAAACTATGCAGGGTCAGGCAAAAAATTTAATTATTAATATACCAGAGCCAGATAATTGGCAATTA
This sequence comes from Merzomyia westermanni, assembly GCA_949987695.1. Classification (NCBI taxonomy): domain Eukaryota; kingdom Metazoa; phylum Arthropoda; class Insecta; order Diptera; family Tephritidae; genus Merzomyia; species Merzomyia westermanni. The sequence continues at coordinate 80,611,134 of OX465292.1, forward strand.
ATCAAAGAAGCTTTGAAGTTAAGGTATAGACCAAATATAGAACCACACCATATTTATAAACTAATTTCAAATTTAAAAGTAAACTCGGTAAATGAACTCATAGTAGAACTACGAAACATTAAATGCAAAAGTGACGAACCCTCAGTTTATTCTAGGGGTGACCACTACATAGACCTAACTAACGTGGACAGTCTACTAGTGAATACAATTAAAGAGATGACGCAGGGAACATTATTAGACAAAATATACGAAGAAACGAATCTTAATGAAATTTTAAGGGTTTTGACAAGGGGAAGATTCGAAGATACATGTATCCGACCAAAACAAAGGAAGGTATTTAGGGATGGTAGGAGATGTAATAAACAGTATCCCAACCAGTCAAATAATGTAGATCAAAATTTTTTTTAAAATAATTTTCAACAAAATAATGTAAATGCAAATCAAGGGCAAATTCCAAAAAAAAAAATTATTCAGGTCAATTAAGCCAGAATCCACAAACCTATGATCAGAGACAAAGGTTTGCAAATTCGGGGCAATCAAAACAGAATCCCAAATTCACTTCTAAAATAAGGAATATAACGAAAACAATTCTTTTCAAAGAAAACACCAAGATAATAGGTCAGGGCAAAGAAGGCAGAACGTAGAACCCATGGAGGTGGACAATATCGAAGTCAATTATCTAAGGGATCGAGTTATCGTCAAGATCGAAGATAGGCAAAGCTCAGGAGCACCGAGAGATAATTATAGGGAAGAAATAAATAATAAAATTTTTTTGCGAGACAGCCTCGGAATCCTTACCCAAAATAATAATAACTATAAAAACTAAAAAACACGTAGCTCTGATAGACACAGGAGCAAAACTAAGCTTAATGAATAGCAACATAAAAGATTTTGAAATAAAAAGTTTAAAAGACCCAATTACGTTCAGTACTTTAACAAATAAGGATACTATTAAGTATGAAGTTCATACGAAGCCCCTGAAGAATTCAATCTGACGGAAAATGCTTGAGTAAGGTGGAAAATGACACCTTTAACCGGAAGAAAGTATGATTTTATTATAGGTTTTGATATTTTAAATTATCTAAATGCAATTCTAAATGTCGAAGAAGGAAAATTAATCCTTAATAACAAGGAATCGCTAATTTTAAATAAACCACATACATTTAATGAAGTTTGCACATTAGAAGCAACGACGAAAGAATTGGAGGAATACAATTAAATCATTTAAACCCAGAAGAATATGAGGCAGTTATTAAAATTCTAAAACGTTTCAATTATTTTATTATTTAAAAAAGGCGATTAGTTAACAAATACTACAGCAGTACAACATGAAATAAAAACAATTACAAGCGAACAAATTAATTCAAAGTTATATATTATACATGAAGAGGAAGTTAGGAGACAAATAAAAGAAATGTCAGAGCAAGGTATTATAAGAAAAAGTAAATCAAAATACGCTAGCCCACTTATTGTAGTACCGAAAAAGATTTACAATTCGGGAAAAAGGAAATATCGGTTAGTAGTGGATTATAGAAAATTAAATGAGGTCACAGTAGATGACAAATATCCACTACCAAATATTGAGTCAATCTAAGATAAGTAAGGAAGAGCTCAATACTTTACTACAATAGACTTAGCAAAAGGGTACCATCAAATATTAGTAAAAGAAGAAGATAGAAAAAAACAGCGTTTGTCACTCCACACGGATTATATAAACTCATAAGGATGCCATTTGGTTTAAAAAATGCTCCAGCCACATTTCAAAGGCTTATGAATGAAATTCTAAGATAATATATTAACAGAACTTGTGTCGTATATTTAGATGACATATTAATATTTAGTACCTCTTTACAAGAACACGTCAAAGCAGTTACGGTAATCTTTAGTGAACTAGAGAAAAACAAGTAAGAAATTCAGGTAGATAAGTGTAATTTTTTAAAAAAAGAGACAGAGTTTTTAGGACACATTTTTACTGATGAAGGCATGAAACCCAACCCCAATAAAATAAAAATTATAGAAGGATTAAAGTTGCCACGAACAGAGAGGCAAATTAAAAGTTGTCTAGGAGTTACAGGATACTACAGAAAATTTATTAAAGATTATGCTAAAGTTGCACAACCAATTACTAAATATTTAAAAAAGGGTGTAAAAATTAACACCAAAGATCCTACATATATTGAAGCGTTCGAAAAACTTAAAAATTTAATTAAATCTCATCCAATACTTCGATTTCCGAATTTCGAAAAGAAATTTACATTAACAACCGATGCATCAAATTATGCACTAGGGGCGGTACTATCTCAAGAAGGGCACCCAGTTGGTTTTGCATCAAGAACACTTAATAACCATGAAAGAAATTATTCAGCAACGGATAAAGAATTTTTAGCAATCATCTGGAGTGTAGGATATTTCAGACCTTATCTTTACGATAGAAAATTTAAAATATTAACTGATCATCAACCAGTAAAATATCTACATTCAAAATACAAAGGGAAAGACATATCTCCTAGACATCAAAGATGGCTTTTAAAACTAGGAGAGTATGATTGCGAAATAGAATATTTAAAAGGAAAAGAAAATAAGGTAGCTGATTTTCAAAGTCGATTAGAAAATGAAAATGAAGTAAATGAAAAAGAGAAGTCGATTTCAGAATTTGTTTCCAAAAATATGGAAGATGATTGTTCCGATCTGAGTATAATCGATAACATAGAGGATAATGTAACAATTGCTACTATACATTCCGCAGAAGAAAATTTAGGTGACTATTTTCCTATCAAAGAAGAAATCGTAAATAAATATAAAATGCAAATAATCCTAACTAATAATAAAACTAAAGAATTGAAAATAATTCACGGAAAAAAGCAAATCTTTATAGCATAAAATGATTTTGAAAATATGGGCGATATATTTAAAAGGTATGTATATAAAGAAAGGAAATATAGGAATATTTTCTGAGCTCAACAATCACATATATAATATAGTACAGGAAAAACTAATTTCTATGTATTCAAATGATAACCAGCTTAAATTCATTATATGCACTCATAGAGCAGAAGATCTAGAGACGGAAGTTGAAGCTATTAAGCAAATATCCTTCTACCATGTAAAAGAAAGTATGCATTCGGATATACAAGAGACATATAACACAGGTCAACAAAATAAGAGTTTTGGTTTGGTGCAGCTCTACTTGTAACCAAACTTGGTAGTACTCGGTACCCTGATAAAAACTGTATACTTACTTTTTTAATCCTACGTACAGTTTTCTAGATAGGGTCAACAACCCCTTTTTAAGAGGTTAAGGCATGTATGGCCCCATAACTTTGTTTCTGTTTATTCTATCAACACAGTTTTGACGCCGTGGAAAAGAGTACATTTCGCCGCTTCTACCAATATACAAGTTGTTAATATGTCTTCATAAACGTCAGAGAAATTATGTGAAAAATTCAATTTTTTGTTAAATTTTTTCATTTTTAATCACGGTTTACTCGAATAATTTGTCAACCAGTGCATATGTAAGTTATTTTAAAATAATCTCCTATTAATTCTATTTTCAAAGACATATAACTTTTTTCTATCCGCGTAGATCTTCCTGGGATTTTCTACTTTAGTACATTTCTACTGTGAAAAAAAAAATTATATTTTATAAAAATTTGTTTCCTTCCTCTTTATTTTTTAAATTTTCTGTAATTAGTACTTTCGGGAGTGCGGTTTAAAGTGTTAGTGCCTTTCTAAAAATAAATAAAAAAACTCAAATATCATGTATTCATCACGAGGTAGTTGTGTCAATGACCCAAATGTGTTTTGCTACATATGTGGGAAATACACAGTCCAAAAATTCAGGAAAAGTATAACAGATTTTATAAAAAGTGCTTATTTTTTGTACTTTAAATTGCAAGTTGTAGAGAAAAACCAGCCGTGAATACCTCGAATAATTTGCAAAATGTGCTGTGCGACAGTGGGTCAATGGTAAAATAAGCCATATGAGATTCGGGGTGCCTATGCAATGGAGAGAACAAACAAATCACTTCGATGACTGTTATTTCTGCTGTGCCGATTTGCGTGGTGTTAATGTTAAAAAAATGATATATCCAAACGTTTAATCCGCTAAGAGAGCTTTACCACATTCAGAGGAAGCACCTGTTCCAACATTTTATTCTACCCGTGAATCATCGAATAGTGAAGTGTCTAGCGATAGTGATATCGAAGAAAAGGCGTCTACTTAGCCAACAACTTTTACCCAAGTAGAATTAAACGATCTAATAAGGGATCTTGAATTATCTAAGGAATCTGCAGAAGTGTTGGCTTCTAGATTAAAAGAAAAAAACTTGTTGCCTACAGGTACGAAAGTGACTCTCTACCGTACAAGAGAGCAAGACTTGCTGCCATTTTTTAATTCGGAAAATGATATAGTTTTTTGTTCAGATGTGCAAGGCCTCCTTCTCAAAATGTGTCTTTCAGAATACCACCCTTAAGTGTGTTCTTTTACACAATGGCAACCAATATGGTTCAATTCCCATTGCTCATTCAACTAAATTAAAGGAAGAATATCATAATATTGCACTTGTATCAAGTATAACGAACATAATTGGAGTATTTGTGTAGATCTAAAGATGGTTAACTTTTTGTTAGGACAACAAAGTTGATACACCAAATAAATACCCATGTTTTTATTGCCTGTGGGAGAGTCGTGCCAAGCACCAACACTGGACAGAAAGGGACTGGCCTGTACGTGAGATGTTGGAAATGGGAAAGCTGAATGTGATAAACCCACCTTTAGTTACAAGAGATTCAATTATTTTGCCACCCTTGCACATTAAACTGGGTCTAATGAAACAATTTGTGAAAGCGTTAGATAAAAATGGACCATGTTTTCTTTACATAACGAGAAAATTTCCTAGGCTAAGCATAGAAAAATAAAGTCGGGTATTTTTGATGGCCCACAGATAAGAATGTTGATAAAAGGTACTGATTTTTCAAATTCAATGACGAGTTCGGAACTGCTTGAGTGGAATTCATTTGTTGAAGTTACTAAGAACTTTCTGGGAAACCCCAAGTCAAGTAGCTACTCTGATATTGTTAACAACATGCTAGAGAATTACAAAAACTTAGGATGTAACATGTCCATCAAAGTCAATTACCTCCACAGCCACCTTGACCAGTTTCCGGAGAATCTTGGATCCTATAGCGGAGAACAAGGCGAACGGTTTCACCAGGACCTAAAAACTATGGAAGAGAGGTACCAAGGCCGATGGGATCTGCATATGATGGCTAACTACTGCTGGGGAATGCAACGTGACTGTCTTGCTATATCTCATTCATATAATAAACAAATTACAAGAAACTTTTTTTTTCACAGTAAAAATTTACTAAAATAGAATATATTAGGAAGATCTACGCGGATATAAAAAAGTTATATGTCTTTGAAAACAGAATTAATAGGAGATTGTTTTAAAATAATTTACATATGCACTGGTTGACAATATATTCGAGAAAACCGTGATTAAAAATGAAAAAATTTAACAAAAAATTTAATTTTTCATATTATATTTGCACTTTCTCTGACGTTTATGAAGATATATTAACAACTTGAATACTGATAGAAGCGGCGAAATGTACTCTTTTCAACGACATCAAACCTGATAGAATAAACAGAAAGAAATGTTTGGGGCCATACATTCCGTAACCCCTTAAAAAGGGGGTATTGACCCTATCTAAAAAACTGTACGTAGCATTAAAAAAGTAAGTATACAGTTTTTATCAGGGTACCGAATATACTTGAAATCCCTTTTACTTTTAGCTGCACCAAAATCACTGTTGACCAGTGTAATCAAATAAAAAGGACGTGTGGCACTCGGGGACTGCCGCGGTAAAGCTATTGCATAGCATTTTTTTTTTAAATATGGAATTATAATATTTATGCAACATTTTGTTTTCTTTGATATTAATTCAAGTTTTGTCTTTGATTTTAATTCAAGTTACTCTTTTTAAGCGTGGTGACCGATAAGAAAACAAATTTTTTACTTTTATCGAATAAATTAGAAATTAATATTGGTTAAAAAATTTTTATTATTATCTTACAAGATATGTACATACAAACATACAATTGAGACTTGATATCCTCCAAATATCTTCCGCGTCAATGGTGGTCCCATATTTTGTTGTGGATTGTTTTGGATCATTACTTAGTTTCAAATTGAATTTTCCAAAAAGAAAACTTGTAAACCGCTCTGATTTTTTATCAGCGAAGTTGATGTTGAAATCGCCGGCCAAGATAAGTGGAAATTTATTACCATTTGTACCAAGTACTTTTCCCCTTCTTCAGAGTACTCCAGTAAAGTGCGATGAATAAAATGCTCTACCTCGTCCAATTTTGGATTCGGAAAAATGTAAATTGCTACCATGACAATGTGTAGGCCATTTCTAAGTTTGCATAAGCTCGCACAAATATCTCCAACAAATGAGCGCCTAACATTAACATCGCTAACGTGTGCAATATTTAATTCAATATTCGGAGTCATAATATTAGTAACATTATTGTTATTTTGGTTGAAATGGATTATCACGCGTCACGCAAGTTTCGGTAAGAAGTAAGACATTTGTTTGTCTCGTAACTGAATTTTTAAATCGTATTTGTGACTATTTAGACTTTGGCAATTGAAAGGCATTATTGAAATGCCATTTCTATTACTAATAAAATCTAAGACACTTTGAGCTATCGTCTGAACACTATTTAAAGACAGTCTTTTGAATTCTTGCAACAAAGATGCAGTCGATGTAGCTTGCCTTCGATTATGATAAAACTCAAATGCGGCATTATCATTTTTTGTCGTGATATACAATTTTTCAATATTTGTCACCCGAGAGAGCGCAACATAAACGAGTTCCTGAGAATTTGCTTTACTATACTCATATACTATAAAGTTCCACCTTGCGACTTATGTATAGTTAGAGCAAGAGCTGAAGCTAATGGAAAATGTCTCCGTTTGGCTATACATTTTCTATCCGAAGTTAATGAAATATTTGCTGTTCGTAATTCAACGGGAACAGCGAGATTGCCCACTCTATTTTGCACTGCTAGAGCGGCTGCCCTTTGCCTTTTTTTCTACCCACTTTATGTGAACCACAACATTCCAGCCAAACTCTAATCAAACAAAACAGCACCATTACACAAACCATCAGTAACGTCGATGTTGGTTGTAATAAGATAATGCTTTCCAACAACAAAAGTAATGTGATAAGGCAGCCCTCCAGTGTCAATAACAGGTTTTTTATGTAATCTAAGTCTAAAATCAGCTTCTTGCTCAGTACTTTTAGCGCCAATAATGACGTCTACCGACGATGAAAGAATTTTGTTTTCACATTGGCTCAAAATCAAATTGTTATACGCGGCAACATCTTCATTTTTGAAAAATAAACGAACTCCATCAGGACATAATGTAGCAACATCCTCTTTTTTGAAAAATCTCGATTCAATAAGTTGAAACTCATGCTCATCTAGTACATGTCCATTACCTATTTTTGTCAAAACTTGTGAAAATGCAACATTAGCTTGTCTCATTACTGTGGTGAGTTCATAAAATTTTAATTTTCTCCATAAATGCGATCCAATCATGCTCGTTCTGATTGTCTTGTAAATTGGTGTAGATCTTACTGGTGGGAATTGCCGTAAATCTCCGATCAAAATAACATCTATACTTCCGAAGTCTGTGTTTTTTCCTGTTATTTGTTTTAGACGATTATCAATTTTATGTAGAAGTTCTGCACTAACCATGCTTATTTCATCAATGATCAGTACTCTTACATATCTGAAGAGAGATCTATACAATTGCAACGTTTCTGATGACAGAGGCAAACGTTTTGAAAGAGAAATTTTGAGAGCTGTATGAACAGTTGTACCATTAATAGTCACAGCAGCTTTGCCGGTTGAAGCACATGTAATACAGGCATTGCAGTAACCATCATTATCAGTGAACCTATTGTAAATTTCCATAATCAGTTTGATAACGAATGATTTTCCCGTGCCAGCTGGTCCCGTAAACAAAATTTTAAATGGTGCTTGAATTGAAGTTTTTAAATGATGAATTATAGTCATAAGACTATCTCTTTGTTGATCATTGGCCATTCGCATTTAATCATAAAATTTTTGATAATCCATAAAATTTTCTTTTTTTTAGCTACAGCGCCAAGTTTATGCAGTGATGCATTTTGTAAATCAACATTAGCAGTTGAGTTTGGGTCACGTAGCAATAAGTCATAACGATCTCTTTCATGCAATATATCAACCGCTCTTAATAATTCTTCGTCTTCTTGTTCTTCATCGTTTTCTCGGCACAACTGTCTACAAATTTCTAAAGTTTTCTCTAATATTTGAATGAACTTATTTTCAGCAATAATATCATTTCCTTCATTTTGAAAAGGAACATGCAACAGAACCATCTCACGCCTTTGCATTTGCTGTATCTTATTATTCTTGCAGTATCTCTTTTAGTGTAAGTCCCCTTTTTATTTAGGTAATATTTTGCAACAAATTGTGCTAACGTAACATCGCGGAGTTCTTCAGGTCTTTTCTCATACTTATCGAACCAATTCTCTTTCCAAACGTTCGTACAATCATCATCTAAAGCTTCAAGTTCCTTCAATCCTTGATGTAATACGAATGGATTGAAAGTGTTGTGCCATTTTTATGCTGGTGTTCTTTTGTAGAATAATTTTGGTTTATTGATACCAGCACGAATAATATTGTAGTAATGATCATCAGAAATAATATCATTATGCGAGTAAAATTCATCAAAATTCGTGTAGTCAAAATGTTCGAGATTAATTCTTATAAATTTAAATCGTTTCCTATATTCTTTGAAAAGTGCTTCTGAGTAATCAGGATCAGTGTCTTTCATAGGTATCAAATTCATAGTTTTTTTTATTGGCATAAATGGTGCATTAAATCTACATTCTTGCTTTTTATTAGGATTCATTTTGTTATAACACGTGAATGTATGTTTGTGTGTTACTAGTTTTTAATTTCCAGACACCTCTGACGCTGACACAGAAACTAATTCGTCGATAAATTTAATTACTTCAGGATTATTGCTTGATAAATCTTCAGGAACATTTTGCAACCAAAGCGGAATATGAGCATGTGGGCTACCACGATGTTGAAATTCTATTCTTTTGAAATAATATCTATATTTTCCGAATGGACTTCTTTTCTTTGATTGCAAAATTTTTAACAGACAATCTACCATTTTATTAAAAAAAATAGCACAAGTTAAGGCATCTTCATTCACAAGTTGAGCTTTATGCACATAACTCATTTCTGATAAATTCTCATTTGAAACTTCCGCTCCCTCGTTTCTCAATTTGTACAATAATTTCAACAAGTTTTCCCTGCCAGTTTCATTGGCGCTAAGATCAATAAATGCAGCTGGTGAACCTAATTGCCTGATCATTGCAAAAAGATCTTTTTTCCGATCTGACCAAAACCAAGCAGAATTTGGTATGCAGCGAAGAAATGCGAGATTTGTTTCTAAACAATTATTGATATATTCTTCAGATTGAATGGTCTCTTTCGTAATTGAAGTACCTTGTCCAACATGCTTAAACGCAAAGTTGACACATCTACTAACTCGCAACCTCATTTTTTTAGCAGCGATGTATAAAAGGTGTTGTGGGTCAGTAGCGCGCCTATCAGTACGCCGAAGTTTGCAGGTAGCTTGCATGAATTTAGTAACAATAACACCATCTTTGTATGTTCGAAACTGACCGCCGTAGATTGTCGGAAGAGATAGTTCTTCTGCATGTTCATCCATTAAAATACTGAGTGGCCTGTTATATTCACCGGGTGCAAGACTTAAAAAATAATCATCATTCCACAAAAGAGTTTGTTGCTGTGCAACTAAACTAAAAACGATTTTAATGTCATAATAAATATAAAGAGGCGTAGACACTAAATACGACAACCACTCTTTATGGCTTTTATTGATAAGCCCGTGTACATAACTAGTTTTGTGAATCAACTTCTTTTTCAAATGCACATAAAAGCAATGGTCATCTTGAATGTTTCTTGGCAATTGTTTTACCATTGTATTAACTTCGACAGGAACATTAATTATCTGGCCGTAAATATCGTACTGACCATTAACGTGTCTCAGTCTACGAATCTGCATGAACGGAATTCTCGGTGAAATCAATCGTTGCTCGATAAGGTTTAACGTTGGTAAATGTAATGGAATTTTCGGATATGCAAAACCATTGTAAGTTGACATGAGAGGCATTTTTTCTTTTCTTTTCCCAAATATGTATAACACGTAGAACAGGCTTGAACCATTTCACCAGGTGTGTAATTCTAAAAAAATCTAATTCGTATTATCACACTGTACAGCACCCGGTTGTGTATTAAAAGAACCCAATTTTTTTTTAAGAGGTTGAGACATAAGTAAGAAAGATGAGTACATCATTTTTCGAAGTTAGCTTCCAAAATTTAGTAATGGGCTTTCGAAGATCAAAAAATGACCCTTCCTAATGTGATTGAAATGTTTAAAAATTTGTATATAAAAATGTGGGTGTGGTCCGCCGTATTATTTAATAAAGAGCAAAGGTTTTCATATCAAAAGAAAGGGAATTCAAGCACCTTTACAACGGTATCAAGTTTTTCGAAATCTGTTGGAAAAAAAGGAAATAAGTATTCGGCTTTTAATTTGTTCAAAGATCAGACCTTTGACCCCGTATACATTAGCTTTCAAACAAAGAAATGTATACCAGTCGAGTTCGAAAAGAATGTGCACCATGCCCACATTTTATATTTTTAAATTTTTTAGAGATTTCAATCACATTAGGAAGGGTCGAATATCGAACTGCGAAAGCCCATTACTAAATTTTGGAGGCTAACTTCGAAAAACGTGGTATACCACTTTTTTACTTATGCCTAAGTCTCTTCGAAAACATTGGTTTGGTCCAATACCCAGATTTGATTTTGCCGTATAGTGTCAGGATATAGAAAGAAAAAAATATTAAGTGAAGAATAATTAAAATTACCTGCAGTATTGGTTTCAAAATACTTTCATGTTTACTGGTCGACATTTTCAGGTCTCTTTTCCGCCATAGTCTGTCGCAAATAATACAAGAATGACCAAAAGAATTACTCGTAAAGTCTTTGTAAAAATCAATGTGACTTCTACTGTGTTTACGATAATTTCTGTAAACTGGGATAGAACCATCAACAATAAAATCCATATATTTTCACCAATTCGATCTTCTCTATCAATCTCAATTTCACTTTGATGATTATTATCGTTATCTTCGGTAGGATCATCATAATTGGCACACAATAGTTGAATATTGGCAGTGTCTTGTATTGGGTAGTGTCTTGTATTGTCTCCAATAAATCTGATACTTCATAAAAAGGTGTGAAATGTTGATCACGAAGATGAAGATGAATCCAGTTTTGTGTATCATTTGCTTTAAAATGACAAAAGATAGTGTCTTGATTTTTTGTAGCTATGTTGTAAAACCAATAATGTACACAAACATTTTGATTGTACACTTATGAAAATAAGTACAAACAATCCAAATATCCGTAATCATTACTGCTTAATAGAATATTATAAGCTTCTTGTGGATTGTGGCATAAGTTTAAATAGGGCGAATCGCGTAACTGATTTCTCAAGACAAAAGTCTTAATTGGAAGTTGCAAAACACTTATGAGAGAGTGGAATAGGCAATTACCATCGCCAGGAATTCTTGTGTTCCTATGTAGAATAGCTTCGGGAGTAATGCATTCATTACGCTGTTCATAAATATGAAGTTGTTGGCTGTGAAATTGATTTTCTTGTATCGTTACATTTTCTATATTTTCAAAAGCCCTACATTGCACGACATTCTCTTTACTGTCAATTTTTTGTCTTTTCCTGTGAAAAAATTAGGAAATCGTAAAGTCAATGCAAATATATCGTCGTTCCCAACGAAGACGAACACAGTTCAGAAAAATGCATATAAAATTTTATACATAAATTTGAACTCTTGGATGCTTCACAGTTCAGAAAAATGCATATAAAATGTTATACATAAATTTGAACTGTTGGATGCTTCCCTGTGGCACCCCAGATGTGGCTTCGAATGCATAAGATTTTCACATTCAACTTCCACAAGGGAGATTCTATTGGTAAGATACGAACTAATCCAACGTAAAAACGTCGAATGGAAACCCATGCTTTCAAGCTTGCGCAGTAATATGGTGTGGGTGACAGTATCAAAAGCCTTTGCGAAGTCTGTATAGAGAACGTCTACTCGTTGACCAGTCTTAAAAGTGGAAATGCCAAATTGTGAAAAAGACGCAAGGTTCGTAACTGTGGATCGACCGCTGAGAAAACCATGGTGGCACTCATCGATGGAACCCTTTACTGCAAACAACAACTTCTCTTTAACTACCTTTTCGAACAAGTAGAAAGCTTTGAGATTGGTCTATAATTAGCTATATTGTTTTTGTTGTTAGGGGTTTCTTCCAATTCTTCCTCATATCTAGAAATAAATTGCTTGTATAAAAATTTATCCAATGCATTAAATTGTTTACTAAAATATAAATATTTTTCCTTATGGAAGATATTAAAAGAAGCTTTATACAATTTATAATATTTGTTTCTAAGGTTCTTAATTATCTTTAAACGTTTATTATACCATGGGAGTTTATGCTTACGTGTGGGAAGTAAAGGAATGTTATTAGAAAAGATTTCGCATATACACTGCAAGAACACATCGTAGCATTCTGATACACTTTTCGAATCGAAAATTGATACCCAGTCCACTTCAAGGATTTTAGAATTTAGGGAGTCAAAGTCCGCATCGCGAAAATTAAAGGTGGTATTTGAGGTTCCATCTGAACTTGATACAAAACTAACGAACTCGAATGAGAGAGAAAGCGGGACATGGTGCACATCTGATTTGCAGATCGGGAAAGTAGATTCAGATACTTTATAGATTAAATTTTCATCAACAAGAACAAGATCTAAGGTGTTATTAAGCTGATTGAAAAACGAATTAATTTGAATGAGTTTAATACCAAAGAGGCTACCAATGAAATTTATTTCGTTTGAACTATTCACATTGGTAGGCGCTAAAAAAGTTAGACCAAGTGATTTTATTTAGATGGAAATCCCCTAAGACACAAATATGGCAGTCCTCATTATTTTCATACAGATTCATAACATTGTCTATATGAGCGGCGTATAAGGAATCAGGGCTAGTGGGGGGTATGTAAGAAACACAAACAAACAACTTGCCAGTATTTCCAAACATACATACACATAGCTGATCAAGCAGAGAATCATCATTTTCCAACTGGATCAATGATGTGCGATACTTTCGATTGAACCCCTCCACCTCTATAGCAATTGGTTTTATTTGCGTCTCTATCTTTGCGATGCAAATGATAAATATTAGGGTCGAAAAATTCCGCATCAACAAAGTTGCAATTTAGCCAAGTTTCTACAATTACATAAACATCAAACTCGCACCGAGAAGTAGACAAAAATACATCACTAGCTTTTGTGCGCATTCCCGAGATGTTTTGATAGTAAACGTTCAAAAGTTTATTATTATTCTCAGCCCTAGTATTAAAGCTATTTAGAAGATAATTATTTACTAAGCTACTCTTATTAAAGTATACGAAATGCCCGAATAATAATACCCAACGGCCACAAATTTGCGTCAAAGAGACGATCGTAGTAAGCGGGAGAAACGCCAAGTTTAAAAGACACTCTCTCTAAGTGATCAAGAGGTGTACCATTTTTTATTAGCAGAATACAAGTAATATAGTGACTATCAATCCCGAAATGCTTTGCTACATAATCGGTGACATTAGCTGCAGCTACTGAGGGTTTGAACGAAGAAATATGAATCCACTTCTTTTTTGCAATAACTTCGAGATCTGTTCCAAAGGTCATATCGTCGGTCCCAACGAAGTCCATCTAATTTACACAAACTACAAAAACAACAAACACTATCAAAATGAAGAACTACTACAACCATATGAAATACAAACATGGCGAACATATATGCATGACACTTAAACACTTCAGTAAACAGAAAATCAAACTAGAAAAACTAAACGAACAACTTAAATTTCTTCTAGAATGCAAAAAATATGAATTAATTCCAAGTCATCTGGTCTACTCAGCAAAAAATATCACAATAAACACAACATCCGAAAATATAATAAGACAAGTTGAAAAGACAAAACTAAATTTCTTACTTAAAATATTAAACATAGAAATAACACAAACCAACCTAAATATAAAGATTGCAAAAGATTCCATACACCTTGCACAACAACAACTTAAACGCGCTTTAAGTGAACAAGAGTTCACTTCGTTCGTCACTAAGCAAAACTTTTTAAGCCAAAAAATAGGGAAAGAGAAAGAGACAACCATCAAGTCGAAAACCGAGAGATTAAAAAACGATAAAATCCGAAAACTTGGTATTAATATGAACCACGAATGGTTCGTGAATAAAACTGATATTGAGTTCCCAGAAGAGGTTATGTGGCTCCTCTCACTCGGCAAGAAATTTACACTACCAACAACAAGAACCAATTTCTCACCGATTCATCTGATATCGGAAGTAGAACAAGCAATACAATCACTAGACAACGATAAAGACAAGGGCATGGCTAGAAATAAATTGAGTAACAGGATTCTACAATTCAAGGGAAACATAAAGCATAACGCGGCGGAAAAGTTCATAATAGAATAATACAACAAAACCAAAAAATTTTTACAAAGATACAAAGACGACTTAATTGTGACCAACGCAGACAAAGGAAATAAAACAGTCGTTTTATACAAGGAAGACTATTATGGAAAGATGGAAATGGTACTAGGAGACCAGAACACGTAGAAAGCAATAAGAGTCGACCCAACGAACACACTACAAAGAAAGAACAACAACATAGTAGACGATTTATACAAAGGAAAGTACATAAACGTGCGCCAAAAACATCAGTTGAACAGCTCAGCCCAACGGTTCCGAGACTGTATGGGCTCCCAAAAATACATAAACCCGATTTCCCAATGCGCCCAATTGCGTCATCGGTAAGCGTTCCATGCTACCAACTCTCTAAACACTTAGGAAAAATTTTATCAACTCTAGTATGGGAAGAACACAATATCAAAAATGCCTTTGAATTGAAAGATAGATTGAGAAATGTGATATTATGCGATGACGATATATTAGTGTCTTTTGATGCGGTATCCCTTTTCACAAATATACCCACCACTCTAGCTATAAAAATAATTATGAATAACTGGGAAAAACTTCAAACATGGACAAATATTCCCAAAAATAAATTTCAAAGTATCTTGGAGTTTTGCTTAAAAGATAATAATTATTTTATGTCTAATAATAAAATCTTCACCCAAACCTTTGGTATGCCTATGGATAATCCACTCTCGCCCACTATCGGCGATATAATTATGGATGATGTTTTAAACCCCACATACTTGGAGCTCAGCAAAAGCCAGCACAGCGTGAAATTCTTAATTAAGTATGTGGACGATATATTCGCCATTGTGAAAAGAAATGACACAAAAATTATGCTAGACACGCTGAACAAATACCATAATCGGTTACAATTTACGATAGAAATGGAAGAAAACAACAGCATTCCTTTCTTGGACACGCGCATTCACAAACACAACAACACCTTAATATTAGATTGGTATACGAAACTGACATCATCTGGGCGCCTGATCAATTTCTTATCCTCGCAACCCATAAAATATAAAATCCACAAAGCCAAAAACTATATAAATAAAATACTTACCATTAGCCACCCAAAATTTCATGAAACGAATATAAACAAAATCATAAAAACTCTGAAAAATAATAACTATCCCAATCACCTTATACACAGTCTAATACAACAAATGGGTGGGGCCGTGTGCAGAAGTCCAAGCAAGTGGGGAAAGTTTCTGATCGCCATTCACCTGGGAATGGCCAGAGCGATTCTTTTGCATGCGGTTCAAGCAGCTCACTACTTCCGGGCTTTGCGCCCAAGTATCCTCTGGGTAACCACCGAACACCCGTTTGGTGGTGAGCTGAACCTGAGAAGGCGACAACCTGGTAAGGCCACTCCGACATAATCGGTTTAAGGGCTTGCTGGGGGGGGTTCAAACAGCAGCGTCTGATCACCAGGTGGTGCGGCTGCAAGCGGGCGTCTGTCTTGGATCAAGCGTGTAATAGAATTCAACCTCCCGTGAAACGGGTTGTGCGTTGGGTTTGGGACCCACCACATAAAACAACGTTCCAATGAAATTCAACAACAAAGCCTCGGATATTAGAACCCCTTTTTTAGATGACAACACCCGCAAACGAAATAAGGATTATGAGATAAGGGCATGTACCTGGAATGTCCGGTCCCTTAATGGGGAAGGTGCCGCTGCCCGGTTGGTTGAGGTCCTGAGGAAAGCAAAATCTGACATCACCGCCATACAAGAGATGCGATGGACGGGGCGAGGAAACACGATCAAAACACCTTGCAACATCTTCTGGAGTGGGCATGAAGACAAGCGCAGATTCGGCGTGGGATTTGTGGTGGGAGAGAGACTCCGTCACCGAGTACTGTCGTTCACACTCGTGAACGAGCGTCTCGCTGCAATCCGCATAAAAGTACGGTTTTTCACCATATCGTTTATCTGCGCTCATGCACCGACGGAAGAGAAGTACGACGTGGAAAAGGATGCATTCTACGAGCGCCTGGAAGAAGCATACGAGCGCTGCACCCGTCATGATATCAAAGTCGTGCTTGGCGACTTTAACGCCAAGGTGGGTAAGGAGAGTGTATTTGGCCCCACTGTCGGGAAGTTCAGTCTCCACGATCAGACTTCGCCAAATGGATTCAGGCTGATCGACTTCGCCGGTGCCCGAAACATGGTCATATCCAGCACTAGGTTTATGCACAAGAAGATCCATCAGGATACATGGCTGTCCCCCGATCGAAAAACACGCAACCAGATCGACCACGTTGTGACAGACGGACGGCATGCTTCCAGCGTTTTAGATGTTCCCACAATAAGAGGACCTAACATCGACTCTGATCACTACCTAGTAGCAGCCAAGATTCGTACCCGCCTCTGTACGACAAAACAGGTGCAACAAAAAACGCAAGGAAAGCTGGACGTCGAAAAGCTGCAATCGCAAAAGCCCGCCAATTATTTCGCAGATCGCCTCTCGCACCTGCTCTCCGAGAGCACAATTCAATCTAGTGGAATGCATGAGCAGTGGGATCATATCTCAGGAGCACTCCGTACCGCAGCCGAAGAAGTAATTGGATTCCGGCGAACGCGAAGAAACAACTGGTATGATGATGAAGAGTGCCGCGCTGCAACGAAAAGAAAGGACGAAGCCTACAAGGCAAAGCTGAGATCGAATGCAACGAGGAGTGTGTGTGAACAC
Organism: Merzomyia westermanni; assembly: GCA_949987695.1. Lineage (NCBI taxonomy): Eukaryota > Metazoa > Arthropoda > Insecta > Diptera > Tephritidae > Merzomyia > Merzomyia westermanni. Next base: position 80,628,576 of record OX465292.1, read on the forward strand.
TACCGCGAGTTGAAGAGGGAAGCGAGGCGGCTTTTCCGGGCGAAAAAAAGAGAGGCAGAAAAGCGTGAAATAAAGGAGCTTGAGATGCTGGCCAACGGGAATAATGCCCGAAAATTCTATCAAAAAATTCGGCGAATGACAGAAGGTTTCAAACCCGGGGCAAGCTCCTGTTAGAATGAAAACGGCGACCTGGTGACCGATGTTCAGAGAGCACTCAGAATATGGAGGGATCACTTCTCTGCCCTTTTAAATGGAGAAACTGAGCAAGAAACCAGGCAAGATGCCGAACCCGAACCCACAATCGAAGATGATGGAATTGACGTTCCACAACCCGACTATAATGAGGTGCGAATAGCAATATCCCGATTGAAAAACAATAAAGCAGCTGGCGCTGATGGTTTGCCTGCTGAGCTATTCAAACACGGAGGCGAAGAGCTGGTAAGGCGCATGCATCAGCTTCTATGCAGAATTTGGTCGGACGAATGCATGCCTGAAGATTGGAATCTAAGTGTTCTCTGCCCAATCCACAAGAAGGGCGATCCTGCAAACTGCGCCAATTATCGCGGAATCAGTGCGAAAGACTGAAGCCTGACGCGGTTAGATGACCATTTAAAGAAGAAGAATACAACAAAAGCGCAATGAAATAACACAACCACCAAACCAAACCCCGGCTAACAGAAAAATTCGCACACGATATAATTAAGAAACCCAATATAACTCTGGCTTACAAATTAAATTGCACATTAGCAGGTTGTTTCACACAAACAAAAACCCCAATAAGCATACAACAACAAAGCAACGTGGTATATCAAGTGCAATGCAAAGGCAACAGCAATAAACAATGTGACAAGTTCTATATCGGTACGACTCGGCGCACGCTGAACAAAAGGCTAGCCGAGCACCAAGCTGATATCAGAAAAAAAAAACACAGTACAGCACTTTCACAACATGCAATTACAAATAAACACACAGCTGACTTTGCAAATACAACAATTTTAGATAAACAAAGAAAAGAGAGAACAAGGTATACACTAGAGAGTTTACGAATTTTGCAAAACAGGGACAAAACAAAAAACAAAAAAGAAGACACAGACGATATTGCTGCTGCTTATCTCTTATGTTTATAATCGTTAATTTACTTTTAGTTTGACAAGCTTACCACATGAGATGGTATCAATTTATATTCCAATAGTTTTCAATTTTTATAATTTTTATTTAATGTAAGTAAAATATCTCTAATTTCTGTTTACCTTCTTGTGATCATGTTTCTTGTGTTTATGCCAGTGAATTAATGTTGTTTTTGTATTTTTATAATTTTTAATAATAAATACAGAGTCGCCCTTGAAGAAGCCAACGAAATTTGGCGAAACGTCGGGCTGTAAGGTGAAATAAAGTTTTTATTTGCACTATACCCCACTGGATCGGAATAGCTTAAAATACGCTTAATACAGTTCAAATTTATGTATACAATTTTATATGCATTTTTCTGAACTGTGTTCGTCTTCGTTGGGAACGACGATATATTTGCATTGACTTTACGATTTCCTAATTTTTTCACAGGAAAAGACAAAAAATTGACAGTAAAGAGAATGTCGTGCAATGTAGGGCTTTTGAAAATATAGAAAATGTAACGCTACAAGAAAATCAATTTCACAGCCAACAACTTCACATTTATGAACAGCGTAATGAATGCATTACTCCCGAAGCTATTCTACATAGGAACACAAGACTTCCTGGCGATGGTAATTGCCTATTCCACTCTCTCATAAGTGTTTTGCAACTTCCAATTAAGACTTTTGTCTTGAGAAATCAGTTACGCGATTCGCCCTATTTAAACTTATGCCACAATCCACAAGAAGCTTATAATATTCTATTAAGCAGTAATGATTACGGATATTTGGATTGTTTGTACTTATTTTCAAAAGTGTACAATCAAAATGTTTGTGTACATTATTGGTTTTACAACATAGCTACAAAAAATCAAGACACTATCTTTTGTCATTTTAAAGCAAATGATACACAAAACTGGATTCATCTTCATCTTCGTGATCAACATTTCACACCTTTTTATGAAGTATCAGATTTATTGGAGACAATACAAGACACTACCCAATATGAAGCCCATGTTGGTGCCAATATTCAACTATTGTGTGACAATTATGATGATCCTACCGAAGATAACGATAATAATCATCAAAGTGAAATTGAGATTGATAGAGAAGATCGAAACTATCCCAGTTTACAGAAATTATCGTAAACACAGTAGAAGTCACATTGATTTTTACAAAGACTTTACGAGTAATTCTTTTGGTCATTCTTGTATTATTTGCGACAGACTATGGTGGAAAAGAGACCTGAAAATGTCGACCAGTAAACATGAAAGTATTTTGAAAACAATACTGCAGGTAATTTTAATTATTCTTCACTTAATATTTTTTTCTTTCTATATCCTGACACTATACGACAAAATCAACTTTTTTCTGGGTATTGGACCAAACCAATGTTTTCGAAGAGACTTAGGCATAAGTAAAAAAGTGGTATACCACGTTTTTCGAAGTTAGCCTCCAAAATTTAGTAATGGGCTTTCGCAGTTCGATATTCGACCCTTCCTAATGTGATTGAAATCTCTAAAAAATTTAAAAATATAAAATGTGGGCATGGTGCACATTCTTTTCGAACTCGACTGGTATACATTTCTTTGTTTGAAAGCTAATGTATACGGGGTCAAAGGTCTGATCTTTGAACAAATTAAAAGCCGAATACTTATTTCCTTTTTTTCCAACAGATTTCGAAAAACTTGATACCGTTGTAAAGGTGATTGAATTCCCTTTCTTTTGATATGAAAACCTTTGCCCTTTAATAAATAATACGGCGGACGACACCCACATTTTTATATGCAAATTTTTAAACATTTCAATCACATTAGGAAGGGTCATTTTTTGATCTTCGAAATCCCATTACTAAATTTTGGAAGCTAACTTCGAAAAATGATGTACTCATCTTTCTTACTTATGTCTCAACCTCTTAAAAAAAATTGGGTTCTTTTAATACACAACCGGGTGCTGTACAGTGTGATAATACGAATTTGATTTTTTTAGAATTACACACCGGGTGAAATGGTTCAAGCCTGTTCTACGTGTTATACATATTTGGGAAAAGAAAAGAAAAAATTCCTCTCATGTCAACTTACAATGGTTTTGCATATCCGAAAATTCCATTACATTTACCAACGTTAAACCTTATCGAGCAACGATTGATTTCACCGAGAATTCCGTTCATGCAGATTCGTAGACTGAGACACGTTAATGGTTAGTACGATATTTACGGCCAGATAATTAATGTTCCTGTCGAAGTTAATACAATGGTAAAACAATTGCCAAGAAACATTCAAGATGACCATTGCTTTTATGTGCATTTGAAAAAGAAGTTGATTCACAAAACTAGTTATGTACACGGGCTTATCAATAAAAGCCATAAAGAGTGGTTGTCGTATTTAGTGTCTACGCCTCTTTATATTTATCATGACATTAAAATCGTTTTTAGTTTAGTTGCACAGCAACAAACTCTTTTGTGGAATGATGATTATTTTTTAAGTCTAGCACCCGGTGAATATAACAGGCCACTCAGTATTTTAATGGATGAACATGCAGAAGAACTATCTCTTCCGACAATCTACGGCGGTCAGTTTCGAACATACAAAGATGGTGTTATTGTTACTCCATTCATGCAAGCTACCTGCAAACTTCGTCGTACTGATAGGCGCGCTACTGACCCACAACACCTTTTATACATCGCTGCTAAAATAATGAGGTTGCGAGTTAGTAGATGTGTCAACTTTGCGTTTAAGCATGTTGGACAAGGTACTTCAATTACGAAAGAGACCATTCAATCTTAAGAATATATCAATAATTGTTTAGAAACAAATCTCGCATTTCTTCGCTGCATACCAAATTCTGCTTGGTTTTGGTCAGATCGGAAAAAAGATCTTTTTGCAATGATCAGGCAATTAGGTTCACCAGCTGCATTTATTGATCTTAGCGCCAATGAAACTGGCAGGGAAAACTTGTTGAAATTATTGTACAAATTGAGAAACGAGGGAGCGGAAGTTTCAAATGAGAATTTATCAGAAATGAGTTATGTGCATAAAGCTCAACTTGTGAATGAAGATGCCTTAACTTGTGCTACTTTTTTTAATAAAATGGTAGATTGTCTGTTAAAAATTTTGCAATCAAAGAAAAGAAGTCCATTCGGAAAATATAGATATTATTTCAAAAGAATAGAATTTCAACATCGTGGTAGCCCACATGCTCATATTCCGCTTTGGTTGCAAAATGTTCCTGAAGATTTATCAAGCAATAATCCTGAAGTAATTAAATTTATCGGCGGCCGCCGTGGTGTGAAGGTAGTGTTGCCGGCCTACCACACCGAAGGTCCATGGTTCGAGCCCTGGTACAGGTAACATCAAAAGTGATTTGAAAAAAGTTTTTCAAAACGGGGTCGCCCCTCGGCAGTGGTTTGGCAAACTCTCCGAGTGTATTTCTGCCATGACAGGCTTCTCAGCAAAAAAAAAAAATTCGTCTCCTTTGTAGATGCCGTTCGGAGTCGGCAAAAAACTGTAGGTCCCACCAATTTGTAGGGAAAATTCAAATCGGCACACCACAAATTGGAAGAGAAGCTTGGCGCAAAAATCTCTTAGGAGGTTTATGATGATATACCTGTTGTATATCGCGCCATAGAGAGAGAATTAAATTTATCGACGAATTAGTTTCTGTGTCAGCGTCAGAGGTGTCTGGAAATTAAAAACTAGTAACACACAAACATACATTCACGTGTTATAACAAAATGAATCCTAATAAAAAGCAAGAATGTAGATTTAATGCACCATTTATGCCAATAAAAAAAACTATGAATTTGATACCTATGAAAGACACTGATCCTGATTACTCAGAAGCACTTTTCAAAGAATATAGGAAACGATTTAAATTTATAAGAATAATTCTCGAACATTTTGACTACACGAATTTTGATGAATTTTACTCGCATAATGATATTATTTCTGATGATCATTACTACAATATTATTCGTGCTTGTTTAAGCGACATAAGCTGTAGTCATTTCTTTCGTTTATTTCATTTGTATTGCATGAAATTCGCAATCAGCTAATGAAATATTCGAAAGATATAGTTTATGCTTTCCGATCCCAAATCGGGGTTTTTCACAACGAAAATGAGGAAGCCAATCCCGCGCAATGCCTCAGAGCCAACAGTGCTCGCCCCCAATTAATAAATACAAGGTGTAACAGGTGCAATGCACCCCACTTCTATATAGAACAAATCATAATATATAAATATAATAATTAAATAAATATTACTCAAAGGTTGCCCCTTATGCAACATCTGCTCCGCACCCCCCGTTCTACTCTCTGAACAAATAATAAAATAATATACAAAAAAATAACTCAAAAAAACTACTCGCCCTCACTAGACGACTAAGCCGTCTAGGGGGGGAGTATGTTTAAGCGACATAAGCTGTAGTCATTTCTTTCGTTTATTTCATTTGTATTGCATGAAATTCGCAATCAGCTAATGAAATATTTGAAAGATATAGTTTATGCTTTCCGATCCCAAATCGGGGTTTTTCACAACGAAAATGAGGAAGCCAATCCCGCGCAATGCCTCAGAGCCAACAGTGCTCGCCCCCAATTAATAAATACAAGGTGTAACAGGTGCAACGCACCCCACTTCTATATAGAACAAATCATAATATATAAATAAAATAATTAAATAAATATTACTCAAAGGTTGCCTCTTATGCAACATGTGCTCCGCACCCCCCGTTCTACTCTCTGAACAAATAATAAAATAATATACAAAAAAATAACTCAAAAAAACTACTCGCCCTCCATAAAGCTTAGACAGTGCTGGTATCAATAAACCAAAATTATTCTACAAAAGGACACCAGCATAAAAATGGCACAACACTTTCAATCCATTCGTATTACATCATTTGAAATCGAACATGGATTTTCAGATTATATATACTAGATGAATACGCTTGTGCAACATATGTTGTTGAATATGTCAATATGCATAATAGAGGGATTAGTAATTTTCAAAGACAAATAATTGACATAATGGACGAGCATCCAGAATTCGACATTGTTGATATCACGAAAAAAATTAGTATTGACATACTTCAGTCTGTTGAAATGCCGGCACAAGAAGCTGCTTGGTATTTATTAAGAGAACCTATGGCTAAGTCATCGGTAGTAACAGTCTACATTCCAACGGTATTTCCTACTGAAGGCGCAAGAATTAGAAAATCTATGAAGGAACTTGAAGCTTTAGATGATGATTGTACGAACGTTTGGAAAGAGAATTGGTTCGATAAGTATGAGAAAAGACCTGAAGAACTCCGCGATGTTACGTTAGCACAATTTGTTGCAAAATATTTCGTAGCGACAACTGTTTGCTGTGGAAATGAGCGAAATCGGCTAAAAGCCACGCTTTCTTTTTATGCCCACCTTTACTTGTACACAGGGTATTATAACTTTGTTTGGATAACGGTTTGCTGTACAGGTATGAAGGAATCGAGATAGATATAGACTTCCATATACCAAAATGCCCATAATCGAAAAAAAATTTGATTGAGCCATGTCCATCCATCTGTCCGTTAAAACGATAACTTGAGGAAATATTGAGATATCTTCACCCAATTCTTTATGCGGGCTTATTTAGACTCAGAATAGATTGGTATTGAAAACGAGCAAAATCGGAAGATACCCACGCCCCCTTTTTCTATATCAAAAATATCGAAAAATTTAAAAAATTAGATAATTCGAAAACGAATAACACTAAATTAATCAAATTTGGTAGGTGGATTGATTTTATAACGCAAAACACAAGCTGTAAATCATTAGCCGCTGGAGATATAACATTGAAATTTGGCATAGATATTTTTTTCGTAGCGACAACTGCTTGCTGTGGAAATAAGCGAAATCGGCTGAAAGCTACGCTTTCTTTTTTTAGACCCAGCTATGCTTGTACACAGGGTATTATAACTTTGTTTGGATAACGGTTGGTTGTACAGGTATAAAGGAATCGAGATAGATATAGACTTCCATATACCAAAATGCCCAGAATCGAAAAAAAATTTGATTGAGCCATGTCCATCCGTCTGTCCGTTAACACGATAACTTGAGCAAATATTGAGATATCTTCACCCAATTCAGTATGCGGGCTTATTTAGACTCAGAATAGATTGGTATTGAAAATGAGCGAAATCGGACGATAACCACGCCCCCTTTTTCTATATCAAAAATATCCAAAAATTGAACAAATGAGATAATTCGAAAACGAATACCACTAAATTAGTGAAAATTTGGTAGGTGGATTGATTTTATAACCCAAAACACAAGTTCAGTAAAATTTTGGAATATGGGCGTGGCAACGCCCACATTTAGCAGAAGCAAATTCAGAAGTTTAACAAGCTGTAAATCAATAGCCGTTGGAGATACAACAGTGAAATTTGGCATAGGTATTTTTTTCCACGCTTTCCTTTTATACCCAGCTGTACTTGTACACACGGTATTATAACTTTGTTTGGATAGCGGTTGGTTGTACATGTATAAAGCAATCGAGATAGGTATAGACTTCCATATATCAAAATGACCAGGATGACCCAATTCGGTATGCGGGCTTACTTATACTCAGAATAGATTGGTATTGAAAATGAGCGAAATCGGACGATAACCACGCCCCCTTTTACTATATCGAAAATATCGGAAAATTTCAAAAATGAGATTATTCGAAAATTAATACCACTAAATTAGTGAAATTTGGTAAGTGGATTGATTTTATAACGCAAAACACAAGGTCAGTAAAATTTTAGAATATGGGCGTGGCAACGCCCACATTTAGCAGAAGCAAATTCAGAAGTTTAACAAGCTGTAAATCAATAGCCGTTGGAGATATAACATTGAAATTTGGCATAGACATTTTCTTCGTAGCGACAACTGCTTGCTGTGGAAATAAGCGAAATCGGCTGACAGCTACGCTTTCTTTTTTTAGACCCAGCTATGCTTGTACACAGGGTATTATAACTTTGTTTGGATAACGGTTGGTTGTACAGGTATAAAGGAATCGAGATAGATATAGACTTCCATATATCAAAATGACCAGGATGACCCAATTCGGTATGCGGGCTTATTTATACTCAGAATAGATTGGTATTGAAAATGAGCGAAATCGAACGATAACCACGCCCCCTTTTACTATATCGAAAATATCGAAAAATTGAAAAAATTAGATAATTCGAAAACGAATAACACTAAATTAATCAAATTTGGTAGGTGGATTGATTTTATAACGCAAAATGCAAGTTCAGTAAAGTTTTAGAATATGGGCGTGGCCACGCCCCCATTTAGAAGAAGAAAGTTCAGAAGTTTAACAAGCTGTAAATCAATAGCCGTTCGAGATATAACAATGAAATTTGGCATAGATATTTTTTTCGTAGCGGCAACTGCTTTCTGTGGAAATAAGCGAAATCGGCTGAAAGCTACGCTTTCTTTTTTTAGACCCAGCTATGCTTGTACACAGGGTATTATAACTTTGTTTGGATAACGGTTGGTTGTACAGGTATAAAGGAATCGAGATAGATATAGATAGACTTCCATATATCAAAATGGCCAGGATCGAAAAAATTTTATTGAGCCTGGTCCGTCCGTCTGCCTGTCCGTCCGTGTGCCCGCTAACACGATAACTTGAGGAAATATTGAGATATCTTCACCCAATTCTTTATGCGGGCTTATTTAGACTCAGAACAGATTGGTATTGAAAACGAGCGAAATCGGAAGATACCCACGCCATCTTTTTCTATATCAAAAATATCGAAAAATTTAAAAAATTAGATAATTCGAAAACGAATAACACTAAATTAATCAAATTTGGTAGGTGGATTGATTTTATAACGCAAAATGCAAGTTCAGTAAAGTTTTAGAATATGGGCGTGGCCACGCCCCCATTTAGAAGAAGAAAGTTCAGAAATTTAACAAGCTGTAAATCAATAGCCGTTCGAGATATAACAATGAAATTTGGCATAGATCTTTTTTTCGTAGCGGCAACTGTTTGCTGTGGAAATGGGCGAAATCGGCTAAAAGCCACGCTTTCTTTTTATGCCCACCTTTACTTATACACAGGGTATTATAACTTTGTTTGGATAACGGTTTGCTGCCCATAATCGAAAAAAAATTTGATTGAGCCATGTCCATCCGTCTGTCCGTTAAAACGATAACTTGAAGAAATATTGAGATATCTTCACCCAATTCTTTATGCGGGCTTATTTAGACTCAGAATAGATTAGTATTGAAAACGAGCGAAATCGGAAGATACCCACGCCCCCTTTTTCTATATCAAAAATATCGAAAAATTTTAAAAATTAGATAATTCAAAAACGAATAACACTAAATTAATCAAATTTGGTAGGTGGATTGATTTTATAACGCAAAACACAAGCTCAGTCAAATTTTGGAATATGGGATTGGCAACGCCCACATTTAGAAGAAGAAAATACAGAAGTTTAACAAGCTGTGAATCAATAGCCGATGAGATATAACATTGAAATTTGGCATAGATATTTTTTTCGTAGCTACAACTGTTTGCTGTGAAAATGAGCGAAATCGGCTGAAAGCCACCCTTTCTTTTTATACCCAGCTGTAGTTTTACACAGGGTATTATAACTTTGTTTGGATAACGGTTGATTGTACAGGTATAAAGGAGTCGAAATAGATATAGACTTCCATATACCAAAATGCCCAGAATCGAAAAAAAATTTGATTGAGCCATGTCCATCCGTCTGTCCGTTAACACGATAACTTGAGCAAATATTGAGATATCTTCACCCAATTCTTTATGCGGGCTTATTTAGACTCAGAACAGATTGGTATTGAAAACGAGCGAAATCGGAAGATACCCACGCCATCTTTTTCTATATCAAAAATATCGAAAAATTAAAAAAATTAGATAATTCGAAAACGAATAACACTAAATTAATCAAATTTGGTAGGTGGATTGATTTTATAACGCAAAATGCAAGTTCAGTAAAGTTTTAGAATATGGGCGTGGCCACGCCCCCATTTAGAAGAAGAAAATACAGAAGTTTAACAAGCTGTGAATCAATAGCCGATGAGATATAACATTGAAATTTGGCATAGATATTTTTTTCGTAGCGAAAACTGTTTGCTGTGAAAATGAGCGAAATCGGCTGAAAGCCACGCTTTCTTTTTATGCCCACCTTTACTTGTACACAGGATATTATAACTTTGTTTGGATAACGGTTGGTTGTACAGGTATAAAGGAATCGATATAGATATAGACTTCCATATACCAAAATGACCAGAATCGAAAAAAAATTTGATTGAGCCATGTCCATCCGTCTGTCCGCCCGTCCGTCTGCCCGTTAACACAATAACCTGAGGAAATATTGAGATATCTTTACCAAATTCGGTTTGCGGGCTTATTTAGACTCAGAATAGATTGGTATTGAAAATGAGCGAAATCGGACGATAACCACGCCCCCTTTTCGTATATCGAAAATATCGAAAAATTTAAAAAATGAGATAATTCGAAAACGAAAAACACTAAATTAATCAAATTTGGTAGGTGGATTGATTTTATAACGCAAAATGCAAGTACAGTAAAGTTTTAAAATATGGGCGTGGCCACGCCCACATTTAGAAGAAGAAAGTTCAGAAGTTTAACAAGCTGTAAATCAATAGCCGTTCGAGATATAACAATGAAATTTGGCATAGATCGTTTTTCGTAGCGACAACTGTTTGCTGTGGAAATGAGCGAAATCGGCTAAAAGCCACGCTTTCTTTTTATGCCCACCTTTACTTGTACACAGGGTATTATAATTTGTTTGGATAACGGTTTGCTGTACAGGTATGAAGGAATCGAGATAGATATAAACTTCCATATACCAAAATGCCCAGAATCGAAAAAAAATTTGATTGAGCCATGTCCATTCGTCTGCCCGTTAACACGATAACTTGAGCAAATATTGAGATATCGTCACCAAATTCGGTACGCGGGCTTATTTAGACTCAGACCATATTGGTGTTGAAAATGAGCGAAATCGGACGATAACCACGCACCCTTTTCCTATATCGAAAAATTGAAAAAGTTAAAAAATTAGATAATTCGAAAAGGAATACCACTAAATTAATGAAATTTAGTAGGTGGATTGATTTTATAACGCAAAACACAAGTTCAGTAAAATTTTGGAATATAGGTGTGGCAATGCCTACATTTAGAGGAAAAAAATTCAGAAGTTTAAAAAACTCTAACTCAAAAGCCGTTATAGATATAACATTGAAATTTGGTACAGACATTTTTTTCGTAGCGACAACTGTTTGCTGTGAAAATGAGCGAAATCGGCTGAAAGCCACGCTTTATTTTTTATTATACCCAGCTGCACTTGTACACAAGGTATTATAACTTTGTTTGGATAACTGTTGGTTGCACAGGTATAAAGGAATCGAGATAGATACAGACTTCCATATATCAAAATGACCAGGATCGAAAAAAAATTTGAGTGAGCCATGTCCGTCCGTCTTTCCGTTAACACGGTAACTTGAGCAAATATTGAGATATCTTCACCAAATTCGGTACGCGGGATTATTTAGACTCAGAATAGATTGGTACTGAAAATGAGCGAAATCGGACGATAACCACGCCCCCTTTTACTATATCGAAAATATCGGAAAATTTAAAAAATGAGATTATTCGAAAATGAATACCACTAAATTAGTGAAATTTGTAGGTGGATTGATTTTATAACCCAAAACACAAGTTCAGTAAAATTTTAGAATATGGGCGTGGCAACTCCCACATTTAGCAGAAGCAAATTCAGAAGTTTAACAAGCTGTAAATCAATAGCCGTTGGAGATACAACAGTGAAATTTGGCATAGGTATTTTTTTTGTGGCGACAACTGTTTGCTGTGAAAATAAGCGAAACCGGCTGAAAGCTACGCTTTCTTTTTTAAGACCCAGCTATGCTTGTACACAGGGTATTATAACTTTGTTTGGATAACTGTTGGTTGTACAGGTATAAAGGAATCGAGATAGATAGACTTCCATATATCAAAATGACCAGGATCGAAAAAAAATTTGAGTGAGCCATGTCCGTCCGTCTTTCCGTTAACACGGTAACTTGAGCAAATATTGAGATATCTTCACCAAATTCGGTACGCGGGCTTATTTAGACTCAGAATAGATTGGTACTGGAAATGAGCGAAATCGGACGATAACCACGCCCCCTTTTACTATATCGAAAATATCGGAAAAGTTAAAAAATTAGATAATTCGAAAAGGAATACCACTAAATTAATGAAATTTAGTAGGTGGATTGATTTTATAACGCAAAACACAAGTTCAGTAAAATTTTGGAATATAGGTGTGGCAATGCCTACATTTAGAGGAAAAAAATTCAGAAGTTTAAAAAACTCTAACTCAAAAGCCGTTATAGATATAACATTGAAATTTGGTACAGACATTTTTTTCGTAGCGACAACTGTTTGCTGTGAAAATGAGCTAAATCGGCTGAAAGCCACGCTTTCCTTTTATACCCAGCTGTACTTGTACACATGGTATTATAACTTGCTTTGGATAGCGGTTGGTTGTACAGGTATAAAGCAATCGAGATAGGTATAGACTTCCATATACCAAAATGACCAGGATGACCCAATTTGGTATGTGGGCTTATTTATACTCAGAATAGATTGGTATTGGAAATGAGCGCAATCGGATGATAACCACGCCCCCTTTTACTATATCGAAAATATCGGAAAATTTCAAAAATGAGATTATTCGAAAATGAATACCACTAAATTAGTGAAATTTGGTAAGTGGATTGATTTTATAACGCAAAACACAAGGTCAGTAAAATTTTAGAATATGGGCGTGGCAACGCCCACATTTAGCAGAAGCAAATTCAGAAGTTTAACAAGCTGTAAATCAATAGCCGTTGGAGATATAACATTGAAATTTGGCATAGATATTTTTTTCGTAGCGATAACTGCTTGCTGTGGAAATAAGCGAAATCGGCTGAAAGCTACGCTTTCTTTTTTTAGACCCAGCTGCACTTGTACACAGGGTATTATAACTTTTTTTGTATAACGGTTGGTTGTACAGGTATAAAGGAATCGAGATAGATATATACTTCCATATATCAAAATGACCAGGATCGAAAAAAAAATTGATTGAGCCATGTCCGTCCGTCTGCCCCTTAACACGATAACTTGAGCAAATATTGAGATATCTTCACCAAATTCGGTGTGCGGGCTTATTTAGACTCAGACCATATTGATGTTGAAAATGAGCGAAATCGGACTATAACCACGCCCCCTTTTCCTATATCGAAAAATTTAAAAAGTTAAAAAATTAGATAATTCGAAAAGGAATACCACTAAATTAATGAGATTTAGTAGGTGGATTGATTTTATAACGCAAAACACAAGTTCAGTAAAATTTTGGAATATAGGTGTGGCAACGCCTACATTTAGAGTAAAAAAATTCAGAAGTTTAAAAAACTCTAACTCAAAAGCCGTTATAGATATAACATTGAAATTTGGTACAGACATTTTTTTCGTAGCGACAACTGTTTGCTGTGAAAATGAGCGAAATCGGCTGAAAGCCACGCTTTATTTTTTATTATACCCAGCTGCACTGGTACACAAGGTATTATAACTTTGTTTGGATAACGGTTGGTTGTAAAGGTATAAAGGAATCGAGATAGATACAGACTTCCATATATCAAAATGACCAGGATCGAAAAAAAATTTGAGTGAGCCATGTCCGTCCGTCTTTCCGTTAACACGGTAACTTGAGCAAATATTGAGATATCTTCACCAAATTCGGTACGCGGGCTTATTTAGACTCAGAATAGATTGGTACTGAAACTGAAAGACATCGGACGATAACCACGCCCCCTTTTCCTATATCGCAAATATCGAAAAATTTAATAAATGAGATAATTCGAAAAGGAATACTACTAAATTAATGAAATTTGGTAGGTGGATTGATTTTATTACGCAAAATACAAGTTCAGTAAAATTTTGGAATATGGGTATGGCAACTACATTTAGAAGAAGCAAATTCAGAAGTTTAACAAGCTGCAAATCAATAGCCGTTGGAGATATAAAATTGAAATTTGGCAAGGACATTTTTTCGTAGCGATACCTGTTTGCTGTGAAAATGAGCGAAATCGGCTGAAAGCCACGCTTTCTTTTTTATTATACCCAGCTGTTCTTGTACACAAGGTATCATAACTTTGTTTGGATAAAGGTTGGTTGTACAGGTATAAAGGAATCGAGATAGATATAGACCTCCATATCAAAATAACCAGGATCGAAAAAAAAATTGACTAAGCCATATCCGTCCGTCTGTCTGTTAACACGATAACTTGAACAAATATTGAGATATCTTCACCAAATTCGGTACGCGGGCTTATTTAGACTTAGAATAGATTGGTATTGAAACTGAGCGACATCGGGTTATAACCACGCCCCCTTTTCCTATATTGAAAATATCGAAAAATTGATAAATTAGATAATTCGAAAACGAATACCACTAAATTAATAAAATTTGGTAGGTGGATTGATTTTATAACGCCAAGCACAAGTTCAGTAAAATTTTGGAATATGAGTATGGCAACTACATTTAGAAGAAGCAAATTCAGAAATTTAACAAGCTGTAAATCAATAGCCGTTGGAGATATAAAATTGAAATTTGGCAAGGACATTTTTTCGTAGCGATACCTGTTTGCTGTGAAAATGAGCGAAATCGGCTGAAAGCCACGCTTTCTTTTTTATTATACCCAGCTGCACTTGTACACAAGGTATTATAACTTTGTTTGGATAACTGTGGGTTGTACAGGTATAAAGGAATCGAGATAGATACAGACTTCAATATATCAAAATGACCAGGATCGAAAAAAAATTTGAGTGAGCCATGTCCGTCCGTCTGTCCGTTAACACGATAACTTGAGCAAATATTGAGATATCTTCACCAAATTCGGTACGCGGGCTTATTTAAATTCCGAATAAATTGGTATTGAAACTGAGCGACATCGGATTATAACCACGCCCCCTTTTCCTATATCGAAAAATTGATAAATTAGATAATTCGAAAACGAATACCACTAAATTAATAAAATTTGGTAGGTGGATTGATTTTATAACGCCAATCACAAGTTCAGTAAAATTTTGGAATATGAGTATGGCAACTACATTTAGAAGAAGCAAATTCAGAAGTTTAACAAGCTGTAAATCAATAGCCGTTGGAGATATAAAATTGAAATTTGGCAAGGACATTTTTTCGTAGCGATACCTGTTTGCTGTGAAAATGAGCGAAATCGGCTGAAAGCCACGCTTTATTTTTTATTATACCCAGCTGCACTTGTACACAAGGTATTATAACTTTGTTTGGATAACTGTTGGTTGTACAGGTATAAAGGAATCGAGATAGATACAGACTTCCATATATAAAAATGACCAGGATCGAAAAAAAATTTCAGTGAGCCATATCCTTCCGTCTGTCCGTTAACACGATAACTTGAACAAATATTGAGATATCTTCACCAAATTCGGTACGCGGGCTTATTTAGACTCAGAATAGATTGGTATTGAACTGAGCGACATCGGGTTATAACCACGCCCCCTTTTCCTATATCGAAAATATCGAAAAATTAATAAATTAGATAATTCGAAAACGAATACCACTAAATTAATAAAATTTGGTAGGTGGATTGATTTTATAACGCCAAGCACAAGTTCAGTAAAATTTTGGAATATTGGTATGGCAACTACATTTAAAAGAAGCAAATTCAGAAGTTTAACAAGCTGTAAATCAATAGCCGTTGGAGATATAAAATTGAAATTTGGCATAGACATTTCTTTCGTAGCGATAACTGTTTGCTGTGAAAATGCGCGAAATCGGCTAAAAGCCACGCCTTCTTTTTTATGTACCCAGCTTTACTTGTACACAAGGTATTATTACTTTGTTTGGATAACTGTTGGTTGTACAGGTATAAAGGAATCGAGATATAAAGAGACTTCCATGTATCAAAATGACTAGGATCGAAAAAAAAATTTGAGTGAGCCATGTCCGTCCTTCTGGCCGTCCGTCCGTCTGTCCGTTAACACGATAACTTGAGCAAATATTGAGATATCTTCACCAAATTCGGTATGCGGGCTTATTTAAATTCAGAATAAATTGGTATTGAAACTGAGCGACATCGGATTATAACCGCGCCCCCTTTTCCTATATCGAAAAATTGATAAATTAGATAATTCGAAAACGAATACCACTAAATTAATAAAATTTGGTAGGTGGATTGATTTTATAACGCCAAACACAAGTTCAGTAAAATTTTGGAATATGGGTATGGCAACTACATTTAGAAGAAGCAAATTCAGAAGTTTAACAAGCTGTAAATCAATAGCCGTTGGAGATATAAAATTGAAATTTGGCATAGACATTTTTTTCGTAGCGATAACTGTTTGTTGTGAAAATGAGCGAAATCGGCTGAAAGCCACGCTTTATTTTTATTATACCCAGCTGTACTTGTACACAGGGTATTATAACTTTGTTTGGATAACGGTTGGCTGTACAGGTATAAAGTAATCGAGATAGATATAGACTTCCATATCAAAATGACCAGGATCGAAAAAAAAATTGACTAAGCCATATCCGTCCGTCTGTCCGTTAACACGATAACTTTAACAAAAATTTAGATATCTTCACTAAATTCGGTACCCGGGCTTATTTAGACTCAGAATAGATTGGTATTGAACTGAGCGACATCGGGTTATAACCACGCCCCCTTTTCCTATATCGAAAATATCGAAAAATTGATAAATTAGATAATTCGAAAACGAATACCACTAAATTAATAAAATTTGGTAGGTGGATTGATTTTATAACGCCAAGCACAAGTTCAGTAAAATTTTGGAATATGGGTATGGCAACTACATTTAGAAGAAGCAAATTCAGAAGTTTAACAAGCTGTAAATCAATAGCCGTTGGAGATATAAAATTGAAATTTGGCATAGACATTTTTTTCGTAGCGATAACTGTTTGCTGTGAAAATGAGCGAAATCGGCTGAAAGCCACGCTTTCTTTTTTAATATACCCAGCTGCACTTGTACACAAGGTATTATAACTTTGTTTGGATAACTGTTGGTTGTACAGGTATAAAGGAATTGAGATAGATACAGACTTCCATATATCAAAATGACCAGGATCGAAAAAAAATTTGAGTGAGCCATGTCCGTCCGTCTGTCCGTTAACACGATAACTTGAGCAAATATTGAGATATCTTCACCAGATTAGGTACGCGGGCTTATTTAGACTCAGAATAGATTGGTATTGAAACTGAGTGACATCGGACGATAACCACGCCCCCTTTTCCTATATCGTAAGTATCAAAAAATTTAAAAAATTAGATAATTCGAAAACGAATACCACTAAATTAATAAAATTTGGTAGGTAGATTGATTTTATAACGCAAAACACAAGTTCAGTAAAATTTTGGAATATGGGTATGGCAACTACATTTAGAAGAAGCAAATTCAGAAGTTTAACAAGCTGTAAATCAATAGCCGTTGGAGATATAAAATTAAAATTTGGCATAGACATTTTTTTCGTAGCGATAACTGTTTGCTGTGAAAATGAGCAAAATCGGCTGAAAGCCACGCTTTCTTTTTATAACCAGTTGTACTTGTACACAAGGTATTATAATTTTGTTTGGATAAAAGTTGGTTGTACAGGTATAAAGGAATCGAGATAGATACAGACTTCCATATATCAAAATGACCAGGATCGAAAAAAAAATTTGAGTGAGCCATGTCCGTCGGTCTGTCCGTCCGTCCGTCTGTCCGTTAACACGATAACTTGAGCAAATATTGAGATATCTTCACCAAATTCGGTACGCGGTCTTATTTAGACTCAGAATAGATTGGTATTGAAACTGAGCGACATCGGATTATAACCACGCCCCCTTTTCCTATATCGAAAATATAGAAATATTGATAAATTAGATAATTCGAAAACGAATACCACTAAATTAATAAAATTTGGTAGGTGGATTGATTATATAACGCCAAACACAAGTTCAGTAAAATTTTGGAATATGGGTATGGCAACTACATTTAGAAGAAGCAAATTCAGAAGTTTAACAAGCTGTAAATCAATAGCCGGTGGAGATATGACATTGAAATTTGGCATAGACATTTTTTTCGTAGCGGTAACTGTTTGCTGTGAAAATGAGTGAAATCGGCTGAAAGCCACGCTTTCTTTTTATAACCAGTTGTACTTGTACACAAGGTATTATAATTTTGTTTGGATAAAAGTTGGTTGTACAGGTATAAAGGAATCGAGATAGATACAGACTTCCATATATCAAAATGACCAGGATCGAAAAAAAAATTTGAGTGAGCCATGTCCGTCCGTCTGTCCGTTAACACGATAACTTGAACAAATATTGAGATATCTTCACCAAATTCGGTACGCGGGCTTATTTAGGCTCAGAATAGATTGGTATTGAAACTGAGCGACATCGGATTATAACCACGCCCCCTTTTCCTATATCGAAAATATCGAAAAATTGAAGAAATTAGATAATTCGAAAAGGAATTAAATTAATGAAATTTGGTAGCTGGATTGATTTTATAACGCAAAACACAAGTTCAGTAAAATTTTCGAATATGGGTATGGCAACTACATTTAGAAGAAGCAAATTCAGAAATTTAACAAGCTGTAAATCAATAGCCGTTGGAGATATAAAATTGAAATTTGGTAGGTGGATTGATTTTATAACGCAAAACACAAGTTCAGTAAAATTTTGGAATATGGGTATGGCACCTACATTTAGAAGAAGCAAATTCAGAAGTTTAACAAGCTGTAAATCAATAGCCGTTGGAGATATAAAATTGCAATTTGGCATAGACATTTTTTTCGTAGCGATAACTGTTTGCTGTGAAAATGAGCGAAATCGGCTGAAGCCACGCTTTCTTTTTTATTATACCCAGCTGCACTTGTACACAAGGTATTATAACTTTGTTTGGATAACTGTTGGTTGTACAGGTATAAAGGAATCGAGATAGATACAGACTTCCATATATCAAAATGACCAGGATCGAAAAAAAATTTGAGTGAGCCATGTCCGTCCGTCTGTCCGTTAACACGATAACTTGAGCAAATATTGAGATATCTTCACCAGATTAGGTACGCGGGCTTATTTAGACTCAGAATAGATTGGTATTGAAACTGAGTGACATCGGACGATAACCACGCCCCCTTTTCCTATATCGTAAGTATCAAAAAATTTAAAAAATTAGATAATTCGAAAACGAATACCACTAAATTAATAAAATTTGGTAGGTAGATTGATTTTATAACGCAAAACACAAGTTCAGTAAAATTTTGGAATATGGGTATGGCAACTACATTTAGAAGAAGCAAATTCAGAAGTTTAACAAGCTGTAAATCAATAGCCGGTGGAGATATGACATTGAAATTTGGCATAGACATTTTTTTCATAGCGGTAACTGTTTGCTGTGAAAATGAGTGAAATCGGCTGAAAGCCACGCTTTCTTTTTATAACCAGTTGCACTTGTACACAAGGTATTATAATTTTGTTTGGATAAAAGTTGGTTGTACAGGTATAAAGGAATCGAGATAGATACAGACTTCCATATATCAAAATGACCAGGATCGAAAAAAAAATTTGAGTGAGCCATGTCCGTCCGTCTGTCCGTTAACACGATAACTTGAACAAATATTGAGATATCTTCACCAAATTCGGTACGCGGGCTTATTTAGACTCAGAATAGATTGGTATTGAAACTGAGCGACATCGGATTATAACCACGCCCCCTTTTCCTATATGGAAAATATCGAAATATTGATAAATTAGATAATTCGAAAACGAATACCACTAAATTAATAAAATTTGGTAGGTGGATTGATTATATAACGCCAAACACAAGTTCAGTAAAGTTTTGGAATATGGGTATGGCAACTACATTTAGAAGAAGCAAATTCAGAAGTTTAACAAGCTGTAAATCAATAGCCGTTGGAGATATGACATTGAAATTTGGCATAGACATTTTTTTTCGTAGCGGTAACTGTTTGCTGTGAAAATGAGTGAAATCGGCTGAAAGCCACGCTTTCTTTTTATAACCAGTTGCACTTGTACACAAGGTATTATAATTTTGTTTGGATAAAAGTTGGTTGTACAGGTATAAAGTAATCGAGATAGATATATACTTCCATTTCCATATATCAAAATGACCAGGATCGAAAAAAAATTTGATTGAGCATCTGTCCGTCTGCCCGTTAACACGATAACTTGAACAAATATTGAGATATCTTAACCATATTCGGTATGCGGGCTTATTTAGACTCAGAATAGATTGGTATTGAAACTGAGCGACATCGGACGATAGCCACTCTCCCTTTTCCTATATCAAAAAAAACAGAAAAATTTAATAAATTAGATAATTCGAAAAGGAATACTACTAAATTAATGAAATTTGGTATGTGGATTGATTTTATAACGCAAAACACAAGTTCAGTAAAATTTTGGAATATGGGCGTGGCAACGCCTACATTTAGAAGAAGCAAATTCAGAAGTTTAACAAGATGTAAATCAATAGCCATTGGAGATATGACATTGAAATTTGGCATAGACATTTTTTTCATAGCGGTAACTGTTTGCTGTGAAAATGAGTGAAATCGGCTGAAAGCCACGCTTTCTTTTTATAACCAGTTGCACTTGTACACAAGGTATTATAATTTTGTTTGGATAAAAGTTGGTTGTACAGGTATAAAGGAATCGAGATAGATACAGACTTCCATATATCAAAATGACCAGGATCGAAAAAAAATTTGAGTGAGCATCTGTCCGTCTGCCCGTTAACACGATAACTTGAACAAATATTGAGATATCTTCACCACTCACTTCAGTATGCGGGCTTATTTAGACTCAGAATAGATTGGTGTTGAAACCGAGCGACATCGGATTATAACCACGCCCCCTTTTCCTATATCAAAAATATCGAAAAATTTAAAAAATTTAAAATTAGATAATTCGAAAAGGAACACCACTAAATTAATGAAATTTGGTAGGTGGATTGATTTTATAACGCCAAACACAAGTTCAGTAAAATTTTGGAATATGGGTATGGCAAATACATTTAGAAGAAGCAAATTCAGAAGCTTACCAAGCTGTAAATCAATAGCCGGTGGAGATATAAAATTGAAATTTGGCATAGACATTTTTTTCGTAGCGATAACTGTTTGCTGTGAAAATGAGCGAAATCGGCTAAAAGCCACGCTTTCTTTTTTATTATACCCAGCTGCACTTGTACACAAGGTATTATAACTTTGTTTGGATAACTGTTGGTTGTACAGGTATAAAGGAATCGAGATAGATACAGATTTCCATATATCAAAATGACCAGGATCGAAAAAAAATTTGAGTGAGCCATGTCCGTCCGTCTGTCCGTTAACTCGATAACTTAAGCAAATGTTGAGATATCTTCACCAAATTCGGTACGCGGGCTTATTTAGACTCACAATAGATTGGTATTGAAACTGAGCGACATCGGACGATATCCACTCTCCCTTTTCCTATATCGAAAATATCGAAAAATTGAAAAAATTTAAAATGAGATAATTCGAAAAGGAACACCACTAAATTAATGAAATTTGGTAGGTGGATTGATTTTATAACGCCAAACACAAGTTCAGTAAAATTTTGGAATATGGGTATGGCAACTACATTTAGAAGAAGTAAATTCAGAAGCTTACCAAGCTGTAAATCAATAGCCGTTGGAGATATAAAATTGAAATTTGGCATAGACATTTTTTTCGTAGCGATAACTGTTTGCTGGGAAAATGAGCGAAATCGGCTGAAAGCCACGCTTTCTTTTTTATTATACCCAGCTGCACTTGTACACAAGGTATTATTACTTTGTTTGGATAACTGTTGGTTGTACAGGTATAAAGGAATCGAGATAGATATATACTTCCATTTCCATATATCAAAATGACCAGGATCGAAAAAAAATTTGATTGAGCATCTGTCCGTCTGCCCGTTAACACGATAACTTGAACAAATATTGAGATATTTTAACCATATTCGGTATGCGGGCTTATTTAGACTCAGAATAGATTGGTGTTGAAACCGAGCGACATCGGATTATAACCACGCCCCCTTTTCCTATATCAAAAATATCGAAAAATTTAAAAAATTTAAAATTAGATAATTCGAAAAGGAACACCACTAAATTAATGAAATTTGGTAGGTGGATTGATTTTATAACGCCAAACACAAGTTCAGTAAAATTTTGGAATATGGGTATGGCAAATACATTTAGAAGAAGCAAATTCAGAAGCTTACCAAGCTGTAAATCAATAGCCGGTGGAGATATAAAATTGAAATTTGGCATAGACATTTTTTTCGTAGCGATAACTGTTTGCTGTGAAAATGAGCGAAATCGGCTAAAAGCCACGCTTTCTTTTTTATTATACCCAGCTGCACTTGTACACAAGGTATTATAACTTTGTTTGGATAACTGTTGGTTGTACAGGTATAAAGGAATCGAGATAGATACAGATTTCCATATATCAAAATGACCAGGATCGAACAAAAATTTGAGTGAGCCATGTCCGTCCGTCTGTCCGTTAACTCGATAACTTAAGCAAATGTTGAGATATCTTCACCAAATTCGGTACGCGGGCTTATTTAGACTCACAATAGATTGGTATTGAAACTGAGCGACATCGGACGATATCCACTCTCCCTTTTCCTATATCGAAAATATCGAAAAATTGAAAAAATTTAAAATGAGATAATTCGAAAAGGAACACCACTAAATTAATGAAATTTGGTAGGTGGATTGATTTTATAACGCCAAACACAAGTTCAGTAAAATTTTGGAATATGGGTATGGCAACTACATTTAGAAGAAGTAAATTCAGAAGCTTACCAAGCTGTAAATCAATAGCCGTTGGAGATATAAAATTGAAATTTGGCATAGACATTTTTTTCGTAGCGATAACTGTTTGCTGGGAAAATGAGCGAAATCGGCTGAAAGCCACGCTTTCTTTTTTATTATACCCAGCTGCACTTGTACACAAGGTATTATTACTTTGTTTGGATAACTGTTGGTTGTACAGGTATAAAGGAATCGAGATAGATATATACTTCCATTTCCATATATCAAAATGACCAGGATCGAAAAAAAATTTGATTGAGCATCTGTCCGTCTGCCCGTTAACACGATAACTTGAACAAATATTGAGATATTTTAACCATATTCGGTATGCGGGCTTATTTAGACTCAGAATAGATTGGTGTTGAAACCGAGCGACATCGGATTATAACCACGCCCCCTTTTCCTATATCAAAAATATCGAAAAATTTAAAAAATTTAAAATTAGATAATTCGAAAAGGAACACCACTAAATTAATGAAATTTGGTAGGTGGATTGATTTTATAACGCCAAACACAAGTTCAGTAAAATTTTGGAATATGGGTATGGCAAATACATTTAGAAGAAGCAAATTCAGAAGCTTACCAAGCTGTAAATCAATAGCCGGTGGAGATATAAAATTGAAATTTGGCATAGACATTTTTTTCGTAGCGATAACTGTTTGCTGTGAAAATGAGCGAAATCGGCTAAAAGCCACGCTTTCTTTTTTATTATACCCAGCTGCACTTGTACACAAGGTATTATAACTTTGTTTGGATAACTGTTGGTTGTACAGGTATAAAGGAATCGAGATAGATACAGACTTCCATATATCAAAATGACCAAGATCGAAAAAAAATTTGAGTGAGCCATATCCGTCCTTCTGTCCGTCTGTCCGTTAACACGATAACTTGAGCAAATATTGAGATGTCCTCACCATATTCGGTATGCGGGCTTATTAAGACTCAGAATAGATTGATATTGAAACTGAGCGACATCGGATTATAACCACGCCCCCTTTTCCTATATCAAAAATATCGAAAAATTTAAAAAATTTAAAATTAGATAATTCGAAAAGGTACACCACTAAATTAATGAAATTTGGTAGGTGGATTGATTTTATAACGCCAAACACAAGTTCAGTAAAATTTTGGAATATGGGTATGGCAAATACATTTAGAAGAAGCAAATTCAGAAGCTTACCAAGCTGTAAATCAATAGCCGGTGGAGATATAAAATTGAAATTTGGCATAGACATTTTTTTCGTAGCGATAACTGTTTGCTGTGAAAATGAGCGAAATCGGCTAAAAGCCACGCTTTCTTTTTTATTATACCCAGCTGCACTTGTACACAAGGTATTATAACTTTGTTTGGATAACTGTTGGTTGTACAGGTATAAAGGAATCGAGATAGATACAGACTTCCATATATCAAAATGACCAAGATCGAAAAAAAATTTGAGTGAGCCATATCCGTCCTTCTGTCCGTCTGTCCGTTAACACGATAACTTGAGCAAATATTGAGATGTCCTCACCAAATTCGGTGTGCGGGCTTGTTTAGACTCAGAATAGATTGGTATTGAAACTGAGCGATATGGGACGATAACCACGCTCCCTTTTCCTCTATCGAAAATATCGAAAAATTGAATAAATTAGATAATTCGAAAACGAATACCACTAAATTAATGAAATTTGGTATGTGGATTGATTTTATAACGCCAAACACAAGTTCAGTAAAATTTTGGAATATGGGTATGGCAAATACATTTAGAAGAAGCAAATTCAGAAGCTTACCAAGCTGTAAATCAATAGCCGGTGGAGATATAAAATTGAAATTTGGCATAGACATTTTTTTCGTAGCGATAACTGTTTGCTGTGAAAATGAGCGGAATCGGCTGAAAGCCACGCTTTCTTTTTTATTATACCCAGCTGCACTTGTACACAAGGTATTATAACTTTGTTTGGATAACTGTTGGTTGTACAGGTATAAAGGAATCGAGATAGATACAGATTTCCATATATCAAAATGACCAGGATCGAAAAAAAATTTGAGTGAGCCATGTCCGTCCGTCTGTCCGTTAACTCGATAACTTAAGCAAATGTTGAGATATCTTCACCAAATTCGGTACGCGGGCTTATTTAGACTCACAATAGATTGGTATTGAAACTGAGCGACATCGGACGATATCCACTCTCCCTTTTCCTATATCGAAAATATCGAAAAATTTAAAATGAGATAATTCGAAAAGGAACACCACTAAATTAATGAAATTTGGTAGGTGGATTGATTTTATAACGCCAAACACAAGTTCAGTAAAATTTTGGAATATGGGTATGGCAACTACATTTAGAAGAAGTAAATTCAGAAGCTTACCAAGCTGTAAATCAATAGCCGTTGGAGATATAAAATTGAAATTTGGCATAGACATTTTTTTCGTAGCGATAACTGTTTGCTGGGAAAATGAGCGAAATCGGCTGAAAGCCACGCTTTCTTTTTTATTATACCCAGCTGCACTTGTACACAAGGTATTATTACTTTGTTTGGATAACTGTTGGTTGTACAGGTATAAAGGAATCGAGATAGATATATACTTCCATTTCCATATATCAAAATGACCAGGATCGAAAAAAAATTTGATTGAGCATCTGTCCGTCTGCCCGTTAACACGATAACTTGAACAAATATTGAGATATCTTAACCATATTCGGTATGCGGGCTTATTTAGACTCAGAATAGATTGGTATTGAAACTGAGCGACATCGGACGATAGCCACTCTCCCTTTTCCTATATCGAAAATACCGAAAAATTGAATAAATTAGATAATTCGAAAAGGAATACTACTAAATTAATGAAATTTGGTATGTGGATTGATTTTATAATGCAAAACACAAGTTCAGTAAAATTTTGGAATATGGGCGTGGCACCGCCTACATTTAGAAGAAGCAAATTCAGAAGTTTAACAAGATGTAAATCAATAGCCGTTGGAGATATAACATTTTAGTTTTTCACAGACATTTTTTTCGTAGCGATAACTGTTTGCTGTGAAAATGAGTGAAATCGGCTAAAAGCCAAGCTTTCCTTTTATAACCAGTTGCACTTGTACACAAGGTATTATAACTTTGTTTGGATAACTGTTTGTTGTACAGGTATTAAGGAATCGAGATAGATATAGACTTCCATATATCAAAATGACCAGGATCGAAAAAAAATTTGATTGAGCATCTGTCCGTCTGCCCGTTAACACGATAACTTGAACAAATATTGAGATATCTTCACCACTCACTTCAGTATGCGGTTTTATTTAGACTCAGAATAGATTGGTGTTGAAACTGAGCGACATCGGATTATAACCACGCCCCCTTTTCCTATATCGAAAATATCGAAAAATTTAAAAAATTAAAAATGAGATAATTCGAAAAGGAACACCACTAAATTAATGAAATTTGGTAGGTGGATTGATTTATAACGCCAAACACAAGTTCAGTAAAATTTTGGAATATGGGCGTGGCAACGCCTACATTTAGAAGAAGGAAATTCAGAAGTTTAAAAAGCGGTAAATCAATAGCCATTGGAGATATAAAATTTAAATTTGGCACAGACATTTTTTTCGTAGCGATAACTGTTTGCTGTGAAAATGAGTGAAATCGGCTAAAAGCCAAGCTTTCCTTTTATAACCAGTTGCACTTGTACACAAGGTATTATAACTTTGTTTGGATAACTGTTGGTTGTACAGGTATTAAGGAATCGAGATAGATATAGACTTCAATATATCAAAATGACCAGGATCGAAAAAAAATTTGATTGAGCATCTGTCCGTCTGCCCGTTAACACGATAACTTGAACAAATATTGAGATATCTTCACCACTCACTTCAGTATGCGGGCTTATTTAGACTCAGAATAGATTGGTGTTGAAACTGAGCGACATCGGATTATAACCACGCCCCCTTTTCCTATATCGAAAATATCGAAAAATTTAAAAAATTTAAAATTAGATAATTCGAAAAGGAGCACCACTAAATTAATGAAATTTGGTAGGTGGATTGATTTTATAACGCCAAACACAAGTTCAGTAAAATTTTGGAATACGGGTATGGCAACTACATTGAGAAGAAGCAAATTCAGAAGTTTAACAAGCTGTAAATCAATAGCCGTTGGAGATATAAAATTGAAATTTGGCATAGACATTTTTTTCGTAGCGATAACTGTTTGCTGTGAAAATGAGCGGAATCGGCTGAAAGCCACGCTTTCTTTTTTATTATACCCAGCTGCACTTGTACACAAGGTATTATAACTTTGTTTGGATAACTGTTGGTTGTACAGGTATAAAGGAATCGAGATAGATACAGATTTCCATATATCAAAATGACCAGGATCGAAAAAAAATTTGAGTGAGCCATGTCCGTCCGTCTGTCCGTTAACTCGATAACTTAAGCAAATGTTGAGATATCTTCACCAAATTCGGTACGCGGGCTTATTTAGACTCACAATAGATTGGTATTGAAACTGAGCGACATCGGACGATATCCACTCTCCCTTTTCCTATATCGAAAATATCGAAAAATTTAAAAAATTTAAAATGAGATAATTCGAAAAGGAACACCACTAAATTAATGAAATTTGGTAGGTGGATTGATTTTATAACGCCAAACACAAGTTCAGTAAAATTTTGGAATATGGGTATGGCAACTACATTTAGAAGAAGTAAATTCAGAAGCTTACCAAGCTGTAAATCAATAGCCGTTGGAGATATAAAATTGAAATTTGGCATAGACATTTTTTTCGTAGCGATAACTGTTTGCTGGGAAAATGAGCGAAATCGGCTGAAAGCCACGCTTTCTTTTTTATTATACCCAGCTGCACTTGTACACAAGGTATTATTACTTTGTTTGGATAACTGTTGGTTGTACAGGTATAAAGGAATCGAGATAGATATATACTTCCATATATCAAAATGACCAGGATCGAAAAAAAATTTGATTGAGCATCTGTCCGTCTGCCCGTTAACACGATAACTTGAACAAATATTGAGATATCTTCACCACTCACTTCAGTATGCGGGCTTATTTAGACTCAGAATAGATTGGTGTTGAAACTGAGCGACATCGGATTATAACCACGCCCCCTTTTCCTATATCGAAAATATCGAAAAATTTAAAAAATTAAAAATGAGATAATTCGAAAAGGAACACCACTAAATTAATGAAATTTGGTAGGTGGATTGATTTATAACGCCAAACACAAGTTCAGTAAAATTTTGGAATATGGGCGTGGCAACGCCTACATTTAGAAGAAGGAAATTCAGAAGTTTAAAAAGCTGTAAATCAATAGCCATTGGAGATATAAAATTTAAATTTGGCACAGACATTTTTTTCGTAGCGAAAACTTTTTGCTGTGAAAATGAGTGAAATCGGCTAAAAGCCAAGCTTTCCTTTTATAACCAGTTGCACTTGTACACAAGGTATTATAACTTTGTTTGGATAACTGTTGGTTGTACAGGTATTAAGGAATCGAGATAGATATAGACTTCCATATATCAAAATGACCAGGATCGAAAAAAAATTTGATTGAGCATCTGCCCGTCTGCCCGTTAACACGATAACTTGAACAAATATTGAGATATCTTCACCACTCACTTCAGTATGCGGGCTTATTTAGACTCAGAATAGATTGGTGTTGAAACTGAGCGGCATCGGATTATAACCACGCCCCCTTTTCCTATATCGAAAATATCGAAAAATTTAAAAAATTTAAAATTAGATAATTCGAAAAGGAGCACCACTAAATTAATGAAATTTGGTAGGTGGATTGATTTTATAACGCCAAACACAAGTTCAGTAAAATTTTGGAATATGGGTATGGCAACTACATTGAGAAGAAGCAAATTCAGAAGTTTAACAAGCTGTAAATCAATAGCCGTTGGAGATATAAAATTTAAATTTGGCACAGACATTTTTTTCGTAGCGATAACTGTTTGCTGTGAAAATGAGTGAAATCGGCTAAAAGCCAAGCTTTCCTTTTATAACCAGTTGCACTTGTACACAAGGTATTATAACTTTGTTTGGATAACTGTTGGTTGTACAGGTATTAAGGAATCGAGATAGATATAGACTTCCATATATCAAAATGACCAGGATCGAAAAAAAATTTGATTGAGCATCTGTCCGTCTGCCCGTTAACACGATAACTTGAACAAATATTGAGATATCTTCACCACTCACTTCAGTATGCGGGCTTATTTAGACTCAGAATAGATTGGTGTTGAAACTGAGCGGCATCGGATTATAACCACGCCCCATTTTCCTATATCGAAAATATCGAAAAATTTAAAAAATTTAAAATTAGATAATTCGAAAAGGAGAACCACTAAATTAATGAAATTTGGTATGTGGATTGATTTTATAACGCCAAACACAAGTTCAGTAAAATTTTGGAATATGGGTATGGCAACTACATTTAGAAGAAGCAAATTCAGAAGTTTAACAAGATGTAAATCAATAGCCGTTGGAGATATACCATTGTAGTTTGGCACAGACATTTTTTTCGTAGCGATAACTGTTTGCTGTGAAAATGAGCGAAATCGGCTGAAAGCCACGCTTTCTTTTTTATTATACCCAGCTGCACTTGTACACAAGGTATTATAACTTTGTTTGGATAACTGTTGGTTGTACAGGTATAAAGGAATCGAGATAGATACAGATTTCCATATATCAAAATGACCAGGATCGAAAAAAAGTTTGAGTGAGCCATGTCCGTCCGTCTGTCCGTTAACTCGATAACTTAAGCAAATGTTGAGATATCTTCACCAAATTCGGTACGCGGGCTTATTTAGACTCACAATAGATTGGTATTGAAACTGAGCGACATCGGACGATAACCACTCTCCCTTTTCCTATATCGAAAATATCGAAAAATTGAAAAAATTAAAAATGAGATAATTCGAAAAGGAACACCACTAAATTAATGAAATTTGGTAGGTGGATTGATTTTATAACGCCAAACACAAGTTCAGTAAAATTTTGGAATATGGGTATGGCAACTACATTGAGAAGAAGCAAATTCAGAAGTTCAACAAGCTGTAAATCAATAGCCGTTGGAGATATAAAATTGAAATTTGGCATAGACATTTTTTTCGTAGCGATAACTGTTTGCTGTGAAAATGCGCGAAATCGGCTGAAAGCAACGCTTTCTTTTTTATTATACCCCGCTGCACTTGTACACAAGGTATTATAACTTTGTTTGGATAACTGTTGGTTGTGCAGGTATAAAGGAATCGAGATAGATATAGACTTCCATATATCAAAATGACCAGGATCGAAAAAAAATTTGATTGAGAATCTGTCCGTCTGCCCGTTAACACGATAACTTGAACAAATATTGAGATATCTTAACCATATTCGGTATGCGGGCTTATTTAGGCTCAGAATAGATTGGTTTTGAAACTGAGCGACATCGGATTATAACCACGCCCCCTTTTCCTGTATCGAAAATATCGAAAAATTGAAAAAATTAAAAATGAGATAATTCGGGAAGGAACACCACTAAATTAATGAAATTTGGTAGGTGGATTGATTTTATAACGCCAAACACAAGTTCAGTAAAATTTTGGAATATGGGTATGGCAACTACATTTAGAAGAAGCAAATTCAGAAGTTTAACAAGCTGTAAATCAATAGCCGTTGGAGATATAAAATTGAAATTTGGCAAAGACATTTTTTTCGTAGCGATAACTGTTTGCTGTGAAAATGAGCGAAATCAGCTGAAAGCCACGCTTTCTTTTTTATTATACCCAGCTGCACTTGTACACAAGGTATTATTACTTTGTTTGGATAACTGTTGGTTGTACAGGTATAAAGGAATCGAGATAGATATAGACTTCCATATATCAAAATGACCAGGATCGAAAAAAAATTTGATTGAGCATCTGCCCGTCTGCCCGTTAACACGATAACTTGAACAAATATTGAGATATCTTCACCATATTCGGTATGCGGGCTTATATAGAAACTTCCATATATCAAAATGACCAGGATCGAAAAAAAATTTGAGTGAGCCATGTCCGTCCGTCTGTCCGTTAACTCGATAACTTAAGCAAATGTTGAGATATCTTCACCAAATTCGGTACGCGGGCTTATTTAGACTGACAATAGATTGGTATTGAAACTGAGCGACATCGGACGATAACCACTCTCCCTTTTCCTATATCGAAAATATCGAAAAATTGAAAAAATTAAAAATGAGATAATTCGAAAAGGAACACCACTAAATTAATGAAATTTGGTAGGTGGATTGATTTTATAACGCCAAACACAAGTTCAGTAAAATTTTGGAATATGGGTATGGCAACTACATTTAGAAGAAGTAAATTCAGAAGCTTACCAAGCTGTAAATCAATAGCCGTTGGAGATATAAAACTGAAATTTGGCATAGACATTTTTTTCGTAGCGATAACTGTTTGCTGTGAAAATGAGCGAAAGTCGGTTGAAAGCCACGCTTTCTTTTTTATTATACCCAGCTGCACTTGTGCACAAGGTATTATAACTTTGTTTGGATAACTGTTGGTTGTACAGGTATAAAGGAATCGAGATAGATACAGACTTCCATATATCAAAATGACCAAGATCGAAAAAAAATTTGAGTGAGCCATGTCCGTCCTTCTGTCCGTCTGTCCGTTAACACGATAACTTGAGCAAATATTGAGATGTCCTCACCAAATTCGGTGTGCGGGCTTATTTAGACTCAGAATAGATTGGTATTGAAACTGAGCGATATGGGACGATAACCACGCTCCCTTTTCCTATATCGAAAATATCGAAAAATTGAATAAATTAGATAATTCGAAAACGAATACCACTAAATTAATAAAATTTGGTAGGTGGATTGATTTTATAACGCCAAACACAAGTTCAGTAAAATTTTGGAATATGGGTGTGGCAACTATTTACATTTAGAAGAAGCAAATTCAGAAGTTCAACAAGCTGTAAATCAATAGCCGTTATAGATATAAAATTGAAATTTGGCATAGACATTTTTTTCGTAGCGATAACTGTTTGCTGTGAAAATGAGCGAAATCGGCTGAAAGCCACGCTTTCTTTTTTATTATACCCAGCTGCACTTGTACACAAGGTATTATTACTTTGTTTGGATAACTGTTGGTTGTACAGGTATAAAGGAATCGAGATAGATATAGACTTCCATATATCAAAATGACCAGGATCGAAAAAAAATTTGATTGAGCATCTGTCCGTCTGCCCGTTAACACGATAACTTGAACAAATATTGAGATATCTTCACCATATTCGGTATGCGGGCTTATATAGAAACTTCCATATATCAAAATGACCAGGATCGAAAAAAAATTTGAGTGAGCCATGTCCGTCCGTCTGTCCGTTAACTCGATAACTTAAGCAAATGTTGAGATATCTTCACCAAATTCGGTACGCGGGCTTATTTAGACTCAGAATAGATTGGTGTTGAAACTGAGCGACATCGGATTATAACCACGCCCCCTTTTCCTATATCGAAAATATCGAAAAATTTAAAAAATTAAAAATGAGATAATTCGAAAACGAACACCACTAAATTAATGAAATTTGGTAGGTGGATTGATTTATAACGCCAAACACAAGTTCAGTAAAATTTTGGAATATGGGCGTGGCAACGCCTACATTTAGAAGAAGGAAATTCAGAAGTTTAAAAAGCTGTAAATCAATAGCCATTGGAGATATAAAATTTAAATTTGGCACAGACATTTTTTTCGTAGCGAAAACTTTTTGCTGTGAAAATGAGTGAAATCGGCTAAAAGCCAAGCTTTCCTTTTATAACCAGTTGCACTTGTACACAAGGTATTATAACTTTGTTTGGATAACTGTTGGTTGTACAGGTATTAAGGAATCGAGATAGATATAGACTTCCATATATCAAAATGACCAGGATCGAAAAAAAATTTGATTGAGCATCTGCCCGTCTGCCCGTTAACACGATAACTTGAACAAATATTGAGATATCTTCACCACTCACTTCAGTATGCGGGCTTATTTAGACTCAGAATAGATTGGTGTTGAAACTGAGCGGCATCGGATTATAACCACGCCCCCTTTTCCTATAGCGAAAATATCGAAAAATTTAAAAAATTTAAAATTAGATAATTCGAAAAGGAGCACCACTAAATTAATGAAATTTGGTAGGTGGATTGATTTTATAACGCCAAACACAAGTTCAGTAAAATTTTGGAATATGGGTATGGCAACTACATTGAGAAGAAGCAAATTCAGAAGTTTAACAAGCTGTAAATCAATAGCCGTTGGAGATATAAAATTTAAATTTGGCACAGACATTTTTTTCGTAGCGATAACTGTTTGCTGTGAAAATGAGTGAAATCGGCTAAAAGCCAAGCTTTCCTTTTATAACCAGTTGCACTTGTACACAAGGTATTATAACTTTGTTTGGATAACTGTTGGTTGTACAGGTATTAAGGAATCGAGATAGATATAGACTTCCATATATCAAAATGACCAGGATCGAAAAAAAATTTGATTGAGCATCTGTCCGTCTGCCCGTTAACACGATAACTTGAACAAATATTGAGATATCTTCACCACTCACTTCAGTATGCGGGCTTATTTAGACTCAGAATAGATTGGTGTTGAAACTGAGCGGCATCGGATTATAACCACGCCCCCTTTTCCTATATCGAAAATATCGAAAAATTTAAAAAATTTAAAATTAGATAATTCGAAAAGGAGCACCACTAAATTAATGAAATTTGGTATGTGGATTGATTTTATAACGCAAAACACAAGTTCAGTAAAATTTTGGAATATGGGCGTGGCAACGCCTACATTTAGAAGAAGCAAATTCAGAAGTTTAACAAGATGTAAATCAATAGCCGTTGGAGATATACCATTGTAGTTTGGCACAGACATTTTTTTCGTAGCGATAACTGTTTGCTGTGAAAATGAGCGAAATCGGCTGAAAGCCACGCTTTCTTTTTTATTATACCCAGCTGCACTTGTACACAAGGTATTATAACTTTGTTTGGATAACTGTTGGTTGTACAGGTATAAAGGAATCGAGATAGATACAGATTTCCATATATCAAAATGACCAGGATCGAAAAAAAGTTTGATTGAGCCATGTCCGTCCGTCTGTCCGTTAACTCGATAACTTAAGCAAATGTTGAGATATCTTCACCAAATTCGGTACGCGGGCTTATTTAGACTCACAATAGATTGGTATTGAAACTGAGCGACATCGGACGATAACCACTCTCCCTTTTCCTATATCGAAAATATCGAAAAATTGAAAAAATTAAAAATGAGATAATTCGAAAAGGAACACCACTAAATTAATGAAATTTGGTAGGTGGATTGATTTTATAACGCCAAACACAAGTTCAGTAAAATTTTGGAATATGGGTATGGCAACTACATTGAGAAGAAGCAAATTCAGAAGTTTAACAAGCTGTAAATCAATAGCCGTTGGAGATATAAAATTGAAATTTGGCATAGACATTTTTTTCGTAGCGATAACTGTTTGCTGTGAAAATGCGCGAAATCGGCTGAAAGCAACGCTTTCTTTTTTATTATACCCCGCTGCACTTGTACACAAGGTATTATAACTTTGTTTGGATAACTGTTGGTTGTGCAGGTATAAAGGAATCGAGATAGATATAGACTTCCATATATCAAAATGACCAGGATCGAAAAAAAATTTGATTGAGAATCTGTCCGTCTGCCCGTTAACACGATAACTTGAACAAATATTGAGATATCTTAACCATATTCGGTATGCGGGCTTATTTAGGCTCAGAATAGATTGGTTTTGAAACTGAGCGACATCGGATTATAACCACGCCCCCTTTTCCTGTATCGAAAAAATCGAAAAATTGAAAAAATTAAAAATGAGATAATTCGGGAAGGAACACCACTAAATTAATGAAATTTGGTAGGTGGATTGATTTTATAACGCCAAACACAAGTTCAGTAAAATTTTGGAATATGGGTATGGCAACTACATTTAGAAGAAGCAAATTCAGAAGTTTAACAAGCTGTAAATCAATAGCCGTTGGAGATATAAAATTGAAATTTGGCAAAGACATTTTTTTCGTAGCGATAACTGTTTGCTGTGAAAATGAGCGAAATCGGCTGAAAGCCACGCTTTCTTTTTTATTATACCCAGCTGCACTTGTACACAAGGTATTATTACTTTGTTTGGATAACTGTTGGTTGTACAGGTATAAAGGAATCGAGATAGATATAGACTTCCATATATCAAAATGACCAGGATCGAAAAAAAATTTGATTGAGCATCTGCCCGTCTGCCCGTTAACACGATAACTTGAACAAATATTGAGATATCTTCACCATATTCGGTATGCGGGCTTATATAGAAACTTCCATATATCAAAATGACCAGGATCGAAAAAAAATTTGAGTGAGCCATGTCCGTCCGTCTGTCCGTTAACTCGATAACTTAAGCAAATGTTGAGATATCTTCACCAAATTCGGTACGCGGGCTTATTTAGACTCAGAATAGATTGGTGTTGAAACTGAGCGACATCGGATTATAACCACGCCCCCTTTTCCTATATCGAAAATATCGAAAAATTTAAAAAATTAAAAATGAGATAATTCGAAAACGAACACCACTAAATTAATGAAATTTGGTAGGTGGATTGATTTATAACGCCAAACACAAGTTCAGTAAAATTTTGGAATATGGGCGTGGCAACGCCTACATTTAGAAGAAGGAAATTCAGAAGTTTAAAAAGCTGTAAATCAATAGCCATTGGAGATATAAAATTTAAATTTGGCACAGACATTTTTTTCGTAGCGAAA
This sequence comes from Merzomyia westermanni, assembly GCA_949987695.1. Classification (NCBI taxonomy): domain Eukaryota; kingdom Metazoa; phylum Arthropoda; class Insecta; order Diptera; family Tephritidae; genus Merzomyia; species Merzomyia westermanni. The sequence continues at coordinate 80,664,455 of OX465292.1, forward strand.
ACTTTTTGCTGTGAAAATGAGTGAAATCGGCTAAAAGCCAAGCTTTCCTTTTATAACCAGTTGCACTTGTACACAAGGTATTATAACTTTGTTTGGATAACTGTTGGTTGTACAGGTATTAAGGAATCGAGATAGATATAGACTTCCATATATCAAAATGACCAGGATCGAAAAAAAATTTGATTGAGCATCTGCCCGTCTGCCCGTTAACACGATAACTTGAACAAATATTGAGATATCTTCACCACTCACTTCAGTATGCGGGCTTATTTAGACTCAGAATAGATTGGTGTTGAAACTGAGCGGCATCGGATTATAACCACGCCCCCTTTTCCTATAGCGAAAATATCGAAAAATTTAAAAAATTTAAAATTAGATAATTCGAAAAGGAGCACCACTAAATTAATGAAATTTGGTAGGTGGATTGATTTTATAACGCCAAACACAAGTTCAGTAAAATTTTGGAATATGGGTATGGCAACTACATTGAGAAGAAGCAAATTCAGAAGTTTAACAAGCTGTAAATCAATAGCCGTTGGAGATATAAAATTTAAATTTGGCACAGACATTTTTTTCGTAGCGATAACTGTTTGCTGTGAAAATGAGTGAAATCGGCTAAAAGCCAAGCTTTCCTTTTATAACCAGTTGCACTTGTACACAAGGTATTATAACTTTGTTTGGATAACTGTTGGTTGTACAGGTATTAAGGAATCGAGATAGATATAGACTTCCATATATCAAAATGACCAGGATCGAAAAAAAATTTGATTGAGCATCTGTCCGTCTGCCCGTTAACACGATAACTTGAACAAATATTGAGATATCTTCACCACTCACTTCAGTATGCGGGCTTATTTAGACTCAGAATAGATTGGTGTTGAAACTGAGCGGCATCGGATTATAACCACGCCCCCTTTTCCTATATCGAAAATATCGAAAAATTTAAAAAATTTAAAATTAGATAATTCGAAAAGGAGCACCACTAAATTAATGAAATTTGGTATGTGGATTGATTTTATAACGCAAAACACAAGTTCAGTAAAATTTTGGAATATGGGCGTGGCAACGCCTACATTTAGAAGAAGCAAATTCAGAAGTTTAACAAGATGTAAATCAATAGCCGTTGGAGATATACCATTGTAGTTTGGCACAGACATTTTTTTCGTAGCGATAACTGTTTGCTGTGAAAATGAGCGAAATCGGCTGAAAGCCACGCTTTCTTTTTTATTATACCCAGCTGCACTTGTACACAAGGTATTATAACTTTGTTTGGATAACTGTTGGTTGTACAGGTATAAAGGAATCGAGATAGATACAGATTTCCATATATCAAAATGACCAGGATCGAAAAAAAGTTTGATTGAGCCATGTCCGTCCGTCTGTCCGTTAACTCGATAACTTAAGCAAATGTTGAGATATCTTCACCAAATTCGGTACGCGGGCTTATTTAGACTCACAATAGATTGGTATTGAAACTGAGCGACATCGGACGATAACCACTCTCCCTTTTCCTATATCGAAAATATCGAAAAATTGAAAAAATTAAAAATGAGATAATTCGAAAAGGAACACCACTAAATTAATGAAATTTGGTAGGTGGATTGATTTTATAACGCCAAACACAAGTTCAGTAAAATTTTGGAATATGGGTATGGCAACTACATTGAGAAGAAGCAAATTCAGAAGTTTAACAAGCTGTAAATCAATAGCCGTTGGAGATATAAAATTGAAATTTGGCATAGACATTTTTTTCGTAGCGATAACTGTTTGCTGTGAAAATGCGCGAAATCGGCTGAAAGCAACGCTTTCTTTTTTATTATACCCCGCTGCACTTGTACACAAGGTATTATAACTTTGTTTGGATAACTGTTGGTTGTGCAGGTATAAAGGAATCGAGATAGATATAGACTTCCATATATCAAAATGACCAGGATCGAAAAAAAATTTGATTGAGAATCTGTCCGTCTGCCCGTTAACACGATAACTTGAACAAATATTGAGATATCTTAACCATATTCGGTATGCGGGCTTATTTAGGCTCAGAATAGATTGGTTTTGAAACTGAGCGACATCGGATTATAACCACGCCCCCTTTTCCTGTATCGAAAATATCGAAAAATTGAAAAAATTAAAAATGAGATAATTCGGGAAGGAACACCACTAAATTAATGAAATTTGGTAGGTGGATTGATTTTATAACGCCAAACACAAGTTCAGTAAAATTTTGGAATATGGGTATGGCAACTACATTTAGAAGAAGCAAATTCAGAAGTTTAACAAGCTGTAAATCAATAGCCGTTGGAGATATAAAATTGAAATTTGGCAAAGACATTTTTTTCGTAGCGATAACTGTTTGCTGTGAAAATGAGCGAAATCGGCTGAAAGCCACGCTTTCTTTTTTATTATACCCAGCTGCACTTGTACACAAGGTATTATTACTTTGTTTGGATAACTGTTGGTTGTACAGGTATAAAGGAATCGAGATAGATATAGACTTCCATATATCAAAATGACCAGGATCGAAAAAAAATTTGATTGAGCATCTGCCCGTCTGCCCGTTAACACGATAACTTGAACAAATATTGAGATATCTTCACCATATTCGGTATGCGGGCTTATATAGAAACTTCCATATATCAAAATGACCAGGATCGAAAAAAAATTTGAGTGAGCCATGTCCGTCCGTCTGTCCGTTAACTCGATAACTTAAGCAAATGTTGAGATATCTTCACCAAATTCGGTACGCGGGCTTATTTAGACTGACAATAGATTGGTATTGAAACTGAGCGACATCGGACGATAACCACTCTCCCTTTTCCTATATCGAAAATATCGAAAAATTGAAAAAATTAAAAATGAGATAATTCGAAAAGGAACACCACTAAATTAATGAAATTTGGTAGGTGGATTGATTTTATAACGCCAAACACAAGTTCAGTAAAATTTTGGAATATGGGTATGGCAACTACATTTAGAAGAAGTAAATTCAGAAGCTTACCAAGCTGTAAATCAATAGCCGTTGGAGATATAAAACTGAAATTTGGCATAGACATTTTTTTCGTAGCGATAACTGTTTGCTGTGAAAATGAGCGAAAGTCGGTTGAAAGCCACGCTTTCTTTTTTATTATACCCAGCTGCACTTGTGCACAAGGTATTATAACTTTGTTTGGATAACTGTTGGTTGTACAGGTATAAAGGAATCGAGATAGATACAGACTTCCATATATCAAAATGACCAAGATCGAAAAAAAATTTGAGTGAGCCATGTCCGTCCTTCTGTCCGTCTGTCCGTTAACACGATAACTTGAGCAAATATTGAGATGTCCTCACCAAATTCGGTGTGCGGGCTTATTTAGACTCAGAATAGATTGGTATTGAAACTGAGCGATATGGGACGATAACCACGCTCCCTTTTCCTATATCGAAAATATCGAAAAATTGAATAAATTAGATAATTCGAAAACGAATACCACTAAATTAATAAAATTTGGTAGGTGGATTGATTTTATAACGCCAAACACAAGTTCAGTAAAATTTTGGAATATGGGTGTGGCAACTATTTACATTTAGAAGAAGCAAATTCAGAAGTTCAACAAGCTGTAAATCAATAGCCGTTATAGATATAAAATTGAAATTTGGCATAGACATTTTTTTCGTAGCGATAACTGTTTGCTGTGAAAATGAGCGAAATCGGCTGAAAGCCACGCTTTCTTTTTTATTATACCCAGCTGCACTTGTACACAAGGTATTATTACTTTGTTTGGATAACTGTTGGTTGTACAGGTATAAAGGAATCGAGATAGATATAGACTTCCATATATCAAAATGACCAGGATCGAAAAAAAATTTGATTGAGCATCTGTCCGTCTGCCCGTTAACACGATAACTTGAACAAATATTGAGATATCTTCACCATATTCGGTATGCGGGCTTATATAGAAACTTCCATATATCAAAATGACCAGGATCGAAAAAAAATTTGAGTGAGCCATGTCCGTCCGTCTGTCCGTTAACTCGATAACTTAAGCAAATGTTGAGATATCTTCACCAAATTCGGTACGCGGGCTTATTTAGACTCACAATAGATTGGTATTGAAACTGAGCGACATCGGACGATAACCACTCTCCCTTTTCCTATATCGAAAATATCGAAAAATTGAAAAAATTATAAATGAGATAATTCGAAAAGGAACACCACTAAATTAATGAAATTTGGTAGGTGGATTGATTTTATAACGCCAAACACAAGTTCAGTAAAATTTTGGAATATGGGTATGGCAACTACATTTAGAAGAAGTAAATTCAGAAGCTTACCAAGCTGTAAGTAAATCAATAGCCGTTGGAGATATAAAACTGAAATTTGGCATAGACATTTTTTTCGTAGCGATAACTGTTTGCTGTGAAAATGAGCGAAATCGGCTGAAAGCCACGCTTTCTTTTTTATTATACCCAGCTGCACTTGTGCACAAGGTATTATAACTTTGTTTGGATAACTGTTGGTTGTACAGGTATAAAGGAATCGAGATAGATACAGACTTCCATATATCAAAATGACCAAGATCGAAAAAAAATTTGAGTGAGCCATGTCCGTCCTTCTGTCCGTCTGTCCGTTAACACGATAACTTGAGCAAATATTGAGATGTCCTCACCAAATTCGGTGTGCGGGCTTATTTAGACTCAGAATAGATTGGTATTGAAACTGAGCGATATGGGACGATAACCACGCTCCCTTTTCCTATATCGAAAATATCGAAAAATTGAATAAATTAGATAATTCGAAAACGAATACCACTAAATTAATAAAATTTGGTAGGTGGATTGATTTTATAACGCCAAACACAAGTTCAGTAAAATTTTGGAATATGGGTATGGCAACTATTTGCATTGAGAAGAAGCAAATTCAGAAGTTTAACAAGCTGTAAATCAATAGCCGTTGGAGATATAAAATTGAAATTTGGCATAGACATTTTTTTCGTAGCGATAACTGTTTGCTGTGAAAATGAGCGAAATCGGCTGAAAGCCACGCTTTTTTTTTTATTATACCCAGCTGCACTTGTACACAAGGTATTATTACTTTGTTTGGATAACTGTTGGTTGTACAGGTATAAAGGAATCGAGATAGATATAGACTTCCATATATCAAAATGACCAGGATCGAAAAAAAATTTGATTGAGCATCTGTCCGTCTGCACGTTAACACGATAACTTGAACAAATATTGACATATCTTCACCATATTCGGTATGCGGGCTTATATAGAAACTTCCATATATCAAAATGACCAGGATCGAAAAAAAATTTGAGTGAGCCATGTCCGTCCGTCTGTCCGCTAACTCGATAACTTAAGCAAATGTTGAGATATCTTCACCAAATTCGGTACGCGGGCTTATTTAGACTCACAATAGATTGGTATTGAAACTGAGCGACATCGGACGATAACCACTCTCCCTTTTCCTATATCGAAAAATTGAAAAAATTAAAAATGAGATAATTCGAAAAGGAACACCACTAAATTAATGAAATTTGGTAGGTGGATTGATTTTATAACGCCAAACACAAGTTCAGTAAAATTTTGGAATATGGGTATGGCAACTACATTTAGAAGAAGTAAATTCAGAAGCTTACCAAGCTGTAAATCAATAGCCGTTGGAGATATAAAACTGAAATTTGGCATAGACATTTTTTTCGTAGCGATAACTGTTTGCTGTGAAAATGAGCGAAATCGGCTGAAAGCCACGCTTTCTTTTTTATTATACCCAGCTGCACTTGTACACAAGGTATTATTACTTTGTTTGGATAACTGTTGGTTGTACAGGTATAAAGGAATCGAGATAGATATAGACTTCCATATATCAAAATGACCAGGATCGAAAAAAAATTTGATTGAGCATCTGTCCGTCTGCACGTTAACACGATAACTTGAACAAATATTGACATATCTTCACCATATTCGGTATGCGGGCTTATATAGAAACTTCCATATATCAAAATGACCAGGATCGAAAAAAAATTTGAGTGAGCCATGTCCGTCCGTCTGTCCGCTAACTCGATAACTTAAGCAAATGTTGAGATATCTTCACCAAATTCGGTACGCGGGCTTATTTAGACTCACAATAGATTGGTATTGAAACTGAGCGACATCGGACGATAACCACTCTCCCTTTTCCTATATCGAAAATATCGAAAAATTGAAAAAATTAAAAATGAGATAATTCGAAAAGGAACACCACTAAATTAATGAAATTTGGTAGGTGGATTGATTTTATAACGCCAAACACAAGTTCAGTAAAATTTTGGAATATGGGTATGGCAACTACATTTAGAAGAAGTAAATTCAGAAGCTTACCAAGCTGTAAATCAATAGCCGTTGGAGATATAAAACTGAAATTTGGCATAGACATTTTTTTCGTAGCGATAACTGTTTGCTGTGAAAATGAGCGAAATCGGCTGAAAGCCACGCTTTCTTTTTTATTATACCCAGCTGCACTTGTGCACAAGGTATTATAACTTTGTTTGGATAACTGTTGGTTGTACAGGTATAAAGGAATCGAGATAGATACAGACTTCCATATATCAAAATGACCAAGATCGAAAAAAAATTTGAGTGAGCCATGTCCGTCCTTCTGTCCGTCTGTCCGTTAACACGATAACTTGAGCAAATATTGAGATGTCCTCACCAAATTCGGTGTGCGGGCTTATTTAGACTCAGAATAGATTGGTATTGAAACTGAGCGATATGGGACGATAACCACGCTCCCTTTTCCTATATCGAAAATATCGAAAAATTGAATAAATTAGATAATTCGAAAACGAATACCACTAAATTAATAAAATTTGGTAGGTGGATTGATTTTATAACGCCAAACACAAGTTCAGTAAAATTTTGGAATATGGGTATGGCAACTATTTACATTGAGAAGAAGCAAATTCAGAAGTTTAACAAGCTGTAAATCAATAGCCGTTGGAGATATAAAATTGAAATTTGGCATAGACATTTTTTTCGTAGCGATAACTGTTTGCTGTGAAAATGAGCGAAATCGGCTGAAAGCCACGCTTTCTTTTTTATTATACCCAGCTGCACTTGTACACAAGGTATTATTACTTTGTTTGGATAACTGTTGGTTGTACAGGTATAAAGGAATCGAGATAGATATAGACTTCCATATATCAAAATGACCAGGATCGAAAAAAAATTTGATTGAGCATCTGTCCGTCTGCCCGTTAACACGATAACTTGAACAAATATTGAGATATCTTCACCATATTCGGTATGCGGGCTTATATAGAAACTTCCATATATCAAAATGACCAGGATCGAAAAAAAATTTGAGTGAGCCATGTCCGTCCGTCTGTCCGTTAACTCGATACCTTAAGCAAATGTTGAGATATCTTCACCAAATTCATTACGCGGGCTTATTTAGACTCACAATAGATTGGTATTGAAACTGAGCGACATCGGACGATAACCACTCTCCCTTTTCCTATATCGAAAATATCGAAAAATTGAAAAAATTAAAAATGAGATAATTCGAAAAGGAACACCACTAAATTAATGAAATTTGGTAGGTGGATTGATTTTATAACGCCAAACACAAGTTCAGTAAAATTTTGGAATATGGGTATGGCAACTACATTTAGAAGAAGTAAATTCAGAAGCTTACCAAGCTGTAAATCAATAGCCGTTGGAGATATAAAACTGAAATTTGGCATAGACATTTTTTTCGTAGCGATAACTGTTTGCTGTGAAAATGAGCGAAATCGGCTGAAAGCCACGCTTTCTTTTTTATTATACCCAGCTGCACTTGTGCACAAGGTATTATAACTTTGTTTGGATAACTGTTGGTTGTACAGGTATAAAGGAATCGAGATAGATACAGACTTCCATATATCAAAATGACCAGGACTGAAAAAAATTTGAGTGAGCCATGTCCGTCCTTCTGTCCGTCTGTCCGTTAACACGATAACTTGAGCAAATATTGAGATGTCCTCACCAAATTCGGTGTGCGGGCTTATTTAGACTCAGAATAGATTGGTATTGAAACTGAGCGATATGGGACGATAACCACGCTCCCTTTTCCTATATCGAAAATATCGAAAAATTGAATAAATTAGATAATTCGAAAACGAATACCACTAAATTAATAAAATTTGGTAGGTGGATTGATTTTATAACGACAAACACAAGTTCAGTAAAATTTTGGAATATGGGTATGGCAACTATTTACATTGAGAAGAAGCAAATTCAGAAGTTTAACAAGCTGTAAATCAATAGCCGTTGGAGATATAAAATTGAAATTTGGCATAGACATTTTTTTCGTAGCGATAACTGTTTGCTGTGAAAATGAGCGAAATCGGCTGAAAGCCACGCTTTCTTTTTTATTATACCCAGCTGCACTTGTACACAAGGTATTATTACTTTGTTTGGATAACTGTTGGTTGTACAGGTATAAAGGAATCGAGATAGATATAGACTTCCATATATCAAAATGACCAGGATCGAAAAAAAATTTGATTGAGCATCTGTCCGTCTGTCCGTTAACACGATAACTTGAGCAAATACTGAGATATCTTCACCAAATTCGGTGTGCGGGCTTGTTTAGACTCAGAATAGATTGGTATTGAAACTGAGCGACATCGGATTATAACCACGCCCCCTTTTCCTATATCGAAAATATCGAAAAATTTAAAAAATTAAAAATGAGATAATTCGAAAAGGAACACCACTAAATTAATGAAATTTGGTAGGTGGATTGATTTTATAACGCCAAACACAAGTTCAGTAAAATTTTGGAATATGGGCGTGGCAACGCCTACATTTAGAAGAAGGAAATTCAGAAGTTTAACAAACTGTAAATCAATAGCCATTGGAGATATAAAATTGAAATTTGGCATAGACATTTTTTTCGTAGCGATAACTGTTTGCTGTGAAAATGAGCGAAATCGGCTGAAAGCCACGCTTTCTTTTTTATTATACCCAGCTGCACTTGTACACAAGGTATTATAACTTTGTTTGGATAACTGTTGGTTGTACAGGTATAAAGGAATCGAGATGGATATAGACTTCCATATTAAAATGACCAGGATCGAAAAAAAAATTGACTAAGCCATATCCGTCCGTCTGTCCGTTAACACGATAACTTGAACAAATATTGAGATATCTTCATCAAATTCGATATGAGGGCTTATTTAGACTCAGAATAGATTGGTATTGAAACTGAGCGACATCGGATTATAACCACGCCCCCTTTTCCTATATCGAAAATATCGAAAAATTTAAAAAATTAAAAATGAGATAATTCGAAAAGCAACACCACTAAATTAATGAAATTTGGTAGGTGGATTGATTTTATAACGCCAAACACAAGTTCAGTAAAATTTTGGAATATGGGTATGGCAACTACATTTAGAAGAAGCAAATTCAGAAGTTTAACAAGCTGTAAATCAATAGCCGTTGGAGATATAAAATTGAAATTTGGCATAGACATTTTTTTCGTAGCGATAACTGTTTGCTGTGAAAATGAGCGAAATCGGCTGAAAGCCACGCTTCCCTTTTATACCCAGCTGCACTTGTACACAAGGTATTATAACTTTGTTTGGATAACGGTTGGTTGTACAGGTATAAAGGAATCGAGATAGATATAGACTTCATTATATCAAAATGACCAGGACTGAAAAAAATTTGAGTGAGCCATGTCCGTCCGTCTGTCCGTTTACACGATAACTTGAGCAAATATTGAGATATCTTCACCACATTCGGTACGCCGGCTTATTTAGACTCACAATAGATTGGTGTTGAAACTGAGCGACATCTAACGATAACCACGCCCCCTTTTCCTATATCATAAGTATCGAAAAATTGAAAAAAATTAAAAATGGGATAAATCGAAAAAGAATACCACTAAATTAATGAAATTTGGTAGGTAGATTGATTTTATAACGCAAAACACAAGTTCAGTAAAATTTTGGAATATGGGCTTGGCAACGCCCACATTTAGAAGAAGCAAATTCAGAAGTTTAGAAAGCTGTAAATCAATAGCCGTTGGAGATATAACATTGAAATTTGGCATAGACATTTTTTTCGTTGGGACAACTGTTTGCTGTGACAATGAGCGACATCGGCTGAAAGCCACGCTTTCTTTTTATACCCAGCTGTACTTGTACATAAGATATTATAACGTTGGTTAGATAAAGGTTGGTTGTACAGGTATAAAGAAATCGAGATAGATATAGACGTCCATATATCAATATGACTAGGATCGAAAAAAAATTTGACTAAGCCATTTTCGTCCGTCTGTCCGTTAACACGATAATTTGAACAAATATTGAGATATCTTCACCAAATTCAGTACGCGGGCTTATTTAAACTCAGAATAGATTGGTATTGATATATCGAAAATATCGAAAAATTTTAAAAATTTAAAATGAGATAATTCGAAAAGGAACACTACTAAAAGCCACGCTTTCTTTTTTATTATACCCAGCTGCACTTGTACACAAGGTATTATAACTTTTTTTTTATAACTGTTGGTTCTACAGGTATAAAGGAATCGAGATATAAAGAGACTTCCATGTATCAAAATTACCAGGATCGAAAAAAAATTTGATTGAGCATCTGTCCGTCTGCCCGTTAACACGATAACTTGAGCAAATATTGAGATATCTTCACCAAATTCGGTACGTGGGCTTATTTAGACTCAGAATAGATTGGTATTGAAACTGAGCGACATCGGACGATAACCACTCTTCCTTTTCCTATATCGAAAATATCGAAAAATTGAATAAATTAGATAATTCGAAAAGGAATACTACTAAATTAATGAAATTTGGTACGTGGATTGATTTTATAACGCAAAACATAAGTTCAGTAAAATTTTGGAATATGGGCGCGGCAACGCCTACATTTAGAAGAACCAAATTCAGAAGTTTAACAAGCTGTAGATCAACAGCCTTTGGAGATATAACATTGAAATTTGGCATAGAAATTTTTTTCGTAGCGGCAACTGTTTGCTGTGAAATTAAGCGAAATCGGCTTAAAGCGACCCTTTCTTTTTTATTGTACCCAGCTGCACTTGTACACAAGGTATTATAACTTTGTTTGGATAACTGTTGGTTGTACAGGTATAAAGGAATCGAGATAGATACAGACTTCCATGTATCAAAATGACCAGGATCGAAAAAAAATTTGAGTGAGCCATGTCCGTCCTTCTGTCCGTCTGTCCGTTAACACGATAACTTGAGCAAATATTGAGATGTCCTCACCATATTCGGTATGCGGGCTTATTAAGACTCAGAATAGATTGATATTGAAACTGAGCGACATCGGATTATAACCACGCCCCATTTTCCTATATCGAAAATATCGAAAAATTGAAAAAATTAGATAATTCGAAAACGAATACCACTAAATTAATAAAATTTGGTAGGTGGATTGATTTTATAACGCCAAACACAAGTTCAGTAAAATTTTGGAATATGGGTATGCAACTACATTTAGAAGAAGCAAATTCAGAAGTTTAACACGCTGTAAATCAACAGCCGTAGGAGATATAACATTGAAATTTGGCATAGACATTTTTTTCGTAGCGATAACTGTTTGCTGTGAAAATGAGCGAAATCGGCTAAAAGCGACCCTTTCTTTTTTATTGTACCCAGCTGCACTTGTACACAAGGTATTATAACTTTGTTTGGATAACTGTTGGTTGTACAGGTATAAAGGAATCGAGATAGATATAGACTTCCATATATCAAAATGACCAGGATCGAAAAAAAATTTGATTGAGCATCTGTCCGTCTGCCCGTTAACACGATAACTTGAACAAATATTGAGATATCTTCACCATATTCGGTATGCGGGCTTATTAAGACTCAGAATAGATTGATATTGAAACTGAGCGACATCGGATTATAACCACGCCCCATTTTCCTATATCGAAAATATCGAAAAATTGAAAAAATTAGATAATTCGAAAACGAATACCACTAAATTAATAAAATTTGGTAGGTGGATTGATTTTATAACGCCAAACACAAGTTCAGTAAAATTTTGGAATATGGGTATGCAACTACATTTAGAAGAAGCAAATTCAGAAGTTTAACACGCTGTAAATTAACAGCCGTTGGAGATATAACATTGAAATTTGGCATAGACATTTTTTTCGTAGCGATAACTGTTTGCTGTGAAAATGAGCGAAATCGGCATAAAGCGACCCTTTCTTTTTTATTGTACCCAGCTGCACTTGTACACAAGGTATTATAACTTTGTTTGGATAACTGTTGGTTGTACAGGTATAAAGGAATCGAGATAGATATAGACTTCCATATATCAAAATGACCAGGATCGAAAAAAATTTGATTGAGCATCTGTCCGTCTGCCCGTTAACACGGTAACTTGAACAAATATTGAGATATCTTCACCATATTAGGTATGCGGCTTATTAAGACTCAGAATAGATTGATATTGAAACTGAGCGACATCGGATTATAACCACGCCCCATTTTCCTATATCGCAAATATCGAAAAATTGAATAAATTAGATAATTCGAAAACGAATACCACTAAATTAATAAAATTTGGTAGGTGGATTGATTTTATAACGCCAAACACAAGTTCAGTAAAATTTTGGAATATGGGTATGCAACTACATTTAGAAGAAGCAAATTCAGAAGTTTAACACGCTGTAAATCAACAGCCGTTGGAGATATAACATTGAAATTTGGCATAGACATTTTTTTCGTAGCGATAACTGTTTGCTGTGAAAATGAGCGAAATCGGCTAAAAGCGACCCTTTCTTTTTTATTGTACCCAGCTGCACTTGTACACAAGGTATTATAACTTTGTTTGGATAACTGTTGGTTGTACAGGTATAAAGGAATCGAGATAGATATAGACTTCCATATATCAAAATGACCAGGATCGAAAAAAAATTTGATTGAGCATCTGTCCGTCTGCCCGTTAACACGATAACTTGAACAAATATTGAGATATCTTCACCATATTCGGTATGCGGGCTTATTAAGACTCAGAATAGATTGATATTGAAACTGAGCGACATCGGATTATAACCACGCCCCATTTTCCTATATCGAAAATATCGAAAAATTGAATAAATTTGATAATTCGAAAACGAATACCACTAAATTAATAAAATTTGGTAGGTGGATTGATTTTATAACGCCAAACACAAGTTCAGTAAAATTTTGGAATATGGGTATGCAACTACATTTAGAAGAAGCAAATTCAGAAGTTTAACACGCTGTAAATCAACAGCCGTTGGAGATATAACATTGAAATTTGGCATAGACATTTTTTTCGTAGCGATTACTGTTTGATGTGAAAATGAGCGAAATCGGCTAAAAGCGACCCTTTCTTTTTTATTGTACCCAACTGCACTTGTACACAAGGTATTATAACTTTGTTTGGATAACTGTTGGTTGTACAGGTATAAAGGAATCGAGATAGATATAGACTTCTATATATCAAAATGACCAGGATCGAAAAAAAATTTGATTGAGCATCTGTCCGTCTGCCCGTTAACACGATAACTTGAACAAATATTGAGATATCTTCACCATATTCGGTATGCGGGCTTATTAAGACTCAGAATAGATTGATATTGAAACTCAGCGACATCGGATTATAACCACGCCCCATTTTCCTATATCGAAAATATCGAAAAATTGAATAAATTAGATAATTCGAAAACGAATACCACTAAATTAATAAAATTTGGTAGGTGGATTGATTTTATAACGCCAAACACAAGTTCAGTAAAATTTTGGAATATGGGTATGCAACTACATTTAGAAGAAGCAAATTCAGAAGTTTAACACGCTGTAAATCAACAGCCGTTGGAGATATAACATTGAAATTTGGCATAGACATTTTTTTCGTAGCGATAACTGTTTGATGTGAAAATGAGCGAAATCGGCTAAAAGCGACCCTTTCTTTTTTATTGTACCCAGCTGCACTTGTACACAAGGTATTATAACTTTGTTTGGATAACTGTGGGTTGTACAGGTATAAAGGAATCGAGATAGATATAGACTTCCATATATCAAAATGACCAGGATCGAAAAAAAATTTGATTGAGCATCTGTCCGTCTGCCCGTTAACACGATAACTTGAACAAATATTGAGATATCTTCACCATATTCGGTATGCGGGCTTATTAAGACTCAGAATAGATTGATATTGAAACTGAGCGACATCGGATTATAACCACGCCCCATTTTCCTATATCGAAAATATCGAAAAATTGAATAAATTAGATAATTCGAAAACGAATACCACTAAATTAATAAAATTTGGTAGGTGGATTGATTTTATAACGCCAAACACAAGTTCAGTAAAATTTTGGAATATGGGTATGCAACTACATTTAGAAGAAGCAAATTCAGAAGTTTAACACGCTGTAAATTAACAGCCGTTGGAGATATAACATTGAAATTTGGCATAGACATTTTTTTCGTAGCGATAACTGTTTGATGTGAAAATGAGCGAAATCGGCTAAAGGCGACCCTTTCTTTTTTATTGTACCCAGCTGCACTTGTACACAAGGTATTATAACTTTGTTTGGATAACTGTTGGTTGTACAGGTATAAAGGAATCGAGATAGATATAGACTTCTATATATCAAAATGACCAGGATCGAAAAAAAATTTGATTGAGCATCTGTCCGTCTGCCCGTTAACACGATAACTTGAACAAATATTGAGATATCTTCACCATATTCGGTATGCGGGCTTATTAAGACTCAGAATAGATTGATATTGAAACTCAGCGACATCGGATTATAACCACGCCCCATTTTCCTATATCGAAAATATCGAAAAATTGAATAAATTAGATAATTCGAAAACGAATACCACTAAATTAATAAAATTTGGTAGGTGGATTGATTTTATAACGCCAAACACAAGTTCAGTAAAATTTTGGAATATGGGTATGCAACTACATTTAGAAGAAGCAAATTCAGAAGTTTAACACGCTGTAAATCAACAGCCGTTGGAGATATAACATTGAAATTTGGCATAGACATTTTTTTCGTAGCGATAACTGTTTGATGTGAAAATGAGCGAAATCGGCTAAAAGCGACCCTTTCTTTTTTATTGTACCCAGCTGCACTTGTACACAAGGTATTATAACTTTGTTTGGATAACTGTGGGTTGTACAGGTATAAAGGAATCGAGATAGATATAGACTTCCATATATCAAAATGACCAGGATCGAAAAAAAATTTGATTGAGCATCTGTCCGTCTGCCCGTTAACACGATAACTTGAACAAATATTGAGATATCTTCACCATATTCGGTATGCGGGCTTATTAAGACTCAGAATAGATTGATATTGAAACTGAGCGACATCGGATTATAACCACGCCCCATTTTCCTATATCGAAAATATCGAAAAATTGAATAAATTAGATAATTCGAAAACGAATACCACTAAATTAATAAAATTTGGTAGGTGGATTGATTTTATAAAGCCAAACACAAGTTCAGTAAAATTTTGGAATATGGGTATGCAACTACATCTAGAAGAAGCAAATTCAGAAGTTTAACACGCTGTAAATCAACAGCCGTTGGAGATATAACATTGAAATTTGGCATAGACATTTTTATCGTAGCGATAACTGTTTGCTGTGAAAATGAGCGAAATCGGCTAAAAGCGACCCTTTCTTTTTTATTGTACCCAGCTGCACTTGTACACAAGGTATTATAACTTTGTTTGGATAACTGTTGGTTGTACAGGTATAAAGGAATCGAGATAGATATAGACTTCCATATATCAAAATGACCAGGATCGAAAAAAAATTTGATTGCGCATCTGTCCGTCTGCCCGTTAACACGATAACTTGAACAAATATTGAGATATCTTCACCATATTCGGTATGCGGGCTTATTAAGACTCAGAATAGATTGATATTGAAACTGAGCGACATCGGACGATAACCACTCTCCCTTTTTTTATATCGAAAATATTGAAAAAGTGAATAAATTAGATAATTCGAAAAGGATTACTACTAAATTAATGAAATTTGGTAGATGGATTGATTTTATAACGCAAAACACAAGGTTAGCAAAATTTTGGAATATGGGCGTGGCAACGCCTACATTTAGAAGAAGCAAATTCAGAAGTTTAACAAGCTGTAAATCAATAGCCGTTGGAGATATAACATTGGAGTTTGGCACAGAAATTTTTTGCGTAGCGATAACCGTTTGCTGTGCAAATGAGCAAAATCGGCTGAAAACCACGCTTTCTTTTTTATTGTACCAAGCTGCACTTGTACACAAGGTATTATAACTTTGTTTGGATAACGGTTGGTTGTACAGGTATAAAGGTATCGAGATAGATATAGACTTCCATATATCAAAATGACCAGGATCGAAAAACACTTCAGTGAGCCATGTCCGGCCGTCTGTCCGTTAACACGATAACTTGAGCAAATACAGGGTGGCTAATGAAAGCCGCTACCAAAAAAAAATTAAATAACTTTTTTTCTATTTAATGAATCTGGTAAGTTTTTATTTTATTTTGCAGATTGACTTTTACATTTAACAAAAATGGATAACTGGGACACTGAAACAAGAATTTGGATTGTCCGCCGCTATCACGCACTGGAGTCCGTAGTTTCGGTTCAAAGAGAGTATAGGCGCACGTTTGGCGGCAATCCTCCGAGCAGATGGACCATAATAAGACTTGTAAACAATTTTGCCGAGCATGGGACAGTCAACAGAAGACCTTACCATCGAAACCCTTCAGTTCGAACGGAGGAAACAATCGCTGCTGTAGCTGCTGCCATACAAAACAATCCACGTGTTTCGACAAGAAGCTTATCTGCTCAAATGGGTGTAAGCAGACAGTCATTACAGTCAATTATGCACAAAGATTTGGACTTATTCCCATATAAAATTCAAATGGCCAACAAACTGAACGCTGCAGATTTGCCGATTCGCTTGGAATTTTGCCAGAAGATGCTTCAAATGGTGGAAGAGGATGGAAACATGTTGAACTGTCTTTTCATGTCTGACGAGGCCCATTTCGATTTAAACGGCAACATAAACAAACAAAATTGTCGAATATGGAGTGCTTCCAACCCACAGATACTCCATGAGACGGAATTGCATCCACTTCGTGTCACAGTGTGGTGTGCAGTTTCATCACGCTGCATTGTCGGGCCCTACTTCTTCGAAGAAAACGGTCACACCGTTACGGTTACTGGAGACCGTTACTTGAGCATGTTGAGAAAGTTTTTCTATCCAGAATTACGCCGAATGAGAATTTCTTTCAACTCTGTGTGGTTTCAGCAAGATGGTGCAGCTCCTTATATAGCCCAACCTGTTATGACAGAAATGCGACGAAAAATTCCCAATAAGCTGATATCCAGAAACTCCACATTCCGTTGGCCACCCAGGTCGCCTGACCTTACTGCACCTGACTTTTTCTTGTGGGGTTATTGCAAACAGGAAGTCTTGAAAGCAAAACCAACAAATTTGAATGAACTAAGGCAATCCATTCGAGAAACAATTGCGGCTATTCCTGTCTCAACTCTCCAAGCAGTAATGAACAACTTTTTGGTAAGATGCCGCACATGCATCGACGAGCAGGAGGGCATTTAAATTCCATTAGTTTTAAAACTAATTAAGCTATATTTAATAAAATTTAATGAGCTTTAACATGAATAAAAGAAAAATGAATTCCATACGCTGAAAAAAAAATTATTTGAGTTTCTTAATGTAGCAAAATTCATCAGCCACCCTGTATTGAGATATTTTCACCAAACTCGGTACGCGGGCTTATATAGAAACTTCCATATATCAAAATGACCAGGATCGAAAAAAAATTTGAGTGAGCCATGTCCGTCTGTCCGTTAACACGATAACTTGAGCAAATATTGAGATATTTTCACCAAATTCGGTACGCGGGCTTATTTAGACTCAGAATAGATTGGTATTGAAACTGAGCGACATCGGATTATAACCACGCCCCATTTTCCTATATCGAAAATATCGAAAAATTGAAAAAACTAGATAATTCGAAAACGAATACCACTAAATTAATAAAATTTGGTAGGTGGATTGATTTTATAACGCAAACACAAGTTCAGTAAAATTTTGATACCCAGCTGTACATGTACACAAGGTATTATAACTTTGTTTGGATAAAGGTTGGTTCTCCAGGTATAAAGGAATCGAGATAGATATAGACTTCCATATATCAAAATGACCAGGATCGAAAAACACTTCAGTGAGCCATGTCCCGCCGTCTGTCCGTTAACACGATAACTTGAGCAAATATTGAGATATTTTCACCAAACTCGGTACGCGGGCTTATATAGAAACTTCCATATATCAAAATGACCAGGATCGAAAAAAAATTTGAGTGAGCCATGTCCGTCTGTCCGTTAACACGATAACTTGAGCAAATATTGAGATATTTTCACCAAATTCGGTACGCGGGCTTATTTAGACTCAGAATAGATTGGTATTGAAACTGAGCGACATCGGATTATAACCACGCCCCATTTTCCTATATCGAAAATATCGAAAAATTGAAAAAATTAGATACTTCGAAAACGAATACCACTAAATTAATAAAATTTGGTAGGTGGATTGATTTTATAACGCAAACACAAGTTCAGTAAAATTTTGATACCCAGCTGTACATGTACACAAGGTATTATAACTTTGTTTGGATAAAGGTTGGTTCTACAGGTATAAAGGAATCGAGATAGATATAGACTTCCATATATCAAAATGACCAGGATCGAAAAACACTTCAGTGAGCCATGTCCGGCCGTCTGTCCGTTAACACGATAACTTGAGCAAATATTGAGATATTTTCACCAAACTCGGTACGCGGGCTTATATAGAAACTTCCATATATCAAAATGACCAGGATCGAAAAAAAATTTGAGTGAGCCATGTCCGTCTGTCCGTTAACACGATAACTTGAGCAAATATTGAGATATCTTCACCAAATTTGGTACGCGGGCCTATTTAGACTCAGAATAGATTGGTATTGAAACTGAGCGACATCGGATTATAACCACGCCCCCTTTTCCTATATCGAAAAATTAAAAATGAGATAATTCGAAAAGGAACACCACTAAATTAATGGAATTTGGTAGGTGGATTGATTTTATAACGCCAAACACAAGTTCAGTAAAATTTTGGAATATGGGTATGCAACTACATTTAGAAGAAGCAAATTCAGAAGTTTAACAAGCTGTAAATCAACAGCCGTTGGGGATATAACATTGAAATTTGGCATAGACATTTTTTTTGTTGCTGTGAAAATGAGCGAAATCGGCTGAAAGCCACGCTTTCTTTTTATACCCAGCTGTACTTGTACACAAGGTATTATAGCTTTGTTTGGATAAAGGTTGGTTGTACAGGTATAAAGGAATCGAGATAGATATAGACTTCCATATATCAAAATGACCAGGATCGAAAAAAAATTTGACTAAGCCATATGCGTCCGTCTGTCCGTCTGTCCGTTAACACGATAACTTGAGCAAATATTGAGATGTCCTCATCAAATTCGGTGTGCGGGCTTATTTAGACTCAGAATAGATTGGTATTGAAACTGAGCGATATGGGACGATAACCACGCTCCCTTTTCCTATATCGTAAATATCGAAGAATTGAATAAATTAGATAATTCGAAAACGAATACCACTAAATTAATAAAATTTGGTAGGTGGATTGATTTTATAACGCCAAACACAAGTTCAGTAAAATTTTGGAATATGGGTATGCAACTACATTTAGAAGAAGCAAATTGAGAAGTTTAACACGCTGTAAATCAACAGCCGTTGGAGATATAACATTGAAATTTGGCATAGACATTTTTTTCGTAGCGATAACTGTTTGATGTGAAAATGAGCGAAATCGGCTAAAAGCGACCCTTTCTTTTTTATTGTACCCAGCTGCACTTGTACACAAGGTATTATAACTTTGTTTGGATAACTGTTGGTTGTACAGGTATAAAGGAATCGAGATAGATATAGACTTCCATATATCAAAATGACCAGGATCGAAAAAAAATTTGATTGAGCATCTGTCCGTCTGCCCGTTAACACGATAACTTGAACAAATATTGAGATATCTTCACCATATTCGGTATGCGGGCTTATTAAGACTCAGAATAGATTGATATTGAAACTGAGCGACATCGGATTATAACCACGCCCCATTTTCCTATATCGAAAATATCGAAAAATTGAATAAATTAGATAATTCGAAAACGAATACCACTAAATTAATAAAATTTGGTAGGTGGATTGATTTTATAACGCCAAACACAAGTTCAGTAAAATTTTGGAATATGGGTATGCAACTACATTTAGAAGAAGCAAATTCAGAAGTTTAACACGCTGTAAATCAACAGCCGTTGGAGATATAACATTGAAATTTGGCATAGACATTTTTTTCGTAGCGATAACTGTTTGATGTGAAAATGAGCGAAATCGGCTAAAAGCGACCCTTTCTTTTTTATTGTACCCAGCTGCACTTGTACACAAGGTATTATAACTTTGTTTGGATAACTGTTGGTTGTACAGGTATAAAGGAATCGAGATAGATATAGACTTCCATATATCAAAATGACCAGGATCGAAAAAAAATTTTATTGAGCATCTGTCCGTCTGCCCGTTAACACGATAACTTGAACAAATATTGAGATATCTTCACCATATTCGGTATGCGGGCTTATTAAGACTCAGAATAGATTGATATTGAAACTGAGCGACATCGGATTATAACCACGCCCCATTTTCCTATATCGAAAATATCGAAAAATTGAATAAATTAGATAATTCGAAAACGAATACCACTAAATTAATAAAATTTGGTAGGTGGATTGATTTTATAACGCCAAACACAAGTTCAGTAAAATTTTGGAATATGGGTATGCAACTACATTTAGAAGAAGCAAATTCAGAAGTTTAACACGCTGTAAATCAACAGCCGTTGGAGATATAACATTGAAATTTGGCATAGACATTTTTTTCGTAGCGATAACTGTTTGATGTGAAAATGAGCGAAATCGGCTAAAAGCGACCCTTTCTTTTTTATTGTACCCAGCTGCACTTGTACACAAGGTATTATAACTTTGTTTGGATAACTGTTGGTTGTACAGGTATAAAGGAATCGAGATAGATATAGACTTCCATATATCAAAATGACCAGGATCGAAAAAAAATTTGATTGAGCATCTGTCCGTCTGCCCGTTAACACGATAACTTGAACAAATATTGAGATATCTTCACCATATTCGGTATGCGGGCTTATTAAGACTCAGAATAGATTGATATTGAAACTGAGCGACATCGGATTATAACCACGCCCCATTTTCCTATATCGAAAATATCGAAAAATTGAATAAATTAGATAATTCGAAAACGAATACCACTAAATTAATAAAATTTGGTAGGTGGATTGATTTTATAAAGCCAAACACAAGTTCAGTAAAATTTTGGAATATGGGTATGCAACTACATTTAGAAGAAGCAAATTCAGAAGTTTAACACGCTGTAAATCAACAGCCGTTGGAGATATAACATTGAAATTTGGCATAGACATTTTTATCGTAGCGATAACTGTTTGCTGTGAAAATGAGCGAAATCGGCTAAAAGCGACCCTTTCTTTTTTATTGTACCCAGCTGCACTTGTACACAAGGTATTATAACTTTGTTTGGATAACTGTTGGTTGTACAGGTATAAAGGAATCGAGATAGATATAGACTTCCATATATCAAAATGACCAGGATCGAAAAAAAATTTGATTGCGCATCTGTCCGTCTGCCCGTTAACACGATAACTTGAACAAATATTGAGATATCTTCACCATATTCGGTATGCGGGCTTATTAAGACTCAGAATAGATTGATATTGAAACTGAGCGACATCGGACGATAACCACTCTCCCTTTTTTTATATCGAAAATATCGAAAAGTTGAATAAATTAGATAATTCGAAAGGGATTACTACTAAATTAATGAAATTTGGTAGGTGGATTGATTTTATAACGCAAAACACA
This sequence comes from Merzomyia westermanni, assembly GCA_949987695.1. Lineage (NCBI taxonomy): Eukaryota > Metazoa > Arthropoda > Insecta > Diptera > Tephritidae > Merzomyia > Merzomyia westermanni. Next base: position 80,686,497 of record OX465292.1, read on the forward strand.
AGGTTAGCAAAATTTTGGAATATGGGCGTGGCAACGCCTACATTTAGAAGAAGCAAATTCAGAAGTTTAACAAGCTGTAAATCAATAGCCGTTGGAGATATAACATTGGAGTTTGGCACAGAAATTTTTTGCGTAGCGATAACCGTTTGCTGTGCAAATGAGCAAAATCGGCTGAAAACCACGCTTTCTTTTTTATTGTACCAAGCTGCACTTGTACACAAGGTATTATAACTTTGTTTGGATAACGGTTGGTTGTACAGGTATAAAGGAATCGAGATAGATATAGACTTCCATATATCAAAATGACCAGGATCGAAAAACACTTCAGTGAGCCATGTCCGGCCGTCTGTCCGTTAACACGATAACTTGAGCAAATATTGAGATATTTTCACCAAACTCGGTACGCGGGCTTATATAGAAACTTCCATATATCAAAATGACCAGGATCGAAAAAAAATTTGAGTGAGCCATGTCCGTCTGTCCGTTAACACGATAACTTGAGCAAATATTGAGATATTTTCACCAAATTCGGTACGCGGGCTTATTTAGACTCAGAATAGATTGGTATTGAAACTGAGCGATATGGGACGATAACCACGCTCCCTTTTCCTATATCGTAAATATCGAAAAATTGAAAAAATTAGATACTTCGAAAACGAATACCACTAAATTAATAAAATTTGGTAGGTGGATTGATTTTATAACGCAAACACAAGTTCAGTAAAATTTTGATACCCAGCTGTACATGTACACAAGGTATTATAACTTTGTTTGGATAAAGGTTGGTTCTACAGGTATAAAGGAATCGAGATAGATATAGACTTCCATATATCAAAATGACCAGGATCGAAAAACACTTCAGTGAGCCATGTCCGGCCGTCTGTCCGTTAACACGATAACTTGAGCAAATATTGAGATATTTTCACCAAACTCGGTACGCGGGCTTATATAGAAACTTCCATATATCAAAATGACCAGGATCGAAAAAAAATTTGAGTGAGCCATGTCCGTCCGTCCGTTAACACGATAACTTGAGCAAATATTGAGATATCTTCACCAAATTTGGTACGCGGGCCTATTTAGACTCAGAATAGATTGGTATTGAAACTGAGGGACATCGGATTATAACCACGCCCCCTTTTCCTATATCGAAAAATTAAAAATGAGATAATTCGAAAAGGAACACCACTAAATTAATGGAATTTAGTAGGTGGATTGATTTTATAACGCCAAACACAAGTTCAGTAAAATTTTGGAATATGGGTATGCAACTACATTCAGAAGAAGCAAATTCAGAAGTTTAACAAGCTGTAAATCAACAGCCGTTGGGGATATAACATTGAAATTTGGCATAGACATTTTTTTTGTTGCTGTGAAAATGAGCGAAATCGGCTGAAAGCCACGCTTTCTTTTTATACCCAGCTGCACTTGTACACAAGGTATTATAACTTTGTTTGGATAACTGTTGGTTGTACAGGTATAAAGGAATCGAGATAGATATAGACTTCCATATATCAAAATGACCAGGATCGAAAAAAAATTTTATTGAGCATCTGTCCGTCTGCCCGTTAACACGATAACTTGAACAAATATTGAGATATCTTCACCATATTCGGTATGCGGGCTTATTAAGACTCAGAATAGATTGATATTGAAACTGAGCGACATCGGATTATAACCACGCCCCATTTTCCTATATCGAAAATATCGAAAAATTGAATAAATTAGATAATTCGAAAACGAATACCACTAAATTAATAAAATTTGGTAGGTGGATTGATTTTATAACGCCAAACACAAGTTCAGTAAAATTTTGGAATATGGGTATGCAACTACATTTAGAAGAAGCAAATTCAGAAGTTTAACACGCTGTAAATCAACAGCCGTTGGAGATATAACATTGAAATTTGGCATAGACATTTTTTTCGTAGCGATAACTGTTTGATGTGAAAATGAGCGAAATCGGCTAAAAGCGACCCTTTCTTTTTTATTGTACCCAGCTGCACTTGTACACAAGGTATTATAACTTTGTTTGGATAACTGTTGGTTGTACAGGTATAAAGGAATCGAGATAGATATAGACTTCCATATATCAAAATGACCAGGATCGAAAAAAAATTTGATTGAGCATCTGTCCGTCTGCCCGTTAACACGATAACTTGAACAAATATTGAGATATCTTCACCATATTCGGTATGCGGGCTTATTAAGACTCAGAATAGATTGATATTGAAACTGAGCGACATCGGATTATAACCACGCCCCATTTTCCTATATCGAAAATATCGAAAAATTGAATAAATTAGATAATTCGAAAACGAATACCACTAAATTAATAAAATTTGGTAGGTGGATTGATTTTATAAAGCCAAACACAAGTTCAGTAAAATTTTGGAATATGGGTATGCAACTACATTTAGAAGAAGCAAATTCAGAAGTTTAACACGCTGTAAATCAACAGCCGTTGGAGATATAACATTGAAATTTGGCATAGACATTTTTATCGTAGCGATAACTGTTTGCTGTGAAAATGAGCGAAATCGGCTAAAAGCGACCCTTTCTTTTTTATTGTACCCAGCTGCACTTGTACACAAGGTATTATAACTTTGTTTGGATAACTGTTGGTTGTACAGGTATAAAGGAATCGAGATAGATATAGACTTCCATATATCAAAATGACCAGGATCGAAAAAAAATTTGATTGCGCATCTGTCCGTCTGCCCGTTAACACGATAACTTGAACAAATATTGAGATATCTTCACCATATTCGGTATGCGGGCTTATTAAGACTCAGAATAGATTGATATTGAAACTGAGCGACATCGGACGATAACCACTCTCCCTTTTTTTATATCGAAAATATCGAAAAGTTGAATAAATTAGATAATTCGAAAAGGATTACTACTAAATTAATGAAATTTGGTAGGTGGATTGATTTTATAACGCAAAACACAAGGTTAGCAAAATTTTGGAATATGGGCGTGGCAACGCCTACATTTAGAAGAAGCAAATTCAGAAGTTTAACAAGCTGTAAATCAATAGCCGTTGGAGATATAACATTGGAGTTTGGCACAGAAATTTTTTGCGTAGCGATAACCGTTTGCTGTGCAAATGAGCAAAATCGGCTGAAAACCACGCTTTCTTTTTTATTGTACCAAGCTGCACTTGTACACAAGGTATTATAACTTTGTTTGGATAACGGTTGGTTGTACAGGTATAAAGGAATCGAGATAGATATAGACTTCCATATATCAAAATGACCAGGATCGAAAAACACTTCAGTGAGCCATGTCCGGCCGTCTGTCCGTTAACACGATAACTTGAGCAAATATTGAGATATTTTCACCAAACTCGGTACGCGGGCTTATATAGAAACTTCCATATATCAAAATGACCAGGATCGAAAAAAAATTTGAGTGAGCCATGTCCGTCTGTCCGTTAACACGATAACTTGAGCAAATATTGAGATATTTTCACCAAATTCGGTACGCGGGCTTATTTAGACTCAGAATAGATTGGTATTGAAACTGAGCGATATGGGACGATAACCACGCTCCCTTTTCCTATATCGTAAATATCGAAAAATTGAAAAAATTAGATACTTCGAAAACGAATACCACTAAATTAATAAAATTTGGTAGGTGGATTGATTTTATAACGCAAACACAAGTTCAGTAAAATTTTGATACCCAGCTGTACATGTACACAAGGTATTATAACTTTGTTTGGATAAAGGTTGGTTCTACAGGTATAAAGGAATCGAGATAGATATAGACTTCCATATATCAAAATGACCAGGATCGAAAAACACTTCAGTGAGCCATGTCCGGCCGTCTGTCCGTTAACACGATAACTTGAGCAAATATTGAGATATTTTCACCAAACTCGGTACGCGGGCTTATATAGAAACTTCCATATATCAAAATGACCAGGATCGAAAAAAAATTTGAGTGAGCCATGTCCGTCTGTCCGTTAACACGATAACTTGAGCAAATATTGAGATATCTTCACCAAATTTGGTACGCGGGCCTATTTAGACTCAGAATAGATTGGTATTGAAACTGAGCGACATCGGATTATAACCACGCCCCCTTTTCCTATATCGAAAAATTAAAAATGAGATAATTCGAAAAGGAACACCACTAAATTAATGGAATTTGGTAGGTGGATTGATTTTATAACGCCAAACACAAGTTCAGTAAAATTTTGGAATATGGGTATGCAACTACATTCAGAAGAAGCAAATTCAGAAGTTTAACAAGCTGTAAATCAACAGCCGTTGGGGATATAACATTGAAATTTGGCATAGACATTTTTTTTGTTGCTGTGAAAATGAGCGAAATCGGCTGAAAGCCACGCTTTCTTTTTATACCCAGCTGCACTTGTACACAAGGTATTATAACTTTGTTTGGATAACTGTTGGTTGTACAGGTATAAAGGAATCGAGATAGATATAGACTTCCATATATCAAAATGACCAGGATCGAAAAAAAATTTGATTGAGCATCTGTCCGTCTGCCCGTTAACACGATAACTTGAACAAATATTGAGATATCTTCACCATATTCGGTATGCGGGCTTATTAAGACTCAGAATAGATTGATATTGAAACTGAGCGACATCGGATTATAACCACGCCCCATTTTCCTATATCGAAAATATCGAAAAATTGAATAAATTAGATAATTCGAAAACGAATACCACTAAATCAATAAAATTTGGTAGGTGGATTGATTTTATAACGCCAAACACAAGTTCAGTAAAATTTTGGAATATGGGTATGCAACTACATTTAGAAGAAGCAAATTCAGAAGTTTAACACGCTGTAAATCAACAGCCGTTGGAGATATAACATTGAAATTTGGCATAGACATTTTTATCGTAGCGATAACTGTTTGCTGTGAAAATGAGCGAAATCGGCTAAAAGCGACCCTTTCTTTTTTATTGTACCCAGCTGCACTTGTACACAAGGTATTATAACTTTGTTTGGATAACTGTTGGTTGTACAGGTATAAAGGAATCGAGATAGATATAGACTTCCATATATCAAAATGACCAGGATCGAAAAAAAATTTGATTGAGCATCTGTCCGTCTGCCCGTTAACACGATAACTTGAACAAATATTGAGATATCTTCACCATATTCGGTATGCGGGCTTATTAAGACTCAGAATAGATTGATATTGAAACTGAGCGACATCGGATTATAACCACGCCCCATTTTCCTATATCGAAAAATTGAATAAATTAGATAATTCGAAAACGAATACCACTAAATTAATAAAATTTGGTAGGTGGATTGATTTTATAACGCCAAACACAAGTTCAGTAAAATTTTAGAATATGGGTATGCAACTACATTTAGAAGAAGCAAATTCAGAAGTTTAACACGCTGTAAATCAACAGCCGTTGGAGATATAACATTGAAATTTGGCATAGACATTTTTTTCGTAGCGATAACTGTTTGATGTGAAAATGAGCGAAATCGGCTAAAAGCGACCCTTTCTTTTTTATTGTACCCAGCTGCACTTGTACACAAGGTATTATAACTTTGTTTGGATAACTGTTGGTTGTACAGGTATAAAGGAATCGAGATAGATATAGACTTCCATATATCAAAATGACCAGGATCGAAAAAAAATTTGATTGAGCATCTGTCCGTCTGCCCGTTAACACGATAACTTGAACAAATATTGAGATATCTTCACCATATTCGGTATGCGGGCTTATTAAGACTCAGAATAGATTGATATTGAAACTGAGCGACATCGGATTATAACCACGCCCCATTTTCCTATATCGAAAATATCGAAAAATTGAATAAATTAGATAATTGGAAAACGAATACCACTAAATTAATAAAATTTGGTAGGTGGATTGATTTTATAAAGCCAAACACAAGTTCAGTAAAATTTTGGAATATGGGTATGCAACTACATTTAGAAGAAGCAAATTCAGAAGTAGATTGATATTGAAACTGAGCGACATCGGACGATAACCACTCTCCCTTTTTTTATATCGAAAATATCGAAAAATTGAATAAATTAGATAATTCGAAAAGGATTACTACTAAATTAATGAAATTTGGTAGGTGGATTGATTTTATAACGCAAAACACAAGGTTAGCAAAATTTTGGAATATGGGCGTGGCAACGCCTACATTTAGAAGAAGCAAATTCAGAAGTTTAACAAGCTGTAAATCAATAGCCGTTGGAGATATAACATTGGAGTTTGGCACAGAAATTTTTTGCGTAGCGATAACCGTTTGCTGTGCAAATGAGCAAAATCGGCTGAAAACCACGCTTTCTTTTTTATTGTACCAAGCTGCACTTGTACACAAGGTATTATAACTTTGTTTGGATAACGGTTGGTTGTACAGGTATAAAGGAATCGAGATAGATATAGACTTCCATATATCAAAATGACCAGGATCGAAAAACACTTCAGTGAGCCATGTCCGGCCGTCTGTCCGTTAACACGATAACTTGAGCAAATATTGAGATATTTTCACCAAACTCGGTACGCGGGCTTATATAGAAACTTCCATATATCAAAATGACCAGGATCGAAAAAAAATTTGAGTGAGCCATGTCCGTCTGTCCGTTAACACGATAACTTGAGCAAATATTGAGATATTTTCACCAAATTCGGTACGCGGGCTTATTTAGACTCAGAATAGATTGGTATTGAAACTGAGCGACATCGGATTATAACCACGCCCCATTTTCCTATATCGAAAATATCGAAAAATTGAAAAAATTAGATAATTCGAAAACGAATACCACTAAATTAATAAAATTTGGTAGGTGGATTGATTTTATAACGCAAACACAAGTTCAGTAAAATTTTGATACCCAGCTGTACATGTACACAAGGTATTATAACTTTGTTTGGATAAAGGTTGGTTCTCCAGGTATAAAGGAATCGAGATAGATATAGACTTCCATATATCAAAATGACCAGGATCGAAAAACACTTCAGTGAGCCATGTCCGGCCGTCTGTCCGTTAACACGATAACTTGAGCAAATATTGAGATATTTTCACCAAACTCGGTACGCGGGCTTATATAGAAACTTCCATATATCAAAATGACCAGGATCGAAAAAAAATTTGAGTGAGCCATGTCCGTCTGTCCGTTAACACGATAACTTGAGCAAATATTGAGATATCTTCACCAAATTTGGTACGCGGGCCTATTTAGACTCAGAATAGATTGGTATTGAAACTGAGCGACATCGGATTATAACCACGCCCCCTTTTCCTATATCGAAAAATTAAAAATGAGATAATTCGAAAAGGAACACCACTAAATTAATGGAATTTGGTAGGTGGATTGATTTTATAACGCCAAACACAAGTTCAGTAAAATTTTGGAATATGGGTATGCAACTACATTTAGAAGAAGCAAATTCAGAAGTTTAACAAGCTGTAAATCAACAGCCGTTGGAGATATAACATTGAAATTTGGCATAGACATTTTTTTTGTTGCTGTGAAAATGAGCGAAATCGGCTGAAAGCCACGCTTTCTTTTTATACCCAGCTGTACTTGTACACAAGGTATTATAACTTTGTTTGGATAAAGGTTGGTTGTACAGGTATAAAGGAATCGAGATAGATATAGACTTCCATATATCAAAATGACCAGGATCGAAAAAAAATTTGACTAAGCCATATGCGTCCGTCTGTCCGTCTGTCCGTTAACACGATAACTTGAGCAAATATTGAGATGTCCTCATCAAATTCGGTGTGCGGGCTTATTTAGACTCAGAATAGATTGGTATTGAAACTGAGCGATATGGGACGATAACCACGCTCCCTTTTCCTATATCGTAAATATCGAAAAATTGAATAAATTAGATAATTCGAAAACGAATACCACTAAATTAATAAAATTTGGTAGGTGGATTGATTTTATAACGCCAAACACAAGTTCAGTAAAGTTTTGGAATATGGGTATGCAACTACATTTAGAAGAAGCAAATTCAGAAGTTTAACAAGCTGTAAATCAACAGCCGTTGGAGATATAACATTGAAATTTGGCATAGACATTTTTTTTGTTGCTGTGAAAATGAGCGAAATCGGCTGAAAGCCACGCTTTCTTTTTATACCCAGTTGTACTTGTCCACAAGGTATTATAACTTTGTTTGGATAAAGGTTGGTTGTACAGGTATAAAGGAATCGAGATAGATATAGACTTCCATATATCAAAATGACCAGGATCGAAAAAAAATTTGACTAAGCCATATGTGTCCGTCTGTCCGTCTGTCCGTTAACACGATAACTTGAGCAAATATTGAGATGTCCTCATCAAATTCGGTGTGCGGGCTTATTTAGACTCAGAATAGATTGGTATTGAAACTGAGCGATATGGGACGATAGCCACGCTCCCTTTTCCTATATCGTAAATATCGAAAAATTGAATAAATTAGATAATTCGAAAACGAATACCACTAAATTAATAAAATTTGGTAGGTGGATTGATTTTATAACGCCAAACACAAGTTCAGTAAAGTTTTGGAATATGGGTATGCAACTACATTTAGAAGAAGCAAATTCAGAAGTTTAACAAGCTGTAAATCAACAGCCGTTGGAGCTATAACATTGAAATTTGGCATAGACATTTTTTTTGTTGCTGTGAAAATGAGCGAAATCGGCTGAAAGCCACGCTTTCTTTTTATACCCAGCTGTACTTGTACACAAGGTATTATAACTTTGTTTGGATAAAGGTTGGTTGTACAGGTATAAAGGAATCGAGATAGATATAGACTTCCATATATCAAAATGACCAGGATCGAAAAAAAATTTGACTAAGCCATATGCGTCCGTCTGTCCGTCTGTCCGTTAACACGATAACTTGAGCAAATATTGAGATGTCCTCATCAAATTCGGTGTGCGGGCTTATTTAGACTCAGAATAGATTGGTATTGAAACTGAGCGATATGGGACGATAACCACGCTCCCTTTTCCTATATCGTAAATATCGAAAAATTGAATAAATTAGATAATTCGAAAACGAATACCACTAAATTAATAAAATTTGGTAGGTGGATTGATTTTATAACGCCAAACACAAGTTCAGTAAAGTTTTGGAATATGGGTATGCAACTACATTTAGAAGAAGCAAATTCAGAAGTTTAACAAGCTGTAAATCAACAGCCGTTGGAGATATAACATTGAAATTTGGCATAGACATTTTTTTTGTTGCTGTGAAAATGAGCGAAATCGGCTGAAAGCCACGCTTTCTTTTTATACCCAGTTGTACTTGTCCACAAGGTATTATAACTTTGTTTGGATAAAGGTTGGTTGTACAGGTATAAAGGAATCGAGATAGATATAGACTTCCATATATCAAAATGACCAGGATCGAAAAAAAATTTGACTAAGCCATATGCGTCCGTCTGTCCGTCTGTCCGTTAACACGATAACTTGAGCAAATATTGAGATGTCCTCATCAAATTCGGTGTGCGGGCTTATTTAGACTCAGAATAGATTGGTATTGAAACTGAGCGATATGGGACGATAACCACGCTCCCTTTTCCTATATCGTAAATATCGAAAAATTGAATAAATTAGATAATTCGAAAACGAATACCACTAAATTAATAAAATTTGGTAGGTGGATTGATTTTATAACGCCAAACACAAGTTCAGTAAAGTTTTGGAATATGGGTATGCAACTACATTTAGAAGAAGCAAATTCAGAAGTTTAACAAGCTGTAAATCAACAGCCGTTGGAGATATAACATTGAAATTTGGCATAGACATTTTTTTTGTTGCTGTGAAAATGAGCGAAATCGGCTGAAAGCCACGCTTTCTTTTTATACCCAGCTGTACTTGTACACAAGGTATTATAACTTTGTTTGGATAAAGGTTGGTTGTACAGGTATAAAGGAATCGAGATAGATATAGACTTCCATATATCAAAATGACCAGGATCGAAAAAAAATTTGACTAAGCCATATGCGTCCGTCTGTCCGTCTGTCCGTTAACACGATAACTTGAGCAAATATTGAGATGTCCTCATCAAATTCGGTGTGCGGGCTTATTTAGACTCAGAATAGATTGGTATTGAAACTGAGCGATATGGGACGATAACCACGCTCCCTTTTCCTATATCGTAAATATCGAAAAATTGAATAAATTAGATAATTCGAAAACGAATACCACTAAATTAATAAAGTAAAGTTTTGGAATATGGGTATGCAACTACATTTAGAAGAAGCAAATTCAGAAGTTTAACACGCTGTAAATCAACAGCCGTTGGAGATATAACATTGAAATTTGGCATAGACATTTTTTTCGTAGCGGCAACTGTTTGCTGTGAAAATAAGCGAAATCGGCTAAAAGCGACCCTTTCTTTTTTATTGTACCCAGCTGCACTTGTAAACAAGGTATTATAACTTTGTTTGGATAACAGTTGTTTGTACAGGTATAAAGGAATCGAGATAGATATAGACTTCCATATATCAAAATTACCAGGATCGAAAAAAATTTGAGTGAGCCATGTCCGTCCTTCCGTCCGTCTGTCCGTTAACATGATAACTTGAGCAAATATTGAGATGGCCTCACCAAATTCGGTGTGCGGGCTTATTTAGACTCAGAATAGATTGGTATTGAAACGGAGCGATATGGGACGATAACCACGCTCCCTTTTCCTATATCGAAAATATCGAAAAATTGAATAAATTAGATAATTCGAAAACGAATACCACTAAATTAATAAAATTTGGTAGGTGGATTGATTTTATAACGCCAAACACAAGTTCAGTAAAATTTTGGAATATGGGTATGGCAACTACATTTAGAAAAAGCAAATTCAGAAGTTTAACAAGCTGTAAATCCATAGCCGTTGGAGATATAAAATTGAAATTTGTCATAGACATTTTTTTCGTAGCGGCAACTGTTTGCTGTGAAAATAAGCGAAATCGGCTAAAAGCGACCCTTTCTTTTTTATTGTACCCAGCTGCACTTGTAAACAAGGTATTATAACTTTGTTTGGATAACAGTTGTTTGTACAGGTATAAAGGAATCGAGATAGATATAGACTTCCATATATCAAAATTACCAGGATCGAAAAAAATTTGAGTGAGCCATGTCCGTCCTTCCGTCCGTCTGTCCGTTAACATGATAACTTGAGCAAATATTGAGATGGCCTCACCAAATTCGGTGTGCGGGCTTATTTAGACTCAGAATAGATTGGTATTGAAACTGAGCGATATGGGACGATAACCACGCTCCCTTTTCCTATATCGAAAATATCGAAAAATTGAATAAATTAGATAATTCGAAAACGAATACCACTAAATTAATAAAATTTGGTAGGTGGATTGATTTTATAACGCCAAACACAAGTTCAGTAAAATTTTGAAATATGGGTATGCAACTACATTTAGAAGAAGCAAATTCAGAAGTTTAACACGCTGTAAATCAACAGCCGTTGGAGATATAACATTGAAATTTGGCATAGACATTTTTTTCGTAGCGGCAACTGTTTGCTTTGAAAATAAGCGAAATCGGCTAAAAGCGACCCTTTCTTTTTTATTGTACCCAGCTGCACTTGTAAACAAGGTATTATAACTTTGTTTGGATAACAGTTGTTTTTACAGGTATAAAGGAATCGAGATAGATATAGACTTCCATATATCAAAATTACCAGGATCGAAAAAAATTTGAGTGAGCCATGTCCGTCCTTCCGTCCGTCTGTCCGTTAACATGATAACTTGAGCAAATATTGAGATGGCCTCACCAAATTCGGTGTGCGGGCTTATTTAGACTCAGAATAGATTGGTATTGAAACTGAGCGATATGGGACGATAACCACGCTCCCTTTTCCTATATCGAAAATATCGAAAAATTGAATAAATTAGATAATTCGAAAACGAATACCACTAAATTAATAAAATTTGGTAGGTGGATTGATTTTATAACGCCAAACACAAGTTCAGTAAAATTTTGAAATATGGGTATGCAACTACATTTAGAAGAAGCAAATTCAGAAGTTTAACACGCTGTAAATCAACAGCCGTTGGAGATATAACATTGAAATTTGGCAGAGACATTTTTTTCGTAGCGGCAACTTTTTGCTGTGAAATTAAGCGAAATCGGCTAAAAGCGACCCTTTCTTTTTTATTGTACCCAGCTGCACTTGTACACAAGGTATTATAACTTTGTTTAGATAACTGTTGGTTGTACAGGTATAAAGGAATCGAGAAAGATACAGACTTCCATATATCAAAATGACCAGGATCGAAAGAAAATTTGACTAAGCCATATCCGTCCGTCTGTCCGTCTGTCCGTTAACACGATAACTTGAGCAAATATTGAGATGTCCTCATCAAATTCGGTGTGCGGGCTTATTTAGACTCAGAATAGATTGGTATTGAAACTGAGCGATATGGGACGATAACCACGCTCCCTTTTCCTATATCGAAAAATTAAAAATGAGATTGTTCGAAAAGGAACACCACTAAATTAATGAAATTTGGTAGGTGGATTGATTTTATAACGCCAAACACAAGTTCAGTAAAATTTTGGAATATGGGTATGCAACTACATTTAGAAGAAGCAAATTCAGAAGTTTAACAAGCTGTAAATCAACAGCCGTTGGAGATATAACATTGAAATTTGGCATAGAAATTTGTATCGTAGCGACAACTGTTTGCTGTGAAAATGAGCGAAATCGGCTAAAAGCGACCCTTTCTTTTTTATTGTACCCAGCTGGACTTGTACACAAGGTATTATAACTTTGTTTGGATAACTGTTGGTTGTACAGGTATAAAGGAATCGAGATAGATATAGACTTCCATATATCAAAATGACCAGGATCGAAAAAAAATTTGATTGAGCATCTGTCCGTCTGCCCGTTAACACGATAACTTGAACAAATATTGAGATATCTTCACCATATTCGGTATGCGGGCTTATTTAGACTCAGAATAGATTGATGTTGAAACTGAGCGACATCGGACGATAACCACTCTCCCTTTTCCTATATCGAAAATATCGAAAAATTGAATAAATTAGATAATTCGAAAAGGAATACTACTAAAGTAATGAAATTTGGTAGGTGGATTGATTTTATAACACAAAACACAAGTTCAGTAAAATTTTTTAATATGGGCGCGGCAACGCCTACATTTAGAAGAAGCAAATTCAGAAGTTTAACAAGCTGTAAATCAACAGCCGTTGGAGATATAACATTGAAATTTGGCAGACATTTTTTTCGTAGCAGCAACTGTTTGCTGTGAAAATAAGCGAAATCGGCTAAAAGCGACCCTTTCTTTTTTATTGTACCCAGCTGGACTTGTACACAAGGTATTATAACTTTGTTTAGATAACTGTTGGTTGTACAGGTATAAAGGAATCGAGAAAGATACAGACTTCCATATATCAAAATGACCAGGATCGAAAAAAAATTTGACTAAGCCATATGCGTCCGTCTGTCCGTCTGTCCGTTAACACGATAACTTGAGCAAATATTGAGATGTCCTCATCAAATTCGGTGTGCGGGCTTATTTAGACTCAGAATAGATTGGTATTGAAACTGAGCGATATGGGACGATAACCACGCTCCCTTTTCCTATATCGTAAATATCGAAAAATTGAATAAATTAGATAATTCGAAAACGAATACCACTAAATTAATAAAATTTGGTAGGTGGATTGATTTTATAACGCCAAACACAAGTTCAGTAAAGTTTTGGAATATGGGTATGCAACTACATTTAGAAGAAGCAAATTCAGAAGTTTAACAAGCTGTAAATCAACAGCCGTTGGAGATATAACATTGAAATTTGGCATAGACATTTTTTTTGTTGCTGTGAAAATGAGCGAAATCGGCTGAAAGCCCCGCTTTCTTTTTATACCCAGTTGTACTTGTCCACAAGGTATTATAACTTTGTTTGGATAAAGGTTGATTGTACAGGTATAAAGGAATCGAGATAGATATAGACTTCCATATATCAAAATGACCAGGATCGAAAAAAAATTTGACTAAGCCATATCCGTCCGTCTGTCCGTTAACACGATAACTTGAGCAAATATTGAGATATCTTCACCAAATTCGGTACGCGGGCCTATTTAGACTCAGAATAGATTGGTATTGAAACTGAGCGACATCGGGTTATAACCACGCCCCCTTTTCCTATATCGAAAAATTAAAATGAGATAATTCGGAATAAAAAGAACACCACTAAATTAATGAAATTTGGTAGGTGGATTGATTTTATAACGCCAAACACAAGTTCAGTAAAATTTTGGAATATGGGTATGGCAACTACATTTAGAAAAAGCAAACTCAGAAGTTTAACAAGCTGTAAATCCATAGCCGTTGGAGATATAAAATTGAAATTTGTCATAGACATTTTTTTCGTAGCGGCAACTGTTTGCTGTGAAAATAAGCGAAATCGGCTAAAAGCGACCCTTTCTTTTTTATTGTACCCAGCTGCACTTGTAAACAAGGTATTATAACTTTGTTTGGATAACAGTTGTTTGTACAGGTATAAAGGAATCGAGATAGATATAGACTTCCATATATCAAAATTACCAGGATCGAAAAAAATTTGAGTGAGCCATGTCCGTCCTTCCGTCCGTCTGTCCGTTAACATGATAACTTGAGCAAATATTGAGATGGCCTCACCAAATTCGGTGTGCGGGCTTATTTAGACTCAGAATAGATTGGTATTGAAACTGAGCGATATGGGACGATAACCACGCTCCCTTTTCCTATATCGAAAATATCGAAAAATTGAATAAATTAGATAATTCGAAAACGAATACCACTAAATTAATAAAATTTGGTAGGTGGATTGATTTTATAACGCCAAACACAAGTTCAGTAAAATTTTGAAATATGGGTATGCAACTACATTTAGAAGAAGCGGTGAAATCAACAGCCGTTGGAGATATAACATTGAAATTTGGCAGAGACATTTTTTTCGTAGCGGCAACTTTTTGCTGTGAAATTAAGCGAAATCGGCTAAAAGCGACCCTTTCTTTTTTATTGTACCCAGCTGCACTTGTACACAAGGTATTATAACTTTGTTTAGATAACTGTTGGTTGTACAGGTATAAAGGAATCGAGAAAGATACAGACTTCCATATATCAAAATGACCAGGATCGAAAGAAAATTTGACTAAGCCATATCCGTCCGTCTGTCCGTCTGTCCGTTAACACGATAACTTGAGCAAATATTGAGATGTCCTCATCAAATTCGGTGTGCGGGCTTGTTTAGACTCAGAATAGATTGGTATTGAAACTGAGCGATATGGGACGATAACCACGCTCCCTTTTCCTATATCGAAAAATTAAAAATGAGATTGTTCGAAAAGGAACACCACTAAATTAATGAAATTTGGTAGGTGGATTGATTTTATAACGCCAAACACAAGTTCAGTAAAATTTTGGAATATGGGTATGCAACTACATTTAGAAGAAGCAAATTCAGAAGTTTAACAAGCTGTAAATCAACAGCCGTTGGAGATATAACATTGAAATTTGGCATAGAAATTTGTATCGTAGCGACAACTGTTTGCTGTGAAAATGAGCGAAATCGGCTAAAAGCGACCCTTTCTTTTTTATTGTACCCAGCTGGACTTGTACACAAGGTATTATAACTTTGTTTGGATAACTGTTGGTTGTACAGGTATAAAGGAATCGAGATAGATATAGACTTCCATATATCAAAATGACCAGGATCGAAAAAAAATTTGATTGAGCATCTGTCCGTCTGCCCGTTAACACGATAACTTGAACAAATATTGAGATATCTTCACCATATTCGGTATGCGGGGTTATTTAGACTCAGAATAGATTGATGTTGAAACTGAGCGACATCGGACGATAACCACTCTCCCTTTTCCTATATCGAAAATATCGAAAAATTGAATAAATTAGATAATTCGAAAAGGAATACTACTAAAGTAATGAAATTTGGTAGGTGGATTGATTTTATAACACAAAACACAAGTTCAGTAAAATTTTTTAATATGGGCGCGGCAACGCCTACATTTAGAAGAAGCAAATTCAGAAGTTTAACAAGCTGTAAATCAACAGCCGTTGGAGATATAACATTGAAATTTGGCAGACATTTTTTTCGTAGCAGCAACTGTTTGCTGTGAAAATAAGCGAAATCGGCTAAAAGCGACCCTTTCTTTTTTATTGTACCCAGCTGCACTTGTAAACAAGGTATTATAACTTTGTTTGGATAACAGTTGTTTGTACAGGTATAAAGGAATCGAGATAGATATAGACTTCCATATATCAAAATTACCAGGATCGAAAAAAATTTGAGTGAGCCATGTCCGTCCTTCCGTCCGTCTGTCCGTTAACACGATAACTTGAGCAAATATTGAGATGGCCTCATCAAATTCGGTGTGCGGGCTTATTTAGACTCAGAATAGATTGGTATTGAAACTGAGCGATATGGGACGATAACCACGCTCCCTTTTCCTATATCGAAAAATTAAAAATGAGATTGTTCGAAAAGGAACACCACTAAATTAATGAAATTTGGTAGGTGGATTGATTTTATAACGCCAAACACAAGTTCAGTAAAATTTTGGAATATGGGTATGCAACTACATTTAGAAGAAGCAAATTCAGAAGTTTAACAAGCTGTAAATCAACAGCCGTTGGAGATATAACATTGAAATTTGGCATAGAAATTTGTATCGTAGCGACAACTGTTTGCTGTGAAAATGAGCGAAATCGGCTGAAAGCCACACTTTCTTTTTTTACCCAGCTGTACTTGTACACAGGGTATTATAGCTTTGTTTGGATAACGGTTGGTTGTACAGGTATAAAGAAATCGAGATAGGTATAGACTTCCATACATCAAAATGTCCCAGATCGAAACAAAATTTTATTGAGCCATGTCCGTCCGTCTGTCCGTTAACACGATAACTTGAGCAAATATCAAAATGACCAGGATCGAAAAAAATTTTATTGAGCCAGGTCCGTCGGTCTGTCCGTAAACACGATAACTTGAGCAAATATTGAGATATAGTCACCAAATTCGGTATGCGGGCTTTTCCTGTATCGAAAAATTGAAAATAGGAGTTAATTCGAAAACGAATACCACTAAATTAATGAAATTTGGTAGGTGGATTAATTTTATAACGCAAAACATAAGTTCAGTAAAATTTTGAAATATGGGGGTGGTAACGCCCACATTTAGAAGAATCAAATTCAGAAGTTTAACAAGCGGTAAATCAATAGCCGTTGGAGGTAGCGACAACTGCTGTGAAAATGAGCGAAATCGGCTGAAAGCCACGCTTTCTTTTTTTACCCAGCTGTACTTGTACACAGGGTATTATAACTTTGTTCGGGTAACGGTTGGTTGCACAAGTAGAAAGGGATCGGAATAGATATATCAAAATGACCAGGATCGAAAAAAAATTTTATTGAGCCACGATAACTTGAGCAAATATTGAGATATATTCACCATATTCGGTATGCAGACTTCGACTCAGAATAGATTATTATTGGAAATCAGAGAAATCGGACGATAACCACGCCCCCTTTTCCCATGTCGAAAATATCTAAAAATTGAAAAAATTAGATAATTCGAAAACGAATACCAGTAAATTATTGAAATTTGGTAGGTGGATTGATTTTATAACGCAAAACATAAGCTCAGTAAAATTTTGAAATATGGGGGTGGCAACGCCCACATTTAGAAGAAGCAAATTCAGAAGTTTTACAAGCGGTAAATCAATAGCCGTTGGAGGTAGCGACAACTGCTGTGAAAATGAGCGAAATCGGCTGAAAGCCACACTTTCTTTTTTTACCCAGCTGTACTTGTACACAGGGTATTATAGCTTTGTTTGCATAACGGTTGGTTGTACAGGTATAAAGAAATCGAGATAGGTATAGACTTCCATACATCAAAATGTCCCAGATCGAAACAAAATTTGATTGAGCCATGTCCGTCCGTCTGTCCGTTAACACGATAACTTGAGCAAATATTTAGATATCGTCACCATATTCGGTATGCGGGCTTATTTAGACTCAGAATAGATTGGTGTTGAAAATGAGCGAAATCGGACGATAACCTCGCCCCCTTTTCCTATATCGAAAATATCCAAAAATTTAACAATGAGATAATTCGAAAACGAATACCACTTTATAACGCAAAACACAAGTCTGCCCGTTAACACGATAACTTGACCAAATATTTAGATATCTTCACCATTGTCGGTAAGCGGGCTTCTTTAGCCCCCTTTTCCTGTATCGAAAATATCGAAAAGTTTAAAAAATTAGATAGTTCCAAAAACGAATACCACTAATTAATCAAATTTGGTAGGTCGATTGATTTTATACCGCAAAACACAAGTTCAGTAAAATTTTGGAATATGGGTGTGGAAACGCCCACATTTAGAAGAAGCTAATTCAGAAGTTTAACAAGCTGTAAATCAATAGCCGTTGGAGATATAACATTGAAATTTGGCATAGAAATTTGTATCGTCGCGACAACTGTTTGCTGTGAAAATGAGCGAAATCGGCTGAAAGCCACGCTTTCTTTTTTTACCCAGCTGTACTTGTACACAGGGTATTATAGCTTTGTTTGGATAACGGTTGGTTGTACATGTATAAAGGGATCGAGATAGATATAGACTTCCATATATCAAAATGACCAGGATCGAAAAAAAATTGTATTGAGCCATGTCCGTCGGTCTGTCCGTCCGTCCGTCTGTCCGTTAACACGATAACTTGAGCAAATATTGAGATATCTTCACCAAATTCGGTATGCGGGCTTATTTAGACTCAGAATAGATTGGTATTGAAAATGAGAGAAATCGGACGATAACCACGCCCCCTTTTCCTCTATCGAAAAATTGAAAATAGGAGATAATTCGAAAACGAATACCACTAAATTAATGAAATTTGGTATGTGGATTGATTTTATAACGCAAAACATAAGTTCAGTAAAATTTTGGAATATGGGGGTGGCAACGCCTACATTTAGAAGAAGCAAATTCAGAAGTTTAACAAGCGGTAAATCAATAGCCGTAGGAGATATAACATTGCAATTTGGCATAGACATTTTTTTCGTAGCGACAACTGCTGTGAAAATGAGCGAAATCGTCTGCAAGCCACGCTTTCTTTTTATACCCAGCTTTACTTGTACACAGGGTATTATAACTTTGTTTGGGTAAGGGTTGGTTGTACATGTATAAAGGGATCGAGATAGATATAGACTTCCATATATCAAAATGACCAGGATCGAAAAAAAATTTTATTGAGCCATGTCCGTCGGTCTGTCCGTCCGTCCGTCTGTCCGTTAACACGATAACTTGAGCAAATATTGAGATATCTTCACCAAATTCGGTATGCGGGCTTATTTAGACTCAGAATAGATTGGTATTGAAAATGAGAGAAATCGGACGATAACCACGCCCCCTTTTCCTCTATCGAAAAATTGAAAATAGGAGTTAATTCGAAAACGAATACCACTAAATTAATGAAATTTGGTAGGTGGATTAATTTTATAACGCAAAACATAAGTTCAGTAAAATTTTGAAATATGGGGGTGGTAACGCCCACATTTAGAAGAATCAAATTCAGAAGTTTAACAAGCGGTAAATCAATAGCCGTTGGAGGTAGCGACAACTGCTGTGAAAATGAGCGAAATCGGCTGAAAGCCACGCTTTCTTTTTTTACCCAGCTGTACTTGTACACAGGGTATTATAACTTTGTTCGGGTAACGGTTGGTTGCACAAGTAGAGAGGGATCGAGATAGATATATCAAAATGACCAGGATCGAAAAAAAATTTTATTGAGCCACGATAACTTGAGCAAATATTGAGATATATTCACCATATTCGGTATGCAGACTTCGACTCAGAATAGATTATTATTGGAAATCAGAGAAATCGGACGATAACCACGCCCCCTTTTCCCATGTCGAAAATATCTAAAAATTGAAAAAATTAGATAATTCGAAAACGAATAGCAGTAAATTATTGAAATTTGGTAGGTGGATTGATTTTATAACGCAAAACATAAGCTCAGTAAAATTTTGAAATATGGGGGTGGCAACGCCCACATTTAGAAGAAGCAAATTCAGAAGTTTTACAAGCGGTAAATCAATAGCCGTTGGAGGTAGCGACAACTGCTGTGAAAATGAGCGAAATCGGCTGAAAGCCACACTTTCTTTTTTTACCCAGCTGTACTTGTACACAGGGTATTATAGCTTTGTTTGCATAACGGTTGGTTGTACAGGTATAAAGAAATCGAGATAGGTATAGACTTCCATACATCAAAATGTCCCAGATCGAAACAAAATTTGATTGAGCCATGTCCGTCCGTCTGTCCGTTAACACGATAACTTGAGCAAATATTTAGATATCGTCACCATATTCGGTATGCGGGCTTCTTTAGCCCCCTTTTCCTGTATCGAAAATATCGAAAAGTTTAAAAAATTAGATAGTTCCAAAAACGAATACCACTAATTAATCAAATTTGGTAGGTCGATTGATTTTATACCGCAAAACACAAGTTCAGTAAAATTTTGGAATATGGGTGTGGAAACGCCCACATTTAGAAGAAGCTAATTCAGAAGTTTAACAAGCTGTAAATCAATAGCCGTTGGAGATATAACATTGAAATTTGGCATAGAAATTTGTATCGTCGCGACAACTGTTTGCTGTGAAAATGAGCGAAATCGGCTGAAAGCCACGCTTTCTTTTTTTACCCAGCTGTACTTGTACACAGGGTATTATAGCTTTGTTTGGATAACGGTTGGTTGTACATGTATAAAGGGATCGAGATAGATATAGACTTCCATATATCAAAATGACCAGGATCGAAAAAAAATTTTATTGAGCCATGTCCGTCGGTCTGTCCGTCCGTCCGTCTGTCCGTTAACACGATAACTTGAGCAAATATTGAGATATCTTCACCAAATTCGGTATGCGGGCTTATTTAGACTCAGAATAGATTGGTATTGAAAATGAGAGAAATCGGACGATAACCACGCCCCCTTTTCCTCTATCGAAAAATTGAAAATAGGAGATAATTCGAAAACGAATACCACTAAATTAATGAAATTTGGTATGTGGATTGATTTTATAACGCAAAACATAAGTTCAGTAAAATTTTGGAATATGGGGGTGGCAACGCCTACATTTAGAAGAAGCAAATTCAGAAGTTTAACAAGCGGTAAATCAATAGCCGTAGGAGATATAACATTGCAATTTGGCATAGACATTTTTTTCGTAGCGACAACTGCTGTGAAAATGAGCGAAATCGTCTGCAAGCCACGCTTTCTTTTTATACCCAGCTTTACTTGTACACAGGGTATTATAACTTTGTTTGGGTAAGGGTTGGTTGTACATGTATAAAGGGATCGAGATAGATATAGACTTCCATATATCAAAATGACCAGGATCGAAAAAAAATTTATTGAGCCATGTCCGTCGGTCTGTCCGTCCGTCCGTCTGTCCGTTAACACGATAACTTGAGCAAATATTGAGATATCTTCACCAAATTCGGTATGCGGGCTTATTTAGACTCAGAATAGATTGGTATTGAAAATGAGAGAAATCGGACGATAACCACGCCCCCTTTTCCTCTATCGAAAAATTGAAAATAGGAGATAATTCGAAAACGAATACCACTAAATTAATGAAATTTGGTATGTGGATTGATTTTATAACGCAAAACATAAGTTCAGTAAAATTTTGGAATATGGGGGTGGCAACGCCTACATTTAGAAGAATCAAATTCAGAAGTTTAACAAGCGGTAAATCAATAGCCGTAGGAGATATAACATTGCAATTTGGCATAGACATTTTTTTCGTAGCGACAACTGCTGTGAAAATGAGCGAAATCGTCTGCAAGCCACGCTTTCTTTTTATACCCAGCTTTACTTGTACACAGGGTATTATAACTTTGTTTGGGTAAGGGTTGGTTGTACATGTATAAAGGGATCGAGATAGATATAGACTTCCATATATCAAAATGACCAGGATCGAAAAAAAATTTTATTGAGCCACGATAACTTGAGAAAATATTGAGATATATTCACCATATTCGGTATGCAGGCTTCGACTCAGAATAGATTGATATTGGAAATCAGAGAAATCGGACGATAACCACGCCCCCTTTTCCCATGTCGAAAATTTGAAATATGGGATTGGCAACGCCCACATTTAGAAGAAGCAAATTCAAAAGTTTAACAAGCGGTAAATCAATAGCCGTAGGAGATATAACATTGCAATTTGGCATAGACATTTTTTTCGTAGCGACAACTGCTGTGAAAATGAGCGAAATCGGCTGAAAGCCACGCTTTCTTTTTTTACCCAGCTGTACTTGTACACAGGGTATTATAGCTTTGTTTGGATAACGGTTGGTTGTACATGTATAAAGGGATCGAGATAGATATAGACTTCCATATATCAAAATGACCAGGATCGAAAAAAAATTTTATTGAGCCATGTCCGTCGTTCTGTCCGTCCGTCCGTCTGTCCGTTAACACGATAACTTGAGCAAATATTGAGATATCTTCACCAAATTCGGTATGCGGGCTTATTTAGACTCAGAATAGATTGGTATTGAAAATGAGAGAAATCGGACGATAACCACGCCCCCTTTTCCTCTATCGAAAAATTGAAAATAGGAGATAATTCGAAAACGAATACCACTAAATTAATGAAATTTGGTATGTGGATTGATTTTATAACGCAAAACATAAGTTCAGTAAAATTTTGGAATATGGGGGTGGCAACGCCTACATTTAGAAGAAGCAAATTCAGAAGTTTAACAAGCGGTAAATCAATAGCCGTAGGAGATATAACATTGCAATTTGGCATAGACATTTTTTTCGTAGCGACAACTGCTGTGAAAATGAGCGAAATCGTCTGCAAGCCACGCTTTCTTTTTATACCCAGCTTTACTTGTACACAGGGTATTATAACTTTGTTTGGGTAAGGGTTGGTTGTACATGTATAAAGGGATCGAGATAGATATAGACTTCCATATATCAAAATGACCAGGATCGAAAAAAAATTTTATTGAGCCATGTCCGTCGGTCTGTCCGTCCGTCCGTCTGTCCGTTAACACGATAACTTGAGCAAATATTGAGATATCTTCACCAAATTCGGTATGCGGGCTTATTTAGACTCAGAATAGATTGGTATTGAAAATGAGAGAAATCGGACGATAACCACGCCCCCTTTTCCTCTATCGAAAAATTGAAAATAGGAGATAATTCGAAAACGAATACCACTAAATTAATGACATTTGGTATGTGGATTGATTTTATAACGCAAAACATAAGTTCAGTAAAATTTTGGAATATGGGGGTGGCAACGCCTACATTTAGAAGAAGCAAATTCAGAAGTTTTCCAAGCGGTAAATCAATAGCCGTAGGAGATATAACATTGCAATTTGGCATAGACATTTTTTTCGTAGCGAAAGCTGCTGTGAAAATGAGCGAAATCGTCTGCAAGCCACGCTTTCTTTTTATACCCAGCTTTACTTGTACACAGGGTATTATAACTTTGTTTGGGTAAGGGTTGGTTGTACATGTATAAAGGGATCGAGATAGATATAGACTTCCATATATCAAAATGACCAGGATCGAAAAAAAATTTTATTGAGCCATGTCCGTCGGTCTGTCCGTCCGTCCGTCTGTCCGTTAACACGATAACTTGAGCAAATATTGAGATATCTTCACCAAATTCGGTATGCGGGCTTATTTAGACTCAGAATAGATTGGTATTGAAAATGAGAGAAATCGGACGATAACCACGCCCCCTTTTCCTCTATCGAAAAATTGAAAATAGGAGATAATTCGAAAACGAATTCCACTAAATTAATGAAATTTGGTATGTGGATTGATTTTATAACGCAAAACATAAGTTCAGTAAAATTTTGGAATATGGGGGTGGCAACGCCTACATTTAGAAGAAGCAAATTCAGAAGTTTAACAAGCGGTAAATCAATAGCCGTTAGAGATATAACATTGAAATTTGGCATAGACATTTTTTTCGTAGCGACAACTGTTTGCTGTGAAAATAAGCGAAATTGGTTGAAAGCCACGCTTTCTTTTTATACCCAGCTGTACTTGTACACAGGGTATTATAACTTTGTTTGGGTAAGGGTTGGTTGTACATGTATAAAGGGATCGAGATAGATATGGACTTCCATATATCAAAATGACCAGGATCGAAAAAAAATTTTATTGAGCCACGATAACTTGAGAAAATATTGAGATATATTCACCATATTCGGTATGCAGGCTTCGACTCAGAATAGATTGATATTGGAAATCAGAGAAATCGGACGATAACCACGCCCCCTTTTCCCATGTCGAAAATTTGAAATATGGGATTGGCAACGCCCACATTTAGAAGAAGCAAATTCAAAAGTTTAACAAGCGGTAAATCAATAGCCGTTGGAGGTAGCGACAACTGCTGTGAAAATGAGCGAAATCGGCTGAAAGCCACGCTTTTTTTTTTTACCCAGCTGTACTTGTACACAGGGTATTATAACTTTGTTTGGGTAAGGGTTGGTTGTACAGGTATAAGGGAATCGAGATAGATATAGACTTCCACATAGCAAAAGGACTAGGATCGAAAAAAAATTTTATTGAGCCATGTCCGTCGGTTTGTCCGTTAACACGATAACTTGGGCAAATATCAAAATGACCAGGATCGAAAAAAAATTTTATTGAGCCATGTCCGTCGGTCTGTCCGTTAACACGATAACTTGAGCAAATATCAAAATGACCAGGATCGAAAAAAATTTTATTGAGCCAGGTCCGTCGGTCTGTCCGTAAACACGATAACTTGAGCAAATATTGAGATATAGTCACCAAATTCGGTATGCGGGCTTTTCCTCTATCGAAAAATTGAAAATAGGAGATAATTCGAAAACGAATTCCACTAAATTAATGAAATTTGGTATGTGGATTGATTTTATAACGCAAAACATAAGTTCAGTAAAATTTTGAAATATGGGGGTGGTAACGCCCACATTTAGAAGAATCAAATTCAGAAGTTTAACAAGCGGTAAATCAATAGCCGTTGGAGGTAGCGACAACTGCTGTGAAAATGAGCGAAATCGGCTGAAAGCCACGCTTTCTTTTTTTACCCAGCTGTACTTGTACACAGGGTATTATAACTTTGTTCGGGTAACGGTTAGTTGCACAAGTAGAAAGGGATCGAGATAGATATATCAAAATGACCAGGATCGAAAAAAAATTTTATTGAGCCACGATAACTTGAGCAAATATTGAGATATATTCACCATATTCGGTATGCAGACTTCGACTCAGAATAGATTATTATTGGAAATCAGAGAAATCGGACGATAACCACGCCCCCTTTTCCCATGTCGAAAATATCTAAAAATTGAAAAAATTAGATAATTCGAAAACGAATACCAGTAAATTATTGAAATTTGGTAGGTGGATTGATTTTATAACGCAAAACATAAGCTCAGTAAAATTTTGAAATATGGGGGTGGCAACGCCCACATTTAGAAGAAGCAAATTCAGAAGTTTTACAAGCGGTAAATCAATAGCCGTTGGAGGTAGCGACAACTGCTGTGAAAATGAGCGAAATCGGCTGAAAGCCACACTTTCTTTTTTTACCCAGCTGTACTTGTACACAGGGTATTATAGCTTTGTTTGCATAACGGTTGGTTGTACAGGTATAAAGAAATCGAGATAGGTATAGACTTCCATACATCAAAATGTCCCAGATCGAAAAAAAATTTTATTGAGCCATGTCCGTCGGTCTGTCCGTCCGTCCGTCTGTCCGTTAACACGATAACTTGAGCAAATATTGAGATATCTTCACCAAATTCGGTATGCGGGCTTATTTAGACTCAGAATAGATTGGTATTGAAAATGAGAGAAATCGGACTATAACCACGCCCCCTTTTCCTCTATCGAAAAATTGAAAATAGGAGATAATTCGAAAACGAATACCACTAAATTAATGAAATTTGGTATGTGGATTGATTTTATAACGCAAAACATAAGTTCAGTAAAATTTTGGAATATGGGGGTGGCAACGCCTACATTTAGAAGAAGCAAATTCAGAAGTTTAACAAGCGGTAAATCAATAGCCGTAGGAGATATAACATTGCAATTTGGCATAGACATTTTTTTCGTAGCGACAACTGCTGTGAAAATGAGCGAAATCGTCTGCAAGCCACACTTTCTTTTTATACCCAGCTTTACTTGTACACAGGGTATTATAACTTTGTTTGGGTAAGGGTTGGTTGTACATGTATAAAGGGATCGAGATAGATATAGACTTCCATATATCAAAATGACCAGGATCGAAAAAAAATTTTATTGAGCCACGATAACTTGAGAAAATATTGAGATATATTCACCATATTCGGTATGCAGGCTTCGACTCAGAATAGATTGATATTGGAAATCAGAGAAATCGGACGATAACCACGCCCCCTTTTCCCATGTCGAAAATTTGAAATATGGGATTGGCAACGCCCACATTTAGAAGAAGCAAATTCAAAAGTTTAACAAGCGGTAAATCAATAGCCGTAGGAGATATAACATTGCAATTTGGCATAGACATTTTTTTCGTAGCGACAACTGCTGTGAAAATGAGCGAAATCGGCTGAAAGCCACGCTTTCTTTTTTTACCCAGCTGTACTTGTACACAGGGTATTATAGCTTTGTTTGGATAACGGTTGGTTGTACATGTATAAAGGGATCGAGATAGATATAGACTTCCATATATCAAAATGACCAGGATCGAAAAAAAATTTTATTGAGCCATGTCCGTCGGTCTGTCCGTCCGTCCGTCTGTCCGTTAACACGATAACTTGAGCAAATATTGAGATATCTTCACCAAATTCGGTATGCGGGCTTATTTAGACTCAGAATAGATTGGTATTGAAAATGAGAGAAATCGGACGATAACCACGCCCCCTTTTCCTCTATCGAAAAATTGAAAATAGGAGATAATTCGAAAACGAATACCACTAAATTAATGAAATTTGGTATGTGGATTGATTTTATAACGCAAAACATAAGTTCAGTAAAATTTTGGAATATGGGGGTGGCAACGCCTACATTTAGAAGAAGCAAATTCAGAAGTTTAACAAGCGGTAAATCAATAGCCGTAGGAGATATAACATTGCAATTTGGCATAGACATTTTTTTCGTAGCGACAACTGCTGTGAAAATGAGCGAAATCGTCTGCAAGCCACGCTTTCTTTTTATACCCAGCTTTACTTGTACACAGGGTATTATAACTTTGTTTGGGTAAGGGTTGGTTGTACATGTATAAAGGGATCGAGATAGATATAGACTTCCATATATCAAAATGACCAGGATCGAAAAAAAATTTTATTGAGCCATGTCCGTCGGTCTGTCCGTCCGTCCGTCTGTCCGTTAACACGATAACTTGAGCAAATATTGAGATATCTTCACCAAATTCGGTATGCGGGCTTATTTAGACTCAGAATAGATTGGTATTGAAAATGAGAGAAATCGGACGATAACCACGCCCCCTTTTCCTCTATCGAAAAATTGAAAATAGGAGATAATTCGAAAACGAATACCACTAAATTAATGAAATTTGGTATGTGGATTGATTTTATAACGCAAAACATAAGTTCAGTAAAATTTTGGAATATGGGGGTGGCAACGCCTACATTTAGAAGAAGCAAATTCAGAAGTTTAACAAGCGGTAAATCAATAGCCGTAGGAGATATAACATTGCAATTTGGCATAGACATTTTTTTCGTAGCGACAACTGCTGTGAAAATGAGCGAAATCGTCTGCAAGCCACGCTTTCTTTTTATACCCAGCTTTACTTGTACACAGGGTATTATAACTTTGTTTGGGTAAGGGTTGGTTGTACATGTATAAAGGGATCGAGATAGATATAGACTTCCATATATCAAAATGACCAGGGTCGACAAAAAATTTCATTGAGCCATGTCCGTCGGTCTGTCGGTCTGTCCGTTTGCTCGTTAACACCATAACTTGAGCAAATATTGAGATATCTTCACCAAATTCGGTTTGCGGGCTTATTTAGACTCAGAATAGATTGGTATTGAAAATGAGAGAAATCGGACGATAACCACGCCCCCTTTTCCTCTATCGAAAAATTGAAAATAGGAGATAATTCGAAAACGAATACCACTAAATTAATGAAATTTGGTATGTGGATTGATTTTATAACGCAAAACATAAGTTCAGTAAAATTTTGGAATATGGGGGTGGCAACGCCTACATTTAGAAGAAGCAAATTCAGAAGTTTAACAAGCGGTAAATCAATAGCCGTTAGAGATATAACATTGAAATTTGGCATAGACATTTTTTTCGTAGCGACAACTGTTTGCTGTGAAAATAAGCGAAATTGGTTGAAAGCCACGCTTTCTTTTTATACCCAGCTGTACTTGTACACAGGGTATTATAACTTTGTTTGGGTAAGGGTTGGTTGTACATGTATAAAGGGATCGAGATAGATATGGACTTCCATATATCAAAATGACCAGGATCGAAAAAAAATTTTATTGAGCCACGATAACTTGAGAAAATATTGAGATATATTCACCATATTCGGTATGCAGGCTTCGACTCAGAATAGATTGATATTGGAAATCAGAGAAATCGGACGATAACCACGCCCCCTTTTCCCATGTCGAAAATTTGAAATATGGGATTGGCAACGCCCACATTTAGAAGAAGCAAATTCAAAAGTTTAACAAGCGGTAAATCAATAGCCGTTGGAGGTAGCGACAACTGCTGTGAAAATGAGCGAAATCGGCTGAAAGCCACGCTTTTTTTTTTTACCCAGCTGTACTTGTACACAGGGTATTATAACTTTGTTTGGGTAAGGGTTGGTTGTACAGGTATAAGGGAATCGAGATAGATATAGACTTCCACATAGCAAAAGGACTAGGATCGAAAAAAAATTTTATTGAGCCATGTCCGTCGGTTTGTCCGTTAACACGATAACTTGGGCAAATATCAAAATGACCAGGATCGAAAAAAAATTTTATTGAGCCATGTCGGTCGGTCTGTCCGTTAACACGATAACTTGAGCAAATATCAAAATGACCAGGATCGAAAAAAATTTTATTGAGCCAGGTCCGTCGGTCTGTCCGTAAACACGATAACTTGAGCAAATATTGAGATATATTCACCAAATTCGGTATGCGGGCTTTTCCTGTATCGAAAAATTGAAAATAGGAGTTAATTCGAAAACGAATACCACTAAATTAATGAAATTTGGTAGCTGGATTGATTTTATAACGCAAAACATAAGTTCAGTAAAATTTTGAAATATGGGGGTGGCAACGCCCACATTTAGAAGAAGCAAATTCAGAAGTTTACCAAGCGGTAAATCAATAGCCGTTGGAGGTAGCGACAACTGCTGTGAAAATGAGCGAAATCGGCTGGAAGCCACACTTTCTTTTTTTACCCAGCTGTACTTGTACACAGGGTATTATAACTTTGTTTGGGTAACGGTTGGTTGCACAAGTAGGAAGGGATCGAGATAGATATATCAAAATGACCAGGACCGAAAAAAAAATTTATTGAGCCATGTCCGTCAGCCTGTCCCTTAACACGATAACTTGAGCAAATATTGAGATATCTTCACCAAATTTGGTATGCGGGCTTATTTAGACTCAGAATAGATTGGTATTGAAAATGAGAGAAATCGGACCATAACCACGCCCCCTTTTCCTATATCGAAAATATTCAAAAATTTAAAAATTAGATAATTCGAAAACGAATACCACTAAATTAATGAAATTTATTAGGTGGGTTGACTTTATAACGCAAAACACAGTTCAGTAAAATTGTGGAATATGGGTGTGGCAACGCCCACGTTTAGAACAAGCTGTAAATCAATAGCCGTCTAAGATGTAACATTGAAATTTGGCATAGAAACTTTTATCATAGCGACAACTCTTTGCTGTGAAAAAGAGCGAAATCGGCTGGAAGCCACGCTTTCTTTTTATACCCAGCTGTACTTGTACACAGGGTATTATAGCTTTGTTTGGATAACGGGTGGTTGTACAGGTATAAAGAAATCGAGATAGGTATAGACTTCCATACATCAAAATGTCCCAGATCGAAACAAAATTTGATTGAGCCATGTCCGTCCGTCTGTCCGTTAACACGATAACTTGAGCAAATATTTAGATATCGTCACCATATTCGGTATGCGGGCTTATTTAGACTCAGAATAGATTGGGTGTTGAAAATGAGCGAAATCGGACGATAACCACGCCCCCTTTTCCTATATCGAAAATATCCAAAAATTTAACAATGAGATAATTCGAAAACGAATACCACTTTATAACGCAAAACACAAGTCTGCCCGGTAACACGATAACTTGAGCAAATATTTAGATATCTTCACCATTGTCGGTAAGCGGGCTTCTTTAGCCCCCTTTTCCTGTATCGAAAATATCGAAAAGTTTAAAAAATTAGATAGTTCCAAAAACGAATACCACTAATTAATCAAATTTGGTAGGTGGATTGATTTTATACCGCAAAACACAAGTTCAGTAAAATTTTGGAATATGGGTGTGGAAACGCCCACATTTAGAAGAAGCTAATTCAGAAGTTTAACAAGCTGTAAATCAATAGCCGTTGGAGATATAACATTGAAATTTGGCATAGAAATTTGTATCGTAGCGACAACTGTTTGCTGTGAAAATGAGCGAAATCGGCTGAAAGCCACGCTTTGTTTTTATACCCAGTTGTACTTGTACACAGGGTATTATAGCTTTGTTTGGATAACGGTTGGTTGTACAGGTATAAAGGAATCTAGATAGATATAGACTTACATATATTAAAATGTCCAGGATCGAAAAAAATTTGACTGAGCCATGTCCGTCCGTCTGCCCGTTAACACGATAACTTGAGCAAATATTTAGATATCGTCACCATATTCGGTATGCGGGCTTATTTAGACTCAGAATAGATTGGGTGTTGAAAATGAGCGAAATCGGACGATAACCACGCCCCCTTTTCCTATATCGAAAATATCCAAAAATTTAACAATGAGATAATTCGAAAACGAATACCACTTTATAACGCAAAACACAAGTCTGCCCGTTAACACGATAACTTGAGCAAATATTTAGATATCTTCACCATTGTCGGTAAGCGGGCTTCTTTAGCCCCCTTTTCCTGTATCGAAAATATCGAAAAGTTTAAAAAATTAGATAGTTCCAAAAACGAATACCACTAATTAATCAAATTTGGTAGGTGGATTGATTTTATACCGCAAAACACAAGTTCAGTAAAATTTTGGAATATGGGTGTGGAAACGCCCACATTCAGAAGAAGCTAATTCAGAAGTTTAACACGCTGTAAATCAATAGCCGTTGGAGATATAACATTGAAATTTGGCATAGAAATTTGTATCGTCGCGACAACTGTTTGCTGTGAAAATGAGCGAAATCGGCTGAAAGCCACGCTTTCTTTTTTTACCCAGCTGTACTTGTACACAGGGTATTATAACTTTGTTTGGATAACGGTTGGTTGTACATGTATAAAGGGATCGAGATAGATATAGACTTCCATATATCAAAATGACCAGGGTCGAAAAAAAATTTGATTGAGCCATGTCCGTCGGTCTGTCGGTCTGTCCGTCTGTCCGTTAACACCATAACTTGAGCAAATATTGAGATATCTTCACCAAATTCGGTATGCGGGCTTATTTAGACTCAGAATAGATTGGTATTGAAAATGAGAGAAATCGGACGATAACCACGCCCCCTTTTCCTCTATCGAAAAATTGAAAATAGGAGATAATTCGAAAACGAATACCACTAAATTAATGAAATTTGGTATGTGGATTGATTTTATAACGCAAAACATAAGTTCAGTAAAATTTTGGAATATGGGGGTGGCAACGCCTACATTTAGAAGAAGCAAATTCAGAAGTTTAACAAGCGGTAAATCAATAGCCGTAGGAGATATAACATTGCAATTTGGCATAGACATTTTTTTCGTAGCGACAACTGCTGTGAAAATGAGCGAAATCGTCTGCAAGCCACGCTTTCTTTTTGTTGAAGACATGAGTCATAATCTCATCGAGTTCGATAATAAGATTCGTTTTAGACCAAAAAATCGTAAAAGAGAAACGAATATACTGTGAAATGAATTAATATGAAGTTTTAATACTTACCTTTTAATACCTTTTTATACTTACCCTTTTAATACTTAAGTACTATCTATACTTACCTATGATCATAATTACCTTTATATGCATATGAATTACTTACCTTAAAATACTTACCTTGCTTACCCTTTTGAATTACCGTGTATACTTACCTGTTTTGAAGTACCCTGTAAATAAGGAAAAAATAATTACTGTTTACTGTTTACCTACAACTTATACATATATATATATGTTCTCTCTAAAAGAAGTGATCTGTCCAGTGGATTGCGCTGGACCGTTTTAAGTTTTTTAGTTTTTCGCTTACCACCGTACTTACCGCATGTAAACTAATTCGCTGCTTGGGAAAATTAAATTTAATAAAGTTGAGTTTATATTTTGTAACAAAATTTTATCGCGTCCGTTTATTTCTTCCGGAGTGAGTAGTGGCCGATCCCCCGATAAGTAGTGATTTTTATACATGGTCCTTTGGTACCAACAGTGAAATGTGACTAGTGACCTAAAAAAGAAAATAAGTAAAAAAAAAAACACATAAAATTTAAACAATTACACAAAACCAATATACGCGACGCGCAAAAATTAAATTCTGTGCAAAGTGCTAAAAAGAACAAAAACACAATTATAAACATTACAAAAAAAATAAAAATATTCCTAAATTATATTCAAAACCATAAAATATAAATTGTATGTGAAAAATATAAAAATACATACATACATATATGTATACACAAAATACATACCCTAAAGTGAGTGCGGTGAAGTAAACAAATCAAACGGGATACCCAAGGCAAATTAACGAAGGCAAAGGTACAGTGGCTAAGTGCTGAAAAGAAACGGTGGAAAATAAAAGTGAACAAAACCAAAATATCAGTACAAAGAGAAAAAAAATCAAAGAATTTATATAAAAGGTTATTGGAAAGGAAAATCTATTTAAAAAATACAATTTGTAATAAAAATTATATAGAATAAAAGAAAATTGCAAAATATTAAAAATACATGCGAAAGTGCAGTGGAAAGAAAAGAACGGTAGAAAACAAAGTACAGTGACGCTCAAAAAAAGAGAAACAAATATAAATAAAAGATAAATATAGTGGTAAAAAGTTGCCGAAAAATTAAAGTGGGTTGGAAGGCGCAGCCACAAAGTTTTTATATTTTTAACCACAAGCAGTAGACCTGCAAAAGTGGTACCCGGCAAGACAACAACAACAAAGAAGAGAAGAAAAGTAGCAGCAGCAAACCAACGCATCAAAGGGCACCGGGCAGCAACAATAACAATTCCAGTACAAAGCAGGTGGTAGGAAAAAGATGCCAAAGTAAGTACACCTTGCACAAAAATACACGCATATATAAGTGCAGCGGAATTCCTCAAACCCAATAATTAGATGAACTCATCCAAGCTACGGTAAAATTGACAGGTTCTTGGAAAGAATCCGCACGAAACACCGTTCTCGCAAATCTCTCTCCCTCAATAAAATTCCGCTAAGCTCTGCTTATATATACATATATTTGCTAATATTCTCAATTTGTGTATTTTATATAATATATCCTACATATGCACCACATACATAAATACCCACCCGTTATAAAATATTTGCCGGTACCATCCACGGAATTTTCCCCTTAACATAAAGTTACTACATAAAACCACAAAGGAAAGTCCACAATCTACATACGTACATATGTAAATGCATTCGCCCCAAATTCCAAGTCAATAACCGCATTATTGACTCCGCCTTTGTTAACTCTACTTATTATAGCTCCATTTAATTTGCGAATTTAACTCCACCCACCGCTACTTATTTCTCCTTACGCAAACAAAGCCACTAGCTCAAAAATTGTTGCCCATATTTATTGCTGCACTTTATAATTACTGTACTCTTATGCGCTGAGACAGTACAGTGCAGGGCAAAGAAATAACACTATCCCCAAATACAGTGTGCGAAAGAAAATTAGCTACGAAATTTTAAATTCACAATTCTCATAAAAAATCAAATCAAGGTAAACTTGTACCCACAATGGCTGAAGATAAGCAAGAGAAGATCCAATCCCTTCAAACTCAGCAAGGCCCAAGGACAAGGTCGAAATCCCAAGCCGAGGAAGAAGAGAGTACATATATGCAAAAAAAATTTATGTACGAAATCTCAAGGTTCGACAAATTCTGTGAGAAATGGTGGGGTATACCCGACACGGACCACACTGAAGCCGGACTCAAAACGTATATGGAACAACTGTCAAAGCACATATCTCTTATAGATGCAGCAAATGAAGCAGTGCAAATGAACGCCGACGAAAGAACGAAAGCAGCATGCAGCACAACCTATGAAGATGCCAGTGACAACGGGCTCAACACCAAACTTCGAATCAACGAGCTCCTCAGCAACCTCCAGCTAAGCTCGGAAGCCGCCAACAGTCACTCTTCCAGTATGAGGGTAACCGCAATCCATCCCGAATCAAATAACTATCTCAAGGTACCTGCTTGTGACACAGAGGTCTTCTATGGAGGATATGAAGACTGGCCATCATTTAGAGACATGTTCACAGCAGTGTACATCAGTCATCCCAAACTCTCCCCTGCCCAAAAACTTTACCATTTGAGGCAAAAAACCCGAGGAAAGGCAGCCCTTCTGATTAAAAATTACCCACTTAATGACGAAAGTTTTGAGCTCGCGTGGAATGCACTAAAGTGTCGATATGAAAATCGAAGAATTCTCGTCGATAACCAACTAAAGTCCCTTTTCAACATTCAACCCGTGACTAGTGAAAATGGTGAACGCATACAATATGTGCAAACCACGATAAATAATTGCCTCTCAACCCTTAAAGCTAACGGTGTTTCCACGGATAATTGGGACCCGATGCTAGTATACCTCTGCTCGTCCAAACTCCCAGACGAAACTCTAGCGTTATGGGAGCAATCACTCAACTCCCGCAAGGAACTTCCTCTGTGGTCCGAATTGGACCAGTTCCTGACTACTCGGTATGAGGTAGTTGAACGCCTTACCACATATAGGCCGAACAAACCCAAGCCTAATCAACCAAATTTCACCCCACGTTCTTCTACTCCTTTTAATAGCTCATTCCACTCAAGGAACAAGACACACTCATTGCACACTGACCCAAAAAGGCAGGCCTCGTGCAAATTATGCAACAGCAATCACTCGCTGATGAATTGCGTCAAATTTAAAGAGCTCTCAGTACAAGATAAAAATAAATTTGTAAGGGAAAATAAATATTGCCAGAACTGTTTGGCATACTCCCACTCAGAAAGACAATGCGGCAGCAGCTTTACTTGCGTTTACTGCCAAAAGCGACACCACTCCCTCCTACATTACTCAGCCAACAACCAAACGCAAAATAATTCGAAACCCAAAAAAAATTTCGCCTCATCTCACGTGACCATCGATGAAGAAAAGCCCTGTACCTCACAACAGGCTGCATTGATGAGCTCGGAGAAAACAACTCAAGATAGCACGGAGAATGTACTCTCACACTTCGCTAGTAGCAGAGAGCGAACCTTGCTCCCAACAGCAAACATTCCCGTGTTACACAAAGGAGAAACCTTTAATATTCGTGCTCTTCTAGACCAAGGATCCCAAAAAACTTTTGTAACCTCTAGAATACAAAAGCTACTTGGTCTACCCGTTCAAAATACCAATTACGAAATATTGGGAATGGGCGGACGAACAGTCCAGAAGGCAGATAAGGTGTGCTCAATCACCATATGTTCTCCAGATCTCAACATTAAAATCGCAACTAATGCGATCATACTCCCTCAACTGACGCAATTCTTGCCAACGTTTAAGGTAGCTTATATAGACCTCAAAGAGTACTCAACACTCTGTCTAGCAGACCCCAACTGCTTCGCACCTGCCAAGATAGATATGGTAATAGGTAGCGACATACTCCCTCAAATCCTGATTCCGGGCCTAAAAACCAATGTAGCAGGAAGTTTAGTAGCCCAGAACACAATCTTCGGGTGGATATTAAGCGGGCCACTTAAGGAACAGATCTCAACATTCTCAACTCAAGTAGTTGAAATTCAAAAGGATTCCCTTGAAGACCTACTCAAAAGGTTTTGGGAACAAGAAGAAGTGCCATCGGCTTCCTCTCTCAAAGACGATGATCTAATATGCGAAGAGCTCTACAAAGGTACCACATTCCGAAGGAATGATGGCCGCTTCGTAGTAAGACTCCCATTTAAAGACTCTTTTCCCAACTCAATAGCTTTAGGGCACTCTAGACCCTCTGCTCAGCAACAGTATCTCAGCATAGAACGAAGCATTGAGAAAAAACCAGAGCTCCGAACGACCTACTCTAACGTCTTAGCGGAATACTTAACCCTAGACCATATGGAGCCCACAACCCCTCGGGAAATTATACGTGATGGAAAGTATTTCTCGTTTTACTTACCACATCACGCCGTTCTCAAACCCGATAGTAAAACTACTAAAGTCCGAGTAGTTTTCAACGCATCAAAACGATCTCACTCCGGCATCTCACTCAACGACGTGCTTCATACAGGTCCCGTTTTACAAAATGATTTAATGGTCGTTATACTCAACTGGCGACTCTACAAATATGTATTTAACGGCGACATTGAAAAAATGTATCGGCAAATATACGTCCACAAGGAAGATCAAGACTTCCAACGAATACTCTTTCGTCAATCCCCTCAAGGCCAAGTAGAAGATTTTAAATTAAAAACAGTAACCTTCGGTGTTAACTGTGCACCCTACTTGGCAATTCGCACCCTGCAGCAGCTCGCAGACGACTGCAAAGCTGAACTCCCCCTCGCTACCAACGTTCTCCTGCGAGAAACCTACGTGGATGACATTCTCTCAGGCGGACATAACCTACAGTCCATTCGCGAAACCATGACTCAGCTGATCGAAGCACTAAAGTCAGCAGGCTTCCCACTAAAAAAAATGACAGCGAACCACTCAGAAATATTGGAATTAATCCCCAAGTCTGATCTTCTCGATGCTGACTTTCTAAAATTCCACGACTCAAGCTCCACAAAAACTCTTGGAGTACGCTGGAACGCAATCGAAGACTCCTCCTTTTCTTATGACCCCATACCAGACGCAAACTCGGCAACCAAGCGACATTCTCTCGTCCGTCGCGAAACTTTTCGACCCGGCAGGATGGCTATCGCCTATAATGATAGTAGCAAAAACTCTCCTGCAACAGCTCTGGATGGAAGGAACGGATTGGGATGAGCACGTCAAACCCTGTTCACTTCTCAAATGGAAAGCCTTTACGGAAAATCTCTCAACAATAGGAGACATAAAAATCCCGCGTTGGGTTCAATTCACCCCCAACGAGCCCTCTCAGATACATGGTTTCTCCGACGCCTCTAAAAAGGCATATTGTGCATGTGTCTATTTAAGAGTTCAACACAGCGATACCTCTGTTTCCTCGCACTTACTAGTAGCAAAGAGCAAAGTCGCACCCCTACAAACAGTAAGCCTTCCCCGATTAGAGTTCTGCGGAGCATTACTCCTCTCAAAATTAATAAAGCACATTCGAACTTCGCTTAAACTCACAGAGAGCAACTTGACTCTGTGGACAGACTCCTCCATAGTGCTGGCTTGGCTCGAAAAGCCACCACATACATGGAAAACATATGTAGCAAACCGCATATCCCAGATACTCGACAATGTCAGTAACGCAACGTGGCGACATGTACCCAGTGGCGAAAATCCAGCTGATATGGGCACTCGCGGATGTCGGCCACAATACTTAGTCGACTGCCCTCTTTGGTGGAATGGCCCAAAGTGCCTCTCAAACTCTCCCAACTATTGGCCCAAAACCACCCCTCACAACAACTCACCTCCAGAACAAAGGCGTATCGAAGCCCTTCACATTCTCGAGAGCGAAGATGTCTTGGATCGTTTCTCTTCATTGTCGAAAGCACTTAGAGTTCTCTCTTATGTTCGCCGGTTCACCTCGAACTCAAGAAAACTCCCAATTCCCTCCACGCTTACCCTTACACACGAAGAGATACATCAAGCAAAGCTACAACTAATTGGAAAGGCTCAACAAAAATATTATGGAGAAGACATCGCGTCCCTCCAAGCGTCGAAACCACTCGATAAAAGAAGTCCGTTACTCCCACTCAACCCTTGCTTGGACGAAACGGGGATATTACGAGTACAACAAGAGTATTATATTCCCCGGCTGAAACAAAAGGTGAAAAAATGCATATTTAAGTGCAAGAAATGCACTATATACAAGCAATAAATGAGATCGCAAATGATGGCAGCTCTACCCCCCGAACGTGTAACGTACTCACTTCCATTTCACACCACCGGAGTAGATTTTGCAGGGCCTTTCCTCGTAAAGACATCCACGCTCCGACGAGCATCCTATGCCAAAGCATATGTGTGCGTCTTCGTTTACTTTTCCACCAAAGCCGTACACTTAGAAGTCTGCTCAGATCTCACCACAGAATCTTTCAAAGCAGCATTTGCTCGTTTCGCTGGCCGCCGAGGCATACCCTCTAAAATTATGTCCGACAACGGCAAAACGTTCGTAGGAGCCCAACGAAGCCTACAAAGAGAATTCTCCATATTTCTCAAGGAAACCGCAGAAGACATCGGAAATAAATATGCAGTCCACGGTCTCTCATGGCAGTTCATCCCTCCATACGCCCCTCATATGGGAGGTCTCTGGGAAGCAGCAGTGAAGAGTTTCAAAATTCACCAAAGTTGCCGGAACGGAAAAATTCACCTTTGAGGAGTTCAACACCCTCCTCATTCGCATTGAGGCAGTCCTTAATTCCAGACCACTCTCCCCACTGTCTCAAGACCCCGATGATCTGCAAGCCCTAAAACCAGGTCATTTTCTACGCGGCGCCCCTCTACTGTCAATTCCTGAAACAAACGCCGATAATCTCTCACTAGCAAATAAATGGCAACGCTTAAGGGTACTCCATCAACAATTCAGTAAACGATGGAAAACTGAATACCTGAAGGGACTCCATAAACGATGCAAATGGAAAACCCAAGAATCCAATCTACGTGAAGGAGATCTAGTCGTCATCAAAGACGATCTACTGCCTCCAAATGAAT
Source organism: Merzomyia westermanni (assembly GCA_949987695.1). Taxonomy (NCBI): domain Eukaryota; kingdom Metazoa; phylum Arthropoda; class Insecta; order Diptera; family Tephritidae; genus Merzomyia; species Merzomyia westermanni. Next base: position 80,725,711 of record OX465292.1, read on the forward strand.
GGCGACTTGGACGCATCGTAGCCCTGCATCCATCTCCGGACGACAATGTTCGCGTGGTGGACATCCGCACTCAAGCCGGGACCATTACACGTAACATAACAAAACTCTGCTTGCTACCACCTCAATAGGCCACCCCCACTTACAGTCCAATCTCTGCTCCTGACTCCATCTTGCATATCCATCACAACTCATAGCTAATAACGTTTTTCGTTTCGTTTCTTTCTCTTTCTTCTCTCTCTTTCATTCCAGCAATCACGGAAACCGAGCTTACAGCACGTGTCGTTTGTGCTGTCAGAGGCATTCGCTACGATACGGCAGAGCATTTTTGGCGATGACACCGGACGAAAGGTACGAGTCAGCGCGGGCTCATCGCTACTGCATTAATTGCCTTGCCACGTCTCACAACACTGGTGATTGCGATTCACCAGATGCCTGTAGGCGGTGTGGGCTGGCACACCACACTTTACTTCATCGCTCGTCATTTACATCCCCACGACCGGCGGATAACCACACTTCGAGGTCGTCTGGCCAGCGCAGTGCTCGCCAGCCGCAACTTGTTACTAATGTCCAATCCCGTTTGAGTAATCGATCGACGCAACACCGAGTCATACGCAGAAGTGTTCCTACCAACAATACGTTACAAAATCGCATCCGGGGTTTATTTGAGCAGGCGGTACTCAGCATACAAAGGCTGCAAGATCTGGTAGAGATCTCATCCCCGCAGGCCCGCCGGCATGTTGAAGACATGAGTCATAATCTCATCGAGTTCGATAATAAGATTCGTTTTAGACCAAAAAATCGTAAAAGAGAAACGAATATACTGTGAAATGAATTAATATGAAGTTTTAATACTTACCTTTTAATACCTTTTTATACTTACCCTTTTAATACTTAAGTACTATCTATACTTACCTATGATCATAATTACCTTTATATGCATATGAATTACTTACCTTAAAATACTTACCTTGCTTACCCTTTTGAATTACCGTGTATACTTACCTGTTTTGAAGTACCCTGTAAATAAGGAAAAAATAATTACTGTTTACTGTTTACCTACAACTTATACATATATATATATGTTCTCTCTAAAAGAAGTGATCTGTCCAGTGGATTGCGCTGGACCGTTTTAAGTTTTTTAGTTTTTCGCTTACCACCGTACTTACCGCATGTAAACTAATTCGCTGCTTGGGAAAATTAAATTTAATAAAGTTGAGTTTATATTTTGTAACAAAATTTTATCGCGTCCGTTTATTTCTTCCGGAGTGAGTAGTGGCCGATCCCCCGATAAGTAGTGATTTTTATACACTTTTTATACCCAGCTTTACTTGTACACAGGGTATTATAACTTTGTTTGGGTAAGGGTTGGTTGTACATGTATAAAGGGATCGAGATAGATATAGACTTCCATATATCAAAATGACCAGGATCGAAAAAAAATTTTATTGAGCCATGTCCGTCGGTCTGTCCGTCCGTCCGTCTGTCCGTTAACACGATAACTTGAGCAAATATTGAGATATCTTCACCAAATTCGGTATGCGGGCTTATTTAGACTCAGAATAGATTGGTATTGAAAATGAGAGAAATCGGACGATAACCACGCCCCCTTTTCCTCTATCGAAAAATTGAAAATAGGAGATAATTCGAAAACGAATACCACTAAATTAATGAAATTTGGTATGTGGATTGATTTTATAACGCAAAACATAAGTTCAGTAAAATTTTGGAATATGGGGGTGGCAACGCCTACATTTAGAAGAAGCAAATTCAGAAGTTTAACAAGCGGTAAATCAATAGCCGTTAGAGATATAACATTGAAATTTGGCATAGACATTTTTTTCGTAGCGACAACTGTTTGCTGTGAAAATAAGCGAAATTGGTTGAAAGCCACGCTTTCTTTTTATACCCAGCTGTACTTGTACACAGGGTATTATAACTTTGTTTGGGTAAGGGTTGGTTGTACATGTATAAAGGGATCGAGATAGATATGGACTTCCATATATCAAAATGACCAGGATCGAAAAAAAATTTTATTGAGCCACGATACCTTGAGAAAATATTGAGATATATTCACCATATTCGGTATGCAGGCTTCGACTCAGAATAGATTGATATTGGAAATCAGAGAAATCGGACGATAACCACGCTCCCTTTTCCCATGTCGAAAATTTGAAATATGGGATTGGCAACGCCCACATTTAGAAGAAGCAAATTCAAAAGTTTAACAAGCGGTAAATCAATAGCCGTTGGAGGTAGCGACAACTGCTGTGAAAATAAGCGAAATTGGTTGAAAGCCACGCTTTCTTTTTATACCCAGCTGTACTTGTACACAGGGTATTATAACTTTGTTTGGGTAAGGGTTGGTTGTACAGGTATAAGGGAATCGAGATAGATATAGACTTCCACATATCAAAAGGACTAGGATCGAAAAAAAATTTTATTGAGCCATGTCCGTCGGTTTGTCCGTTAACACGATAACTTGGGCAAATATCAAAATGACCAGGATCGAAAAAAAATTTTATTGAGCCATGTCCGTCGGTCTGTCCGTTAACACGATAACTTGAGCAAATATCAAAATGACCAGGATCGAAAAAAATTTTATTGAGCCAGGTCCGTCGGTCTGTCCGTAAACACGATAACTTGAGCAAATATTGAGATATATTCACCAAATTCGGTATGCGGGCTTTTCCTGTATCGAAAAATTGAAAATAGGAGTTAATTCGAAAACGAATACCACTAAATTAATGAAATTTGGTAGCTGGATTGATTTTATAACGCAAAACATAAGTTCAGTAAAATTTTGAAATATGGGGGTGGCAACGCCCACATTTAGAAGAAGCAAATTCAGAAGTTTACCAAGCGGTAAATCAATAGCCGTTGGAGGTAGCGACAACTGCTGTGAAAATGAGCGAAATCGGCTGGAAGCCACACTTTCTTTTTTTACCCAGCTGTACTTGTACACAGGGTATTATAACTTTGTTTGGGTAACGGTTGGTTGCACAAGTAGGAAGGGATCGAGATAGATATATCAAAATGACCAGGACCGAAAAAAAAATTTATTGAGCCATGTCCGTCAGCCTGTCCCTTAACACGATAACTTGAGCAAATATTGAGATATCTTCACCAAATTCGGTATGCGGGCTTATTTAGACTCAGAATAGATTGGTATTGAAAATGAAAGAAATCGGACCATAACCACGCCCCCTTTTCCTATATCGAAAATATTCAAAAATTTAAAAATTAGATAATTCGAAAACGAATACCACTAAATTAATGAAATTTATTAGGTGGGTTGACTTTATAACGCAAAACACAGTTCAGTAAAATTGTGGAATATGGGTGTGGCAACGCCCACGTTTAGAACAAGCTGTAAATCAATAGCCGTCTAAGATGTAACATTGAAATTTGGCATAGAAACTTTTTTCATAGCGACAACTCTTTGCTGTGAAAAAGAGCGAAATCGGCCTTTTCCTATATCGAAAATATCCAAAAATTTAACAATGAGATAATTCGAAAACGAATACCACTTTATAACGCAAAACACAAGTCTGCCCGTTAACACGATAACTTGAGCAAATATTTAGATATCTTCACCATTGTCGGTAAGCGGGCTTCTTTAGCCCCCTTTTCCTGTATCGAAAATATCGAAAAGTTTAAAAAATTAGATAGTTCCAAAAACGAATACCACTAATTAATCAAATTTGGTAGGTGGATTGATTTTATACTGCAAAACACAAGTTCAGTAAAATTTTGGAATATGGGTGTGGAAACGCCCACATTTAGAAGAAGCTAATTCAGAAGTTTAACAAGCTGTAAATCAATAGCCGTTGGAGATATAACATTGAAATTTGGCATAGAAATTTGTATCGTAGCGACAACTGTTTGCTGTGAAAATGAGCGAAATCGGCTGAAAGCCACGCTTTCTTTTTTTACCCAGCTGTACTTGTACACAGGGTATTATAACTTTGTTTGGGTAACGGTTGGTTGCACAAGTAGGAAGGGATCGAGATAGATATATCAAAATGACCAGGACCGAAAAAAAAATTTATTGAGCCATGTCCGTCAGCCTGTCCCTTAACACGATAACTTGAGCAAATATTGAGATATCTTCACCAAATTCGGTATGCGGGCTTATTTAGACCCTTTAGATAATAACCACGCCCCCTATTCCCATATCGAAAATATCGAAAAATTGAAAAAATTTGATAATTCGAAAACGAATACCACTAAATTAATGAAATTTATTAGGTGGGTTGACTATATAAAGCAAAACACAAGTTCAGTAAAGTTTTGGAATATGGGTGTGGCAACGCCCACATTTAGAAGAAGCAAATTCAGAAGTTTAGCAAGCTGTAAACCAATAGCCGTTAGAGATATAACATTGAAATTTGGCATTTTTTTCGTAGCGACAACTGTTTGCTCCTAAGTTTGAAGAGAAAGTGTATTTAGGAATGGTGAGCGTACTATTGTGACATTGGAGTATAACCGTGACAAAGTATAAAGCAAATCGATTGAAAACCACACTTACTTTCAAATGTCTATCCCATAACATATTGCTTATGTTTTTGACTTTGTATGATATTTTACTTTAAGCATTCTAGGGTCCAAATTTAGGTCAATATCCCCAAACCTAAGTGGGGTTTTGGAATAATTACCCTCCCATATTGATACCGTTTGATTGATCCTAACTTTATCACTGCGATGTTTATTAAATCTTATTATAAAAGTAAACTTTTGATATTTTGTAATCAGTAGTACATAGTTTTTTCCCCAGTATATATCAATTTAAGCTCTAATTTTGATTAATAAGTTTATATGTATTTACTTAAAACTAAGGCTTCTACTATTTGCATAAACTAATAATGGTGATAATATAATAATTCTTAAGATTTAGATAAATATGTACTTGATTAGTTACAGTTTATCAAATAGTATATAAATATCTTAATCTCCCTTAGTTTCATAACCTCTTCAATCCCGCACCGAAAATAGGTTTGAAAAATAATTTTTTATGACTTATTTTTAATAACTGGTGTCTTAAGAGTTTATTTCAAACAAAACTTTTATTTTTTATAAATTTTTTTTAATACTAAAACACAGGTTTTCGAAAATTTTAATTTTTAATATAACTGCAAACAAAATATTCTTATGTAATTCAAAGAAAAAGCTAATTCAACGTTTTTTTATTAAAAATAAATAAATATATATTAAAAAAAGTAAAAGTGTTTATGTGTACACAAAAAAAATATTGACTCACTTGTGACAAAATATGATCCAATCTTGCATATTTCAGTTCATTTGAAAATATCGTATGAAATGAAAGCGACAGAAGAAGTAAGGAGAGAAACTAAAATTGCAGAAAAGCGAGCGAATACGAGTATGTTCCCAATAAATTGTTACATGAGAGAAAAATAATGAAACATTGACAGTTATTCCACAAAGAAAACTTTTGTCCACATATGTGGACCTTATACCCCAAGAGGATAAAAAGAGGCGCAAATGCTATCGTGGTAGCTATATACTGTTTCATAGGTTATAGCCTTAATATTGACACTACATTTAAAAATGCCCAGTCAATTTGGGTACCAGCAAGCGTGGTGAAATATTGGGGGTCTAGCAGTGAAATGAAATTATAATATCTAAGCAGATGCTTGATTCTATTATTCCTAGACTTAAGACATAGATTAAAGTCACCCAAAATTAAGACATTTTTTCACGCAGATCTGTAGTAAGAATTTCTCGCAGCTCTGATTCAAGATGCCTGATGGGGAATGTGGAATTCCTATAAAGCACCAATATGTAATAATCTTTGCATTTGAATATAACGATTTCTAAAACCTTGCGACCAGAAAAAAATTTTTTTCAACTTCGGTGCTGTCTATCCGTAAAGCATTTAGTGAAATAAACCCAGAAATTTCAAAATGCTCATATGGATAACTCCATGTCTAGTAGCTCGACTGCAGGCTACATACAAAGATGATCTTGGCATTCTAGGTCGGGTGTGAAAAACCACTTGGTGAATGGTTATTTCCTCAACAGGAACAATTGGAAACTGGTTTCTTTCAATTGTTATCTGCTCATTTCTCTTATATTAAAAGGCCCTAACAGTCTTCTCAATGGGTGTCCACGAAGGTTCGTTAGGATGGGTATTTTTCGATCTAGCCATCAAACCAAAAGAAGGTTTTAAAAATTTCATCCACAGTGTTATTGGAACCGATGAATCTAAATTTATCTGCATAAGCTGGCCAGTTGCACCATTTACGAAACTGTCCCCTGTGTTGATATTCACGGTCATCATATATTTGGCCGTGGTTTTTAGCGTAAAGCTATACGTAAGACCCTGAGTTTCCGAATTTTTGAATAGTCTGACCCGTTCTAAGATATTCGCATTTCGGACACTAACGCCAATTCCTTTAACCACGTCTTTCGCAATTGAGAAAACTGCTGTAGAAGGAATTTGACTCAGTTTAAAGGCATTATAGTTGTCAGATTCCTCGTTTGACCAAAATAAGTAAATAGCTTCGTCGGGAACCTGGTCAGAGTTACCGACTCTATTTGCAATCATATTATTCAACGCAATAGCAAACGGCTGATTCCCACTCTGTCTCATTATTTTATTCAATTCATAATATTTAAAGAGCTCCCATAATGGCGAGCCGACTAAAATGCTGTAAGCATCGCTTGGATTCGGTGAAAAAACCCATCTATCACCTACAGGAGACAATTGTTTTAAGTCGCCAAAAGCAATAACAGGTATACCACCAAATGGAATATTATTCTTGAAAAATGCTTTAGTCTGGAGCCGATATAACTAAACATTCGAGCGCCAACCATTGAAATTTCATCTATAATTATCAACTTTAAATCACATAATCTAGTATAGATTGAGTTAACAATATCGTTGCTAAGCGGCCGTAATTCCTCATTGAACTGATTCACAGGTAATGAAAATATAGAATGCAGTGTCAAACCGCCTATCACAAATGCTGCTTTTCCCGTAGGAGCACAAAGAAGTATCTTCAGAGTGGTTAGATTTGATCCAGGTATGCAATTAAAACGGTAATTGAGAGTTCGATATATTGATGATATTAGGCGGCTTTTTCCAACGCCAGCCCCGTGCTAAACTAAATCAATGAGCCTAAGAGTGCCATTGAAGTCATTCTCATCGATTTCGGGATCACTATCACTAAAGTGTAATAAATGTATGTCAGGGTTTATTTGGGGAAGCGCCAGTACCCTGAACTCATTGTCAACAATATCTTGTATATCTATTTCAACTGGTATGAAAATTTCCTCATCCTTTAATCTGTTTTCGAGCTCCCTCTGTTCAAACACGTCATATTTTTTCGATGCTCATTATTATTATCTATAATATCCCGTTGTTCATCCCGCCACGGTTGGTAGACCATTGCCATTTCTCTGAAATAATCATCCCTAGCCGTGTCTGGACTAAACCTTCTTGACCAAACTGCACACGGTTTGGTAACTTTCTTTACATAACCACTATCTTCCCTCAATGGAATTGCTACTCCCCCAGCTAAAGAATTGTCGCCTTTATATCTTCTTCATTATCGGAGTAACCTTGTGCCGTTCTAGCTGATTTTACAAAAATAAACAAAGCTACAAAATCAACTAGACAAACATTATCAAAAAGGGTAGGCCTTTCGGTATAATGCTTTAACAAACCCGCCACAAAAATATCGGTAGAACCTTCTGCAAGATTCTGAAGTTGTGCTCTAGGTTTTACCATCCGCACTCGTTCTTCAGGACGAGAGGTATTAATATATATTTCTGCATTGCTAGCTTTCGAAAGATGAAGACCAATGCAGCAATAAACTGCCTTTTGGGCGAAAATTTCTGTTCCGGAAATAAATGTATGGCCTACATGCTGAAGTTTCTGCTTGACTGTGTAGTTTCCAGTATTAACTTCTACTGTTGCCTCATTTATTATGTAGGAACAGCAAGCATATGCATCCAATATGAATTGAATATCCATGTTGGCTCCTCTATGTAGTTCTAAGATAACCGGGTTATAAGCATTAATTGAGCGGTCTTGAAACTTCCTTTTAAGAAAAACCTTAGGTTTCATTAAACTAAATCTGAGAGGAAGTAAATATACATCGAATGACAAATTCATTCTCGTATCAGAGAGAAAAGCTTCAAAATCATTTAAACAGGAAATATCAGAAGAAGTTAAATTAGAATTTAAAAGATTTTGAATCTTTGAGTAGTTTTCTTTATGTGTTTCTAAATTTTCTATGTCATCTGGAAGTGGTAATAAGATTTGGGTAGAAGGCAGGGGTGGATATGGTAAACCAAATCGGCAAACTTGCTGTACTCTTATTTCTCTGGTACAGGATCGGCTATGGTTATGTCTTTGGTACTCAATGAAATTTTCTAAATGACTTATGGATCCATCTGTAGAGACATATTTGTCAATGAAACTAATAGCATTCGGAAAAGATTCAGGTTCGCTAAGATCGATCTTAAGAGCATTCTTCAGCCAACACATGCCAAGCACGTGAGGTGAGCCCCTTTGTTGGAATTCAATCCGCCAGTAAAAATTCTGAACAAAATTCTCGCCGAAAATACCTCCATTTTCTTTAAAAAGCTTAAGCAACTGACGATAACGATAGTCAACATATCTAGCGCATGTGACTAGACCTGAGCGAATTAGACGACATCGTTCTTGTGTAGATAAATTATTGGCCTCCTCTTCAGAAATAGTTCTTGAGTCCACAGTTTTAGCCAAAATAACCAGTAATTCGATCCAATGAGATTCAGCGGCAGACAACGGTATAAAAAAGGTTGGCGGATCATGGCAATTGCCTTTTTTCTCTGCTTCCCAGTGAGCTGGGGAAGATCTAACACCTTTAAGAACTCTATATCCATCGTCATGCTGGATAAAATTCTGAACAATATTTTAGTTTAAAATATTTTGGGCCGTAACTCGATTGCTTCCAGAAAACTTTCGCAGACAAATCTATGTACTATTCTTAATCTGAAGCAGTTCTGACTTCTTGTAATTATAAAGAAGCTTAGGAATAGAACAATCTTGCTGTATGTCTCTGTACAAGTTCACTTCTGCCCATTATAAATACTTGCAAATGAAAGTTCTTCAGAGTTGTTTTATTGAATGATATCCAGGGGTCTTTGGCCTTCACCTGGTGCAATTATCAAAGGACTTATGTCCATATTTTCTACTGGAACATTATCGAGAAGAGTCTCAAGCCCACCTGGGTTTATTTCTTCAATCTCAGATTCTAAGGGGGTATTATTCTTTGCTGGGCAAACTTTGAAGCACGGGTACATCTTCAATAGATGCAATAAATGGAATTTCTTCATTATCACCAAAACCTGCAACCCACTCTTCGTTAATATATATATTGTGCTCTTGATATAATGGAGTATTCACTAAATATCGAAAGGCTTCCATAATTTTCGCAGGACGTATGGTATCGGTCATATAGTCGTGATTATACTAAATACGTCTTCTTAAATGGATTTGAATTAAGTGCGCTTGATCGAATGATCTTGGGAGGGAAGTAACAATTTCGCTAACTGAAATGGGAATGTTAACAACTGCCCCCTTAAGGAGCTCTGACCTTGGTATCCCAAAGGACGAATAGTCATAAATGGTAATCTTGACATTATTAGGCGTTCCTCTAAATGCGTAAGATCTTTCAGGCATTCTGGTAGCTCAGGAAAACCTAAACCATTAGCCAAGCATATCTTTGGAAGGGTGTTCCTTTTAATTGCGTTTCGGCAAGTAGCATATAATTTATAGCTATCATCTTCAATTGGAAATTTATTGGATAAATAAAAGGCAGATGCAACATCTGGATGACTTTGGGAAATTATATTAAAATTTGACGTCTGTTGGTCCCTTCTTAATATTCCTAAAATATGTTTGTCCAAAATCTGCCAATCCTATTTCTTTAGTATATCTTCGTTCTCCCGACCCTCATTTTCTCTCATTGAGCGATTTCAAATCCCCCTGCCTTTCATTTTGTCTATTTTGTAAATTTTCTCTATGACGACGTACTCGGAATTGACTTTGATGTCTTCGTCTAGAGCTTTCTATCTCGGTGCCTATTCCCTGGATTTCTGCGGCGTAATCGGTGCTCACAAGTATTTCTCTTTTGCTCTATAGAGCGAATTTCAGAGATTTCGCGACGGACTCCATGTTGCTGTGAATTGATTATTCGCTCAGCTGAGCAAAAATTTCTGCATTTCCACTGCGAGATCTACGTTCGGCAGTATTTCTAATTTGCTCTAAAGAGCGAGTTTCTAAATTTTCGGGACGGACTCTACGCATAAATGTGTCCCTTTTGCGCTCAGTAGAGTGTATTTTGGAATTTTCGCGACGAATTCTGCGGTCTAATGTATTTTAGGTTTGTGCAAGTGCTCTATATTCTTCCTCTCCACGAAGTACGTGAATTTCTCTCCTAGCTGCGACGCGTCTAAGATTACCAGATTTTCTACTTAGCCTAGGCATGGTTTATGAACTATATGTATATATGGCTACAGGTAACTTAATGTGAAATGTATGTATATGAAATATTTATCAATTTTGTTTTACTTTATTCAAACTTTTGGGGATTTTCTGGTGATGGTGGTAATTGGGGCCTTCCTTCGTTTGCACTGTAAGCTTTTCTGATGGACTTCGCTTATTTCAAACTACTTCCACACAATTTTGATAATAACGCGAACACAAATCACTCCTTTAATAAATGTTTTTCTTCGAACTTTTTTGTAACGTTTTAAAAAAACGCGTTTGAATTTTGAGCACAAAAAAATAACACTAATCACTCTCTTTAAATAATTAGTCTTTAGTTTATGTTTTATAAGCAATTAATATTCCGCTTTAGCACTCTTTTAATTTACATATATATTTATTAAAACTTTTTTTGGTTTTTTTTAACGTTTTGCAAAAAAAAAACCCTTTGAATTATTAAGCGACCAAACAATAGTAAACTAAAATTTTACTTTTTACTCAAAATATTGGGTCGCTCGTGAAACCTTTCAGTATAGATATTTAACAGGACAATGGTTACCAAAAATTAAAATTCTTCAGTTAACAAAAGCCCAAATTATTTCCTACTTGCTACTATGTAACATACAGTACTATTGCTGCGATGCGTTTTTGGTTATTGCATAGACAGGTAAAAACAACCCTTAGTGTGCAATAATCTTTTTAGTACAATAGCACTTGCGTGTTTATGTTTATTTTTCTGTTATATCTTTATTTTAAAATAAACAGTTTATGTAGGAAAATCCCCATATCTGAAGGAAAACTGCGTTATTACCCGCTCAAGGTCATTAGCGTTAGCCTCTGTATCCTTTTTGCTTGTTTTAAACGAAAATGAGTCCATGATAGAACCATATACATATGTATTATTGCGCAGCCTTTTAACACCATTAACCACACACAACAAACAATAACAGCGTTTCAAGTGCACAGCTGGGTATGCAATGTTCGGTTTCACCCGAACTTAGACTTCCTTACTTGTTATTGTTGAGCCGATATGTTTCGTACAAACGAATATTTTATTCCGACCGAAAAATTTTCTTTACATGACAGACTTATAAGAAAAACTATTTTGATTAAAACTATAATAATTGAAACAAGTATTTTGTGTTGCAGGTATTTTCAACACTCCTCCTCAACACAATTTCTATAATAACATTAGAAGAAAATTATCCTAGTCCTAAAAGTTTTACAAATTTTTAATTTTTACATTTTTCTAAATTTTTAGTTAAAATATCAGCAATCATATCATAAGTGGGTAAATATTGTATTGTTATTTGATTACTATTTAAAACTTCTCGTATATGATGATACTTTACATCGATATGTTTACTACGTGCATGATATACAGGATTCTTTACTAATTGTTGTGCGCTAAGGTTGTCACAATAAATTTTAACTGGATCATTGTTGTTATTGATGGCAATTTCTTGCATAAGTTTTCTTAAATATACGGCTTCTCTACATATTTTGCTTTTAATGCAAGTACGACATTCAATATCTTGTGGTACAGTAATACCTTTCATACCATGCACTAAATTTTTATTTGACAATTCTTGCAAACTTTTAAAATTTAAATGACCATACCTGTGATGCCAATTCAATACCTCGTTAGCGTTGGAATAGAAACAGATGTTTGCCGATGTTTTTCCAAAAATGTATAAGTTGTTGTGTCTGCGTGCTTTCAGGTAAATTTTACCTGCACCGTTTTTGATAACGCAAAATTTATTGTCGAACGTAATTTTGCAGCCTACGCTTGATGCCCTTCCAACGGATATGAAGTTTGATTGGAGATCAGGAACATACAGCACATTTCTCATGATGACTTCCTCATTTCTATACCGCAAAATCACTGTTCCAATGCCTTGTGCTTCGATGAAATTATTACCCGCTAAACTGACCTTTTCCTTGTGATCGTTGAACTGTGTGAACAGCGTGCGCTCACAACACATGTGAGATGTCGCTCCGCTGTCTATGCACCATGTCGATCGGTTGAATCCATCCACTCCTGATGCTGAGAGTACACTTCCAATTGCGTTCTGGGTTTTTTGACCATGATTTTTGCTCTGCGCGGCAAAATGTCCTCTATTTCCACACTTGTAGCATTTAACATTAGATGATTTTGTTGAATAATTAGTATGATTTTCTTTTTGATTACTTTCGCTACTCCTATTTGTCCTCGTATTATTTTTATTATTTGTCCTTGCCAAAAACGCCTGTTGATTGTTGCTATTTTCCGTCTTTTCGCCTTTCTCCTGACGACGATCTCCTTCCTCAAGTAATTTTGTTTTCAATGCGCTTAGTGATGGTGAATTGTCGCATTCCTCAATTGCAACCACGAAATTTTCATACGACTGCGGTAAACTTGATAACAGAATAATTACCAACATCTCCTCTGGTACCATTACATCAATTTCAGCCATTTTTTCAATGATGTCGGAGAACTCTCTTAGATGCTCGGAAATGTTATCACTCTCATTCCAACTACTATACAGCAATTTTTTAAAAAGCGCAATCTTTCGACCTGGTCCTCTGGGCTGATAGATTTCCTGTAATTTCTTCCACGCCTCCAATGAAGTCTTGCAATGTCGGATATGATTTAAAAAAAAAAAAAAAAAACCGTTCCTTATGCATCCAACACAAATTCAAAAGACCTTCTAGATTTAATACATACGGATGTGTGTGGTCCAATTAATAAAACGTCAATTGGTGGTTCAAAGTATTTTGTTACTTTTATCGATGACAAGTCAAGATATATATTTGTATTTTTTCTGAAAACGAAGGACGAGGTATTTCAGAAGTTTAAAAAATTTAAAGCTTTGGTGGTATGCCAAACTGGTAAAAAGATAAAGGCCATAGGTAGCGACAACGGGCGTGAATTTATAAATCGTGATTTTGATAATTATTTAAATATGCATGGAATTAAGCGACAGCTTATCGTTCCATATACACCGCAGCAAAATGGGGTAGCGGAGCGTGCAAACCGTACTCTGGTTGAAATGGCGCGATGTACTTCACGCAAAAATGGATGAAAGTTTTTGGGCTGAAGCAATTTCAACTGTTGCATTTCTGCGTAATAGATCTCCAACAAAAATATTAATAAATAGAACTCCATACGAAGCTTGGTTTAAAAGAAAGCCGACAGTTAATTTTTTAAGGGTATTCGGTTCTTTAGCTATTGCTCTTGATAAGAAGGAGAATTATAAGTTTCGTCCCAAAGGTAGAGAATATTTGTTGGTAGGATATTCAGAAAATGCCAAAGCATATCGGTTGTTCGATCCTGCAACACGTAACTTTATAATAAACAGAGACGTAGTATTCATTGAAAATTCTCTCGAAACTAAAGATGTCAGTGATACAGTAGATGTGAACGAGTAAATACTTACGACTAATTATAACGGCACGTTAGTGGAAACAGAGGAATCAGAGAATCTTGCTGGAGGAGGAGAACAAATTGATACAAGCAATATTTCAATAGCAAAAGAAAATCAAGTTGAAGAAAATGATGAAGCTATTAGAATAGGTAGAGGAAGGCCAAAAATAGTTCGAACTGGCAGGGTTGGTCGTCCTAAAAAAGAGTATAATATACTGAATTTTATAAATAATATAAAAATCCCTGAAAGCGTTGAAGAAGCATTGTCAAGCGAGCGTTCTGAAGAATGGCAGAGGGCCATGCAAGGAGAGTATAATTCTTTGATTGCCAATAACACGTGGACTTTAGAAGATTTACCTCCATCGCAAAGGGTTGTCGGATGTAAATGGAGGTTAGTGGCAAAGGGTTGTAGTCAGCGTTATGGCGTAAACTATCAAGAAACCTTTTCACCAGTGGTACTTTATGAAACCCTTAGGTTGATAATAGCATTAGCAGTTGAAAATCAAATGCATTTACATCAAATGGATGTTGAAACGGCATATTTAAACGGAGATCTTCATGATACTGTTTATATTAAACAACCTGAACAATTTGTTGATAAAAATATCAAAATCGTGTACTCAAACTTAACAAATCCTTATATGGGCTTAAACAATCAGGTAGAGAATGGAACACGAAGCCTGATTGTGTTTTAAAGAAAATTGGTTTTACACCATGTCCTAGTGAACCATGCGTTTACATCAACCACTCTAACAGATGTTTCAACATAATTTGTGTTTATGTGGATGACATTTTACTTGCTTCAACAAATAAAGAAGATTTAATAAAAATTAAAAAGAGTATAGGAAATGAATTTAACGTAGTTGATAAAGGTCCACTAAATCATTTCTTGGGAATGTCGTTTGAACGTAAGGGTGAAATTGGATCAATAACAATCAGTCAATCAAATTTTATAAAAGAACTTTTAGAACAAAATGATATGATCAATTGCAGAACTGTTGCTACTCCGCTTGAACCAAAACAGCAAATTAGTTGCAATAATGAAAATTGTAAAAAAGTAGATCAAACCCAATGTCAGTCACTTATTGGATTATTAATATATCTGGCAATTTTAACAAAACCAGATATTTTACATGCTGTATCAAAATTATCACAACGAAATAAAGATCCGCATATTGAACATGAGACAGGAGCTAAACATATTCTCCGTTATTTAAATAAAACGATTGATTATAAATTACATTATTTCAAAAGTGGAAAGTCAATTGAATGTTATACAGATGCTGATTGGGCAGGAGACACAACCGACAGAAAGTCTTATACTGGATATGCTTTCTTTTTGGAAGGTGGTATTTTCTCATGGCAATCGAAAAAGCAAACCACTGTTGCACTTAGTAGTACAGAGGCGGAATATATGGCATTATCTGCAGCTGCAAAAGAAGCCGTATATTTAAGAAAACTTATGCAAGAAATTGCCATCAATACCAACAATGATCTAGTTAAAATTTATTGTGACAACCTTAGCGCACAACAATTAGTAAAGAATGATGAAAGCCGCTACCAAAAAAAAATTAAATAACTTTTTTTCTATTTAATGAATCTAGTAAATTTTTATTTTATTTTGCAGATTGACTTTTACATTTAACAAAAATGGATAACTGGGACACTGAAACAAGAATTTGGATTGTCCGCCGCTATCACGCACTGGAGTCCGTAGTTTCGGTTCAAAGAGAGTATAGGCGCACGTTTGGCGGCAATCCTCCGAGCAGATGGACAATAATAAGACTTGTAAACAATTTTGCCGAGCATGGGACAGTCAATAGAAGACCTTACCATCGAAACCCTTCAGTTCGAACGGAGGAAACAATCGCTGCTGTAGCTGCTGCCATACAAAACAATCCACGTGTTTCGACAAGAAACTTATCTGCTCAAATGGGTGTAAGCAGACAGTCATTACAGTCAATTATGCACAAAGATTTGGACTTATTCCCATATAAAATTCAAATGGCCAACAAACTGAACGCTGCAGACTTGCCGATTCGCTTGGAATTTTGCCAGAAGATGCTTCAAATGGTGGAAGAGGATGGAAACATGTTGAACTGTCTTTTCATGTCTGACGAGGCCCATTTCGATTTAAACGGCAACATAAACAAACAAAATTGTCGAATATGGAGTGCTTCCAACCCACAGATACTCCATGAGACGGAATTGCATCCACTTCGTGTCACAGTGTGGTGTGCAGTTTCATCACGCTGCATTGTCGGGCCCTACTTCTTCGAAGAAAACGGTCACACCGTTACGGTTACTGGAGACCGTTACTTGAGCATGTTGAGAGAGTTTTTCTATCCAGAATTACGCCGAATGAGAATTTCTTTCAACTCTGTGTGGTTTCAGCAAGATGGTGCAGCTCCTCATATAGCCCAACCTGTTATGACAGAATTGCGACGAAAATTTCCCAATAAGCTGATATCCAGAAACTCCACATTCCGTTGGCCACCCAGGTCGCCTGACCTTACTGCACCTGACTTTTTCTTGTGGGGTTATTGCAAACAGGAAGTCTTCAAAGCAAAACCAACAAATTTGAATGAACTAAGGCAATCCATTCGAGAAACAATTGCGGCTATTCCTGTCTCAACTCTCCAAGCAGTAATGAACAACTTTTTGGTAAGATGCCGCACATGCATCGACGAGCAGGGGGGCATTTAAATTCCATTATTTTTAAAACTAATTAAGCTATATTTAATAAAATTTAATGAGCTTTAACATGAATAAAAGAAAAATGAATTCCATACACTGAAAAAAAAATTATTTGAGTTTCTTAATGTAGCAAAATTCATCAGCCACCCTGTATCATGCACGTAGCAAACATATCGATATAAAGTATCATCATATACGAGAAGTTTTAAATAGTAATCAAATAACAATACAATATTTACAAACTTATGATATGATTGCTGATATTTTAACTAAAAATTTAGAAAAATGTAAACATACAAAATTTGTAAAACTTTTAGGACTAGGATAATTTTCTTCTAATGTTATTATAGAAATTGTGTTGAGGAGGAGTGTTGAAAATACCTGCAACACAAAATACTTGTTTTAATTATTAAAGTTTTAATCAAAATATTTTTTCTTATAAGTCTGTCATGTAAAGAAAGTTTTTCAGGCTGAATAAAATATTCGTTTGTACGAAACATATCGGCTCAACAGTTATTATAAAAAGCGAGTCCGAAATACCAAATTCACATGAATGAGAATTAAGTTTTTGCACAAACACTGGTGGTCCTGCCGAATTCAACTCCTGCCCATTTTGCCAAAATCTATTCAGCGCTTCCTTTCTTCCTTTATAGCGGGAATTTCGGCCTGCCCTTTCATAAGGCTTACTAAAGTTTATATTTACAGCTTATTCATACTTTTCCTCTTACAAACACAAAAGCAATACAATATTAATGTATAAAAGTGATTTTTTATTATTAAAAGTAAATTTTACTTATATTTTTTTAGCGCTCACTGAAAATCGCAAAAAACTGTTGTGTATTCACGATTTTCTTTTCATTTATGATACCTACTTTACTCGCCAAACTACTTTTCGCTTTTTCGAACGTCGTCTAGAATAGGAGAAGAGCAGGAACAGTTTTTGAAAAAATTTCATTCTGATCCAACTGTTGGGCACTACGGTATAGATCGCGCTATTAGACGTGTTACTCAATATTAATATTGGTCTGATATACGAGCAGAGATAACGAAATACGTCAAATCATGTATCGAATATAATAAAAGAGACCACATATGTATCACCTTCATACCACGAGTAGTTGTAGTATACTGTGAAAATGTTTGTAGTATAGTGGTAGACGTCGCACAGTGGCGCCTTTTGAGTTTTTTCTTTGCAAAAATCATAACTTTTGAACCAATGAAGATATTTTAAAAATTTTAAATGCAAATGAAAGGTAATTATTTGAAGTTTTATTGTGTGAAAGCTCAGAATGTCACAGATACAGCGTGCTTCTAAAAAATTCGTCTAAATCCAAAATTTTTAGAAAAATGCAAAAACAATATGTTTTTAGTAAAAAATAAAAAAATAAAATGAGATGTGTCTTATAATGACGTATTTAAGCATTAAATAAGATAAACTAATGATTTTGATAAGATAGCGTGGCACTGCCCACTTATGACAAAAAGTTGTATCTAAGTAGTCAAGTAATCAATAACTACCAAAATCGATAGACGTATTGTTTCTTTTAAATGGCAATACTCTTATAAAACTCAAATGTCCGTTTTTGGTGCCACAATAACAAGGTGCTTCAAAATTCATCGTAACATTTTACATGTTTTTATTTTTTTAATTTACAAGCCAAATATGTATTTTATTAATAACTAAAAGTTATTGAAGGTGGTTCAATGAAATTTTATTTGAGCTAAAGATTAAACAGTGATTTCAACTTTTCTTCAGTAAAACTTTGAAGGAGTCGTGTAGACGTATGGTCCATTAGGTTTTGTAGCTCAATTTCAGCTGATACTTCGGTTATTTTGGAACTGCTTCTTTCTTGGCTTGAGTAATTTTTTTGTATCCAGGTAAAATATCGGCATTACGTTGCAATAATGACTTACGCAATATAATATATTTTTTCTTCGTTAAAACGGGATCTATAAACAGCGCCAAAGCTTCTTCGGGAGTGTATTTCCTAGGTGGCGCGTTTGGTGGTGTGGGAATGCTGTTTTTGATCCTTATCAGTCGCACTGGACTTTCTACCGCAACTGCTTCTGTTATATGAGACTTCACGTTTTCTTCGTCTTTTTATATTTAACAGCCAGTGCTTCTGAAAGATGAGTCGTGGCCATAGCTTTTGTGGTAGATACATATTAGAATTGGCTTCGAGTGTATCTGACTAAATATTAAACTGTGAACTATATTTAAAAATACTATTCACTTTATTTAAGTAAACAAAATACTAAGTTCCTTAATCTCCAAAAGACGAATGATAATGTGCATTGTATGATGGATAGCTTTATATACCTACTCAAATTATTAAAATGAATTTCAGGTATACAATTCGTAACTAAAACAAGTAAGGACGGCGCTGCCGAAGGCTTTATACCTTTCATGAATACGTGCAAACTTAAATATGCGTTGTTTAAAGTTCTCTAAATACATTTAATTTTTTTTTTTTGTTTTAATCTTCTAAAATACTATATACTTTATAGAGCTCCGATCTTGGTGATTTTTTTAACAACTCTTTTAATATCCATAAGAAAATATCTCACCAAGTTTCAAGTTGTAATCTTCCAAAATGAGGGATAAATGGCAATAATCCTCTTATCTGAACGATCGGTTGTATGTGATATATACTATATAGAGCTCCGATCTTGGTGATTTTTTTACGAAATCTTTCAATATCCATAAGAAAATATCTCACCAAGTTTCAAGTTTTAATCTTTTAAAATGAGGGATAAATGGCCATAATCCTCTTATCTGAACGATCGGTTGTATGGGATATATACTATATATAGCTCCGATCTTGCTGACTTTTTTACGAAATCTTTTACTATCCATAAGAAAATACTACAATACCTTGCATCTGTGGTAAATATTGACGAAGAAGTGAGTTTGTCTTCGATAGCTAACACCCTTGCTGCTCTTCGTGATGCAAATTCAAATATACAAACACTATTTAATACTCTACAAACAGACAATAAAAACCTGCTTGAGAAGATGGATAAATTGCTTGTTGATTTCGGCTCATTACAACGAAGTATCGCTGAAAAAGACGATTTGATCTCGGCGCTAAACATAGAGGTCACTGAACTTTGTGCCTTACATGCTGGTTCTCTAGCTGAACCAAGAATAAAACGCAATGTTTTTTTGCCATTGTCGCCTTCTTCGCATTCTTCTGCTGCAGCTGCGTTGGCATCTAATGCAAATTATTGTGATGCTTTGGTCATCAATAACACGGCATTATCCATTCCCCCTACTGAGCCTAACATTGCACTCTCACTCTCTGACAATTCTTTGTTTACTTCTTGTGCGCCGCTTTCTCAAAAATCAGATGCTGTTAACGAGGTAAACATTAATGAAGTTTATGCTGATCAATCGCGTACCAGTCAAAGTCAACACAACTCAGCTGGTGATCACAACAAACAAATAGTGATGGCTCGGATTGACTCTATAGAGTTAGATTTTGTCTTAAAGAGAAAATGGTTACATCTAGCTTCATTTAAGCCGTCGGTAACTGAATCAAATATTATTTCTTATATGAAAAAACATTCCGATATTTCCGGTATTGAGGATGACATTGCATGCTTCAAGTTAGTCAAAAAGGACACTCCGCTCCAGAACTTGCGAAAACTTAATTTCAAACTTGGCGTCTCTCCGGCTTTTTATACCAAACTATTGGAACCTAGTCTTTGGCCAGCAGGGGTAACATTCCAAGGGACGAGGGCGAGCACTAATGTAATAGGTCATGGCCCTATCTTTAGTTCTAATTCTAATTCTCATGTTATTCCTAGTTTAAATTCTAATTCTATTTCTCATGCTAATTTTGAAAGCCTTAAGAGTCAAAATATCTCTGGTATGCGTACTAAGGCGAAAGAAGTATTTTTATTTACGTCTCGGGGCGAGTTTGATGTTTTTGTGCTGGTTTAAACATGGTTAACCAGTAACTTTTTTGGCGCGGAACTCTTCGACCAGAATATTTTGCAAATCTACCGTAAGGACAGGTTGTAGTAGAGGCGGCGGCGTCCTAATTGCGGTGAAACGTGCCTTGAGATCGTCAGTTTTCAAGCTCGTTAACGCTGATTCTCTTAACGATCAACTTTGTATACGCATTTTCGGTACTTTTGGTAGTTTGTTTATTTGCCTATCTTATATTCCACCTAATAGTTCGGATTATTTGTATGCAGCTCATACTAATAATATTTTAAACATCTACGAAAACCATGAAGATAACCATTTTTGCATTCTAGGCGACTTCAACTTAAACAAGCTCGTATGGTCCAGCTTACTCAGTAATGTTTTCTTAACAGCTACTAATGTAAGTCTTCCTTATGAGATACATTTCTTAGAAGTCTTTCCAGCATTAATCTTACCCAAATTAATTATATCCCCAACATGCTTGGTAATATCCTTGATCTTTTATTCATCGATGCGAACCTCATCTTTCAGCTACAGGAATGTAATTTCCTAATCTGTAAGTCTAATATGCATCATGTACCTCTATACCTATCCCTTCAGTTCTGCACTTTTCCTTCTACCTACATGCTTGATTCCCAATCTTTAAATTTCAAAGATGCGGATTATAACTCCTTAATACAATTTTTTGTGAGATTGATTGGAATTCTATTTTTCTTGGACGTAATGTCTCTGAGTGCTTTGAAGCTTTTCTCGAACAAATTCTTGAAGTCTTAAACTCCAATTTATCTTTGAGTCCTGCTAGAAAACATAAGTTACCCTGGTACACAAGGAGGCTGATGAAGAATAAAAGAAACAAATATTTTAAGCTTTTCAAGTCCACCAATAATATCACCTTCAAGGAAAAGTAAGTCAGCTGTATGAATCAATTCAATGAGATTGATACAATTTTGCATAATAACTATATATCCCGCTAGGAAGATGAGCTTAAGTCAAACCCAAAAGCTTTCTGGAACTATGTTCGATCCAGAAAAGGGTGCGCAAATATCCCTAACTGTATGAATCTTGATGATGTAGTTTGTCAGACACTGTAAACCTTTTTGCAGACTTTTTCAAATCCAGCTTTGTACGTGATACTATGAACTCTTCTAACTCATATCATGATGCTTCTGATGCTCAACGTTTAGATTTTGGTGCCCTCTCCGTTACTGAGCTAGATATCCAGATCGGCATTTCTTCCCTAAAACTGTATCTAAAATGTGACCATGACGGTCTCTCCTCGTCCTTTTTCAAGAAATGCAGATTATCCCTTTCTAATCCTTTATCCCACATAATTAACCTTTCCCTTGCAATGCCAAGATCTGAGATCGCTTATAAGATTACTTCTTTTTATCCGTAGTACCTAATCAGAGTACATTTACTTAGTTAAGTTTAACTCCTAATTAAACTTGTTTTTATCTCTAGTCTGTAAGATATTATCATAGACTGAATAAAGAATAAAGAAAGAAAGAAAGAAATTAGAAACAGGATAATATTTTTTTACTTCAGCGCTGTGTTGTTGTTGTGGGTAGGGACACCGGGTTGCACATTATTATCCATTGGGAAACCTTAAGGACTTTGGAAAGACCAATAGAGACCAAGTCTTCCTCGACATGTACTTTCCATCTCTGTACAGTGCGAGACATTCAAACAACAACTGGTTCTATCGTGCCGAAATTACTCGGGTTTTACCCGACCGGGGGCTGTTATTGCAGCAGGGCTGCTCATTACTGTTTTGCTCCGGGTGGGTGTTGCACACAACCCGGGTCCACTGGATCTGCTAGAAAAATATTTATGTCAAACATTCACAAAAATAATGCCAATAGTTGATTCCATTTTAAATTATAAATATTTTAAAAATGAAACTGTCAATTGAAACACCAAGTATACTACGCTTGTGTGTGTTACTGGTTGTAGTATACTTTAAACTACAGTATTGATACTAGAGTATCCATTGGTATAAGAAATAAAAACCAACAAATATTAAAGCCTGATTTAAACAGTTTTCGAAATGATTGCAATAGATTTGTTCGGTCCTTTACGACGCACAGCCGTTAGATATTCGCTGTAGAAGGCTAGTGGAGCCGCTGGGTAGAACTATTCCCATTGAGAGAAGCAACGGCGAACGCTTGTGAATAATAATTTTTAATGTAATAGTGCCACGGCACAAACATGCCGACAATGGTAGCCAGTTTGTCTCAGCAGTAATGCAGACATTTACATCACTTTATCATCCAGAGGCTAACCCTGTAGAGAGGAAAAATAGAGACCTCAAAGGCCAACTCGCTATATACATATATTGCGATCACTCAACATAGGATGAATGCTTGGTATTTATAAGATTGGATTCGAATACAGTGAAGTGTGAAAGTACAGGATTCACAGCAGCATATTTAACGTTTGTTTGAGAGCATAGAAGTGGAGGCAAAGCATCATACTACAGCCTTGACACCATATAAAGGGCCGAATGTTGAGCCAAAGTATCATCACAGAAGAAGAGGGCTACCGAAATTAACGACTATACAATCAAATGAAATGCGCAACAGAACAACAACTTGAGGGAACAGTCGCGAGAATCTCGCGGAATCCACAAGAGTTTTACGCCCACGAAAATGCTGACTACATCATCGGGACGATTTGTTAGATACCTTAACCAACACTTATGTTAAATGTTAGGTTTATGTTACGTATTCGCGGCATCTAGTGATGCAACACGCAGATCATGTGAAAACATTTATTCTCCAACTTCTTTTGCTTAAGCATACTCGTAGTACGCAGATCGCAAGAAAAGCAAAAACTCCAAAAAACACGCTCATGGAGTGCTCAAGAAAATTTCTTGTGTTCAATTTTCTTGAGGTAGTTCGCAGTTCTCAAGAAAAATAATACGAAACTTTAATACTATTTGATCGATAAATTTGAGTACGGCAACACAGGTTTCCGCAAGAATTATATCAAGTGACATATATTTCTTGAAGGAAACAGTAATTTGGTAATACTTTACATTCAATCAACTCCAATTGCTAAAACACGTCCATAAATATCGGAAGAGGTATCAAAAGACACGTTTTGACCTCGGTATCAAGCGGAAAATAAAAATTTTGTTTCAGTGAAAAGTTATTGGCGAAAAACATTTATTTCGTTTAATTACTTTTCGTTTGTTCATGTGCTCTTCTTCTTGCTTGTTTCACTGTTTACCATGGATTTTTAGACTTCAAAATTACTTGCCTACTACTATTTGTCACACAAGAAACATAGTTAAATTTTTCTTGAGCAATTACTTGCGATCTGCGCTCTATGCTTTAACTATTATTTTTTAACCATATTTATATTATTGTAATTTCACTAAATTTCACGAATCAGGAAAATTATTGTGATACATCTGTTATCATTTTTTATTTTATAATAATAATTTGAACAGATTCCAAAACGTAAATACCTGTACCCCAGCAAGATTTGGGTCATTTGACCAGCGACTAATAAAACTGACGCATCAAAACTTTAAATCCAACGTTTACTTTTTAAACTTAGTCGCCGTAATCATTAAAGCTTTGACGAAAGTAGACACTATTGGCTCTTATTTCCTACAGCTTGTATTTTACATATTTTTATATTACTTACCTTTCTACCTTAATATTTTTTGTTTTATTACTAACGTATTTCGAGTTTTATTTGTGTCCGTATACTCGTACATACTTCCAAAGAGATAGTCGCAAGAGCATTTTTGGTTTCTACGTTATTTTATGCTATCTGTGATATATTTGGTATTCGTTTTACCATTTATATTCGGAATTTAGTACTATTTTAACTCAATTCAACACGTTGTTTTCATAAAAAAAAAACAAAATGGAACAATTTCGTTCCGTAAATGTTGCTGAACTGAGTCAAATGTGCAAAGAGGTAAGACTTCCAAGTAGTGAAAATAAAAACACACTAATAAAGTGTTAAAATAACAAATCCGCATTGAAGAACAGTATTAAAACGCAAACTCGGTATTGTCACAGGGTGTGGCAGATTTAGAAAAAAATATGCGTGGAATGGAAATACGGCAAAACGACGTTGTGTTATCTAGCAATTTCGTTTCACAATTTACTTCTTCTCAAGCGGTGCCGTACCGACGGCAATCCCGCATCCGCAACAACCGCCAACGCAATTGGTCGTTAGTAATACATTACTTGGGCGAGCGACCTTTGCTCGGCATTTTAATAGGTTTCCGTACAATTATAGTCTGCTTTAGATATTCATTACTAAAGATACACCGTTTGTTTGTACTCACCAGCATAGGAGCTTTTTCAAAAATATATTTTAAAAACGTATGGAGCACTAACAACAAACAGAGCTTACGTGAAAATAGAAGTATGTTTAATACTTTTTTATAATACCATGCATGAACAGCGATGAATTTAGCTCCACTCCAACAAACTTGACCTTAACTTTGTGCACAGTCATGGCAAATGATGGCCTTGCTTGAAATTGATGGCGTTGCATGGTACACCCTAGCTGTCCCTTTGATGAGTCAAGTGTGATCCTCGGTATATGTACTTTTTTGGCAGTAACTATTTTGGCTTTTATTATATTACTAGCTGACCCAACATCCTTCGTTCTGCCCGTAGTTTTTTTAACGGAAATTAGCCATTGTTCGCAATTTCAATTGTTTATAGATTAAACCCCCGATTCTGTGTTTTTGATAAATTGTCAATGTTAATAAATAGACAAGTGTTTTTTTTTTATTCTGCTTCAAAAATAACATTATTTTTGCTGTTTTTAAAGCAAACTTCAAAAACATGACACAAATATTTTTTTTCATGACTATTTATCAATATTGGCAATTTGTCAAGAACACAGAATCGGAATTCAATTCAATCCAAAATCCTATACGTTTAACGTAAGTTGACTCGACGATCCCAATCCCGTCACGGATTTTTTTTAATCTCTACATTTACTAAAATTGTAATAGGTCGATGACTTTGCAGTGTAGGTATTTAAAAAAATCGATAGGAGAAATCATAACTAAGCCAAATCAACAGTTCTAGAATTTTTGTCTGTCTATCTGTATGTTTGGTCGCGCATCATTCAAAACTTTCAATGAGTGCTGCAATAAGCGATGTAATTAATAATAATAACACTAAGTAACAAAAAAAAAAATTTCTCAGTCCTTGGGATGTAATTGTTATTTCCTAGTCTGTTATGCCTTAAAAGTATGGAAACCACCTAATATTCCTCGGAAACTTTGCTTTTGTGACCAGGACAATGTGATTCATTAAAATACGCTAAAATTATGAGAAAAACGTGTTTGAGTCTTTCACTACAGAGAAAATCATACAGAACAGCACATATAAATCAAAACTAAATTTTATTAAAACTTCAGAAAACCAAAAACATAAAAGTAAATCAGAAGCGGGTGGTTTTTCGACATTTGCGTTTCAACTGCGAGTCACTTTCTCTAATCAATCCCCAAATGTAATCTCCCATCATGTTCTCATTGCATTGTCCTTGGTATCGCCGCTCAAATTCCATTATATCCTGATGGAAGCGCTCGCCTTGCTCCTCTGAATATGCTCCCATGTTCTCCTTGAATTTGTCAAGATGTGCATCCAGAATATGGAGTTTGAGAGACATCCTGCAGCCCATTATGCCGTAGTTCTCCACCAGACTTTCGACCAGCTCCACGTAGTTTGCGGCTTTGTGATTGCCTAGGAATCCCTGTACCACTGACATAAAACACATCCAAGCAGCTTTCTCAACACGACTGAGCTTCTTGGGGAATTCCTCACACTCGAAGATTTTCTTTATTTGTGGTCCAACGAAGATACCGGCTGTAACTTTCGCCTCAGAGAGCTTAGGGAACAAGTCTTGTAGGTACTTGGACGCTGAAGAATTTTTGTCGAGAGCTTTGACGAATTGCTTTATAAGACCCAGTTTGATGTGGAGTGGTGGAATCAGTACCTTCTGGGGGTTCACCAAGGGCTCCCACTTGACGTTGTTCCTCCCCACTGTGAATTCAGTTCGTTGTGGCCATTCACGCTTACTGTAGTGTGCACTGTCGTTTCTGCTGTCCCACAGGCATAGAAAGCAAGGAAACTTGGTGTAACCGCCTTGCAGGCCCATTAAGAATGTCACTATTTTGAAATCTCCGATCACTTCCCAGCCATATTGCTCATACTTCAATGCGTTCAGCACTTTCTTGACATTGTCGTAGTTCTCTTTGAGAGATACTGAATGCGCCAGAGGAAGAGACGGATACTTGTTGCCATTGTGAAGCAGCACGGGTTTGAGACTCTTGCATGAGCTGTCAATGAAGAGGCGCCACTCTTTTGGTTCGAAATCAATTCCGATTTCCTCGAACAGACCCGTCACGTCGTGGTAGAAGCAGAGCCCATCTTCGCTGATGAAGAAGTTCGAAAAAAGTTCGTGACGCTTCCCCTGACACGTGACTTTAACACTAGGATCCAGAAAATTCCACTGCATCAGTCTGGACGTCAAAAGTTCAGCATTGGACTTTGTTAGACCAAGATCTCTGATCAAATCATTCATGTCCTTTTGGTTGGGATAGTATGGGTTTTTGTCAGCTAGTAAATTAAATCCTTCACCTTCATTGTCTTCCACACTCATGGAATCAGGGCTCTCACAGGAAGACACCTGCTCTTTCTCTGGAGGAGTAGGAACGGGGAGGCCAGAGCTGTGTGGAACTGGAGCCATGGATGAAGGAATGTCAGGATACATGATTTGACTTGCTTTTTTGCCAGTCCGACGTTTGGAAGGGTCCACCATGCAGAAAAAGCAGTTGCTTGAATGGTCAGTGGGTTCTCTCCAAACTCTTGGCACAGCAAACTTCATAGCTCTCTTTTCCCCTCTGTACCATCCTGAAAAAAAAAAATTAGAAAAGAAAAGTACTGTCTAATAAAAAAGTTAATAGAAACATTTATTTTACCCATAACAAAGCAATATAGTTTTAAAATGTCTTACCTTCCAAAGTCCTTTTGCAGTTTTCACACGCGAGATGAGGTGCCCAGGATTTCTCTTGATCACTCACAGGCATGCCGAAATAAGCATTGTAAGTTTCGCACATTTTAAAACCTGTTTCCAAAGAGTACTTATTCGCTCTTGTTTTGATAAAATATCCGCAGACATAACAAAATGCATCTGCAGGATACTTGCAGCCTCGTGAAGCCATGTTTGAACGAATTTATCTGTAATAAAATAAGAAACAACTCTCAATAAATCACAAAAATGTTTGCAAAATTTATTGCGACGACTTTGTTGTTTTAACTAGTGTTGGGCAGTATCGAGTACTTTTGTGTATTTACTACTTTGGTATCGATACTTTTAAGCATCGGGTACTGTCGATACTTTTCAGCATCGAGTACTGAGTACTTTTGGAATCGATACTGCCCAACACTAGTTTTAACACACACAAATGTAGAGAAAACAAGTTGTATGCGCTCGTGTATCAGTTTTCAACAAACAAGCATAAAAATAAACGCAGATAAGCGCTGCCATGGTCACAAAAGCAAAGTTATCTTGCGACAATAGCTGTTTTCTATACTTTTGGGACCTAACTGACTAGGAAATAACAATTACAACCCAGGGACAAAAACCTTGTTACATAGTGTAATTGCCAAACAGATTAACCGCCATATCCCGCACGACCGGCGCTAGAGGCATAACGCGCGGATTGTTCTCGTTCGCGCCGAGTCGGATTTCTTATATAAATTAAAAGATCGCGTTTTCCTCTTTTTCAGAGTCTTAAGCTCTTCAGTAAACCAAGCGTGCCTATGAACATGATAACGAGCCCTGTGCGCAAAAAAGACGTGAGAGCCAAAAAGAAAATTTAACAGGAGAAGGGGTTTTTAAATTTATTTCGCATTCAGTTTATGTATTGACATGAAATTAGGTACTTAGGCTTCCTTTAGCCCAACCTTTATAGTGCAATCAATTTTATTTTTATATATGTAATACAAGTATAATTTTTGGCGCATACGTCTTTTTTGCTCTCTCCATATCAGTCTACTTTTTGATAATTTAGCTATTACGTCAAAAATTTTCTTTAACAAAAGTTGCTTTTCTTTCGTTATTTCAAATTATTTGTCCTCACATATGTAAAAATCAGGGGCTACTGAGGGCTTGCCTGAAGAGCTATTTACGCACGGCGACGAGAAGCTGATAAAACGCATGCATTAGCTTCTATACAGAATATGGTAGGATGAATGCATGGTGCTAAGTGTTATTGTCTTCGGTATAGTGCAAAAAGCTGGACGCTTACAACATCTGTTGATAGGGTTCTGGCTGTATTGGAGAGAAATGTTCCTCGAAAGATTTATGGCAACGTAAAAAAAGTTTTAATGATGAGCGGCATTAAAACATTGTGGCTTCGTTGGCTAGCCGATGAATGAAGAAGTTCCGCCGCTTAATGTATTCTTATCGGCAACCGGCTATGGAATCGGAGGGAAACCACCACTCCGAAGAAAGCACCAAGTGGAGACCGATTAACGATTCCGTGGTGCTTCCAATTGGCGCCAGTTTGCAAATCGAAGAAATGACTGGAGTGATATATTGGACGGCCGAAACCTTTTAAGTTAGTAAGTAAGTAAATCTCCTTTTATGTGTTTTTGGAAATGTTTGATATCGGTTCACAAACAGACATTATACAAGGTGGCGCAAAAGTAAGCTTCCGATGTTCAGCATATCGGTTGTGGCACGTGCAGTGTGTGCTGTTGCACCGTCTTGTTGGAACCACATGTTTTCCAATCCCAATTCATCAAGTTGCGGCAAAAAGAACTCGTTGATCATTGCTCTGTAGCGCTCACCATTCACAGTAACCGTTTGGCCCCGACCGATTATTGGTCAAATAAATAGTCAGCAATATTCCGCGTTCTGGAGCAGTGTAGCGTAATATTGTTTATTAACGTGTATTTCGCATGTGTTTACTACACAAATGTCAAAACAGAACTGACTTTAGGGGCCAATCGCAAAATTTATAGCATTTTCTGATAGGAGGATTACTTTTGCGCAGTAACCGTTTTTCACCGACCGATTATTGGTAAAATAAATAGTCAGCAATATTCCGCGTTCTGGAGCAGTGTAGCGTAACATTGTTTATTAACGTGTATTTCGCATGTGTTTACTACACAAATGTCAAAACAGAATTGACTTTAGGGGCCAATCGCAAAATTTATAGCAATTTCTGATAGGAGGATTACACCACCTTGTATTAGAGAGGGAATATTTTTTACTTGGCTTTCTTGAGTTTTCGTTCAGATATGTAGTGTGGTATAGGAAGTATAATGTAACGTATTTATATTCAGCCCGATTCTAAATATCCGCTCGGATTTATCTTTCGCTAGTGAACAGAAAAATTGGCGAAGAGGAAATTCGAAAATTCGAAATCAGCTGTGCTGCCATTTGACGTTTGATTTTGGTACTACTTTCTGTGATCAGTGAATGGAGAATATTAAAATTATTTATAAAAAGGTGTTAAATTAAATAAATTAATTATAAAAATGCGTAGTATTGCCTTTCGAATGGTAGCAGAAGAAGAAGCGGAAGATTCTGTAGCACAAGAACCTCAACAGAGGTCTATAAGAAGAAGATTGCGCGATGATACAAACCCACTTGAATTGCCGGAATCATTGCAAGAGCTAACAAAATCATTTGTATTGCATTTAATTGATTCAGTGGTTTTGTAGATTTATTAAATACTATAGAGTAAATAAGCCCGCATATAAATATTTGTTGGACATTTTAATAACACACAACAGGTCAAAAAACCATTTGCAGTCTCGCCGGTTATAAAGCTTAGTGCATGTTTACGTTTTTTTGCTGAAGGCGGATATCAAACGGGTGTTGGAAAGACGTATCCCTTGCCCAGTCCACCTTAGCAAAGTTCTAGAAGAAGTTGGGGCAATTTTAGAGAAGGAATTATGCTCGAAACGGATAGTGACAACCATGAACAGCGATGAAGGAAGGAAAAGTTCACGTTCGTTATATGTTAAGCACGGCATTCCTAGTGTCCTTGGGTGTTTCGATGGAACGCATGTCCGTATCATAGCTGCATCTCAAAATAAGTATAACCGGAAAGGATACTATAGCTTAAATGTGATGTTGGTAAGTTTTTTTATAGGATATTTACATAGATGCATGTGTATCTATATTCGTGCAATTTAGGATTGTATTATTCTCTATTGGTAGATGTGCGACCACGAACTAAAGATACGGATGTTGATGCCTCCCACCCTGGAGATTCCCATGACTACTTTATTTGGAATGTTGGCGACATGAGATCTTTTTTTGAAAATCAATATTTGAGTGGGGAAACCAACAATTGGTTACTAGGTACACATATTTGAACCTTTAGTCAACATGTATATCCAAACTATATATTTTTTTTAATCATCGAAACCCAGCAGCAGGCTCTACACAAATGAAATTCAATGATGTCCATTCTAAATGCCGCAATGGAGGTGTCTCCTTGGTGCAAGAGAGCTTCACTGCACTCCCAAAAAAGCAGGAAAAATAATCAACGTGTGTTGTGCTTTGCACAACATATGCACATATTATAAAGTATACACAGATGTAACAGAAACAAATCCTACAGAGGAACACCCTGAACCGGTTAGTGAAAACGCAGATGTAGTGTCTTTAACATCTCCACAGTATTTGGCTGCAGCACAAAACATACGAAATAGAATAGGAAACACTCTTTCATAAAAAAACACATCATTTTGTCTTCAGTCTTTTATTTAAACATGTCCAAAAAATTAATTTAATTTTTTACTTCAAATAGGATATACTCGTACATGTCTAAATAAAAATATCACAAAACGTGTTTAAGGTAAAACATCACAAATGTTATAAGTTTGACATGCTTTATATAATAGAGTATAATAAGCATATTTGCATAAATAAAGGGTAGGGATAAATATGATAAGTCCAGTATCAATTAAAAAAAGACAATTCATACACATAAAAATAGAACCTAATAAACAA
The DNA here is from genome assembly GCA_949987695.1 of Merzomyia westermanni. Lineage (NCBI taxonomy): Eukaryota > Metazoa > Arthropoda > Insecta > Diptera > Tephritidae > Merzomyia > Merzomyia westermanni. The sequence continues at coordinate 80,757,265 of OX465292.1, forward strand.
AATAAAACAAACGCAATGTAAGAAGGTAAATATTAAGGAAAAATTTCAATGTTCCTTAAACTAAAGAAATAAAAGATATAAAAAACAAAAAGGATTCAAAACAAATGTATTTACATAAAAATAAAACGTGATAAACAAAATAAAACAAAAGCAATATAAAAACCCTAATGTCAAAGCAAAACTTTCAATATACTTAAACTAAATAAAGGAAAAAATCATGAAATATAAAATTATGTACACGAAAACCAACAAAAAAAAATAAATCAATCTAAATGTATTAAAATATATACATATATAAAATTAAAAACCAGAATTCATATTCATATATTTTAGGGTTTTGGGATTTTCATAGCATATTTTGCTCCATTATTTCAGTTTGCCTTCTTAAAAGCTCCAACTTTTCTTTCCTATATTTAGCAATGGTTTTAAAGTAACTTAATGGCATAGGTTTTCCTCAAAACTTTAGTTAGCTTTGCTGCTTCCAAAACTTGATCCCTCCCCAAACCACACATTTCACGCTGGATTAACAACTCTTCCTCGAGAACGTCTGAAGGAGTCTTTTTACTTTTTGATCTTCTCGAGGAAGTAGGAAGTAGGCCGCTCCTCCTCAACATTCACACTGGCAGGCGCATCTACATTCACCCTAGAAAGTACATTTACATTCAGACAGGCAGGCGCAGCTACGTTCACACTAGCAGGTACATTTGCATTCAAACAGGCAGGCGCATCACCATTTACATTGGCAGGTACATTTTCATTCACACAATCAGCCACAATCTCCACCTCATTCAGGAAGTCGCACTCAATTATTTCACAACGGTGGGAAAAGTTTTGTTGGTCACCTGATTGGTTGATCTCGGTAGTCCCAGAGGTACCAATACCCAAACTTTTTGCCGGCTGTTGCATCCCAAACTTCCTCGCCACTCCTTCCGCGGACCCCTGCATTCCAATCAGTTCATATGTGGCAACCTCCGTCGCCGATAACTTGTATTGCCTGTTTGGACCACCACCAATACCTTTAGCATGCTTCATATTGCTAGCTGCTTTGTTCCTTACGCACCTTTTTTGATCACCCCATACCTGCAATGCGATAGTTGTAATAAGTTCCTATTAATAAAACTTGTCATATAAATATGTAGGCACCTTTTTCCATTCGGCAATACATTTTGTTGGTGGTCCTGCCGAATTCAATTCCTCCTCTGCATTTCGCCAAAATCGGTTCAGCGCTTCCTTAATTCCTTTATAGAAGCCTCGCGAAATATTCGGCTGCCCTTGCATAAGGCTTACTAATGCATCTATTTGAATTTTATTAATACTTTTCGTCCTAAAAAAAAACAGTAATACGATATTAATGTAAAGAGTGATTTTTTATTATTCAAATTTAAATTTACTTAAATTTTGTTCAGCGCTCACTTAAAATTGTCTGTTGAAAGATCTCGCAAAAAGCTGTTGTGTATTCTCCCTTTTCTTTTCATTTATGTTACCTACTTTACTCGCCAAACCACTTTCCCTTATTTCGAACATCGTTTAGAATAGGCGAAGAGCGAGAAGCGTACAAATACTTGCGGACTTTGGGTTCAGAATAAGGGAATAGGGAGGAACGGAAAAATACGTGCCGCTCTTTTGTTTAGAATCGGTCTGATTATGTTGTTATTACACGAATTTCATAAATCAATGTATTTCTTGCTTATTTTAACAATATCTACTTGGATATACTATACCAAGGGAATCAAATTGATATCTGTTAATATTAAAAAAAAAATTACAACGATTGTATGGGATGACGTGTTCCCGAGGTATGGGATGACCTGTTTCGCGAAGGGATCTGATGAGAAGTTGGTGACCCCGAAACATGTCATTCCATACTATCGCTGTGCAAATCGTTGTGATTTTTCTCTAGTTAATATCGATTAACGAATAAAAATTAAAAACGGTCAAAAAATATTTTGCCTATTCTGTATTTCTATCTATCTCCTTTTCAGTAAACGTTTATGAAAATTGACGTGATAGAAATACGATTTAGCTTATTTTTATAGAAAGCAATAATAGGATTAAAGAACAATGTAGTTACCAAATTTTAGCATTCTATCTGCACAAGTCAATGAGATATAGCATGCTCTGTATTGCCAATTAATTTTTAGTAAACTTTCACGGACTTTTATGTGGCCATGGTCGAAAAGCGATTGGACACACTTTCAGTAGGAGTACTTTCCCAACAATCATTATTTTAGCGTTAATGGTTTTATAGTTATTAACACTCGAAATTTGAAAATTTGTTCATTCATGTGGCCAGTGCCATGCCCACATTCCAAAATTTATAAAAAAAAATCCTTAAATGATAAAGTCGGAATATATTCCGAGTCTTACAATTTTAACTGCTTTTTATAATGAAATATCATATTTCCTCATTAACTTGAAAAGAAAAAAAGACGTAACAGCCACTGCATAAAAACCCACATGTACTTACGTCTAAATTGCTTTTGGTCTAAATTCATAACGGTACGTTTCACAGCTACGAAACTTTGGGAGGCTATATGTGTGATAATAAGTGATCGATTTTCATCAAAAAGCTAAAATCGAAAATCATGGCTCTTACATCTTTTTTGCGCATAGGGCTCGATAAGTTAATTTACGTTTAGGAATAAGCTTCTCAAATAGGCAGTAAATAGTTTGATTAAAATGTGAGGCGTTTAGATCGATATCACTACTAAATTCAGGCCAAGTTAATTTAGACAGTTCTTTATTTAATTACTTGTAGTTGGCTTTGGAAAAGTTAAAATCAAAGCTACTACTTGAGTAGCATTGAGTACCTTGGCCATTATTTATGGTTTCGTAGATTATTTTTCATAAAAGGGTGGTAAAGGTCTTCAACGGATCACAAGGATTTACAGAAAATTTGCTTACATCATCAACCTACACTAAATCTAAGACTTTCCTAAACTTGTTAACGGTAACATTTATTTGATCAAGGCAGAGAGCGGAAATTCCATCTAAAAAGTCATTGTAGCCCAGTTTGGATGGATTTGGAAAAATTTTTCCATCAGACATGTTCCACGATATATGAGGTAGGTTAAAATCACCCAAAACAATAATTGAGTCAAAACCTTTAGTCAATAAGTTACTAGTTTTGATCAGAGAGACATGTTGCATGTATACGGAAAAATCTGATACTGGAGGGATGTAGCTAACAGATAAGTACATATAGACGTTCCTAGCTGAATTCGGATGCATTGGAACTCAATGGAATCTAAGATAGGTATATTAATCTTTTCTGAAGGTATGGAGGAATGAACAGCAAGTAGAACTCCACCTCCGACGCTGTTCATCATTCCTATATACTTAATCTATCTCTATCTCTATGGCGCGATATACAACAGGTATATCATCATAAACCTCCTAAGAGATTTTTGCGCCAAGCTTCTCTTCCAATTTGTGGTGTGCCGATTTGAATTTTCCCTACAAATTGGTGGGACCTACAGTTTTTTGCCGACTCCGAACGGCATCTACAAAGGAGACGAATTTTTGCTGAGAAACCTGTCATGGCAGAAATACACTCGGAGAGTTTGCCAAACCACTGCCGAGGGGCGACCCCGTTTTGAAAAACTTTTTTCAAATCACTTTTGATGTTACCTGTACCAGGGCTCGAACCATGGACCTTCGGTGTGGTAGGCCGGCAACACTACCTTCACACCACGGCGGCCGCCGTGAATGGAAAACATGAGGGTTTAGCTAAGTTTCGGGAAAAGCAATTACGTCATAGCTACAATGAAAAGATTTCAAATAGAGATCAGTTAATTTTGTATTTAAACCTCTGACATTTTGCTAAAAAATATTTACCGACTTAGTGCTCAGTTTTTTGACTCAGCGCTAATACGAGAAATTTTCGCTACTTTTTGAACATTCCTATTTAGTCTGACTTTAAACTCCCGTACAAGAGCCCCGGGAGGCCAAAAAGAGCTATCCAAAAGGGTATCGAAATCTTTTTCAGAGACATTCGTTAATTGCAGACATGATATGTGAAATTAAATTTTCTAACAGTTAAGCTGTGATCTTTAAGTTTAGACACTAGATGGAACCTGGACACAAAAATAGATTTTTTGCAAGGGACAACCAGCTTCCTATCAATTGGTTCAGACTCCATTACAATAGTTGGAGGTTCCGGGTTTTTCCTAGTGGATGTCTTTGGGGGGGCATTCTTGGACGTTGCCCGACCAACAGTACTAAGAATTGGGGAAGCTAAATCTATAAGTTTGAGGGCTTGAGGAAAGTTCGGCACCGTTGAGGTAGAAGGCAAATCATCCAAATATGGTGAATCATCAAAACTTTGGAAGGTTTTAAAAATATTTGTATATTTTTTAAATTTCTCGGTCAGCAATGCAAAATCTTTGCTGATTTCAGAAAACAAGTTTCGGATGTGCCTAAAGATTTTACAGAGATCAACTTCCGACGCTCGACATTTTGGAACAAGACCAACGCAGGCCTTTCCGGTTAATCCAGTGCACTTTGCGTGGACAAGTCCATCACATAGCCAGCATGCTACAAAGCGTTCGGAATCGCTTTTTATTCAGCAGCTTTCTATCATGCACGACATTTTCGTGTAAATACTTATAAAAATTTATAAGAAAAGGTGTAAGTTAAAAAATTTAGCAGATAAAAGAAAAACAACCCTGATAGTTTCAATGACACAGTACTGAGCGAACAGTTTTAAACACACTGTATTTGACGTTGAGCAAACCACGCAAACAGCTTATGGCATCCCAATTTACGCAGGTTTATTTGAATACTTTCAGTTCGTATTTGCGTTCAAATAGACAGACGGGCAGACAGATAGACGTTTCGAGAGACGGACATGGCTACATCGACTCAACTCATCCTCCTAATCATTTCAGTATACTTTACTACAATTACGATTACAATGTCTACAAAAATCAATTTCAAATAAATGATGGGCCTATCTTTTTTTCTCCTCATACGTACAAACATTTCATGTTCATGAAAGGTATGAAAATCAAAAAGGATATACAACTTCGCTTTTGCAGTGGGGTATTAACCACTTGCCCAGATATTTTACTTTTCATCCTGAACCTTTTGATATACATTAATAAATATATATCTCGATTCGTTTACCCCGAATAAAGTAATATTCCTTGTATGCGTAACAAAAATAGATATGAAAAATGTGTGTCTTTTATATGCGCCAAAGTACTGAACCGATATTTATGAAATTTTCACAATATATACTTTTTTTGCGGTCGAGTTTTTCTTAAAAAGCTTATTATGTGTGCAAAATCTGAATGATATAACTTGCTTAGTTATAGAAATATCGCTTTTTAAATTCAAAAAAAAAAATTCTTCAGAAAACTGGGCGTGGACATTAACCGATTTCGCTCACTTTTTCTTCGAGCATTCCTTGCACACCTGGAAACATGCGTGGTAAATTTCGTTTCGATATCTTGAACGGTGTTTGATTTATGGTTAATAACATTTCTTAATTTGACTTAATCAAAAGTTGGCGGAGCCACGCCCATTTTCAAAAGTTTCTTGAACAATTTATTTTATGCCTGAATCTCAATGTATACACCAAATTTAATCCTTCTAGGTGTATTATGTACTGAGTACTCACTTTTTTGTGTTTTCGAAAATATTCTATATATAAAAGTGGGCGTTGCTATCATCCGATTTCGCCCATTTTAAATAGCGCTTGGAGATGAGTGCCAAGGAACCTGCATACCAAATTTCATTAAGATATCTCAAAATTTACTTAAGTTATCGTGTTCACAGACGGACGGACGGAGGGACGGCCGGGCATGGTTTAATCACTTTCTCTTTTCGTCCTGAACATTTTGATATATAAAAGTCAATATATATCTCGATCCTTTTATACCGTTACGTACTGCCGTTAGGCGACTAAAGTTAATATACCTTGTGTGCGTAACACTACTAGATATAAATATGAGCCTTTCAAAAGCAACAAATAAAATACGCAAAAAACTCGGCACACACAGATTCAACAAAATGAATTTCTAATAATGAGACACTATTAAAAATTGTTAACACTTTTCACATTAGGTAGTGAAGCACATTTACCGTTTAACTCTTTTAACTTTAATGTGAAATATTTAGAATATCAAAGATATTATTTAATTATTAAAGATAAGCACAGAGCACAATAAAAACACAACTGCACAGCTTGACATTGCTGAGTTAAACCTCTACTCCCTTATCTCTCACGTCTTTAAAAACCCGAATTCAGCGGTCTAAAAATACTAGAGTAGGCATGCTCAATAATTTAATCAACGCCGGAAAAATAGATAGCGACGAGAATTGTTTACACGTTTTCATAAAAGTATAACCCATTATCTAATAAAAAACATTCAAGAACAAATTTCAAACTTTGTTCAAAACCATGGAAAATTTAACCAAGTTTTATCAAAATTCTACACTTTTAATCCGATTTTTTATAAAAAAAATTGAATTTGCAGTTTTATGACCCATTAAATTAAGTATTTAGTTGGTAGAAAATGGTGCCAATTATGGGCATTTATTGTTAAATTTATGGTGTCACTTTTGTTAAAATTCCAACATTTTCTCTATAAAATTCCTAGGTCAACATTAAAAATTATTTTTTTTAAATAATAAACTTAGCCTTTTAGCATATTTATTAACACAATGCGTTCTACCTTCGTGTAATAAACTTCAACCAATAAAGATAGACTTAGGGCTTTTAGTGGATTTCGCAAAAGACTTAGGGCCGGTTTCACCAGCTCGACTTAACTTAGTTAAGTCGAGTTTTTCACTTTTTCAGGTTCACCATCTAACTTCTTATTCTCGACTAAGTCAGTGTTGCTGTCGTTCAAAACCTAAATGTCAGTAATGATCCTAATTTGTTTTGTACAATGCTCCAGCCAGAAAATTCGTAAAGCATGACTTTAACGGCGTATGCGTAGACGCATGTGAACGCTTGTTTTCTAGCATGCAACCATTGCGAAACTATCGTTTTTAATTAAGCGCTAAATTTAGTACCTTCCAACTAAAGAGAAATGGGTGTAAGATCAATGCATTCCTTCGTGTATGGCCATACATGCCCATTTCGCACTGGGGTATTGGGATGCGCAAAGTTGTCTGGTATGAAAATATACTACTATGCATAAAACAGCTGATCGGGTTGTTGCGTTCAAAATTATTTAAGTCGCTCAGTTGGGAAACCCAAAATTAAGTTAGTCTCGAATCTGTGCTAACTTAGTACTGGAGTTACGTCGTATTCGTTCCGACGAACATGACTTTGAAAAATTGTTCAGAACTTATGACTTGGATATTGAAATCCAATAGAACCGATTCAAATTTAGTCAAAGTCTGCAAGCATGTAACCTAGATGTTTGTTTTAAGATTACTGTTTTTTATCCGTTCATGTATTGATTATATAATAATGGAAATAGATAGTCGATTCACTCAACATAAAACGATCTTCAGAGATTTCGCTTCAGTTTTTCAACATACCACAGAAAAGAAAATGACAAAAATGTATTTAAGCTTGCTGAATTTTATGAACCACTAGTGGCTGAAACCAATTTATGGAGAAGGTTCTCAAATAATAAACATAATCTTCCGCCAAGAACTGTCTTTCTGCCAATTGGCGCCAATTGGAGACACCACGGGGTCACAAATTTGTCGCCACTTCGTCCTTGCATCGGAGTGGTGGTCTCCCACTTCCTCTGCTACCATCGGTGGATGCCGATAATACTTTTGAGTCGGAACATTTTCATTCATTCGCACAACATGGCCTAGCCAATTAAGACGTTGGACTTTAATTCGTTGGGCTATGTCGGGGTCTGCATATAACTCATTTTAAAATTTTCTTTGGTACTCGCCGTCGCCAAAGCCAACACGTAGGGGTCCGTAAATCTTTCTCTCGAATACTCCCAGAGACGCCTCATAAGATGTTGTCATTGCAAGCTTCTGCACCATAAACCAAGACTGGAACGATAAGTGACTTATTTATTTTCGTTCTTCGAGAGAGGACTTTACTTCTTAATTTCCAACTCAGTCAAAAGTAGCACTTGTTTGCGTGAGTGATTCTTCGTTGAATTTCTACGCTGATATTATTGTACATATTGTAATATTTTCTGTATTTTTCTCAATACAAGGTTATGAAAGCAATTTATTTTATATGAAATAAAACACTTTAGCTCTTCGAAAAAACAATTGCAAAAAATCAGAGTAATGTGTCACGACGTCCAAGATTGACACACTGTTGAGGCGTGATACTCAAGAAAGATCATTTCTTCTCTCATTTCATGGGCGGATCTGCAGCAGTATACAAGTTTCAGTAAAATCTTTATTGAATTAAATTTGTAATTCTGAATCGGCAAGTTTTCACTTGATCCCTAATAAATATTAAAAAGTTGCACCGCGGGTCAACTGCTTGAAGTACTAGCAGCTTGGCAGTGTAAATTGTTTTCCGAATTTGGTTTTCTTTAAACCTTTAACAAAGGTGTTTTTAGCCAAGCTGTTCCTACATATTAACGTGCTTGGGCACATATCGGCGATTTTGGGAGAGGATCCTAAGCATCACTTAAGGGGCTCGTTCCCTGTGGGTTTTACAGACTGCTTCAATTTCAGGCTTCAATCCACTATAGTCTGAAAGTTTCCTAGTTCCCTTCAACGTGGTCATCGCAGCAGGAAGGGGGCATCCGCGTGAACTTTCATTTCCAAACCAGTTCACCTAGCAGGAGAACATGTCATCTAACCATGGCAGTGTATATATATTTTTTTTTGACATGTGAAATTTGGATATACAAGGTGGCGCAAAAGTAAGCTTCCGATGTTTAGCATATCGGTTGTGGCACGTGCAGTGTGTGCTGTTGCACCGTCTTGTTGGAACCACATGTTTTCCAATCCCAATTCATCAAGTTGCGGCAAAAAGAACTCGTTGATCATTGCTCTGTAGCGCTCACCTTTCACAGTAACCGTTTGGCCCCGACCGATTATTGGTCAAATAAATAGTCAGCAATATTCCGCGTTCTGGAGCAGTGTAGCGTAACATTGTTTAATAACGTGTATTTCGCATGTGTTAAATACACAAATGTCAAAACAGAACTGACTTTAGGGGCCAATCGTAAAATTTATAGCATTTTCTGATAGGAGGATTAAAAAGTAAACTTATTTTTCATGTAAGTAAAAGGGAAACTTATAAAATGTTAAATAAAAAGGGGTACAAAAAAAATGTTCAATAAAAGGTACACAAATCGTTTTTTCCATTAAAAGGTAGAAATATATTGCACAAAAATATACGATATTTCAACCTTTTAATGGAAAAAACGACTTGTCTACCTTTTACTGAACAAGTTTGTTTGTTCCCCTTTTTATTTAACATTTTATAAGTTTCCCTTTTACTTACATGAAAAATAAGTTTACTTTTTACTACGAGCCTAAATCGACTTAGCTCATCGCCCTGATCATTTCTGTATACTTATTGGTGTGTCTATCTCTTCTTCTTCTCATACTTACAACCATCGGACAGAAGTTATAATATCATTTCCATGAAAGGTATAATTATGCCATAGCTTGCAATATTCGACCAAATACCGAATGGCAGATCATGAAAAAAATAACTTAAAATATTACTCACAAAGGTCTTTATTTAACCAGCGTTGCGTTGCTGTCAAATATGAGCTGTCACGCAACGCGCAACAAAGTTCTATAAGACATCAACTTAAGTTATTCAAAAAACTAAAATTTTATTTTTTAAGTAACATCAATAGTAAAATTTTGTTTCAGACCTATAATTAATTCCCCATAGACTAATTACGTATCTTAAAGTAGCCCAAGGTCTACTAAAATTGACAATGCCTTTAGTACCTGTATTGATCATAAACAACGGTGAATTCCTACCCGAATCTCCACTTTAGATTTCTTACACGCTTTTTCTTTTTTCGTTTGTTATGTTCATGAATATACAACCTGATTCAAAAGAAAATTTGGTATTGAACGGCCGAACGACTGACAAAGTGAAGGACCTAGAAATCGCCCACATCCAGTGTTTAACGTTCAGAATCGCTAAACATGACTTACAATAAAACTTGCTAGGTCCAAAATATCTATGAGAAGTTGATAACTCCAATCAATTGAGTTTTTTCGTTCTACTGAAAAATGTTTATGAAGGGAGTTAGATCCTTTTTTTCATAAACTAGCAGATCCAACAGACATTATCTCGGCCAAATTTGAACGCATCTACCCATCTTTGACCATTTCCCTCTCACATTTTAGAAAAAATTTCCGAAACCAGTCGAGATATTGAAATTAATCACATCTATTGTTGCAGCACTCATTATAACCTTTCGTTTGATACCCATATTGTACTAATACATTTTGGGTCACCCTTGGTGGAGACATTGGTGGTTAATTCCGAAATCGGTTAAGTTATCGAAATAAGGGATATCATAGATTTTAAGTTAGAAGTAACGTAATGCAGTTGTGAATTCCTATCAACTTTTCTTAAATATCTGCAATGTACGGACAATGATCTGTTACAATTTTATTATATGTGGAAATGACGAGCTGTACCTTGAAACGCGTTAAAAGTACTCTCTCTCTCTCTATGGCGCAATATACAACAGGTATATCATCATAAACCTCCTAAGAGATTTTTGCGCCAAGCTTCTCTTTCAATTTGTGGTGTGCCGATTTGAATTTTCCCAACAAATTGGTGGGACCTACAGTTTTTTGCCGACTCCGAACGGCATCTACAAAGGAGACGAATTTTTTGCTGAGAAGCCTGTCATGGCAGAAATACACTCGGAGAGTTTGCCAAACCACTGCCGAGGGGCGACCCCGTTTTGAAAAACTTTTTTCAAACCACTTTTGATGTTACCTGTACCAGGGCTCGAACCATGGACCTTCGGTGTGGTAGGCCGGCAACACTACCTTCACACCACGGCGGCCGCCAAAAAAAGTACTACGTCCAGCCAAATATTATGCGCTTCGGCCCAGAGTCCCGCCGAATATCCGTTATTCGGTATTCAGCCTAATAAGTATTCGTGGCGTCTCTATTAATAGTTTTATTTCTATTCAAGGGTCAGCTAGCCGCCGAACTTTGTTCCGCCTTAAAAGCACAAATCATACAGTCACCCTGGGTCCACATTTAGGTCAATAAATTGGGAACCGGGTAAAATATCGAGGTGAAAGATATCTTAAATTTTAGGAGAGGTCTAGAAAATGATTATTGAAAGTTTCATTCATTTCTATGCAGTCGTTTTTGTGTGACGCGGGCGTTATGGTAAAAAAAACCACATTTTTGGTCACATTTTTCCCACATTTTGGTCAATAACTCTGGAACTGGATGAGATATCCAAATGAAAGTTGTCCTAAATTTTAAGTTAGACGTTAAGTGATAGAATGGTGAAAGTTTCATGCAATTGTATTCAGTAGTTTTTGCGTGATACGAGCACAATCATACAGACGGACAGACAGACAAAAATTCTAAAAGTTGTAGATTTGGGTTCCGCTAGTCCAATACCGACCTCTCCTCTCAGGTTTTCTTGAATATCTTCAATGTAAAGACATCGACCTGTTACAATTTTTTTATATGTAAAGATTCATAATTAAACGTTTGTGTAACTCAAACTATAATTTTTAAGGCAAAACCAAGGCAAATTAAACAAGGTAGAATTGAACACTGAAATATTTGGTTTTTGTAGGAATTCTTACTTCAAAAAATATAAACAAGCGTATTAACACTTTGTGGTCCGATCCCAATATTTGGGTCCCATCATGGCATAGTAAAACAGGTAATAGCACGGCGGCCGAAGTCGGTTGTTGAAATCGCTCCTCTCAAACGTCAAAACAGCACAGTGCAAATTAAAGTGTGAACAAACCGATTTTAAGCAAGTTTGACAATATGGAGAAAATTAAAATAAAAAAATCGAATCAGCTGTTGAGTTTATATTACCTGTGTTGGTATGCCATGGGTCCCATTCAATTTTTTTTTATTAAAGAATTAGTTTGGATCTGCTGAAGCCGCAAAATGATTAATATTGGGAAAGATCCTATTTGGGAACCAGCATTAAAAATAGCTCCAACATAGAAATGAAATGAAGTTACTTTTTCCACCAAGTGCTACTTTGGCATCTACGTCTTTAAGGACCATTCTCTTATGACAATGGCGAGTATAGAATATTAGTTGATTCCCGCCGGTAACACCGCATGAAGGAGATCCCCACTGTGTTGAAAAAACTGGTGGCTAAGGACTTGGTTTCTCCTAAAGTTTTTTATGGGCGTCAGTGACTGAAAAAACTTTATTTATATAATGACCTTTATAGATTTTTCGCTTAAGTGTTTCATTCTAAGAAATACCCCGTCTCTAATAAACGATTTCGAATATATACATATGGTTTAAAAAGATTTAAAAGTTTGGACACAACATTTTTATGTTGGGAAATTTCTTGGCCATTGCATTCGGTGAATACCATTTTCGTAGATTTAATTTTATTTAAAAATGCTTGCTTAGGCTTACCAAGACTTACATATTTTCACTTGTTTATACAACTAAATTTTTTTCCTCCACTTGTGTCTAAGTCCAACCAAACTCGGCAACTAATAAAAAGAAAAAAAACGAAATGTTTTTAGGCGATGTGTCCTCTTTATTAGTCGCTGTACTAATAATTAAAATACATTCGAGTAGAGCCATAAATGTGGGTCCTTTTATATGTTTCACTATTTACTGCTTGTAGTTAGCAAATGGTTGTACAAATAAAAGAGATTTAGATTTAAAGTTGATTATTTAATAGATTAAAAGAATTAAAATTGACATTTAAAGTTGAATTTCAATTGCAAATGAATTTAATTGGAATAAAACGAAATCGTCTCACAACACAACGTTTTTACGGCCTCGCGTCTATCTCGGTCGAAACTTCCAGTTAAACTGATTTTGCTCTGTTCGAGTTGTAGTTCTCTTCTTCGTTGCCTTCGTTGTAGTTGTCGCTTTTGTTAGTTTGCTTTAAGTTAGGGCTGCCGCCTGGTTATGGGTTTCCCAAATCCCACAATTCGGCCATCCTGCTGCGCATTCGCCCTCGAATGCACCGTCGTCGTCATCAGAAAAATTAACCCATGGCTTCATAAATTCAGCACAGGTTGTCGTGTGTTTTGGCCCTTCACTTTCGCCATATTTTACAACGTCGTAGGTATCTTTTGGCTTTACCTTAATAACACGGTAGGGACCCAGATATTTAGCTTTTAATTTGAGTCCACCACCAAATTGCGTGCGCTTGATTGCAACCAAATCGTCAATCGAATATTTATGTGCTTTTTTGCGTCGAAGGTTGTATGCTCTTTTGTTTTCGGTTTGCATATTCAAAATCAGCTTTTTCGCATGTTGTCTGGTCTCATCTCTCATATCTAGATATTGTTGTCGCAGCTCTTCTTCTATTAGGTTTTTAATATTAAAGTTGTCGGTTGTTCGCATTTTAACACCTGTCAGCAACTCGAATGGTGTCATGTCAATGCTTCGATTATATGTGTGACTTGCTGAACCCTGTCAACATGTTTATACCACTTCGTAGGATCGTCTTTGCTTAACTTCGATAAAACGTTTGATATAACGCCATTTAATCTTTCCACTTGGCCATTGACACGTGGAAGGCCAGTGGTTATTTTTAAATGTTGAATGTTTTCGTCTTCACAGTAGCGTCGAAAATCGTCAGACGTAAACGCAGATCCACGGTCGGAGATAATTTGAACAGGATTACCGAAAGTAATGCTTTGCAACTTTAAACGGCTGATCGTCTCATGCGCTGCCGTGGTCTTTGTCGGATACAACCACGAAAACTTTGTAAACGAATCGATAACGGCGAATATGTGTTTATATGACTTGCTTGTCGACTCCAAAGGACCAAGAAAATCCATGTGGTACGTGTGAAGCGGTATTTCACCTTTGTGTAGCGGATGCAGTTCTCCTTCTTGTTTGCCCAGCTTGCGGTTTGAAACGATACAAGCAACGCAGTTGGCAATATGCGTTCGTACTTTGTCTTCTAACTTAGGAATAAAAAATTCTTTACCGATCAGATCTTTAGTTTTTCTCACAGCGAAATGACCTTTCTCGTGCGCACGTCTAATAACGTCTCGCTGCATGCACTTCGGCACTACTACTAGCTCGATGTCGTCGACCAATTTGTGAAGAATACCACCCTTTTCGAAATAACCATCGTACGTCGTCTTCTCTTGAATAATTGCGGTAATAGCTTTTAATTCCTCATCTTGCTGCTGTGCGCGTCGTAACGAGCTTAGGAAATCTACCTCGCCTATCTTCATAACCGGGTAGCGACTTAAGGCGTCTACATGCCTCATTAGATTGCCTTTGCGTTGTTCCACCTTATAGTCGTACTCTTGAAGAAAAAGAATCCAACGGGCTACTCGTGTGCTTAAATCTTTCTTGTCTAAAGTTTTCGTAAAAGCGTTGCAATCAGTAACGAGCTTGAAGTGTAAACCCAGCAAGTAAACTCGAAACTTCTTTACGGCTTCTATTACAGCTAATATTTCCAATTCGTAGCTTGAGTATTTACGTTCTGCGTCAGATGTCTTCGTACTCATATAGTATATTGGATGCAATTGGTTATCGTCCGGAAGTTTTTGAAATAATACGGCACCATAGCCGTCAATGGACGCGTCGGTATGGACTTCGGTCTCATACTGTTGATTAAATATACCTAACACCGGTTTTTGACTCAGTGCTTGCTTCAGTGTGTTAAACGCTTCGATTTGCGCATCCCCTATTACGAATTTTTGGGTTTGCTTAGTCATATCTGTAAGCGGCTTGGCGATGGTAGAAAACCCAGGAACGAACTTCCTAAAATATCCGGCAAGACCTAAGAAACTTTGCATCTGCTTGATATTTTTCGGCAAAGGAAACTTAAGCAAAGCCTCAATTTTACACGGAGACGGCGATATTTTTTGACTCTCAATTACATGGTCAAGAAATTCTACACGTTTTTTCAAAAAATGACATTTTTTAAAATTAATTACAAGTCCATAGTCTTTACATTGGTTTAGCACTTCTTCTAAATTGCACAAGGCCTCATCTTCGCTTTGAGCCGGTATAATAATATCGTCTATATAAGGGAGTGCAATTCCCCGTCTAGTCAAATCACGGAATATTGCATTAACGTACCGTTGGAATACACCCGGCGAGTTTGACAAACCAAATGGCACTTTGCAAAACTGATATTGGCCATTATTCGTCACAAATGACGTATATTTTCGACTATGTTCAGAAACTGACACATGAAAGAACCCGTTCTTTAAATCAATTGTACTAAATATTTTTGCGTTTTGAAGCCGATCTAGTTGGTCTTCAATTAACGGCAACGGAAAACGGTCTTTTATAATCACTTTGTTAATTTGTCTATAGTCTACGCAAAGCCGATGGCTACCGTCGCGTTTTTTCACCATCACTACAGGGCTACTAAATTCAGAATTCGATGTTTCAATTATACCCTCCTGTAACCACTGTTCAATTTGTTCATCAACCTTGCAACGTTCGGAAAGTGGAAGTCTGCGCGGTCTACAAGCTATTGCACTTTCATCTTTCAACACAATTTTCATGTCTATGTTAGTAGATTTGCATTTGTTTGGTTTATAATTACTTACCAACAGACGCACCTTTTGTCTCGCACTTACATTAGCATTTTCATCAATGTCCACTTCATTTTCATAACACTCGATATTCATCATAGAAAACAGTTCTGCATTGTCCTCATTATGTTTTTTGATCAACAGTCCATCACGATTAATATGAATATCGGCTTGTAAGCAAAATTCTTCTCCTATCACAACATCAATATCCATGCAGTTTTCAGATACCACCAAAAAATTCACTTTGAACAAATTATCGTCCACATATATTTTGGTACTTAATTTACCCAATGGTTTAATTTTGTTATTTACATTTCTTTCACCAAAACCTACCAAACACACATTTGTTTGTTGCAACTCTGGCTTATTCAACGATTTATACACTTTCTCAGTTATAATATTGAATTTACTGCCGGTATCAAACAAAGCTATATATTTTACATTTTCGATTACAACGCACTTGTTCATCATATTAGTTTTTGGGTAAAGGCATCGCGTATTTCTCGTTTCACTTTTATTTTCGCTCTTTGAACAATTTTTAGATATGTGCCCGAATTGTTTACAATTAAAACATTTCGTTCCCTTTCCCTTGTCTTTACAATCTACACTTTTGTGGCCCTTCAAGCCGCAATTGAAGCAAACCAATTTTTCTCTTTCTGTTTTCACCACACCTTTTCCTTCTACTTTATTTTCACCACTCTTCTTATTACTCTTTCGCATCGTTTCGTATATTTTGATTTTTTCTTTAAATTCTTTCAAATTATGTGCACCGTACAATACCGTTTTGTTTACGTTCAAGTCATTAATACCTTCAATCACATATTGCATTAAAGCATTTTCTTCAATATTACCCCTCATCGCTAATTCCTTCATGCTCAAAAAATATTCTTGCACCCTCGCTTCTGCTTTCATTTTCTTCGCGCATAATTGTTTGTGTATTTGTGCACTATTCACGACAGTTTTGTACTCTTCTGCTAATGCTGCTTTTAGTTTTTGCCAAGAAGTAATACCTCTTTCGCTTTGAATAAATAACTTTGCTAAGCCTCGCAGTGATTTTTTAGCAAATATCATTATTGCTGTCTCTTCGAATTCGCCTAACCACACTTCGACAGAAGTACTTTTCGTCGCCATCAAACTGTCGAACAGAATCTTCGATGTCCCGAAAGTTGATTGTGAATCGTGACTGTTGTGCTGCTCCTGCAAACGCTTTTGCTGTTGCTGCGCCTCTGCTATGCGCTTCGTCGTTTTGGTAATATCGTCGATCTTCGTTGTTTTGATTACTTGGTTGTGGTGGAAATTGAAATTGTGCATTATTTGTATTTATAACGTCAAAACTACGCATAATGTCACCCTCGTCGTCGTCATTCCCATCGTTTTCATCAACATCACTTACGCTTTCATCGTCGTTATCGTCATTTTCTCTGGCCTCTGCCGCAGCACACAGTAATGTCTTGCTCTGCAAATTACGAAAAATGTGCAGCACGACATGTTCTACCTTGCAGCTCAAACCCAAAACGTTGCAAATTGAAATTAGATCAGTGGCTGTCAAACTTTCTTCGATGTATTCAAACTTCTGCTTGCAGCGCTCGTCATCTTCGTCGTATTCAAACCCTGTGAACTCGCGTAATCGTTTGCGGTTTGCTCTGTCGCCGTCGTTTTCGAACACAAATTTGTGCAGAGCTACAATGCTCTGCTTGCAGCTTGTGCGCAACTTTTCGCGTACAAATTCAAATTTTTGCAGACACAACATTTCAACGAATCTCTATTCTAATTAGAATTTTCACAAGATGATTTTTTCCAGTTTCTGACCGCTTTATTTGCTTTTGCGTGCACACAATTGCACTTTTTCTTCGAAATAGTCACTGTTGTTGTTTTTCTCGCGTTTTTACATTCGACTTTGTTTCGCGTACGTGAGCAAAAAAAAAAAAAAATTTATTCGGCTGAGCCCCCAAATATGTGGGACCTTTTATATGTTTCACTATTTACTGCTTGTAGTTAGCAAATGGTTGTACAAATAAAAGAGATTTAGATTTAAAGTTGATTATTTAATAGATTAAAAGAATTAAAATTGACATTTAAAGTTGAATTTCAATTGCAAATGAATTTAATTGGAATAAAACGAAATCGTCTCACAACACAACGTTTTTACGGCCTCGCGTCTATCTCGGTCGAAACTTCCAGTTAAACTGATTTTGCTCTGTTCGAGTTGTAGTTCTCTTCTTCGTTGCCTTCGTTGTAGTTGTCGCTTTTGTTAGTTTGCTTTAAGTTAGGGCTGCCGCCTGGTTATGGGTTTCCCAAATCCCACATAAATACTCTAAATAATTAAATTGAAATGAAAAGGATTACAGCTATATACAATCGTAAAATTGAGAATTTAAGAATATTCTTCGTAAAGATTACTTATTCGTTTTAGCATAATTATGTACATACATACTAACAACATACCTCAGTTAACTTAGCCCAAGGTACTTTACCTCTTCTCGGCAGAAAACGCATTTTTCTCTGTTCAATTGTAACCCATACTCTCGAACGGTGTTCGGTTGAAAACGAATACTCCGAAATGTGTTGTAAATGCAGTTTTCGGCTTATCTGCAGATGCCATTTTTATTTGCCAATATCCGGCTTTTAGTTGTAGTCGATAGTTGGCATGAATGGTGTGGCTTTAGCGGCGTGTATTAAATCGTCCATTCGTGGCAGAGGATAAGTGTCTGTTGTGGTTATGACATTTAGACGCCTATAATCGACGCAAAACCTTACTCCACCATCTTTTTTAGGTATTAACACTACGGGAAAAGACCACGGTGATTTACTCTCTTCAATTATTCCTTTTTCAACATGTCATCCAGTTCCGCTTTAAGTTTATTTTTCATAGCGGGTGAAATTCTGTATGGTTGTGACGTAGTGGTTATCTGCACCTCAGTCTTTATGCTTTGTTCGAAATGTGGTATTGGAACTCGGGTCTCCTCAAAAATGGTTTTGTATTCATCTAACAAACTTTTCAAAGTAGGTTTTTCATCCTCAGACAACAGTACACCTTCGTTAGGTCGCAAATTTATTTCAACGGAATTTATTTCAACCGAGCAGCTTACTCTCCCTTCAGCTTTATTACTCGTTTTAAGTTTTTCATGGGTGGAAATAAATTGCTTTCTTCTGGTGTCTCAAAATCTGGTGGAATACTGTTCCTAAATATGTCATTTATACCCCTCGGCGAATATTCATATGGTAGATCAAAGTTAATACACGGTGCCACTGCACTTTCGCTTTTTTTTCGAACCAACACATGAAATGATCAATTTCATTGATTTCACCGCTATGTTTTTGATAAATATAACGGCTCGTTTCGTTGCACTTTTTGCATTTTAAATTCGAATATGCTACTAGGATCATCTTTAAAATGCCACGTCCGCTGTGATAGATCCATGACTATAGCTGCTTGCTCAAGAAAATCTATGCCTAATAGAGTCCGACTATTTTCTGCGCTTGATAAGCACATGAAGCGTATACGTTTGTATCGCTTGCCAATAACAATAGAGACAATCGTTGGGAAACGTTCAGTGGTTTTATAACCCTCTTCGTTTTCCCCAAGAAACAACTTTACTTCACGCGTTTTGTCCAATAACTCACTAAAAGTATTTACGCTTTCACGAGGAACTCTTTATCGTATCTTTAAAAGCAATTGGGAAAATATCATGTCTATCATGGTTTTTTCGCTAAGTTTTTCCGAAAGCTGTGCGAATAATTGACGCTTTTTGCATATAAATGAGTCAGTGGGCTCGGAAAACCTTTGCTTTTCTTGGCTTAACTCCGAAAAAATGCGCCAATCTGGTTTCGGGGGAGAGAATGCCCTGCGAAGCAACTCAACCGCGTCATGAAATCTTTCAGCTTCCTGCTTTAGACCCTGCCACCATGACCATGCGTAGCCTTCTAACATAAGGGGTAAACTTAACAGTGCTCGTTCGTCTGATACATTCTCTGCCTCTCTGTATACTAAAATGGTTGCTATAAAATCTTCAATTTTGCTGGTGATCCTACCACCGTTAAAACGGGCGCTACATTTACAAAATTACCCTTATTGTCTTGATTAACGTGAAGGTTCCCTAGCAATTGCTTAAATTGATTTTCTGTTAGCGTAACATTTGATTGATTTGTTGCACGGTTAACATTTGCATTCATACTCGCTTGTCGCTGGGTGTCACTAGCAGTAGTACTTGCAGCTTGATTCGTATTGTGTTTAGTAACTTTAACAGATTGTCTTTGTGCGTCTATGTTAGCATTGCTGTTAACATTAGTATTAGGGGCAACATTCTTTGGGCCTGTCTCCATTTCTCCCTCTGTTGTTTCTGGGTTAAGTTTTGGACTTTTTCTATTCATTAACATTTCCACGTAGCACTGTAGGGTGAAATTCCCTATTACAATTCAAGCAAAATAAAATGGAATCAGTTCTAGGTGTGATATTTGGACAAAGTAAGGCAACAATAAATTTAAAACAGTTTCAAGGCCTCTGGAAACTTCAAAAAGCAATAGGAACACGCAATTTTTCTTACAGCTGTTGTTCTACGTTTTTTTTTTTTGTTCTTTTCTCAGCACTTTGGTAGCACAACTCTAAAACGTCATATGCTGCCTGCGAACCTAGCAAACCCACAGTAACTTTGGGATGAATGTTTAGCATGGTTGAATTATACAAGGTTTGTCAGCCATTGACTGATCAAAATTGAAGCTCCCTAATTATCACCTAGTATAGTTGCATTTACGAACTGTACAAAAGGGGGGAAATAATAGTTCCCCTTTGGGAAAAAGAAATAAAAAAGTCCGGAGTGTAAATTTTTAATTCAAATAAATTTTCGAGAAATATGAGATTTCAAATCAAAAGCTATATTAAATTATAGGAAATAAATTGCCTTAATTGCCGTAAAAAGATTCTTGAATTGCAAGTGGTCTAAAAATTTAACAAACCAGTAGAAATTTTGTGTTTCGGACACCATTTTTAAACCACTTTATTTCCTGTAAAACTTGGCCCTGTGGAGTCCAAGTTTGTCAGATATCTTAAATTATACCAGATTAAATTCAAAGGCGAATTTTCACAGTTATTCCTGAGAAGGTTTTAAATTTTTTCGATGAACTCATTTCCACACCACCTGAGGTAGAGTTTTTGGCGCGCTTTTTTTAACGTGGTTTCCCCAGTAGGCCTAGTCCACTTATTAAGTCTAGTGGCTTTACGCGAGTATAAATTGATTTATATAAATTTTGCATTGATTATGGTTTCGGAAGCAAAGATTTGTCGGGGCTGAATTTTCGCATCTTGTTGTGGTGCTTTATCAGTTGATACATGCGCGTTTTGTAGAACAGCTTCTTCACTTCGATGGTCACGTCTACGTGTTCGGAACATGTCACGAGTGTACGTCAGTATATATTCAAAACCATATTGTTCTTTTAGGTATTGGTATAATCCTCTTAGCGCTTTGCTGCTCAGCAGGATTCCTTTCTGGAAAGGGAGCATTGACTTCCGTGTTCCGGCTCTCATGTTGAGCATGTAATCGTCCATTTTCGCTAACGCCAACATTTGCTCGTCTACCTTCATGCCAAATAGCTTCTTTGTCGGTAGTGACTGCATTGTTGTGAACTTCGTGTTGAAAACGTCGAACCAGTCGTTAACAACAGATATGAAATCAGCTGTTTCTATAGCGTTATATAAATCATGACCTAATGCGTAACACCGTCGTATAGCGCTCGGAGTACTATGTGAAAACATTTCTGCCGCCAACTTTACCTTCTGACGTCCAGCGTTTTGTACCGTCAGATGTCCCTCCGTCAATTTATACGTAATGGACGCATCCGACACTGAGGTCAGAGTGAGCAACTGAGCAATCGTTCTAGGGGAAAGGTCTTTGCCATTGACTTTGTAGCCCGTGTCATTAAAGTTGTTGCGAACCAGTTTTAGAAGATGCGGTGCATCTGCAAATACAAATATCTTTCCGGCTAAGGCCGGGTTCGGAAACCAAGGTTGCTTTGGACAAGTCAAGAAAGTTTTGTTAGCTTTTAGGCATATACTGGAAAGAGTTTGAAACTACATTTAAAAGTAGAACTTACTTAATCGTTGCAACTTTGGCCGTTTACCTTAACAGTAGTTTACACTCATACCGAAAATAAGAACGTTACACAAGTAAACCTACCAGTGCTGACTTTCAGCTCTCTCCAGAGAGATTGATTTCCTGGACCCATGTCAGAATCAATCCCTACCACAGTGTATCCCACTTCTTGCATTTTTAAAACTATGTCTTCTAAAATTTCTTTGGACATCTTGCAGTCATAGGCACAGAACACTGGCTGTTTCCATGACGACTTTAAACCACGTTCTTGTATGGCTTTCGAACGGTGTCAGATAAGGCATCGTACTCGTACAAAGACTCTACCTTCATTTCATCGAAGCTTATAATGCATGCTCTGGCGGCTAAGGGTATTTCGTTTGCGCCCTTCAAAATGTTGAGTGAAAATCGAAGCACGCCTTCGTCCACTGTAACTTTCCTCAGCCAACTTCGAATAGTAGATTCACTAGGGAAAGGAAATCCTTTTTTAAACAGGTGACGATACCTCTGTATTCTCTTCGACGGATCCAGCAATTTTCGTACCTGGCCTCGTGTAAAAATGGAAGAAACGGAGTTCGCAAGTTTCTCATATTCACTAACCCGAGTTCGCAAAATGGCGACTTCTCTCTCTAAAAATTGCATGTGCTCTTCATTGCTGGGTCTAAAGCAATATAAATGTATGGAATTATACAATTGCTAAATATAACTACTATTTGCTCTGTCTGGGTTGTGACGTCAATGGACTCGGAATAATCTTCAGCCACCTCAATTCTTAACGGCAAGGCATCGCCCGCTAACCCTACTCTTTTGCGATGGATTTCCGATATGAAATCGCTTGAGGTGAAGTGTAATCCACAAATTTTCGAGTTAGCTGTAAGGGGTTCTCCACACGAGTCAGACCAGGCTTTTCTTTTCAACTCAGTTTGGGGGACGTGATACATTTTAACCCCTTCTTGAGTCCATGTGTTTTTGCACAAGGCACAACTAGCTTTTGGCATTCTCAATTTGCTACATATATAGATTAATAGAAATATAATTAGCATATTTTTCCCAATTATATTCCAATGGGGACTCGAAACTGCCAAAGATTATATGCGTGTAATCAAACTAAACAATTACTTTTTATGAACTTTATTTAGTACCAAGCTCTAAAACTATTTCTATATTTAGTAACTATAGCTACTTTCATATACAGGGTGGCTGATGAATTTTGCTACATTAAGAAACTCAAATAATTTTTTTTTCAGCGTATGGAATTTATTTTGCTTTTATTCATGTTAAAGCTCATTAAATTTTATTAAATATAGCTTAATTAGTTTTAAAAATAATGGAATTTAAATGCCCCCCCTGCTTGTCGATGCATGTGCGGCATCTTACCAAAAAGTTGTTCATTACTGCTTGGAGAGTTGAGACAGGAATAGCCGCAATTGTTTCTCGAATGGATTGCCTTAGTTCATTCAAATTTGTTGGTTTTGCTTTGAAGACTTCCTGTTTGTAAAACCCCACAAGAAAAAGTCAGGTGCAGTAAGGTCAGGCGACCTGGGTGGCAAACGGAATGTGGAGCTTCTGGATATCAGCTTATAGGGAAATTTTCGTCGCAATTCTGTCATAACAGGTTGGGCTATATGAGGAGCTGCACCATCTTGCTGAAACCACATAGAGTTGAAAGAAATTCTCATTCGGCGTAATTATGGATAGAAAAACTCTCTCACCATGCTCAAGTAACGGTCTCCAGTAACCGTAACGGTGTGACCGTTTTCTTCGAAGAAGTAGGGCCCGACAATGCAGCGTGATGAAACTGCACACCACACTGTGACACGAAGTGGATGCAATTCCGTCTCATGGAGTATCTGTGGGTTGGAAGCACTCCATATTCGACAATTTTGTTTGTTTATGTAGCCGTTTAAATCGAAATGGGCCTCGTCAGACATGAAAAGACAGTTCAACATGTTTCCATCCTTTGAAGCATCTTCTGGCAAAATTCCAAGCGAATCGGCAAGTCTGCAGCGTTCAGTTTGTTGGCCATTTGAATTTTATATGGGAATAAGTCCAAATCTTTGTGCATAATTGACTGTAATGCCTGTCTGCTTACACCCATTTGAGCAGATAAGCTTCTTGTCGAAACACGTGGATTGTTTTGTATGGCAGCAGCTACAGCAGCGATTGTTTCCTCCGTTCGAACTGAAGGGTTTCGATGGTAAGGTCTTCTGTTGACTGTCCCATGCTCGGCAAAATTGTTTACAAGTCTTATTATTGTCCATCTGCTCGGAGGATTGCCGCCAAACGTGCGCCTATACTCTCTTTGAACCGAAACTACGGACTCCAGTGCGTGATAGCGGCGGACAATCCAAATTCTTGTTTCAGTGTCCCAGTTATCCATTTTTGTTAAATGTAAAAGTCAATCTGCAAAAAAAAAAAAATTAACCAGATTCATTAAATAGAAAAAAAGTAATTAAATTTTTTTTTGGTAGCGGCTTTCATTAGCCACCCTGTACTACTTAACATATAAAAATTCAGTGTCCAGTGAAAGCTGGCATTTATGTGTAATTTGGTCCATCTTGAGAGATCGTAGCTTTTATTATTTTTAGAATATAATTATAGGATGAGGGATAGGAATATAGTAAGGAAAAAGAGAAAAACGAGATGGAAGAAGAAGAAGGGAGGGATATGGGGTGGCAGGAGAATAAAAAGGAAAGAGAATAAAATTTTTTGGCAGGACGTCTGACGGGTCTGCTATATGAAATATATATATTTAATTTATCTAATTATATATTTATCACCTTTTCTGGTTACTAAAACTAGACTAACTGCACTTATTCGAGAGAAAGGTTCTTCGAAGGATTTTTGGGCCTCTACTCGATGCCGACGGTGTTTACCGTAGAAGATTAAATGATGAGTTGAATGAGCTCTTCGCAGACATCGACATTTTCCAACGAGTTAAAACCCAGCAGATACGTTGGCTTGGCCATGTAGTGCGAATGGAGAACGATCTGCGATCGCTTGGCGTCTCTAATTAGCGTCATCTGGCAAAGGATAGTGTGTGGACTTGTAGTGTTATTGCTTCAATTTTATATATTATGTGAAATAGGCAAAGGGCCGCCACCATAAAAGCCGGTAATCTTTAACCGGAGTTTAATTGACGTATTTTGTACGGTTAGCTGTCAAATTAACCACCAATTAGTCTTAACGCTAACGGACGGTTAATTTGTTAGCTAAGCGAACGATTAATATCAACAAACCCCGGTTAGCGTTAACCGGAGATTGTGAAAACGGCACTAAAACTTACTTGTCGCACTTTTAGTTAAAAATCGCTGTATTCATAAGCAATCCGCTTCAAAAAGTGGATGACACTGTATAACTCCGATGCTTAGTATAACTTCCGATGCTTCGTTAAACTTACGTGTGTTTGTGTGTTTTGCTGCTTTCTCAACAACGATGTATGGCCGGAATATAAAAAAAAGTATGCGTAGCTACTTAACGTCTTTATAAATGTATACCAAAGCCTTGAAAAATGGAAATTTAGTTTAATTAATTAACGATTACATAATAAATACATTGCTAAGTTAATAGTTATTGTAAACTTACTTGTATGTGTGTATAGAACCTATTTTCAATAATATGCATGTACTGCAGTTGGAAAATTGTTTGTATGTTTACAAAATTCTGTAAGAGAATTAAATTGTTATAGTTTTGTGAAACTTTCATAATTTTCCAACAAACTTACCAAATTCAACGATATCAGAAAATTCAAATAATCAGCATAAAAGCAAAACAAGAGCCAGTGCTGCTGCAATTTCGTTTGTATTAAGGTTTTGAGTTTTTAGTTCAATTTTCAAAAGTTTTTGTAAAGAAACAACACAGTCGATGAATGCCCATCAGATGACACTTAACACTAGAGTACACGCGCCCCTTTTTTTTTGCACCAATGCACGCGTGGCCTACTATGGTAGACCATTTTCAAATGGCAATAAGCGTGTTTTATATAAAGTTTAATTGAAACTAATGATGAAAAACGTATTTGTATTTATTTAAAACAATTTTTCAAACTTCAACTTATTCATAGAAAACAAGAATTATAAATTAAAAGGAATTCACTTCTATAACAGGAAAAAATAACAAAAAATGCACTTTTGAGATCAATGACTCACATTTTTTTATAAAACTACTATAAGTATATAAAAATTTAGTTTTCACAACATTCATTGCACACCACAGTCTGGTGGTCAGGACAGATCCATTTGTTGCAGGTCTTGCACCACTTTTTTTTTAATCTATTTCTTGCTCTGGTACAATAGGCACACCGAGCAACTCGTCCCAACTTTGTTGTTAAATCGTGCTATTTTTCTTGAGGTGTACCTAAAAGCATTCCAATTCAGAGTTTTATTTGTCGAGGAAAATTTCCCATAAATGCACGGCGATCCAATTGCGGTTTTATTAAATCGAACGCCAATTCTTGTAAAAAGTTACGCCTTACAATTTTCTCAGGATTGACATTAATTTGGTTAATTACGAGAGCGTTGATTGCAGCAATGTTCATCAAATCGAAAAATATTGTAAGTGGCCATCTGCGACAGTTTTTAAGGACACTGTATTGCTTGCACATTTCATCGAGAATGTCAACACCACACTTCGTACGATTATGAAAAGTAATTATTTCAGGCTTCCGTTCTTCGTTTGTATAAGGATCAACAGCTGTATCATTATGCATTGTAGAAAGTAAGCTCACAGACTTGTTTTTTTTTTGGGACGTAGGACACAAGAGTCACATCCTTCTGAAAACCAAAGACAGAGCTCTTGATTGTTCTTGTCTAAGAAGCTTTGAACTCCTTTGGGATACAAGGTCTATTTGCCTTCATTGTACCCACAACTGTGATTTTTTATTCAACAGATCTTTAGCCAAAGGAAGATTTGTAAAGTAATTATCCATTGTGACATTACAACTCTAGAATTCGATAAACAACGTCATTTACCTTGTTAGATATTTGAAACGGACCTTCAAAGTTATATACATACGGAAATTTGGTATCCACAACCATGAACACCTTATTACGAATTTGTCTGGTTTATTTGGTAAATACATTATGAAACCACAACGGCCTCGAAAGCCAATGAGCTGTACATCGAGCGTCAAATAATCACTAGGTATATAGTTTCGGCGGCCGCCGTGGTGTGAAGGTAGTGTTGCCGGCCTACCACACCAAAGGTCCATGGTTCGAGCCCTGGTACAGGTAACATCAAAAGTGATTTGAAAAAAGTTTTTCAAAACGGGGTCGCCCCTCGGCAGTGGTTTGGCAAACTCTCCGAGTGTATTTCTGCCATGACAGGCTTCTCAGCAAAAAATTCGTCTCCTTTGTAGATGCCGTTCGGAGTCGGCAGAAAACTGTAGGTCCCACCAATTTGTAGGGAAAATTCAAATCGGCACACCACAAATTGGAAGAGAAGCTTGGCGCAAAAATCTCTTAGGAGGTTTATGATGATATACCTGTTGTATATCGCGCCATAGATAGATAGATATAGTTTCGGTGACAATTTTCGGTGAACTACTTGCCTTATTGGTGCCGATTTGTCAATTTGTCTAAGTTGCTCTCTATCATTGACATCATCAAATCTTAGTGTGCGTATAAGAAATCGGAATCTACTTATTGACATTGTTGCATATACAATTTCCAAGCCAGTTCCTCGAGAGTTATCCCAAAAGTCATTAGGGTTCCGTCGTCCGTTTCGTGAGACTCCCATTATATACAGCAATCCCAGAAAAGCTCTAATTTCAATATTATCGGTCGGTTTCGCATCTCTGTCTCTTTCAAACTTGTCTTTAATTTTATCGATATAAATATTAGTGCAGTTTACGATTATCTCTATAATTTGCTTGGACAAGAAAAGTTCTAGCCCCGATAATGGATCCTTTACGTTCCTAGCGGCAGCACCCTTTGGGCCTGGCGGCCTTACACAATATTATGGGCACGAGTTCGAGTTACTGGTGGTATATCTTTACTCCAAACAGTACCGGTAGGACATTTGTAATGCCCCTTTGATGTTGTGGCTGCCAATTCAGCCAAGCGAACATCATCCGAGTCTGAAGAGATAATTGAATCGTTCAATCTGATATCCGCATCACGAACCAGGGCTTTAAAATCCGGTAAGGGTGGAAGTTCATCTTCTTCACTTTCGATTATAGCTTCGTCATAGTCTTCATCATTTAGCTCAATAAGCCATCTTTCCACCTGTGCAGTATTCATTATGAAATAAGTAAATATCAGAAAAGTAGCCAAATTATGAATTTAGTACACGAATACACGCGCGGACTACTATGGTAGGCCTACGATTTTTCCGCTAATCCACAGATGTATGTGTACGAGTAGAAAGCACGTATGGTACTGTCTTGACGACAAATTTAATTCAGAAAGCTTTTGCTGAAACTGCGTCGCTCTAACATAAGCAACTGTTAAGTTATCAGCAAAAATGCAACTATGGTCTACTATAGAAGGCCACGCGTGCACTCCAGCGTTAATAAGGGAGCTTCAAGTCGCCAACTGTCAAAAACGTCAATGGCTGACAAACCTTGTAATTTAAACAATGAATGTTTAGTTTTTTGTGTATTTATTTTACGCTTGCTGATTTTACACGTTGATTTTTATCATTAGCCGCAAGAGCCAAAATGTCTACAAGCGTCTAAATGATTTTCTCTCGGTAATTTTCCAAAATTTTTGTGAAATATTTATACCCAAAATTTTGCACGACTTTAAATAAAATTTTTTTTTTACTTTTTTGGTTTTAGTTGGGCGCCAATGTAGAGAAGTAGGTCTTCCCCAAAATAATTAGTACGTCCGTGCTAAGCAAAACTAGCCACAAGAGCCAATTCAAGTCCAAGTCCAACCAAACTCGGCAACTAATAAAAAGAAAAAAAGCGAAATGTTTTTAGGCGATGTGTCCTCTTTATTAGTCGCTGTACTAATAATTAAAATACATTCGAGTAGAGCCATAAATACTCTAAATAATTAAATTGAAATGAAAAGGATTACAATTATATACAATCGTAAAATTGAGAATTTGAGAATATTCTTCGTAAAGATTACTTATTCGTTTTAGCATAATTATGTACATACATACATACTAAAAACATACCTCAGTTAACTTTAGAGTGATCAAAGTGATCTTATTAACATCGTTTCATTGAGTGAAAAAAATGATAACATAAGATAACAAATATTTAACATAACGATAGTTAACATAAGTTGATTTGATTTTCTTAACATAACTTGGTTAACATAGTCAAGATAATCAATGGGTTAATAATTTTTTTCATTTGACGCAAGAATTCCTACATAAAAGAGAGACCTGCCAAGTTCACTACTACTACTTTGTTTAACATACTTTGGGCAAAACTTTGAAATTTAGAACGAATACAATAGTAATTTGTTGTATTACTGCTTTCCGGTGGCATAGTGGCTATGGCGTATAGTAAGATTAAAGAAATGATCGAGTTTTTTATAACTGGTAGTGCTACGTAGACAAGGTATATTAACTTCATTCGCCTAAACCGCCGTGGAACCGCCCACTTTTGATTAAGTCAGATTTAGAAATAATATTAATCATAAATCAAAAACCGTTCAAGATATCGAAAAGAAATTCAGCACACATATTTATATTAATACTAGGAATGTTCCGGGAAAAAATTTGTTAAGGTCCACGCCCACTTTTATGCGAAAGATTTTGAAAATGATCACAGTTACATTTAATAGGCAATAACTTTGCGTTTTTTAACATAGTTCTGAAAAATTTCAATAAAACTCGCACACATAATAAGCTTTTAAGCAAAACTCGACCGCAAAAAAGATGTTGTGGATTTTTGGGAAGTAGGCGGGGCCCCGCCCACTTTTCAGTATTGAAAGGCGATTACTTTTAATTTAAACTGGATATTTCAATTAAAATTGGTTAGCTTCTCAATAGCATGTAGTACACTGCAAATTAGGCAAAGCGGATAACACACAAGCAAAATATCCGGGCAAGTAGTTAAAACACCACGGCAATAGGAAAGTTATATTTATCTTTTTTTTATACCTTTCATAAGCATGAAATATTTGTAAGTATGAGAAGAAGAGGAGATGAGCCCATCAATAAGTATACTGAAATGATTATTTGAATGCAAATTTTTAAAAGGTAGGCGTGTATTGGAATTTGAAAAAAAGTGGTAAGCAGCGGTTGGTAAGAAACCTATATATATACAAATAAATTAGTTTCCTACTCAAAACTCATTACAAAAGTGTTTTTATTGAAAACAATCAGCTAGCTTTATAATACGAACTAAAAATTATTAAAATAGGCCTGCATAAATTGGGATGTCATAATAGATCATTACTAGGTATTAAAGTCTGGTCCACCCGAACTTATGCTTCCTTACTTGTTAGATACTAAAAATCTGATGAATCTGCTTATATCTCAAATAAAACTAATTTTAATGGTGGAAATTGCTATAAGGGGCTTCAAAATCAACACTTGTACCGCATTGCAAATGGTCTACACGCGCCACTGCTCGCGAAAACGGCTCTTCAGGGTTGGTTGAATTCGCAGTAGGTAAGTATTTTTAAGGCACATGATTGGGTGTATGGAATAATGTTGTATGTGTATTGAACTCTGCTTGATAGTTGATGTTGGTAATGTTGTTAAAATATATATGGGCGGAAAATAAGCGATGTTGACAGGGTGCTTCGTTTAATTGGTGTTGTTCCTACATATACTGCAATGGGTCCGTCTTCAATGCTTTAATTCAGTCTTCACATTAAATGAAACAAACTTGATAAAGAGCGGTATCAGTCGCATTTCGATGTAGTTAAGTACTTGATCACGTGTGTGTGTGAAAATCGATGGAAAAAATAGACTGTACAAACAACAAGAGCTAAGAGTTGTTAAAAAATGTCTGCCTGGTTAATATCTTATAATATTAAAAAAAATTCTAATATGGGCAGTGCTGCAAATTGGAACATTTTAATATATAAACATTTCGAGTGTGAATAGTGGAATGCCTCTTGTACAGTTAACCAACCGACCACATTATATGTTAACACGTACGTATTCACATTATGCTGCACCTTCCTCCATATAAACGAATATATGTACCTCCAAAGTTTTACTTTTGCAGTTTTTCCAAAAATAAATTGATATACAAGGTTTGTTTAAAATATTTAAACATAAGGAGCTTCGTTAACTCATCTGAACAATTTAAATTTTGGCGAGCCTAACATTAATTAAATATTTACACAAATCCATTATGCAAATTTTATTTTTTTTATTTGACAAACTTCGGAAGATAAGTTTTGGGGAAAATTGGTATAACTCAGCAAACCCGATTTGGCTTAATTGATTTGCCACTCATTACTAAAATAAAAATTATGTACATCCTTTTAGGCTCACAACGAGTTTGAAAAACCTATCTGATTGGCTTACATTGGATATAATTGTTTCAGATCCGGGGCTAATGCAATAAAAGTCAGAAATTCTAAGGTTCGTTTCCAAGTAGAATTTTTTCCAAATGTGGTAGGTATAATAAGAGAGATTTTTTTGTATTTTTTCCAAATAACCATGACAAGTCCATTGTTATCACCTACCCAAAATCATATCTTTCTTTATTACTTGCAAACCCTCACTTCAATAAATTATTTTTTTAGGCATCCTTGTAGACAATCAAAGATTCATATTAAAACGACCGCTGTGGTGTGGCGGTAGTGTTGTTGGCCTACCACACCGAAGGTCCAAGGTTCGAGTCCTGTGACAGGTAACATGAAAGTGGTTTAAAACGTTTTTTCAAAACGGAGTCTCCCCTCGGCGGGGGTTTGGCAAACTCTCCGAGTGTGTTTCCGTCACCGAAGGCCTTTCAGCAAAAATGCATATCCTTTGTAGATGCCGTTCGAAAAGTCGGCAAAAAACTGTAGGTCCCGCCAATTTGTAGGAAAAAATGCAAAACGGCACACCACAAACTAGAAGAGAAGTTCGGCGCAAAAATCTCAGCGGAGATTTATGATAATATACCGGTTATATATCGCGCCAAACTTTATTTTTTATTTTATTTATTCATATTACAAATTATCTGTTCATACCGTTCTGCTCGCATAAGTAGGCTTAAGAACGAAGGGCATACTATTAAACTACGTTTTCAATAAAATCACCCCTACAAAGCGATACTTTTTAAAAACGGACTAGGTGCTAAATTAAATAATTTTTTTTTATTTCACTTGCTTTTATTATATTTACAGTAAAACTACAAGAAAGTGTAACTGGTGTCTGAAATGAGAATAAATTACTTCATTTGCTAAATTTTTTTGTACTTTGTATGTTGACAATTTCTTTTTAAATATCGTTTTTGTCGATGAAAGTAAGTAAAAGAAATGGTCTACATAAAGAAGGATAAAAAAGCTATCGTTGAAAAGTCTTTAAGGTCAAATGAATCCTTTTGTGGAGCTTCAGAAGGGTTAAAGTAACATAATTCGCGAAAAAGAGAGGGCACGTTATTCCTGAAAGTGTAGTTAAATACCCGGGACGGTCGCAGATAAACCACATTCACCCTTTTGGTGCCTACTTTTGTAATTTAATCCAGTAGATATTTCAATTTTAAGATGATCTTGAGAAAATTAGACAACTGGTTTTTACTACGTTTATATTAAGTCACTTTCTCGTTTGTCCGCTCATTTCCATAGGAATTTTCCGAATTTTGCAAAGTCTTTTTAGGGAACTTCCCGTTGAGCTAGGCACTTGAAACTTGTAACATAGTTTTTAACTGCGTGACAAAGAAATATCCGATAGGTGGCGCACGGATCGAGATATATGGAAAATTTATTTAAAACTTGGTATTTTGCGATTGATTTTTAAGTAACTTTCCGGTAAGATAGAGCAATGAAACTTGACACATGGATCAACAATGATCCATGTAACACCTTGTACAGTGAATTCCGCTAGATGGCGCGCTTATCAAGAAAACTGAAATATGCTGAAAAACGGGAGGGAATTTTGCGATCGATTTCTGGGTGACTTCTCAGTGAGCCAGGAACTCGAAACTTGTCACATAGTTCGGAACCCTGTGATAATGCAATATTTCATCAACAAAAATTCAGTAGGTGGCGCACGGATCTACATATTTTAAAAATTTGTTTAAAATTGGGAATTTTGCGATCGATTTTTAACCAATGATTTTTGAGTAACATCCCGGTAAGCTAAATGCTTTAAAATTACATATGACCACCCATATTACCGATCATATCCTCCCACAACTGTTGACCGTGTGCCAACTGTGCTGCTGTGTTACTCGTCCCCACTAATATATTTACTTGAATGCGAAGTAGGCTGTAAAATATGTATACGAGTATGCACCTAAAACTAAAAAATAAAAAGATGATAAAAAAATTTCAAAGACTACCTTTATATTTATGTCACCAAAAAGTAGTATCAAATTTGTCCTTAAACAAAGACATGGCATATGTAAGTTTTAGTTTTGGAATTTTAATCATCCCACTTGTAATCAGTTTATAAGATGTGAAAATATAAAGGTAGAGTGCACTTTTCCAAGCTAAGGCAATTGATTTTTTGAAGCCCAAATGAAAGTTCGGCTATTGGCAAAACATTTAAAGTCTAGTAATTGCACTCCACCTACACATTTTCAAATTTCATAAATTGATTACAATTGGAATGATTAAAATTTCAAAACTAAAACTTACTATGCCATGTCTTGTTTAAGGACAAATTTGATACTACTTTTTGGCGACATAAATATAAAGGTAGTCTTTCAAATTTTTTATCATCTTTTTATTTTTTAGTTTTAGGTGCATATACATATTTTACAGCCTACTACGCATTTAAATTTTTAAAAATCTTTTATCATTTTATTTTTAATTCAAGTGGTAAATTTAATTTTCTATTCTATCTCTATGGCGCGATATACAACAGGTATATCATCATAAACCTCCTAAGAGATTTTTGCGCCAAGCTTCTCTTCCAATTTGTGGTGTGCCGATTTAAATTTTCCCTACAAATTGGTGGGACCTACAGTTTTTTGCCGACTCCGAACGGCATCTACAAAGGAGACGAATTTTTGCTGAGAAGCCTGTCATGGCAGAAATACACTCGGAGAGTTTGCCAAACCACTGCCGAGGGGCGACCCCGTTTTGAAAAACTTTTTTCAAATCACTTTTGATGTTACCTGTACCAGGGCTCGAACCATGGACCTTCGGTGTGGTAGGCCGGCAACACTACCTTCACACCACGGCGGCCGCCATTTGCTATTGCATTCACTTTATAGTGGTTCCAATAGTTTTTCAGAAATACTTTGTAATAATCAGTTGGAAATTTGTTGTATGGTAATAAAGTTTATGTACATGTCCCATATACAAAACCTTACTTTTCCAATGAATCTGAACTCAGAACATGTTCTACTCACTCCATCCATGACGCCTTGCATGTCAGGAAGTAGAACTTGAAGGAAAAGATCCATTCCAAGTAATAGTTTGTTTCTGGTATAAAGCCGTATAAATTAAAAGAAACGGGACCTCTGGCATAATCTTTCATGCAATAGTAGAATTTTAAAAAAGTGATACGGTTCAAAAATCCCACAGGGTTTCTCAACGGTTTCTTAAGTTTTTGGGTGTACAGAGATCGGCAGTTGTAAAAAAAAGTACAGTTAAGGTTTCGGGGTCCATAATATATATACTTTTACTCAAAATGCCGCCCTGTGCCACTGTGAAAATTCCGACTTTTTCAACCATACATGAAATGTATCTCAACATAGTCAATATCCAGCAATCTATATGACAAATAAAATTATCTGACACACAACATTTGAATTTGTAGTAGAAAATTTAAATAATAAAAATTGATATCCTCACAATCCAAGCGTTCAAGTAAATCCGACTCGATACACAAAACAGCTAGACTATTTAGCCGATTTCCACTCATAGTTGAACGTTAATAGTGTATGACCCTTTTCAAACATGAAAATGAACGTTCTGCGCTGGAATTCGTCACAGCTAATGTGACGAATATTCGATATGCAATCCCCACGTTTGGAAACACAGGGTATAACTCGTTCATTCGTAAGAGTTTCAAAAGGTCGGATGGTGACTTACGTTCCAACTTTTTCTCAGAACATTACGCGTGGAAGTGCACGAACTCGTCATCCAATCAAAACTCGAGGTCAGTGTTGTAAATTTTTCTCAAATGTTCTGAACTTTCACGAATTTCATTGGAATTTATATTGCCTAATTCAGCGATAACGGCAAATTTTTTGTTACATACTCGTATATTGTATATGCTTGGCAAAGTTTTCGCAATTCAGAATCGAGGTTGTCAACAATGGCGTTGAAAGTGTTGACTCGAAAATTTTCTCTTTCTGACAATTGAACTTCTCCATCTCGTGATTCGTCTGCCTGTAACCTTCTCCTTCTTCTTCTGGAAACAGATGTCTGATATTCTTGATTATCTGAGATTGCCAACGCTTTATTTTCGTAAGCTTCAAACTCCATTCGTGTATCAGCTACCATTTTGACCAGTCCACAATAGTCATCAATTACGTCAACTATGGTGATATCAACTTTTTGCAATCTTTGGCTGACAGCATTGAACCTCGAAAGTAAAAAATGCCAAAGAATCTGCATGAATGGGGTTCGAATCGCTCGAGTTGAATTCGAAGACCTCTCGCTTCTTGCCTTGTGATCGCATTCTCAATGGTATCTTCTTCAATGACGACTAAAGTTTCAATAATTTCGTCGTAATGTTCATGAGTACCTTAACTGCTTCCTGACGAGCTGATCATCTTGTTGCAGACAAAGATTTCAAACAAATTTTCTACGCAGAATGATTTTGTAGAATTTCCCAGCGGTGTGTAGATGCAGTGAAAAAATTAAACAAGGCTTGGACTGTATTGAAAAAAGAAGTTGCTTCAGGATTAATTTCTACTGCGTGGACCCCAGCCAAATTCGTCGAATGGCCTGCACAAGGAGCGGATTTGGCTAGATCGATGATTTTTTTAATTCTTAACTGTAAACCTGAATAAATTCCGGATACATTTTTCGCGTTATCATACGAATGACTTAACAATCTGCAATATTAATATTGAAAAACTCGAGAACAGATATTAAAGAAATGAACAAATTCTATGCTTTGTGTCCAGTATTTTCAATGAAGATCAGACATACGATTTACTTTGGCAATCTGCAATATTAAGATTGAAAAACTCGATAACTGATATTACAGCAATGAACAAATTTTATGCTTTGTGTCCAGTATTTTTAATGAACATCAGAAACCTTTCAACAGGCGTTCCATCATTTTGCACATATCTCAGAACGAATGAAAGTTGATCAAGGTGCGATATATCTGGCGTTGAATCCACTATTATACCAAATTCCTTCGCAATTTTGTCTTCTTCAACTATGATGAATGATACTTTATCTGCCAAAAGTTTTATTAATTCTTCCTAAATGGTTTTTGATAAGTTGCTCGTACTACCAGATCCCTTATTACCAAATCGCCTAAAGTCATCTTCTAAAAAAGGATCGAATAATGCAAGAAATTCTATTAGCATTAAAAAATTATCATTATTTGGAGAGCCGAATTTTTCATCACTGCCTCGAAATGGAAGCCCACGTGATGCAAGAGCATTCGTAGCAGCAACTACTCTCTCAAAAATAAGAAATTTCTTCTTCGAATTGAATGACCAAATTGTTGTCTATTTTTACCTTGGTGTTCGATCTTTTCTTGAGGGTTTACATACTTTTTTTGTGATTTTTCGAGTTTTCGTGCTCATTTACACGAATTTTTCACCATTGTGAAGTTTTCTATCGAATAATGTATCTGTCAACCATCGCGATTTTCCATTGCTGTAAACTCTGCTTTGTTTACACCCATGCACTGCTACAAACTCTATAATAAAGTCGCTTATTATCCATTTTCCTGGGTCATCACTGATAACACTTTTTTCAGCATTAACTTTGTTTTTTTTCAACTGGAATTGGACGCTCAAGTTTTTCTTCTTCGTTCAAATTTGGTAGCGGACAAGAAGTCGCAACGTTAATATTCACATCGTGATCAGTAGACAAATGCAAGCTTTCTTTATTAAGATGGAATAAGGATGGACTGCTGGATAAGTTGTCGGTAACACCGTTGTCATCTAAAAACAAAAAAAAAAAAGGATTTATCGTCTAACACATATGTAACTCGTTCTTATGCTTATTGGTTAAAAAAGACTTGATAAAGGTTATATAATGCTTGTTTTTGCTAACAAAATAGATTTGAATATGGAACTTATCTAAAATATCTAAAAAGAACGTTTCTTTGTTCAAAAATTATACCACAGCGCACTACGTTTTAAAGGAAATTCAACAATAATTACACATATCTGAAGTATTTCTTTATTTATTAGTAATTTGATCAGTTACAAATTACAAAGATAGTCTAGTGCAAAAAATACTTACACTATACGTAGAGATAACAATATACAAATTAGTTTCTTATAATTAAGCATGAGCAATTATAGATTTAAAAATGTGCTTAGAAATTGAAAAGTCGATTTCTAAAGAATTTGAGTGAAGATTAAATTATGTTAATGTTCGAAAGATGGGAGCGTTAGAAGCATAGAGGGTCCGAGTAAACCCCGTATAAAACGTGTCACTATTTCTAAGCGGCCTGTTTGGAACATGGAACGGAATACTCTCAAGGAGAGCTGGTGGATCGATTGAACCGCTAATAATGTCGAAGACAAAAGACATAGACAGTAACGTTCTTCTGCATTCCAGAGTCTGAAGGTTGATGAGTGCACATCTGCCCTCTTAGGAAGGAATCGGATAGGAGAAATTCAATAAACGCAACGCAAACCGAACAAAGCTTTTTTGCACACGCTCAAACCTCTTCATATGACACTCATGATAGGGTCGCCAAATGAAGCAAGCATATTCCAACTTGGAGCGAACAAGTGAGGTGAACAATATCTTAAGAGTATAAGGATCCGTAAAGCTAAAACAAAGTAAACCTTTGCAATTGTAGAGTTGAAATGAGTCGTAAACGAAAATTTTGAATCAAAAACTACCCCTAAATCCTTCACTTCCGTAAGAGTCGCGAGACGAGACCCACTTTTAGCATAACATGTGGAAATGGGATACCGCGATTTTGAAAACGTTACGTGAAAGCATTTACTAACATTTAGCGGCAGATTATTTGTGCTACACCAGACAGCTAAATTGTTCAAGTCGGATTGTATCTTAACTGAATATGCGGGGCTAGAAATGGTAGAGAAAACCTTTAAATCATCAGCGTACAAGAAAAAGTGTGAGTGTTGGAAACATGCCGAAATATCGTTTATGAAAATTACAAATAGTAATGGGCCAAGAATGCTACCTTGTGGCACGTCAGAGGTGGCAACAAAAGAATTTGAAAGTGCATTATCTATCACAACTACACAGTCCCGTTGGTCAAGATACGATCTAAGCCAAGATAATAATATTGAGTGGAAACCCACATTGGCCAATTTCGAGATCAATATTGAATGGCTGAGTTTGTTAAACGCTTTGGAAAAATCAGTATATACAGCATCGAGTTGAAGGCGACTGTTGAACGCTGATAGGCTGAATTCAGAGAAAATCGATAGATTAGTCACAGTCGATCTTCCAGATACAAAACGCCTAACAGCATAATTGTCCATGACTAATGACTCCTGAAAATTTTTTTTTCTTTTGCTTAGACAGTTTTTACAATGTTATATTGTAAATGTGTCTAACGGGGCCCCAAACTGGATATAACTGGAGTTACCTGAAAATGACTGGAGATAACTGGACATAACTAAATATTACTGGAAATGAAAGTGGAAATAATTGTGAATGTTAGTGTTACATCATATGTGAATGACCACTTATGGCTTAAAATGGATATATGTATATGTACTGATATTATTGCATATGAATTCAAAACAGTCATATTATTCACAGTACGTATTTAATTTCTCATAACCTCTTTGGATATTTACCACAACTTACCATATTGACTTAAACTAATTCCGCTTTGTTAGATGCGGACAACTTCTTCAAAGTTGAAGTTAAAACAGCC
This sequence comes from Merzomyia westermanni, assembly GCA_949987695.1. Classification (NCBI taxonomy): domain Eukaryota; kingdom Metazoa; phylum Arthropoda; class Insecta; order Diptera; family Tephritidae; genus Merzomyia; species Merzomyia westermanni. The sequence continues at coordinate 80,796,051 of OX465292.1, forward strand.
GGCGCGTCATTGCAATCATCTAATAGATTTAAAAATATATTATATTGTTAGTGAACATACTAAACATTTTATTTTACATATTTTTGTAAGTTTAACGCGCTCAAGACCAGTTGATTATAATTCTTAGTTAATTATTATTATTTTTTGATTAGAGGAAAAATTGAAAGCAACAAACATATACAGGCTATAGTTATAGTTTTACTATTTCAGAGGATCTTGTGGAGAATCGAACCCCCTCACTCTGACTGCAAGCGCATCTACCTAACCCATACTCTATGCTGGGTGTATTTTTGCAAGCTGCTTAATTCCAGTTTTCCTCTAATTGTTGTTTGTTATCTTGCCAACGGTATACACAAGCCTAACAGCTGGCTACCCTGCAGCCAATTCTACTAGTTTTATACTAGTCAAATACTAGTTTGCCAAACCGGCTTAACTAGTTCGAGTTCTGTAATATTACCATATTAGCAACTGGTATTTGTAACACGGCGATGGCCTACGAGATGGCATACTAGTCAGACTCTGCATCAGAAATATACCAGTTGACATACTATTCATCATATACAGCACTATCATACCATTCAAAATACTAGTCTGTGTATATGTGTACATCAGGATCATATCAGCTTACATACTAGTCAGTAAATACACTAGAATCATACCAGCCGTCATGTTAGTCAGCCCATGCATCAGTATCATACCAGTTACTGTACCTCTTCATAGTAGGTTAGTTTATTATACCTTTCATGAACATGAAATAGTTTTATAACTTTGGTCCGATGTTTTTATGTTTGAGAAGAAGAAGAGATAGGCCCGAAATGATCAGGGCGATGAGCTGAGCCGATTTAGCCATGTGCGTCTGTCGGTCCGTCCGTCTGTCCGTCTGTCTGTTTGTACGCAAACTAGTAGTCCCTCAGTTTTTGAGATATCTTGATGAAATTTGGTATGGAGCCGCCATTTTGATTGCGATTAATCATTTGTCGGAATCAGCAAGATCGGGGTAATACAACGCATAGCTCCCATACAATCGATTGTTTCGATAAATGGGTTCTGGGCTATACATTTGGCAATTAAACAGCTAGGAACGCAAAGTTTTGCAGGTTTGGTACTTATTATATACGTAATGTGTGTAGGGAAAATCACCGAGATCGGACCAACTTAACATATAGCTCTCATATAATCGATAGTTTCGATAAATGGGTTTTGGGCTACAAATTTTGCAATTAAAAAGCTAGGAACGCAACGTTTTGCAGGTTTGGTACTTATTATGTGTGTAATGTGTGTAGTGAAAATCAGCCAGATCGGACTTACATAACATATAGCTCCCATACAATCGATTGCTCCGATAAATGGGGTTTGGGCCATGTATCTTTAAATTATCAGTTTTGCAGAGTTTTTACTAATTGTGAGTAAGGATCGGACACTTAAAAACATGATGCGTATTAATGAAAGGTATAAAATCTTCTTTTTGGTTGAAAAATACACGAAAATTCCGAAATTAAATTACCAACAATATATTGAAAATTCAGCAATCAGATGTAAAACATATGTCCTCAGATATAAACATATATCTATCACTATATTAAACAAATGAAACCAATTTCAATAAGTAAGGAAGTCTAAGTTCGGGTGGAACCGAACATTATATACCTAGTAGTGATTTATTATGCCATCCCAATTTACGCAGGTCTATTTTACTACTTTAAGTTCGTATTTGCGTTCAAATACACAGACGGACAGACAGATAGACGTATCCAGAGACGGACATGACTACATCGACTCAGCTCATTCTAATCATTTCAGTATTCTTTTTGATGGGACCATCTCTTTTTCTTCGCGTATGTACAAACATTTCATGTTCATGAAAGGTATGAAAATCAAAGAAGATAAACAACTTCGCTTTTGCAGTGGGGTATTAACTACTTTCCCGGATATTTTACTTTTCACCCTGAACGTTTTGATATACATTAATAAATATATATTTCGATGCGTTTACCCCGAATGAAGTAATATACCTTGTGTGCGTAACAAAAATAAATAAATGTGTATTTTATTGGTCTAAATTAATGATATTTGAATATATGCGTCACTTAGTCAATATCTACAAAATTTTTGGAAAAGTGGGCGGTGCCACGCCTTCATATTTTGTGTTTGGTTTTTGCTCTTGAACTTTCACGATAGGTTCAGGAGTTCGCTGGACACGACACAGTTTGTATATAGCTTTTGGAAAAGCTCCCAGGTTATATAAAGCTGCAGTTCCGTACAGCTAGGAGTTTATATGGTTCAAGTTAATGACATTTTATATATAGATGTATTCAATGTATCAAAACGTCAAAACAACGTCTACCGGGTTTGCTAGTATATTATAAAATGGCGAAATAAAACAACGAATTTCAGCTTATTTTGTAAAACTGAGAGACTAGTTTGCGTTCAAATAGACAGAGGGATAGACAGACAGACGAACGGACGCCGGAGATGGCTAAATCGACTCCGCTCATCGTGCTGATCATTTTAGTGAACTTAACTCTTCTTCTTCTCATACTTACTTACATATAATGTTTATGAAAAGTATGAAAACCAAAAAAGATATATAACTTCGCTATTGCAGTGGGCTATTAACTACGTGCCCGAATATTTTGTGTTTTCCGATTTGGCTAACATTTGACAGGAGTATAAAACATACTACTGAGAAGCCGCTGACCAATTTTGATTGAAACATCAAGATTGAGTTATCAGCGATTGCCCTTGAAAATAGCAGAAATTGTATGCTGAAAATTGGAAGACGCCACGCATTTCTTAGTTTACGGAAACTTTAAAAGTGAAATATAAATGATGTAAAGCTATTTTGCGGAAAGTCATTGCCTATTTAACATATCTACAATCCTCTTCAAAATCTTTCATATAAAAGTGGGCGTGGACCTTAACCAATTTCGCCCACTTTTTTTCTCGAACATTCCCTGCACACCTGGAAACCTGCGTGTTTCGTTTCCATATCTTGAACGGTGTTTGATTTATGATAAATAACATCTCTAAATTTGACTTAATCAAAAGTGGGCGGTGCCACGAACATTTTCAAAAATTTCTTGAAAAATTTATTTTATGCCTCAATCTTAATGTATACACCAAATTATGTACTGAGTAATCTCTTTTTTGTGTTTTCGAAAATATTCTATATATAAAAAGTGGGCGTGGTTATCATCCGATTTTGCCCATTTTAAATAGCGCTCGGAGATGAGTGCAAAGGAGCCCGCATACCAAATTTCATTAAGATATCTCAAAATTTACTCAAGTTATCGTATTCACAGACGGACCGACGGACGGCCGTGGCTTAATCAATTTCTCTTTTCGTCCTGAACATTTTGATATATATAAGTCAATATCTATATCGATCCATTTATGCCGTTGCGTACTGCCATTAGGTGACTAAAGTTAATATACCTTGTGTGCGTAGCACTACTAGGTATAAAAATACTTTTCTAAGGCGCAACAAACTTCTTTGGTACTAATAGAATTAATAGGGTATAATTTTACATATTTCGTAAAGGCTTCAATAGTAAATGCTTGCGTTGAAGAGTGTCAAACGGTACGGGTTTCTTAGGGATACTAAATAGGTTGTGCCAGTGGCGTAGCCAGGATTTTTGCAAGGGCTGGATGAGTTAAAATTCTCATCGACACCTGAAATTTGAGACACACAATGGCTAGCGGCTTCAACTGTGCCCGTTCGCTCATATGTGCATATGTTTTTTTTTACCGTAAAATATTTCTTGTCTACTCGTTTATTTCATGGGGTATTCACGATTTATTAAAATTTACAAAATTTGCTTTATGAAAGTGTATAATGTATAATCTCTTCGTTGTTATATACTTTAGTTTTTACACATTGAACATATCTAAATGTTTTTATGCGTACATATATTTATGTACAAGTCAACAAAATATTGTTTACGAAGCGAGTTTTGATCTTTTTTGCTTAACATAAATTTGTTCAATTACTTCTTGTGTTGCAATGGGCACATATTTATGTCCCGCCAACGTCGTTAAACCATTTAACCCCTCCTTAATTGTATAAAAAGAAGCGATAAATAAGATAAGATAGTCAACAACTGTAAAGCTAATGTACATATCAATATTTTTATTATTTGCCCCATAGAGTTACATAGATAACTTTTCAACCTCTTCAGAATTTTTTACCTGAGAACCAGCATAAGCCCCAACTATAATGTCAGCCTAGAAGTCCAACCAAAAATAGCTTTTGCTAATGAGTAGGCAATTGGGAAGTAAAGCCCTTTCGAAGAATGAAAATATCACTCTTTAAGTCACGTTTACCCGTACTCGTCCTGGTTTATGGTGCAGAAGCTTGGCGACCGACATCATCTGATGAGGCGGCTCTGGAAGTATTCGGTAGAAAGTTGTTCGAAAGATTTACAGATCCTTACGCGTTTGGCTACGGCGAGTACCGAAGAAGATTTAATTACGTCGAGAGTTGGAAAATTTTGCAGCAATTTGTACAAGTTACATTTTGGTTTTGAAAACGTGGTTTATAAAATTCAGCAAGCTTAAATACATTTTTGTCATTTTATTTTCTGTGGTTTGTTGAAAAACTAAAGCGAAGTCTCTGAAGATCGTTTTATGTTGAGTGAATCGAGTATATATTTCCATTATTCTGCGAAAGCCACTACAAGCCCTAAATCAATCTCTATTTCTTAGAGTATATTACACAAAGGCAGAACGCACCGTTTCTTAGTAAGGGATTTTTAGTTTTGTGTTAACAAAATTGCCAAAAGACTGCTGTATTATTTAAAAAAAAATTGTTTTTAATGTTGACCTACGAATATTATACTTATCAATAGAGAAAATGTTGAAATTTTATAAATTTTTCCTCTTTCCCATAACAAAACTGACACCCTAAATTTATCAATAAATGTCCAAGTTTGAAATTTGCTCTTGCATGCTTTTTATAGTAGCTTCACCATCTGTAACTCCTGAACCAACTACAACAAAACGTTTGGCAGCAGTCAATCAATTTGACATTAGCTTGTTTGTCAATAAGTCAACAGCTGACGGTATTGAGTCTTGTATTAAGCTTCAAAATAAAATTTGGATACCTCCATCCAATTATGAGTTTCCTGCATCTGATCAACGAATTTTGAAATTTCAATGCGCTTGGCTGCAGAAGTACACATGGTTAGTCTATTAAGGAAAGGAATATGGTGCTTTTTGTAAATGTTGCGTATTATTTGGTGTGCGAGAAGGGGGAGCTAATACAAAAATATTGGCACAATTGGTACTAATACCATTCCGGAACTGTAAAAACGCGTTAGAAGCATTCAACAAACATCAATCCACAGATTATCACGGTCGACTATGCGAGCTAGTATTGACGAAGAAAAAAATTTACCAATAGACTTGCAACTATCACAACAAAAGTTGGATTTTATTGCGAAGAGCAAAACATTTTTAGTTCCCATTAGCGATACCATAATTTTGTACGGTAGACAAGGTATAGCATTGCGTGGATCGAAGGAAAATGGCAGGATAACTTCTAGCGAGCCACTCAACAACGATGGAAACTTTCGGTCGCTATTAAGGTATCGAGCTAAGGGCGATGTCGAATTGACAAACATTTGGAGTCATCATCGAAGAACGCTACGTACACAAGCCCTCGTATTCAAAGTGAGTTGATTATTAAAAAACAAAATAAACAGAGTCGCTCCTGAAGATGCTGAAATATTCAGCGAAACGTAGAGAAGAAAGATGAAATATTTTTTTTATTTGCACCACAAAAACAATAGATCCGACAAGCCAATTACACATTTTAATATTACAAGAACTGATCGAAACAGAAATTAAGTTAATCTCGGAAGGCCAGCCGATACACTACATTCAGTTTATTTTTATAATAACCCAACAACACCAGGGCAAGATGAAGGGGTTTTACGAACATATGAAGTACAAACACGGTGAAGAAACATGCAGGCCACTAAAGCACTACAGCAAACAGAAACACAAATTAGCCAAGCAAATCGAACAACTCAAATTTCTGCTACAATGCAAACAATATGGAATTTTACGAAATTACCTAACGAACTACATCAAAAATGTAAAGATCAATACAACATCGGGAAAAATAGAACAACAAGTCGAAAATTCTAAACGGTTATTCCTAACAAAAATACTAACCATCGAAATTACACAAACAAATATTAACATCAAAATTACCAAGGAACTTCTATCCCATGCACAACTACATTAAAGGCAACTCTACGTCAGAACTCGAAGATTTTATTAGCAAACAGAACACACAAAGCATAAAAATTGGTAAAGAAAAAGAACAAATACAAACTTCCAAAATAGAAAGACCTAAACCAGAGCAGATGCGTATGTTGGGAATATGCAAAAATAACAACTGGTTCGTAAACAAAACGAACACCTATTTTCCCGAAGAAGTCAGGTGGCTACTCTCTCTTGGAAGAAAGTTTACATTACCCACTACAAACAAAGACTTCTCACCAATACACATCATTGCCGAAATGGAACAAATAATCACAGGTATACAAAATGAGAAAGAGAAAGAAACAGCAAGGAACAGGTTAAGCAATAGAATTATGCAATTAAAAGGAACATCAAACACAACTCAGCCGAAAAATTCATTCTAGCACCATTCAACAAAACTCGTAGTTTTCTGAAATCCCAAAAAATATAATCATAACCGATGCAGACAAAGGTAACAAGACAGTAGCTTTATACGAATCAGAATACAACGAAAAGATGAACAACTTACTTGAAGACAAAAATACGTATAAAACAATAAGAATGGACCCAACGAGAACTTTACAACGAAAAAACAACAAAATTGTTGACGAACTATATAAAGGTAAACACATAAACAGAAGAGAAAAACAGCTTCTGACGAGTACAGCATCAGCCGCGCCCAGGCTGTATGGGCTACCAAAAATTCCTAAACCAGAAATCCTTTTGCGCCCCATTGCTTCTTTAATTATGCTCCCCTGTTACAACTTATCCAAATTTATTGGTGAGATACTTAAGCCACAGATTTCAGATGACTACAATGTTAAGAATGTGTTTGAATTAAAAGACAGACTAAGCCATTTAAGTGTGAACAATGATGAGGTCTTAGTTTCGTTTGATGTTATCTCTTTGTTTACGAACATACCAACAGAATTAGCTACAAAAATTATTATGAAAAAGTGGCACCAAATACAAGCAACAACGAACATACCAAAACAAAAACTCCAACAAATTCTCGACTTTTGCCTTAAAGACAACAATTAATTTATGTGCAACGATAAACTCTACACACAAACCTTTGGAATGCCTCTGGACAACCCCCTCTCCCCAACAATAGCCAATATCATCATGGACGACCTTCATGACAACTCTATTTCGGAACTAAAACTAAACCATAATATTGACATAAAATTCATAAACAAGTACGTAGACGACATCTTCGCAATAACAAAAATTAACGATGTAAACACTATTTTAAACACACTAAACAAATACCACCCGAAGCTCAAGTTCACGACGGAAATGGAAACAAACCAAAGCATACCGTTTCTCGATGTCTCTATACACAGAAAAAACAACAATATTATACTAAATTGGTACTCCAAACCAACCTCTTCTGGGCGCCTAATAAATTATTTATCCTCTCAACCAACAAAATACAAGATAAACACGGCGAAGAACCTAATAAGAAAAGTACTTACGATCAGCCACCAACAATTTCACGAAGAAAACAAAAACAAAATATACAACATGTTGCTAAACAATAACTACCCTGCTTACCTAATACACGCACTAATAAAACAATAAACAATGAGAATGGAAAATCTGCAAAAAAACAATATACCAACCCAAAAAACAACAACAAATAATATGAAGTATTTCAGCGTCACTTATATTCCCAAATTAAGTGAAAACTTTGATCACAAAGCATTAAGAGAGCAAAACATCACTTTGGCGTACAGGTCAAACCATACTTTGTCCAGTATATTTACAAAAACAAAAAGCCCGCTTGACACAAAAGAACAAAATAACGTGGTCTACCAAATAAAATGTAATGGGAAAGAGAGTGAATACTGCGACAAAATATATATCGGTACGACGAAGAGGGAATTAAATATTCGCATTGCCGAACATCAAGCAGACGTAAAGAAACAAAAACAAAGCACGTCTTTACCACAGCACGTGTTAAACAGTCGTCACACAGCTGATTTCACACATGCCAAAATTATAGATAAGGAGAAGAGGGAGGGCACAAGATATACCTTAGAGAGCTTACGAATATTAGAAAAAGGGGATATAGCACTAAACAAAAAAGAAGACACATATAATATTTCTGCCGCCTACATACTATGTTTATCGAACAAATGCAATCAGTGATGACGAGACTACCACACAAAGTGTATCCGTACCATGTATGCTAGTCTAAGTTTAAATGTTTAATTATATGTAATTATGTAGAACAAAGTGCTCAATATTGATGTGAGTATCAGTCCATAATTGTTGTTATTGCCTTTGGCAACAAATACTTTATGTTTCCTGATGTAATATTGTTTGTATTTCCTTTTCCCCCTTTTATTAAAAAACAAAATAAACAGAGTCGCTCCTGAAGATGCTGAAATATTCAGCGAAACGTAGAGCAGAAAGGTGAAATATATCTTTTATTTGCACCACAAAAACAATAGATCAGACAAGGCAAACACACATTTTCATATTATAAGAACTGATCGAAACAGAAATTAAGTTGATTGCTTCTCATTGATAAAAAAAAAAATTATTGAAAAAGTGAATAAGCTTTTTCAATATTAGCGGGCGAGACTTCAGATATTTCAGGCGTTGAACAGATGTCGATTTGTGGACACTGACGAAGGTACTCATAAAATTTGTGAAAGTTTCTTGACATTCACACCTGTGACCGATTTCTCTGGAAAAGGGTTAGCGGAAAATCTTATAAATTTTCTTGAATCTTCTGGCATTGACCTTACATATTTAGTTGGGCAGGGATATGATGGAGCTAGGTCTATGAGTGGCAAATTCCATGGTACGCAGAGTGCGCTTCGCACAGTTTTAACTTAGCGGTTAGTGACGCGTGCAAAAGTAATGAAATAAAAAATTGCATAGACACCATCAAGAGTGTTTACGGATTTTTTAAATATACAAAAATGCAACTTTCTCTACAAAAGGCTATTTACGCTGAACAAAATTTGACGAAGCTGTAGCGACTTACCTTTATTTACAGCCTGCAGTTATCTCCGCCTTACAGAATATTTCAGATACATGGAGGGACTCAACAGCATCCGAAGTAGTGGTGCCAGCAGATGCTGCAAGAAATATTTTGGTATCTAGGAGGGAACTTGCGGAAGAAAATTTTAAAACAATTTTTCAAGCAGCATTGGTTATATGTGATGAGTACGATATTGAAATTCGGAAACCAAGACTGGCACGCAGGAATTTGCAGCTTTCCATTAAAGGTTACTATAGAATTACAATTTACATCCCTTACTTGTGTCACATCACTTACGAAATGCAACCTTAAACATGCTACCAATAAATTCAACCCTGTTGATGCTACGAGACACGTATACATGCAATGTAAAGTCAGTGAGTGAGTACGAAGCTAGCAACGTGATCGGAAGACTTTCTTGATATAAACCGAATTCATCTTAAAATACTTTGTAATTACTTTATAAATTTCAACATCCATTAAACAACCATTAAACCTATAATTAAAGCAAGTTATTGTAACTAAACCTTATAAATATAAAGTTCGTTATATTTATTTAAACGGTCATCCCATACTTGTGCAGGTAAGGAGAAAAACCTACCACCAGAGGAGAGGCCAGGCGGAAGCGGGATAAAAAGTATAAGTTTTGTTTCATTCGTATAAAGAAACTGGCGATGGTGATAGAAAATAAAATTTTTTATTCATACATAAGGAAACGGATTGTACAAATTTACATTAATAAGTAATTATAATTATCATTAGATATTTCATTTTCTAATGTTAGTTCATAAAAAGTTTGTTGTATTGCAATATCTTGATCTTTATTTTTATAAAACGTCAAAGCACTTGCGTCTCTGTGTTTCAAAAATCTATCTTGCAAATGCGTTATGAAAAGATCCAAGTGTCACGAGTGTAGGTTTTTCTCCTTACCTGCACAAGTATGGGATGACCGTTTAAATAAATATAACGAACTTTATATTTATAAGGTTTAGTTACAATAACTTCCTTTAATTATAGGTTTAATGGTTATTTAATGGATGTTGAAATTTATAAAGTAATTACAAAGTATTTTAAGATGAATTCGGTTTATATCACGTTGCTAGCTTCGTACTCACTCACTGACTTTACATTGCATGTATACGTGTCTCGTAGCATCAACAGGGTTGAATTTATTGGTAGCATGTTTAAGGTTGCATTTCGTAAGTGATGTGACAACTCGGCCTTTCCTGACCTAAATCGTCTCGATTTCGTCGTCCGATTCTAGTTCGGGATTGTTACTACACCATGGTTTCATCTTGTCGGAGGCATATACGGAGCTAAACTTTTTGTTGCTGACTTGATACCCTGGTATGTCTTCTAGCAAATAGCGATCGTTACCCAAAACTTTGCGAACAATATACGGTCCGCGAAATTTTGGTTCAAGCGTACGTGATTCACCCGTAGAAGCTGGTTCATTTTCAATGACCACTAAATCTTCCTCATCGTACTTTTTTGGTTGCTGATGTCGTGTATCAAAACGTTTCTTCCATTTTTCGCGTTCATTTTCTATATTAATAACTGCTTGGTTACGTTTTTCTGCTGAACATAGCTCAGAACTTTCGTCGATATCGTCATTAACAGCGGCAATAAGTTGATTCGTTACTAGATCGCGTAGTTGGAAGTCAAACACAAGCTCGTTTGGACTGAATTTTGTGGTTGCATTTCGACGAGAATTTACAGACCATTGAAGATCTCTAAGAATAAGATCCAAATCTTTCGGATTATCGATTGTTGTGCGTAAATATGTCAAAATATTCTGGTTTGCGCGCTCAACTTGACCATTTGCGTGTGGCGTTCGTACTGCTGTTTTTGTATGCTGTATTGGCGGCCGCCGTGGTGTGAAGGTAGTGTTGCCGGCCTACCACACCGAAGGTCCATGGTTCGAGCCCTGGTACAGGTAACATCAAAAGTGATTTGAAAAAAGTTTTTCAAAACGGGGTCGCCCCTCGGCAGTGGTTTGGCAAACTCTCCGAGTGTATTTCTGCCATGACAGGCTTCTCAGCAAAAATTCGTCTCCTTTGTAGATGCCGTTCGGAGTCGGCAAAAAACTGTAGGTCCCACCAATTTGTAGGGAAAATTCAAATCGGCACACCACAAATTGGAAGAGAAGCTTGGCGCAAAAATCTCTTAGGAGGTTTATGATGATATACCTGTTGTATATCGCGCCATAGAGATAGAGATGTTATTGTTGTTACAATATTCTTGAAATGCGAAAAGACGAACCTGTATCAGTAACTATCTGCGATGGTAACCCAAAATATGATGATATTTCATTCAGAGCTTTTAGAACATGAATGGTCTTTGTGTCGGGCACTGCTCTAACTATTATAAACTTACTAAATGCGTCGGATATGGCGAGGACATGACAATTTCCTCGTTTACTGCGTGGAAATGGACCCATATGATCCAAATGTATGCGATAAAATGGTGTTGGTTTGATGGAGTCAAAATGCAGGCTACCCTCAGTTTTACCAGTACGTTGTGTTTGATAACAACACCTAATACATGCTCCTATGTAGCTTTTCACAAATCTTCTCATATTCGGAAAGCAATATGTTTTTTTGATTCGGTCAAGGGTTTTATCCAAAGCGGTGTGGCCAGCTTGGTCATGACAGAATTCGAAAATACGCCAGCGTACACCTTTTGGCACAACAAACTTTAAACCCTCAGTTTGTTTACGATACAATCTATGGTTTCGCAATATGTATTCCGATTATATTACCTGATCTTGCGGTGATTTTGTATTACCATTTTGTTTATTCTTATCACCTTTTAATTTAATGTTTAATTCCTTTTTTTTGTTTTTAATGTTTAGTTGTAATCTTTAGTTTTATTTCACTATAAGTTTTAAATAAATATACAAGCAAATAAGTGGATATTTTTTCAATTCTTAATTTCACTATTTTTATTTTAATATAGGTATAAAAATGATAGGGCGCGACGGCGGCGGAGGAGAGCCAAAATAAACGAAATCAGCGGATTAACGATCGGTCGATATGAGCAGTTAGTTTATCACTCACTATTCATTTATGTTGTTTATGAGCGGTGGCGGTTGGCTTGCCCAGCTGCGCTCTCCTCCCTGCGCTTGGCAGCACTGGCCAGGCGTGCTAGACTAGTCGGAAAATTCAATCATGTCTTCAACATGCTCCCCCCCCCCCCGATGTGGTGTGTCGTGTAGAGCTGCGTCTACTTTGTCCAAGGCCGACCGTGCCTCCGACACTAAACGTCGTAGCTTCTCCTGACGCTGTCGTGCCGACCGGCTTTGCATGGCTCTGGCGAGGTTGTGTGAGTGAGCGTCGGATGGCGCGCTCGGGGCACCAGGGATTGGTGTGTGAGCTCCGAGCTCGGTGTAGAAGGGTGTGGTGCCCAAGCGAGCATTTTCTGCAGCTGGACTGGGAGTCGCATGCCCCGGTGGTGTGCGACACAGCGAGACAGTTGAGGCAGTACCGGTGGGTTTTTGCGCACTCGTATCGTACCTCTGGCTGCATAGCGAGAAACGCTCGGCACTGCCGCAACACATATCGCTGGCCGCACAATCGACACTTGTGCACCTCCGCTGTTCTGCGGTTCCTGGAAAGAAAAGATAAGAAAGACGGGTTGGATAACAATATGTTATTGAGGGTATCTTCTTTATCCTGAAAGATGGTTAAAGGGCACTGCATAAGATCATTCTAGAGGCAGGGTGCGATGGGTTATCAAAATTTAGGCAGTTGGCAACACGCACAGTTTGGCAATATTTCGGGTGATTATTCCGGTTTGGGTTTTTATTTCAACGACACGAACATTTTTATCCGATCCAGGGTGTAGTGTGAGTACGTGTCCTAGACGCCACTCATTCGGGAGTAGTAAATCATCCTTTACAACGACTAAGTCTCCGACTTCAATATTGCGTTGTGGGCATTTCCATTTATAGCGTTTATGTAACTCCTTGAAATACTCATTTTTCCATCTGGAGCTGAATTGATGATGGAGTACTTTGAGTTTCTGCCATTTGTTCACTAAAGTTAGATGCTCCGCGGTTGGCTCCGGTAACGATAAAAGTGGTGCACCACGTAGGAAATGCCCTGGGGTTAAAACTTGGGGATCCATTGGGTCGTCAGACATGGGAGAGAGCGGCCGGGAGTTAAGAACCGCCTCTATTCTTACTAAAAGTGTCGTAAGCTCTTCAAACGAGAATTTTTGATTTCCCGCTACTTTAGTAAAGTGCGTTTTAAAACTTTTCACGGCCGCTTCCCATAGACCACCCATGTGTGGAGCGTATGGTGGGATGAATTTCCATGAGAATCCGTGAGTAGCGTATTTTTCTGCAACATCGGTGGCTGCTTCCTTAAGGAACTGGGCGACCTCCCGCTGAAAACTGCGTTGGGCGCCGACGAACGTTTTCTCATTGTCGGAGAGGATCTGATTTGGCAGGCCACGGCGGCCTGTAAACCGGGCAAAGGCGGCGTTGAAAGCATTCGTGCTCAGATCCGAACATACCTCTAAATGCATCGCCTTTGTAGAAAAACATACAAATACGCAGACATAAGCCTTCACGTACGAATCTTGGCGAAGTGGGGAAGTTTTTACCAAAAAGGGTCCAGCGAAGTCAAATCCTGTCGTGTGAAAGGGTAACGAGTATGTTGATCTCTCGGGTGGCAGGGCTGCCATTATCTGCGATCTCATCTGCTGTTTGTAGATGGTGCAAGTTTTGCAGTGGAAAATGCATTTTTTCACTTTCTGCTTTAAGCGGGGGATGAAATACTCTTGCTGTACCATCCGGGTCATAAGCTGTTTTTCTGCATGAAGGAAGTTCGCATGAAGGAAGTCCAACAAGAGAGAGCAAAATCTCGAGTCTTCGGGTATGATAATTGGGTGCCGTTCATTGTAGCTCAATGCGGCATGGGCAAGTCTACCATTTATTCTTAGTATTCCTAACTTATCCAACATCGGGTTTAAAGTCAAAAGAGTGCTCTTTTTGTTTAGGGGCTTCGACGCTTGAAGCGTAGCTATGATGCCTCCATAATAGTTTTGTTGGGTTTGGATGATGATTTTCTCCTTCGCATCCTTCACTTCTTCTAGGGTGAGGTGGACTGTGGCTGGAACCTTAAATTTCCTAGCTCCTCGGATAAACCGCAACACATAGGCCACGACTCTAAGGGCTCGGGAAAACGACGAAAACCGATCTAGTATGTCAACTTTGTCTTCCTCCATGGTGTGGAATGCCTCTACGTGTCGTTGTTCGGGGGGCGTTGGGTGGTGAGAAGCCTCTTTTGGCCACGACGTTGATGGTCTGATCAGCCAATTTAGTCCTTCCCACCATAATGGACAGTCTACTAAGTCCTGAGGCTTGCAGCCTCGAGTACCCAAATCCGCTGGGTTATCGTTGCTGAAAACGTGTCTCCAACTAGCGTTGTCAACATTTTCCAATATTCCCGATGTCCTGTTGGTGACATACGTTTTCCAGGTATGGGGTGGCTTTTCTAGCCAGGCTAATATGATGGCGGAGTCGCACCAAAGTATGAGTTCATGTGAGGGTAGATTCAGCTCACTTCGAAGCTGTTTCACTAATTTGGAGAGTAAAACTGCTCCACAGAGTTCTAACCGTGGAAGACTCACGGTTTGAAGGGGTGCTACCTTGCTTTTTGCAGCTAGCAAATGGGATGAAAAACTATTTTCATGGGTTTGTACCCGTAAATATAGACAGGCACAAAATGCTTTCTCCGAAGCATCTGAAAATCCATGTAGTTGGATGTGTTTATCGGGGGAATACTGTACCCACCGAGGGATTTTAATATCTTTGATGTGGGGCAGGTTTTCGTAAAATATCGTCCATTTTTGGAGGGCCCCGGGTTTAACGGCTTCGTCCCAATCCGTTCCTTCCATCCAGAGTTGTTGTAATAGCATCTTTGCAAGGATCATTATTGGCGATAGCCATCCTGCGGGGTCAAACAATTTGGCAACTGCTGACAAAATCTGTCGTTTTGTTCTCGTTTTTTCTGCTGACAATGGGTCATACGAATATGTGAACGTATCAGTCAGCGCGTTCCACTGAATTCCAAGGGTTTTTGTGGAACTCGAGTCGTGGAATTTGAGAAAGTCAACATCTAGCAAATCAGGGTCAGGAATGGGTTTTATAATTTCAGGGTGATTTGCCGACATCTTTCTCAACGGGAACCCTGCCGATTTTAGGGCTTCGATAACTTGGGTCATCGACGTTAAAGTGGACTGTATTGTATGACCGCCAGACAAAATATCATCGACATATGTTTCATGAAGGAGTATGTTTTTCGCGAGCGGATATTCCTTTTGACAGTCGTGGGCGAGTTGGTGTAGGGTTCGAATTGCCAAATATGGCGCGCAGTTTACCCCAAATGTGACTGTCTTCAGTCGAAAATCTTGTATCGGCAGAGTTGGGTGTTTGCGAAAAACTATTCGCTGAAAATTTTTGTCTTCGTTATAGACGAGTATCTGGCGATACATCTTCTCAATATCGCCGTTAAAAACAAACTTGTAAAGTCGCCATTTAAGTATGACGAGCATTAAGTCGTTTTGTAATATGGGGCCTGTGTGCAGAACGTCTTTCAATGAGTTGCCTGAATGTGACATTTTCGATGCATTGAACACGACTCGCACTTTAGTGGTTTTGCTGTCGGGTTTTATGACAGCATGATGGGGTAAATAAAACGATAAGTATTTCCCTTGTTCAACTATCTCTTGATGGGAGGCGGGTTCCATGTGATCCATGGTTATATACTCGTTAAGGACTTCAAAATACTTGTCTCTTAACTCGAGTTTTCTTTCCAGGGTGCGCTCGATGCTAATATACTGCTGTTGTGCTGCTGGTCGCGAGTGGCCGAGTGCGAGGTTTTCCGGGAATTCCGTCTTAAATGGCAGTTTGACTCGGTAGCGTCCATCTTCTTCTCGGATCGTGGTTGTTCTGTACAATGCTTCGCAGTATTCATCGTCTGCAGATCGGGGTTGGGTCTGGTGAACTTCTTCCTGTTCCCAGAATTGTCTTAACAGTTGGTTGAGGGGGTCATCGGTGCATTCCGTGACATGGGTACTGAACGTCGATATTCGTTCAGCTACTGGACGGCTTAATATCCATCCGAATATTGTGTTCTGGGCGAGTAATGTTCCGCTAACATTATGTTGGAGCCCTTCGGTAAGGATTTGCGGGGTGATATCGCTGCCGATTACTACATCGATATTCGATGGTATTGAATATTGTGGGTCGGCTAACGGTAGATTAGACAGTTCTTCGAGCTCAACGCTTGAAACTCTGACTGTGGGCAAGAAGTGAGTTAGTTTCGGCATAATGATTGCTTGTGCGTCTATCTTTTGGGCTAAATTTGCCGAACAAAACGTTATTTGGCAGACTGTATTGGCATTTTTCACCACCATTCCACCCATTCCAGATATTTGCTGCAGAGACTCCTTTGTGGGTATACCAAGAAGCTTTTGTATACGCGATGATACAAACGTCCTTTGAGACCCTTGGTCTATTAGGGCACGCATTTGATGAAATTCGCCAGCAAAGTATACTGGTACGATTGCTGTTGGGAGTAGGGTAGTTCCTTGGTTACTCGAAAAGTGAGTAGAAACCGGGTTTTTTCCTGAGACTGTTGGGAGGAGGAGGCTCTTGCGGCAGCTTTTGATGTTGTGGGCTGCTCGCTGTCCGTTCTCCTAGGGGCGCCGGCTTGGGCATTTAGAGCTCTGGGGTTTGGTTGTGCTTGATGGGGTTTGGGCTGCAAATGCAGTAACGAATGATGTCGGTTTTGGCAATAGACGCACGAAAAACTACTCTTACACTCACTCTTGAGGTGTGACGTTGATAAACAGTTTTCACAATAACTGTTTTCCCTCACAAATTTGATTCGGTCTGATACCGATAAATTCCTAAACCTAACGCAAGATTTTACTGCGTGGTATTGGTTGCATAATCTACACGAAACCGTTTTGTTGAACTCCGTGTGATACGCATGGGTTCTGTTATTACTGGGTTGGGTCGAGTTTTGATGCTCCGCTCTTGGTGTAAAACTCGAAAATTGGGGTTTCGGCTTGCCTGGTCTTTAAGTACTTAATCTTTCTACTACCTCGTATCTGCTGGTCAAAAATTTATTCATATCATCCCACAGTGGGAGTTCCTTCCGGGAGCTGAGGGATTGTTCCCAAAGCGAGAGGCTTTCGCTTGGCAGCTTTGATGAGCACAGGTATACGAGGATTGGGTCCCAGTCCGTCGTCGGTATTCCTTGCGTGTTGAGGGTTGACATGCAATTATTTATGGTGGTCTGCATCGTCTGTATTTGCTCTCCGTTTTCCGTGTAGATTGTGGGTAAGTTGAACAACGTCTTCAGTTGATTGTCGACGAGTTTCCTTTTATTTTCGTATCTCGACCTTAATCCTTCCCAGGCCAGCTCGAAGTTATCGTCGCTTAGAGGGTATTGTTTGACCATGAGTCCCGCCTGTCCTTTTGTCTTCAGGCGCAAATGGTATAATTTTTGAGCGGGTGATAATTTAGGGTGGTTTTTATAGACTGCCGTGAACATATCCCTAAAGGACGGCCAGTCTTCGTAGCCACCGTGAAAGACTTCGGTGTCGCACGGTGGTACCTTAAGATAAAACCCATTTGAATTAAATTCATTTATTGGGTGGGTGGATATTGCTTCTTGTCTGGTGCTAGGAGTGTTAAAAAGCGGTAATGCTTCTAAAATTTCAGATTTGCATGTTTGGTAAGTTCCCATGCATTTTGCGAATTTTTGTTCAACCGAACCGCTTACCTCTGTGTAATTAGCGGAGAAGCTTACTACTCTATGGGATCCTAGCACCTTTGCCCATATTTTCTCTAGATCTTCTAGTTTGACCTTAAGCATACACTCTGATAAATCTGTTGCTTGGGAGGGAGACCATTTTGAACAGTAAACCTCTAACTGGTTACCGTCATATATAAATTCCTGCAGGCATTGGTCTGCAGATGTTAATTTAGGGCTGTCGTCTGCCGCTTTTAACATTATAATTAATTAATTAATTCAAAATTATAAAAAGGGGCTTTTTATTAGCTACTTGTAAAAAGTGTTTTCTGGACAAATGTTCTCTGGGTAATTTTTTTTTTTTTTTTCAGGGACCAGTCTTTTGTTAGCTGGGTTACCTTATATATATATATATATATACTTGTCGCAGCGCGTCTGAGCACAAGTAGTTTGGTATATCAATATTTGTATATATATGTATGTATGTATAAAATATATTGCCGGTGCCAACCGTGGTGTAACAACAATGCCTTTTTTGTGATAACAGTGCTAATATGCACTTGATTTGTGACAAAGTAAATGTATGCCAATATGTGACCGATGATATTTTGTTGGTGCTGCTCTATCGTTTTCTGTTGGGTTGTTGCATATGGTCATGCACTTACTTTGTTGAGGGTGGGTTTTTGGCTTATGCAGAGAAATATACAAGTCGTGTGGGTGTTATGGGTATGTATGTTTGCACATATGTATATTGATATGCAAATACTAATTTTTGACTGCACCGGTAAAATAAATGTTAAAACAGAATTACCAAAGTTCGTTGTTATGGGTAGATTAGAAATTGTACTTCTTACCAGTACTTCGTATATATGTATGTAATATATGTATGTTTGGATGGGTTGAAAAAGGGCAGCGGTGAAATTGACGCTGGATAGAAGCTTTGTAGATGGGGTACATACATATAAGTATATTACATACAATGGGTTTTTTTTTTTGTTTGTTAAAAGGGCATCGGGTCTTTGATGAGACAACGAATTTATTGTTTTCTTTACATTTACATCTATGTAAACCGGGAAGTGAGATTCTCGTTTGGAGGAAATTTACTTTGCCGTTTGGCAATAATTTCAGCAATGCTTGGGACTGTACTTTACCCGTGGGTATACATATATATGTATTGACGTACAGAGGCAAATATTTGTGCCGTTAAGGCTTAATGGTTTGGCTCTGACTCAGGGTTCGTCTCGTTAATCGGAGGGTGTATATATGTGGCGATGCGGTTCAGGTGTTTAGAACTTGGTATGTTGCTTAGCAACGAATATGTAATTTTTATTATTCAACAAGTTTTCATAGTCATGTAGTGAGGAGTCAATAACTTTTTCTGTTTCTGAAGTGACAAAATAAAATAAAATAATTTTGAATATTTTAATAGAAAATAAATATTTTTATTTCCTATATTGGTGACCCCGACGTGATAAAAAAGTGTATAACGTGTATTCCATAGGATGCTTCGAGATGAAGATCAGCTCGTTGCCCTTCGCGGAGAAAATGAGGAGCTTCAACGACAGATCGACGAATTACGCCAGCAAGCGCAACAACAACAGAACCATCAATTGGAGTATGAGCAGCAGCAGCCACCATCACCGCAACCACGACAATGGCAGCAGCAGCGAGATTATGATTTTGCCACTAACTTCGTCGGCCATCGCCCTGCAGTTCATCGTGTTGCAGTAAAACTGCCGCCTTTTTGGTCCGACAAACCAAGACTATGGTTTTCACAGGCTGATTCGCAGTTTACGTTGTCCGATATAACAAATGAGGTAACAAAGTTCCATTATGTTGTTTCGCAACTGGATGCACGTGTCCCATTTGAGATCGAGGACGTTATAGAGAATCCTCCTCCGCTGAATCCATACACATTTTTGCGCACAAAATTGATTGATCGGTTGTCTGCGTCTGAGGAACAACGAGTCCGCCAACTTATCAGTGAGGAAGAGCTCGGCGATCGCAAACCATCGCAGTTTCTACGCCACTTACGCTCTCTCGCTGGTTCAACTATCGTGCAGGATAGTCTCCTTCGTCAACTCTGGCTTAAACGTCTTCCGGCCAACGTCCAGGCTATCCTTGCGACACAATCTGATTTGCAGCTCGACAACATTGCGGAGCTTGCTGACAAGATTGTCGAAGTCTCACCGAGCACACCGACTTTCGCTGTAAATGCAGCGCTCAGCGATAAAAGTATCGAAAGCAATCTGTTAAATGCGATTGTTGATCTACAAAAGCAAGTGGCCGAATTGTCGGTTTCTCGTTCGTGCCCTAATCATTCCCATGGTTCGTCCAACAGCTTTCGACGCCGTAGCAAATCTCGAAATCGAAGCAAATCTAACCAACAAATTTGTTGGTACCATAAAAAATTCCAGGACAAAGCGAAGAAATGTATAAGTCCCTGTGATTATTTGGAAAACGGAAAAAGCAGTCTGTGAATGCGGCATCAGACTGCTTGTCAACCAGTAGCCGCCTAATTGTCACTGATAGAATATCTAAACATCGCTTTCTCGTCGATACTGGTTCTGACTTATGTTGCTTTCCTCGACGTCTATTACGTGATCGTCGTTCTCCTGTCAATTACGACTTGTGTGCTGCAAATGGAAGCAAAATCAAAACATATGGTTTTTTAACCTTGAATCTTAACTTAGGACTTCGTCGTGATTTTCCATGGAGATTTATCGTTGCTGATGTTGATCTACCAATAATTGGATCTGATTTGCTTGCTCATTATCACCTTTTACCGGATTGTCGTACAAAACGCATCGTCGACGTCACCACTGGTCTTCAAGTACACGGTTTTTCTCAGCCTTCCTCGCAAACCAGTGTTAAAGCAGTTCAGGATTCGTCGACTTTTGGTTTTCTCATTTCTCAATTTCCTGAAATTACTCGTCCACCAGGTTTACCTCGAAATATAAAACATGAGACTGTTCATCACATTCGTACAACTCCTGGACCACCGGTGACAAGCAAAGTACGACGCTTAAATCCTGAGAAATTAAAAATAGCTAAACAGGAATTCGACGCTATGTTACAAGCTGGTACAACTCGTCCCTCAGAGAGTTCTTGGTCATCGCCTTTACACTTGGCACCAAAAAGTGATTCAACTTGGCGCCCCTGTGGAGATTTTCGTGAATTGAATGCCCGGACTATCCCAGATCGGTATCCTGTCCGCCACATTCACGACGTCACTCACTTTATCGATGGTTGTACGGTGTTTTCGAGAATTGATCTTGTTAAAGCTTATCAACAAATTCCTGTAGCTGAAGAAGACATTTCCAAAACTGCTATTATTACTCCCTTTGGCCTTTTCGAATTTCCATTCATGACGTTTGGACTTCGAAATGCTCTCGTTCCAAAGAAGAACACGAACGCCATCTTAAAATCATTTTTGAGCGTCTAGCAAGGTATGGATTGGTGATTAACGTCAAAAAGTGCATTTTTGGAGTTCCTGAAATTCCTTTTATTGGTTATATCATCTCTGCTGCTGGCGTAGAAGCTCCAGAAGAGCGTGTCCAGGTAATCAAAGACTTTCCAAGGTCTTCGACGTTTTCTTGGAATGTTAAACTTCTACCGCAGATTCATTCCGCATGTTTCTGAATACGAAGCTCCATTGAATGATGCAATCAGCAATCCACTCCTGAAAGGATCTCAACCAATCAACTGGACGTTTGAGCTGGAAGAAGCTTTCGTAACCTGCAAAAACTGTATCTCTTCTGCTTCACTTCTGGTTCATCCTCGCATTGGTGCGCCTCTTGGTTTGTTTACAGACGCTTCAAACCATTCAGTTGGTGCATGTTTACAACAGCTTGTCGATGGCGTGTGGCAACCTCTTGCTTTCTTCTCGAAGAAAATGTCCTCAAAAGAATGCTCTTGGCCTGCTTTCTACCGTGAACTTCTTGCTATCTACGCAGCAATCCAGCATTTTCGTCATTTTTTGGAAGGACATTCGTTCACGATTTACACAGATCATAAACCATTGATTTACGCTTGTCAACAAAAACGTGAAAAACTTCCACCGGTTCAACTCAGGCAACTCTCATTCATTGCAGAATTTTCAACGGATATCCAACACATCAAAGGAGCTGATAATGTCGTTGCTGATACACTCTCACGAATTGAAGCTGTTTCTGCTCCATTGGATTACAAGTTATTGGTTGGAAAATTCTTCTCTCTGCATCGAGCGGGTGCCAATTCCTGGTTCTTCACTTACTGTGTTTTGTGATACATCAACAGGAAAAGCACGGCCATACATCACATTACCGTTTCGTCGTTCTGTTTTTGATCAGCTTCATAACCTGAGCCATCCAGGTGCCAATGCTTCACTCAAATTAATCAGCGATCGTTTTGTGTGGCCGTCAATGAATAAAGACTGCCGAAATTGGGCTCGTGCTTGTAATGATTGTCAACGATCAAAAATTTCACGCCATGTTCACGCTTCACTTGGAAATTTTGAAACTCCAACAAAGAGATTTTCCCACATTCACATTGATCTGATTGGTCCACTTCCACTTGCATGTTCTTTTCGATATTGTTTGACTGTCATCGATCGTTATACTCGATGGCCTGAGGTATGTCCTTTGCAGAACATAACTGCAGATACTGTAACTCATGCTCTTTTGGATTGCTGGATATCTCGTTTTGGTGTTCCTGAAATTATAACCTCAGATCGTGGAGCTCAATTTTCTTCTCATCTCTTCAAAATTTTTGTTACACGATTCGGAGTTCGGCATAACTTCACTACAAGTTGGCATCCTGCTGCAAATGGTTTAGTCGAACGATTACATCGTCACTTGAAAGCCGCAATCATGGCTCATTCCGACATTGACTGGGTTCAGGCCTTGCCTCTGGTTCTACTTGGAATTCGTTCAGCTTTTAAAGAAGATATCAAGGCTACTGCCTCTGAAATGGTTTATGGTGAAACGATTCGTTTGCCATTTGAGTTTCTTTCTTCAAGTCTTGGACATGAAATTTCCGATGATCCAAGCAGCTTTCTTTCAAGTTTACGTGAATTTATGTCGCGCTTACGTCCACTTCCAGCATCAAGACACTGTCAACTATCAAACTATCAAAGAACTATCGAAATGTAGTCATGCCTTTCTCAAAGTTGGACCATTTCTTAAGGCACTCCAGTCTCCATACACCGGCCCGTATGAAATAACTAATCGCGATGAAAAGACAGTCACACTCAAAATTCGAAATGAACCAACTAAAGTATCTATAGATGGTGTAAAACCAGCTTTTGTTATTCAAGATGATATTGTTTCAACACCTATTCCTACTTCTACATCTGTTCCGGTTTCAACGTCTATACCTGTTCCTGTTCCTAAAATTGCACGAGTTCCAGAATACGCGACTCGGTCCGGCAGGAAAGTACGTTTTCGAGAAATTTTGGATCTGTAGCCAAATCCTCTACCAAGGGGGGTAGTGTGGCGATGCGGTTCAGGTGTTTAGAACTTGGTATGTTGCTTAGCAACGAATATGTAATTTTTATTATTCAACAAGTTTTCATAGTTGAGGAGTCAATAACTTTTTCTGTTTCTGAAGTGACAAAATAAAATAAAATAATTTTGAATATTTTTATAGAAAATAAATATTTTTATTTCCTATATATATATGTATATATTGTGGCTAAGAAAATACTTACTCCGACATAGTCGCTTTTCGTTAGCACTGTGGGTGATAAGTCTTGCCGTTGCTGTTTTCTTGTTGTTGTTCTTTTACTGTGTGTTTCTTGTTGTAGGTGTCTTCCTTCTGTTGTGGTAGTGTTTTAATTTGTTGTTTTATGTGTATTTCATTTTAATAAAAACACTTTTCCAAAAAATTTTAGTTGAGCTATAGTTTTGTCTTTTAATACTTTAACCTTTTTTATGTAGTGTTTTTTACGTATATTTGTAGGTTTTATGTATTTATTTAATTTTTATGTACACTTCTATTACACCAGTTCACAGCTCTTTTTTTTTTTTTGTGTCCGTCCCGATTCGCGTTTTTTTGTAATTGTTTTTGCTTTTAATTAAATAAAATTTTATTTTAATTTATTTGTTATATATATATATACTTATATTTTTGTTCTTTTGTGTCGCTGGTCGCTGTTTAGCAGCGAAGGACCATGTTTATTCTTATCACCTTTTAATTTAATGTTTAATTCCTTTTTTTTGTTTTTAATGTTTAGTTGTAATCGTTAGTTTTATTTCACTATAAGTTTTAAAGAAATATACAAGCAAATAAGTGGATATTTTTTCAATTCTTAATTTCACTATTTTTATTTTAATATAGGTATAAAAATGATAGGGCAAATCGAACAAAACAAAATGTCAAGTAAAACGACACTTAAAGATCTTAAAAAACAATGTAAAGATGCTGGTTTACCTACGTCTGGTACAAAAAACCAACTCATTCAACGTATAGATGAGCATTTTGCAAATGCAAGTGAGAGTGAGAGTGAGCATGACCAAACGATGGTGCAACGTTTAACAGCGCTCGAAAAAACGATTGAGCGTTTGATACAATCGCAAACAAATACGTGCGTGAGTGCCAAACTCTTCGCGTGTGGAAAATTTCCAACCAACATTGTCGTCGTCTCCGATACAAGCGATGTACACAAACGTAAATATGCAACCGTACGCGACAACCACAACAACTTCGCGAGTGAATTTCGCCACGCAGTGACAAAGAGTAAATACTCAAAATGTTCCTAATGTACCAATATAGCATAATCCAATTGATCCAATTAGAAATAGTTGTCTCAATCCAACAAGTGTTCCGTTTCCATTTAACAACGAATACACACACTCGTCGTGCCATACAATTAAAAACATTGTGGAGTTATTGCCGGAATACAACCCAACAAGCGAATTTTCATTGAATTCCTTGCAATTTGTGCAACGGGTTGAAATGTTAAAAAGTGCTTATGGCTGGCAAGAAAGTATTGTAATCATCGCTGTGCAACAAAAACTAAAGGGATCCGCGAAACTTTGGGCCGATTCACAACAGTGCGTCTTTGTGAATTGGGCTCAATTTGTAAACAAATTTCTAACCGACTTTCCGAGTATTGTAAATGATGCCGATGTGCATATAAAACTTTCGCGAACCAAACGCCAATATAATGAAACGCCGGTGGAGTATTTTTACCGAATGCTAGCTTTGGGTAACAAAGGTGGGTTATCAGAGGCTAGTATAGCTCGACATATCGTAAATGGTGTAAACGATAATGATTTAAAACGCAAAGTATCTAACGAGTACGTACGGCGTTAAGACTTATTAAAAGATATAATGAGTTATAGTCTTTATAATGATGTATGGCAAACTAATAAACTTAAATCCGGTTACACCGCCACGAAAACGGGTTCTGTAAATGAAAAAAATGTGCAAAAACCGACGAACGTGGAAGAAGTGAGCGCAACAAATAACGTGAAGTGTTATAATTGTACCAAAGTGGGGCATTTTGCAATTAATTGCCCAGAACCGCAAAAGAAAGCTAGGTGCTCAAAGTGTCAACGAACCACTCATAAAACCGAAGAGTGCCCTAACGCAAAGAAAAGTAATGTGAATACCATTCAAAATTCGGTCGCGCCGAAAATTAATATATGTGAGGGTATAACTAAAATAATAAACGTGAACGGGCATGCTACAAACGCTTTTGTTGATCCCGGTAGTACGCGTACGCTCGTGCGACAAACGTTTTCGAAAAAATTGGCAACTATAAAAACAATATGACTGTATTACGTGGTTTCGGGGGTGGTGAATATGTGTCTACGCGGAACATTAACGTATTGTTAACGGTCGATAATCACAAGATGCCCATAGATATGGTTGTTGTGAGCGACGAAATGATATGCGAAAACGTACTCCTCGGTAAAGATATACTATGCGGTTCAGATACGCGTTTAGTAATTGAAAATGAAAAATGTCGTGTTGAGCAAATCCGAAACATATGCGCGCCTCAAGGTTTAAACGAAAATGAAACCAACCAGTTTGAAAATATCATGAACGAATACCGTGAAGTTTTCGCTAATAATATTGCCGCCATTGGCAAGTGTAGTCTTACTAAAATGAAAATAGAGCTAACATGTAACATACCAATTCAACTAAAGCCGTATCGTATTCCGTTTGCAAAGAGACGAATCGTGTCGCGTATCGTAACCGAGTTACTCGAAAATTACATTATTCGACCCAGTGAGTCCGCGTACTCATCTCCTGTGGTTTTAGTTGAGAAAAAAAACAACGAACATCGAACAAAATAACCGCAAAGCAACCTTTTCCCATGCCGAACATGGACGAGCAGTTCGCGTAACTCGCCGGTAATAAGGTTTTCACTACGCTTGACCTCCGGATGGGGTACCACCAAATCGAAATCGAAGAGAGTTCAAAGCAAAATACCGCGTTCGTGACCTCGGATGGTCACTTCGAATTTAATCGTATGCCTTTCGGTTTGATTAATGCGCCGGCTACGTTTCAAAGTATAATGAACAAAATCGCGTCAAAAATGAACCACGGTGAAGTGCTCATATACTTGGACGATATTATAATACCAAGTAAAACAATTAAAGAAGGCTTATTGCGCCTCGAACGGTTTTTTTGAACTTCTTAAAGAAGCCGGACTTACTCTGCGTGCCGACAAATGCACATTTCTCGCAACCAAAATCGAGCATCTAGGGCACATCATTAACGAAAAAGGTATTACTTCTGGTGAACAAAAGGTGACCGCCATCAAAAACTTTGCGATGCCAACAAACGTAACCGAGGTAAGAAGGTTTTTAGGTCTGACAGGGGTTTTTAGAAAATTCGTTAGAGATTATTCTTTGATTTCCAAAACCTTAACAAAGTTATTGACAAAAGAAAACCAAACAAATTTCACGTGGGGTGCAGAACAACAAAGTTGCTGCTCAGTATCCTAACCAACGACCCAGTTCTCTTGTTATATGACATCAACGCCCATCACGAAGTTAATACGGACGCTAGCAGTTATGGTCTGGCTGGAGTCCTCCTACAATCTGTTGACGGCAGTGAATGTCGACCTGTTTGTTACTACAGTCGTCATTGTACTGAAACAGAGAGCCGCTACGACAGCTATGAGCTGGAAGTCCTCGCTGTTGTGGAAACTTTAGAGCGTTTTCGAACTTATATACTGGGTAAACAATTCCGTCTTGTAACCGACTGCTCCGCAATTGCACATGTAAAGAACCACAAAGAACTTAAGACTAAAATTTCACGCTGGTGGCTCAAGCTTCTCGAATACGACTTTGAGTGTATACATCGCTCCGCTAATCGATTACAACATGTCGATGCATTAAGTCGAGCACCGGACCAACCCGCAAAAGATGTCGAACCAGCCGGTTTCGTATTAAATGTAATGACCGACATTAACGATTGGCTACTTACCATGCAACTTCAGGACGAAAAACTTCGAGATATCATTTACGTTTTAAATGTGGCTATCGCCAATAATGATCCTTGCAAAGATGCTATTACAACAACTCTGGATAAAAGGAACGGATTGGGACGAAGCCGTTAAACCCGGGGCCCTCCAAAAATGGACGATATTTTGCGAAAACCTGCCCCACATCAAAGATATTAAAATCCCTCGGTGGGTACAGTATTCCCCCGATAAACACATCCAACTACATGGATTTTCAGATGCTTCGGAGAAAGCATTTTGTGCCTGTCTATATTTACGAGTACAAACCCATGAAAATAGTTTTTCATGCCATTTGCTAGCTGCAAAAAGCAAGGTAGCACCCCTTCAAACCGTGAATCGGGGGGGGGGGGGGAGCATTTTGAAGACATGATTGAATTTTCCGACTAGTCTGGCACGCCTGGCCAGTGCTGCCAAGCGCAGGGAGGAGAGCGCAGCTGGGCAAGCCAACCGCCACCGCTCATAAACAACATAAATGAATAGTGAGTGATAAACTAACTGCTCATATCGACCGATCGTTAATCCGCTGATTTCGTTTATTTTGGCTCTCCTCCGCCGCCGTCGCGCCCTATCATTTTTATACCTATATTAAAATAAAAATAGTGAAATTAAGAATTGAAAAAATATCCACTTATTTGCTTGTATATTTCTTTAAAACTTATAGTGAAATAAAACTAACGATTACAACTAAACATTAAAAACAAAAAAAAGGAATTAAACATTAAATTAAAAGGTGATAAGAATAAACATGGTCCTTCGCTGCTAAACAGCGACCAGCGACACAAAAGAACAAAAATATAAGTATATATATATATAACAAATAAATTAAAATAAAATTTTATTTAATTAAAAGCAAAAACAATTACAAAAAAACGCGAATCGGGACGGACACAAAAAAAAAAAAGAGCTGTGAACTGGTGTAATAGAAGTGTACATAAAAATTAAATAAATACATAAAACCTACAAATATACGTAAAAAACACTACATAAAAAAGGTTAAAGTATTAAAAGACAAAACTATAGCTCAACTAAAATTTTTTGGAAAAGTGTTTTTATTAAAATGAAATACACATAAAACAACAAATTAAAACACTACCACAACAGAAGGAAGACACCTACAACAAGAAACACACAGTAAAAGAACAACAACAAGAAAACAGCAACGGCAAGACTTATCACCCACAGTGCTAACGAAAAGCGACTATGTCGGAGTAAGTATTTTCTTAGCCACAATATATACATATATATATAGGAAATAAAAATATTTATTTTCTATAAAAATATCCAAAATTATTTTATTTTATTTTGTCACTTCAGAAACAGAAAAAGTTATTGACTCCTCAACTATGAAAACTTGTTGAATAATAAAAATTACATATTCGTTGCTAAGCAACATACCCAGTTCTAAACACCTGAACCGCATCGCCACACTACCCCCCTTGGTAGAGGATTTGGCTACAGATCCAAAATTTCTCGAAAACGTACTTTCCTGCCGGACCGAGTCGCGTATTCTGGAACTCGTGCAATTTTAGGAACAGGAACAGGTATAGACGTTGAAACCGGAACAGATGTAGAAGTAGGAATAGGTGTTGAAACAATATCATCTTGAATAACAAAAGCTGGTTTTACACCATCTATAGATACTTTAGTTGGTTCATTTCGAATTTTGAGTGTGACTGTCTTTTCATCGCGATTAGTTATTTCATACGGGCCGGTGTATGGAGGCTGGAGTGCCTTAAGAAATGGTCCAACTTTGAGAAAGGCATGACTACATTTCGATAGTTCTTTGATAGTTTGATAGTTGACAGTGTCTTGATGCTGGAAGTGGACGTAAGCGCGACATAAATTCACGTAAACTTGAAAGAAAGCTGCTTGGATCATCGGAAATTTCATGTCCAAGACTTGAAGAAAGAAACTCAAATGGCAAACGAATCGTTTCACCATAAACCATTTCAGAGGCAGTAGCCTTGATATCTTCTTTAAAAGCTGAACGAATTCCAAGTAGAACCAGAGGCAAGGCCTGAACCCAGTCAATGTCGGAATGAGCCATGATTGCGGCTTTCAAGTGACGATGTAATCGTTCGACTAAACCATTTGCAGCAGGATGCCAACTTGTAGTGAAGTTATGCCGAACTCCGAATCGTGTAACAAAAATTTTGAAGAGATGAGAAGAAAATTGAGCTCCACGATCTGAGGTTATAATTTCAGGAACACCAAAACGAGATATCCAGCAATCCAAAAGAGCATGAGTTACAGTATCTGCAGTTATGTTCTGCAAAGGACATACCTCAGGCCATCGAGTATAACGATCGATGACAGTCAAACAATATCGAAAAGAACATGCAAGTGGAAGTGGACCAATCAGATCAATGTGAATGTGGGAAAATCTCTTTGTTGGAGTTTCAAAATTTCCAAGTGAAGCGTGAACATGGCGTGAAATTTTTGATCGTTGACAATCATTACAAGCACGAGCCCAATTTCGGCAGTCTTTATTCATTGACGGCCACACAAAACGATCGCTGATTAATTTGAGTGAAGCATTGGCACCTGGATGGCTCAGGTTATGAAGCTGATCAAAAACAGAACGACGAAACGGTAATGTGATGTATGGCCGTGCTTTTCCTGTTGATGTATCACAAAACACAGTAAGTGAAGAACCAGGAATTGGCACCCGCTCGATGCAGAGAGAAGAATTTTCTCGGGTAATTCTCGTAAGTTCATCGTCCTCTTCTTGAGATCCAACCAATAACTTGTAATCCAATGGAGCAGAAACAGCTTCAATTCGTGAGAGTGTATCAGTAACGACATTATCAGCTCCTTTGATGTGTTGGATATCCGTTGAAAATTCTGCAATGAATGATAGTTGCCTGAGTTGAACCGGTGGAAGTTTTTCACGTTTTTGTTGACAAGCGTAAATCAATGGTTTATGATCTGTGTAAATCGTGAACGAATGTCCTTCCAAAAAATGACGAAAATGCTGGATTGCTGCGTAGATAGCAAGAAGTTCACGGTAGAAAGCAGGCCAAGAGCATTCTTTTGAGGACATTTTCTTCGAGAAGAAAGCAAGAGGTTGCCACACGCCATCGACAAGCTGTTGTAAACATGCACCAACTGAATGGTTTGAAGCGTCTGTAAACAAACCAAGAGGCGCACCAATGCGAGGATGAACCAGAAGTGAAGCAGAAGAGATACAGTTTTTGCAGGTTACGAAAGCTTCTTCCAGCTCAAACGTCCAGTTGATTGGTTGAGATCCTTTCAGGAGTGGATTGCTGATTGCATCATTCAATGGAGCTTCGTATTCAGAAACATGCGGAATGAATCTGCGGTAGAAGTTTAACATTCCAAGAAAACGTCGAAGACCTTGTGCTGTTTTTGGCAATGGAAAGTCTTTGATTACCTGGACACGCTCTTCTGGAGCTTCTACGCCAGCAGCAGAGATGATATAACCAATAAAAGGAATTTCAGGAACTCCAAAAATGCACTTTTTGACGTTAATCACCAATCCATACCTTGCTAGACGCTCAAAAATGATTTTAAGATGGCGTTCGTGTTCTTCTTTGGAACGAGAGAAAACGAGAATGTCATCCATATAAACGAAACAAAACTTCATCCATAAACCTTTGAAAGGTCTGGCCTGCATTTCGAAGTCCAAACGTCATGAATGGAAATTCGAAAAGGCCAAAGGGAGTAATAATAGCAGTTTTGGAAATGTCTTCTTCAGCTACAGGAATTTGTTGATAAGCTTTAACAAGATCAATTCTCGAAAACACCGTACAACCATCGATAAAGTGAGTGACGTCGTGAATGTGGCGGACAGGATACCGATCTGGGATAGTCCGGGCATTCAATTCACGAAAATCTCCACAGGGGCGCCAAGTTGAATCACTTTTTGGTGCCAAGTGTAAAGGCGATGACCAAGAACTCTCTGAGGGACGAGTTGTACCAGCTTGTAACATAGCGTCGAATTCCTGTTTAGCTATTTTTAATTTCTCAGGATTTAAGCGTCGTACTTTGCTTGTCACCGGTGGTCCAGGAGTTGTACGAATGTGATGAACAGTCTCATGTTTTATATTTCGAGGTAAACCTGGTGGACGAGTAATTTCAGGAAATTGAGAAATGAGAAAACCAAAAGTCGACGAATCCTGAACTGCTTTAACACTGGTTTGCGAGGAAGGCTGAGAAAAACCGTGTACTTGAAGACCAGTGGTGACGTCGACGATGCGTTTTGTACGACAATCCGGTAAAAGGTGATAATGAGCAAGCAAATCAGATCCAATTATTGGTAGATCAACGTCAGCAACGATAAATCTCCATGGAAAATCACGACGAAGTCCTAAGTTAAGATTCAAGGTTAAAAAACCATATGTTTTGATTTTGCTTCCATTTGCAGCACACAAGTCGTAATTGACAGGAGAACGACGATCACGTAATAGACGTCGAGGAAAGCAACATAAGTCAGAACCAGTATCGACGAGAAAGCGATGTTTAGATATTCTATCAGTGACAATTAGGCGGCTACTGGTTGACAAGCAGTCTGATGCCGCATTCACAGACTGCTTTTTCCGTTTTCCAAATAATCACAGGGACTTATACATTTCTTCGCTTTGTCCTGGAATTTTTTATGGTACCAACAAATTTGTTGGTTAGATTTGCTTCGATTTCGAGATTTGCTACGGCGTCGAAAGCTGTTGGACGAACCATGGGAATGATTAGGGCACGAACGAGAAACCGACAATTCGGCCACTTGCTTTTGTAGATCAACAATCGCATTTAACAGATTGCTTTCGATACTTTTATCGCTGAGCGCTGCATTTACAGCGAAAGTCGGTGTGCTCGGTGAGACTTCGACAATC
The DNA here is from genome assembly GCA_949987695.1 of Merzomyia westermanni. Classification (NCBI taxonomy): domain Eukaryota; kingdom Metazoa; phylum Arthropoda; class Insecta; order Diptera; family Tephritidae; genus Merzomyia; species Merzomyia westermanni. Next base: position 80,828,379 of record OX465292.1, read on the forward strand.
TTGTCAGCAAGCTCCGCAATGTTGTCGAGCTGCAAATCAGATTGTGTCGCAAGGATAGCCTGGACGTTGGCCGGAAGACGTTTAAGCCAGAGTTGACGAAGGAGACTATCCTGCACGATAGTTGAACCAGCGAGAGAGCGTAAGTGGCGTAGAAACTGCGATGGTTTGCGATCGCCGAGCTCTTCCTCACTGATAAGTTGGCGGACTCGTTGTTCCTCAGACGCAGACAACCGATCAATCAATTTTGTGCGCAAAAATGTGTATGGATTCAGCGGAGGAGGATTCTCTATAACGTCCTCGATCTCAAATGGGACACGTGCATCCAGTTGCGAAACAACATAATGGAACTTTGTTACCTCATTTGTTATATCGGACAACGTAAACTGCGAATCAGCCTGTGAAAACCATAGTCTTGGTTTGTCGGACCAAAAAGGCGGCAGTTTTACTGCAACACGATGAACTGCAGGGCGATGGCCGGCGAAGTTAGTGGCAAAATCATAATCTCGCTGCTGCTGCCATTGTCGTGGTTGCGGTGATGGTGGCTGCTGCTGCTCATACTCCAATTGATGGTTCTGTTGTTGTTGCGCTTGCTGGCGTAATTCGTCGATCTGTCGTTGAAGCTCCTCATTTTCTCCGCGAAGGGCAACGAGCTGATCTTCATCTCGAAGCATCCTATGGAATACACGTTATACACTTTTTTATCACGTCGGGGTCACCAATATAGGAAATAAAAATATTTATTTTCTATTAAAATATTCAAAATTATTTTATTTTATTTTGTCACTTCAGAAACAGAAAAAGTTATTGACTCCTCACTACATGACTATGAAAACTTGTTGAATAATAAAAATTACATATTCGTTGCTAAGCAACATACCAAGTTCTAAACACCTGAACCGCATCGCCACATATATACACCCTCCGATTAACGAGACGAACCCTGAGTCAGAGCCAAACCATTAAGCCTTAACGGCACAAATATTTGCCTCTGTACGTCAATACATATATATGTATACCCACGGGTAAAGTACAGTCCCAAGCATTGCTGAAATTATTGCCAAACGGCAAAGTAAATTTCCTCCAAACGAGAATCTCACTTCCCGGTTTACATAGATGTAAATGTAAAGAAAACAATAAATTCGTTGTCTCATCAAAGACCCGATGCCCTTTTAACAAACAAAAAAAAAAACCCATTGTATGTAATATACTTATATGTATGTACCCCATCTACAAAGCTTCTATCCAGCGTCAATTTCACCGCTGCCCTTTTTCAACCCATCCAAACATACATATATTACATACATATATACGAAGTACTGGTAAGAAGTACAATTTCTAATCTACCCATAACAACGAACTTTGGTAATTCTGTTTTAACATTTATTTTACCGGTGCAGTCAAAAATTAGTATTTGCATATCAATATACATATGTGCAAACATACATACCCATAACACCCACACGACTTGTATATTTCTCTGCATAAGCCAAAAACCCACCCTCAACAAAGTAAGTGCATGACCATATGCAACAACCCAACAGAAAACGATAGAGCAGCACCAACAAAATATCATCGGTCACATATTGGCATACATTTACTTTGTCACAAATCAAGTGCATATTAGCACTGTTATCACAAAAAAGGCATTGTTGTTACACCACGGTTGGCACCGGCAATATATTTTATACATACATACATATATATACAAATATTGATATACCAAACTACTTGTGCTCAGACGCGCTGCGACAAGTATATATATATATATATATATAAGGTAACCCAGCTAACAAAAGACTGGTCCCTGAAAAAAAAAAAAAAATTACCCAGAGAACATTTGTCCAGAAAACACTTTTTACAAGTAGCTAATAAAAAGCCCCTTTTTATAATTTTGAATTAATTAATTAATTATAATGTTAAAAGCGGCAGACGACAGCCCTAAATTAACATCTGCAGACCAATGCCTGCAGGAATTTATATATGACGGTAACCAGTTAGAGGTTTACTGTTCAAAATGGTCTCCCTCCCAAGCAACAGATTTATCAGAGTGTATGCTTAAGGTCAAACTAGAAGATCTAGAGAAAATATGGGCAAAGGTGCTAGGATCCCATAGAGTAGTAAGCTTCTCCGCTAATTACACAGAGGTAAGCGGTTCGGTTGAACAAAAATTCGCAAAATGCATGGGAACTTACCAAACATGCAAATCTGAAATTTTAGAAGCATTACAGCTTTTTAACACTCCTAGCACCAGACAAGAAGCAATATCCACCCACCCAATAAATGAATTTAATTCAAATGGGTTTTATCTTAAGGTACCACCGTGCGACACCGAAGTCTTTCACGGTGGCTACGAAGACTGGCCGTCCTTTAGGGATATGTTCACGGCAGTCTATAAAAACCACCCTAAATTATCACCCGCTCAAAAATTATACCATTTGCGCCTGAAGACAAAAGGACAGGCGGGACTCATGGTCAAACAATACCCTCTGAGCGACGATAACTTCGAGCTGGCCTGGGAAGGATTAAGGTCGAGATACGAAAATAAAAGGAAACTCGTCGACAATCAACTGAAGACGTTGTTCAACTTACCCACAATCTACACGGAAAACGGAGAGCAAATACAGACGATGCAGACCACCATAAATAATTGCATGTCAACCCTCAACACGCAAGGAATACCGACGACGGACTGGGACCCAATCCTCGTATACCTGTGCTCATCAAAGCTGCCAAGCGAAAGCCTCTCGCTTTGGGAACAATCCCTCAGCTCCCGGAAGGAACTCCCACTGTGGGATGATATGAATAAATTTTTGACCAGCAGATACGAGGTAGTAGAAAGATTAAGTACTTAAAGACCAGGCAAGCCGAAACCCCAATTTTCGAGTTTTACACCAAGAGCGGAGCATCAAAACTCGACCCAACCCAGTAATAACAGAACCCATGCGTATCACACGGAGTTCAACAAAACGGTTTCGTGTAGATTATGCAACCAATACCACGCAGTAAAATCTTGCGTTAGGTTTAGGAATTTATCGGTATCAGACCGAATCAAATTTGTGAGGGAAAACAGTTATTGTGAAAACTGTTTATCAACGTCACACCTCAAGAGTGAGTGTAAGAGTAGTTTTTCGTGCGTCTATTGCCAAAACCGACATCATTCGTTACTGCATTTGCAGCCCAAACCCCATCAAGCACAACCAAACCCCAGAGCTCTAAATGCCCAAGCCGGCGCCCCTAGGAGAACGGACAGCGAGCAGCCCACAACATCAAAAGCTGCCGCAAGAGCCTCCTCCTCCCAACAGTCTCAGGAAAAAACCCGGTTTCTACTCACTTTTCGAGTAACCAAGGAACTACCCTACTCCCAACAGCAATCGTACCAGTATACTTTGCTGGCGAATTTCATCAAATGCGTGCCCTAATAGACCAAGGGTCTCAAAGGACGTTTGTATCATCGCGTATACAAAAGCTTCTTGGTATACCCACAAAGGAGTCTCTGCAGCAAATATCTGGAATGGGTGGAATGGTGGTGAAAAATGCCAATACAGTCTGCCAAATAACGTTTTGTTCGGCAAATTTAGCCCAAAAGATAGACGCACAAGCAATCATTATGCCGAAACTAACTCACTTCTTGCCCACAGTCAGAGTTTCAAGCGTTGAGCTCGAAGAACTGTCTAATCTACCGTTAGCCGACCCACAATATTCAATACCATCGAATATCGATGTAGTAATCGGCAGCGATATCACCCCGCAAATCCTTACCGAAGGGCTCCAACATAATGTTAGCGGAACATTACTCGCCCAGAACACAATATTCGGATGGATATTAAGCCGTCCAGTAGCTGAACGAATATCGACGTTCAGTACCCATGTCACGGAATGCACCGATGACCCCCTCAACCAACTGTTAAGACAATTCTGGGAACAGGAAGAAGTTCACCAGACCCAACCCCGATCTGCAGACGATGAATACTGCGAAGCATTGTACAGAACAACCACGATCCGAGAAGAAGATGGACGCTACCGAGTCAAACTGCCATTTAAGACGGAATTCCCGGAAAACCTCGCACTCGGCCACTCGCGACCAGCAGCACAACAGCAGTATATTAGCATCGAGCGCACCCTGGAAAGAAAACTCGAGTTAAGAGACAAGTATTTTGAAGTCCTTAACGAGTATATAACCATGGATCACATGGAACCCGCCTCCCATCAAGAGATAGTTGAACAAGGGAAATACTTATCGTTTTATTTACCCCATCATGCTGTCATAAAACCCGACAGCAAAACCACTAAAGTGCGAGTCGTGTTCAATGCATCGAAAATGTCACATTCAGGCAACTCATTGAAAGACGTTCTGCACACAGGCCCCATATTACAAAACGACTTAATGCTCGTCATACTTAAATGGCGACTTTACAAGTTTGTTTTTAACGGCGATATTGAGAAGATGTATCGCCAGATACTCGTCTATAACGAAGACAAAAATTTTCAGCGAATAGTTTTTCGCAAACACCCAACTCTGCCGATACAAGATTTTCGACTGAAGACAGTCACATTTGGGGTAAACTGCGCGCCATATTTGGCAATTCGAACCCTACACCAACTCGCCCACGACTGTCAAAAGGAATATCCGCTCGCGAAAAACATACTCCTTCATGAAACATATGTCGATGATATTTTGTCTGGCGGTCATACAATACAGTCCACTTTAACGTCGATGACCCAAGTTATCGAAGCCCTAAAATCGGCAGGGTTCCCGTTGAGAAAGATGTCGGCAAATCACCCTGAAATTATAAAACCCATTCCTGACCCTGATTTGCTAGATGTTGACTTTCTCAAATTCCACGACTCGAGTTCCACAAAAACCCTTGGAATTCAGTGGAACGCGCTGACTGATACGTTCACATATTCGTATGACCCATTGTCAGCAGAAAAAACGAGAACAAAACGACAGATTTTGTCAGCAGTTGCCAAATTGTTTGACCCCGCAGGATGGCTATCGCCAATAATGATCCTTGCAAAGATGCTATTACAACAACTCTGGATGGAAGGAACGGATTGGGACGAAGCCGTTAAACCCGGGGCCCTCCAAAAATGGACGATATTTTACGAAAACCTGCCCCACATCAAAGATATTAAAATCCCTCGGTGGGTACAGTATTCCCCCGATAAACACATCCAACTACATGGATTTTCAGATGCTTCGGAGAAAGCATTTTGTGCCTGTCTATATTTACGGGTACAAACCCATGAAAATAGTTTTTCATCCCATTTGCTAGCTGCAAAAAGCAAGGTAGCACCCCTTCAAACCGTGAGTCTTCCACAGTTAGAACTCTGTGGAGCAGTTTTACTCTCCAAATTAGTGAAACAGCTTCGAAGTGAGCTGAATCTACCCTCACATGAACTCATACTTTGGTGCGACTCCGCCATCATATTAGCCTGGCTAGAAAAGCCACCCCATACCTGGAAAACGTATGTCACCAACAGGACATCGGAAATATTGGAAAATGTTGACAACGCTAGTTGGAGACACGTTTTCAGCAACGATAACCCAGCGGATTTGGGTACTCGAGGCTGCAAGCCTCAGGACTTAGTAGACTGTCCATTATGGTGGGAAGGACTAAATTGGCTGATCAGACCATCAACGTCGTGGCCAAAAGAGGCTTCTCACCACCCAACGCCCCCCGAACAACGACACGTAGAGGCATTCCACACCATGGAGGAAGACAAAGTTGACATACTAGATCGGTTTTCGTCGTTTTCCCGAGCCCTTAGAGTCGTGGCCTATGTGTTGCGGTTTATCCGAGGAGCGAGGAAATTTAAGGTTCCAGCCACAGTCCACCTCACCCTAGAAGAAGTGAAGGATGCGAAGGAGAAAATCATCATCCAAACCCAACAAAACTATTATGGAGGCATCATAGCTACGCTTCAAGCGTCGAAGCCCCTAAACAAAAAGAGCACTCTTTTGACTTTAAACCCGATGTTGGATAAGTTAGGAATACTAAGAATAAATGGTAGACTTGCCCATGCCGCATTGAGCTACAATGAACGGCACCCAATTATCATACCCGAAGACTCGAGATTTTGCTCTCTCTTGTTGGACTTCCTTCATGCGAACTTCCTTCATACAGAAAAACAGCTTATGACCCGGATGGTACAGCAAGAGTATTTCATCCCCCGCTTAAAGCAGAAAGTGAAAAAATGCATTTTCCACTGCAAAACTTGCACCATCTACAAACAGCAGATGAGATCGCAGATAATGGCAGCCCTGCCACCCGAAAGATCAACATACTCGTTACCCTTTCACACGACAGGATTTGACTTCGCTGGACCCTTTTTGGTAAAAACTTCCCCACTTCGCCAAGATTCGTACGTGAAGGCTTATGTCTGCGTATTTGTATGTTTTTCTACAAAGGCGATGCATTTAGAGGTATGTTCGGATCTGAGCACGAATGCTTTCAACGCCGCCTTTGCCCGGTTTACAGGCCGCCATGGCCTGCCAAATCAGATCCTCTCCGACAATGGGAAAACGTTCGTCGGCGCCCAACGCAGTTTTCAGCGGGAGGTCGCCCAGTTCCTTAAGGAAGCAGCCACCGATGTTGCAGAAAAATACGCTACTCACGGATTCTCATGGAAATTCATCCCACCATACGCTCCACACATGGGTGGTCTATGGGAAGCGGCCGTGAAAAGTTTTAAAACGCACTTTACTAAAGTAGCGGGAAATCAAAAATTCTCGTTTGAAGAGCTTACGACACTTTTAGTAAGAATAGAGGCGGTTCTTAACTCCCGGCCGCTCTCTCCCATGTCTGACGACCCAATGGATCCCCAAGTTTTAACCCCAGGGCATTTCCTACGTGGTGCACCACTTTTATCGTTACCGGAGCCAACCGCGGAGCATCTAACTTTAGTGAACAAATGGCAGAAACTCAAAGTACTCCATCATCAATTCAGCTCCAGATGGAAAAATGAGTATTTCAAGGAGTTACATAAACGCTACAAATGGAAATGCCCACAACGCAATATTGAAGTCGGAGACTTAGTCGTTGTAAAGGATGATTTACTACTCCCGAATGAGTGGCGTCTAGGACGCGTACTCACACTACACCCTGGATCGGATAAAAATGTTCGTGTCGTTGAAATAAAAACCCAAACCGGAATAATCACCCGAAATATTGCCAAACTGTGCGTGTTGCCAACTGCCTAAATTTTGATAACCCATCGCACCCTGCCTCTAGAATGATCTTATGCAGTGCCCTTTAACCATCTTTCAGGATAAAGAAGATACCCTCAATAACATATTGTTATCCAACCCGTCTTTCTTATCTTTTCTTTCCAGGAACCGCAGAACAGCGGAGGTGCACAAGTGTCGATTGTGCGGCCAGCGATATGTGTTGCGGCAGTGCCGAGCGTTTCTCGCTATGCAGCCAGAGGTACGATACGAGTGCGCAAAAACCCACCGGTACTGCCTCAACTGTCTCGCTGTGTCGCACACCACCGGGGCATGCGACTCCCAGTCCAGCTGCAGAAAATGCTCGCTTGGGCACCACACCCTTCTACACCGAGCTCGGAGCTCACACACCAATCCCTGGTGCCCCGAGCGCGCCATCCGACGCTCACTCACACAACCTCGCCAGAGCCATGCAAAGCCGGTCGGCACGACAGCGTCAGGAGAAGCTACGACGTTTAGTGTCGGAGGCACGGTCGGCCTTGGACAAAGTAGACGCAGCTCTACACGACACACCACATCGGGGGGGGGGGGAGCATGTTGAAGACATGATTGAATTTTCCGACTAGTCTGGCACGCCTGGCCAGTGCTGCCAAGCGCAGGGAGGAGAGCGCAGCTGGGCAAGCCAACCGCCACCGCTCATAAACAACATAAATGAATAGTGAGTGATAAACTAACTGCTCATATCGACCGATCGTTAATCCGCTGATTTCGTTTATTTTGGCTCTCCTCCGCCGCCGTCGCGCCCTATCATTTTTATACCTATATTAAAATAAAAATAGTGAAATTAAGAATTGAAAAAATATCCACTTATTTGCTTGTATATTTATTTAAAACTTATAGTGAAATAAAACTAAAGATTACAACTAAACATTAAAAACAAAAAAAAGGAATTAAACATTAAATTAAAAGGTGATAAGAATAAACAAAATGGTAATACAAAATCACCGCAAGATCAGGTAATATAATCGGAATACATATTGCGAAACCATAGATTGTATCGTAAACAAACTGAGGGTTTAAAGTTTGTTGTGCCAAAAGGTGTACGCTGGCGTATTTTCGAATTCTGTCATGACCAAGCTGGCCACACCGCTTTGGATAAAACCCTTGACCGAATCAAAAAAACATATTGCTTTCCGAATATGAGAAGATTTGTGAAAAGCTACATAGGAGCATGTATTAGGTGTTGTTATCAAACACAACGTACTGGTAAAACTGAGGGTAGCCTGCATTTTGACTCCATCAAACCAACACCATTTTATCGCATACATTTGGATCATATGGGTCCATTTCCACGCAGTAAACGAGGAAATTGTCATGTCCTCGCCATATCCGACGCATTTAGTAAGTTTATAATAGTTAGAGCAGTGCCCGACACAAAGACCATTCATGTTCTAAAAGCTCTGAATGAAATATCATCATATTTTGGGTTACCATCGCAGATAGTTACTGATACAGGTTCGTCTTTTCGCATTTCAAGAATATTGTAACAACAATAACATCTCTATCTCTATGGCGCGATATACAACAGGTATATCATCATAAACCTCCTAAGAGATTTTTGCGCCAAGCTTCTCTTCCAATTTGTGGTGTGCCGATTTGAATTTTCCCTACAAATTGGTGGGACCTACAGTTTTTTGCCGACTCCGAACGGCATCTACAAAGGAGACGAATTTTTGCTGAGAAGCCTGTCATGGCAGAAATACACTCGGAGAGTTTGCCAAACCACTGCCGAGGGGCGACCCCGTTTTGAAAAACTTTTTTCAAATCACTTTTGATGTTACCTGTACCAGGGCTCGAACCATGGACCTTCGGTGTGGTAGGCCGGCAACACTACCTTCACACCACGGCGGCCGCCAATACAGCATACAAAAACAGCAGTACGAACGCCACACGCAAATGGTCAAGTTGAGCGCGCAAACCAGAATATTTTGACATATTTACGCACAACAATCGATAATCCGAAAGATTTGGATCTTATTCTTAGAGATCTTCAATGGTCTGTAAATTCTCGTCGAAATGCAACCACAAAATTCAGTCCAAACGAGCTTGTGTTTGACTTCCAACTACGCGATCTAGTAACGAATCAACTTATTGCCGCTGTTAATGACGATATCGACGAAAGTTCTGAGCTATGTTCAGCAGAAAAACGTAACCAAGCAGTTATTAATATAGAAAATGAACGCGAAAAATGGAAGAAACGTTTTGATACACGACATCAGCAACCAAAAAAGTACGATGAGGAAGATTTAGTGGTCATTGAAAATGAACCAGCTTCTACGGGTGAATCACGTACGCTTGAACCAAAATTTCGCGGACCGTATATTGTTCGCAAAGTTTTGGGTAACGATCGCTATTTGCTAGAAGACATACCAGGGTATCAAGTCAGCAACAAAAAGTTTAGCTCCGTATATGCCTCCGACAAGATGAAACCATGGTGTAGTAACAATCCCGAACTAGAATCGGACGACGAAATCGAGACGATTTAGGTCAGGAAAGGCCGAGTTGTCACATCACTTACGAAATGCAACCTTAAACATGCTACCAATAAATTCAACCCTGTTGATGCTACGAGACACGTATACGTGCAATGTAAAGTCAGTGAGTGAGTACGAAGCTAGCAACGTGATATAAACCGAATTCATCTTAAAATACTTTGTAATTACTTTATAAATTTCAACATCCATTAAATAACCATTAAACCTATAATTAAAGGAAGTTATTGTAACTAAACCTTATAAATATAAAGTTCGTTATATTTATTTAAACGGTCATCCCATACTTGTGCAGGTAAGGAGAAAAACCTACACTCGTGACACTTGGATCTTTTCATAACGCATTTGCAAGATAGATTTTTGAAACACAGAGACGCAAGTGCTTTGACGTTTTATAAAAATAAAGATCAAGATATTGCAATACAACAAACTTTTTATGAACTAACATTAGAAAATGAAATATCTAATGATAATTATAATTACTTATTAATGTAAATTTGTACAATCCGTTTCCTTATGTATGAATAAAAAATTTTATTTTCTATCACCATCGCCAGTTTCTTTATACGAATGAAACAAAACTTATACTTTTTATCCCGCTTCCGCCTGGCCTCTCCTCTGGTGAAACACTGTACATCTACTGCCAGCCACTATTATTATTTGGATTACGTTTCTGAGGTTTCATTACAAGTTTTGTTTCTATACAGTTTGGTTACTGAGCTTTCGTTACAAGTTTTGTTTCTATACCTAGCGTTTCTGTTACAGTTCTGTTATTGGCATCAAATCTGTAGGTAGTTTCGGTACAGGTTTCGTTTCTGCTGGAACCGTTCCGGGAAAATTGTTCCTAGTTTTGTTACAAAAGATTATCGTTTCTCAGAGTTTCGTTACACGTTTTGGTACACCATGTAACGATACAGTTTTGTTTCGTTACTTAAATGTGGAGCAATAACGAAACAGAAACGCGTTACAAGTCCCTGTTTTAAAATTTAAATATTAATCTTGTGCGGTGGGTTTCATCGAAGGCTGAGGTAATGCTCAGCCTATCCAGAGTCGAGTAGAGGTCCCACTTCCTTTACTAATAAGAACACGGTGATTTAATGGTGTTATTTCAGTCGGGCACACACACACACAGGGGTATCTAGTCGGGTACGATGAATAGGATGGGTCAGTAGCGACATATAACGTGGCTGGTAGAGTGGATCGGTGCTAATCACGGATGGCGGGTTGGTGGATCGGTATTAATTACCGATGACGTGTTGGTTGATCGGCATGAATCACCGATGACGGGTTGGTGGATGACGGTGGAACGGTGCAAGTCACCAACGACGGGTTGGTGGATTCCGGTGAATCGGTGCCAGGTTACCGATGACGGTGGAACGGTGCAAGTCACCAACGACGGGTTGGTGGATGTCGGTGAATCAGTGCCAGGTTACCGATGAGTTGCCGGTTGGTGTAAGGTGATGTCCCGTGAGTACACACCGGTAAATGTATTTAGTGGTCCCGAAGGACTCACCACTGGTCTTGGGAACGAAGGTGCAACCGTTAGGGTGCTTTTCTACGTCCCGTAGACGCAACCAAGAAAATGATCGATAGCGGAGGGTAGTGCAGGGTAAGGGTGGAAGTTTCTCACGATATGTTGTGGTACTTGGCGTCTCACTTACCGAAACCACACTTTCGATAATTTTTGAAGAGCGAATAATCTTCTTATACATAAGGTGGGATGAACTAATTGCGAATTACAGGTGCGCATAAGCATTTGATTCACATGAACGAAATCATGTTAGGCGCTCACTTGCTTTGTGCTATGCTTGCCTTTTCATTCGCAGTGGGCGCGTGTGTGGTAGTAAGGTAGAGTGTAGGTGTGAAGTATTGTAATGCTACTTCAAGCGGCATTACAGTCATCCTCCTACTTCGGGCAGCGTGTAAACGCATTGGTATTCTGGAGTTTTGGTCATTCGATCTGCACTACCTAGGGTTAAGCCCTGGTATTATTTACCTCCGAAACTTGTTCGAAGGCTCGGGCGGTGTGTGTGTGTGGTGACCTTTATTATTTATTTAAAAATTTTTTTTTTTGTTTCTTTTTTTCCAAATTACATTTCATTTAACATTTTGTATATATATTTCATTCATTTTACATTTCATTTATATTTCATTACATTTCATGTATATTTCATTTAGAGGAAATGGAAAATGGGTAAATAAAAATGGCTACATTTCATAGTAGTGTAATAAGTAAATACATTTAAAAAATGCGTAACAATAAATAAATAAAAAAAAATTGTATTTATTCAGTGTCGTTCGGTGAATTGAACGTATGCTACTTGACCCTCATAGCATACGTCCGCGCCCTGCTCTTTGACGTTTCGGATCAGATACCTTTTCCGCTTATACTAGTGGAACCACCGCCTTCGCTTTTTCATTGGTTGGGTTCGGGATAGTGCTTCAGGTCTTGTAGGTGGACATGTAGTGGTTTGGCCCTTGGGCGGTTAGCATCGACTATGTTCACGGTGTTGGTTGACATGTATTCTTTTATCGTGTAAGTAAAACTTTGGTGCCAGTTTTTGGGCAAACTTGTTGACTGCCGAAGAGAGCGGGTGGTCACGTTTCATTACTCTCTCTCTCCTACTTTCGGTTTCCAGACGCGACCGCGTAGGTCATAATATTTCTTTTGTTGTTTCGATGCCGCGACGAGGTGTTCTTTGATTTCTTGCCTTAATTCGGTAATTACTGGTGGTGTGGTTGGCGTTTCGTCAGGTACTGCCCCCTCGTTTCTGATCAAAGTTTTGGTCGACTCGTGTTGCGCTGTATTAATGGCGAAAGCTATCTCCGATATGTGTTGGTCCCATGTGCGGTGGTCATTCTTCGAACGTTGGGCGATCATAGTTTTTATGACGCGATTGGCTCGTTCGGTTGGGTTTTCATGCGGCGCGTAGATTGCCGTTAGCCGGTGTTTTATCTTGTGCTCGTTTAGGAACTCTGTCAACACTTTCCCAGTGAATGGTTTTCCGTTGTCGGTTAGAAACACCTTCGGGCACCCATGGCGGTACATAATCCTATCACGCAATGCTTTAATCACGGACATGGCGGTGGCTTGGCGCAGGGATACTAGTTCCACCCACTTGGAAAACTTGTCCCCCAGCACTATCAAGTAGGAGTTTCCTTGGTTAGAACGTGGAAATGGTCCGACGAAGTCTCCGATAACTATTTCCCATGGATGGGAGCACGGCATCGTTGCGATTGGCCCGACGGGTCGTAGCTGTTGTACTTTATACCCTGCGCAGCTCAGGCAAGTGCGCACGTGGTTTACCACGTCTCTGTACATGCCTGGCCAGTAATAATTTTTCTGCGCTCGCTTCAGTGAGTTCTTCGCTCCCAGATGGCCGGCGGTGGCGGAGTCGTGTATTTCCTTCAGGATGTCATCTTTTGCGGTGTGGGGTATACATAACTTCCATTGTGGCGAGCGGTAGAGTTTGTTCTTTGGCCGGATGTTTCGAAAAAGTCTATTGTCGATTATCTGGTAGTCGGGATAACGGTGCGGGTGGCTGGTAACCTGCTTCACCTTGTTTGCGTACCAATCCATCATCCAGTTGCCCTGCTGCTTCAGTGGGTTGTCGTGTTTCAGCGTGATAACGTGTTCCGTGATCGTGCATCGCCCATCCTTGTGGAGTGAGAGGACTACCTGTAGTTCGCGTTGTTGGTCTACTGGGAGATGTTCCCATGTGGTCAGAGCATTGAGTCGAGCCGGTGATGATGGATCAATCGGCATGGTGGGCGGCAGTCGTTCCCCATCTAGCGTGATGGTGATCCTCCGGCTGTGCGGAAAATCCGTTTCTAGTATCATCTGTTCCGCTAAATTGGGCAGTGCTGATACCAATAAGCTGCTAGTCTTATCCTGGAAAGTTATTTTAGCTCGGAATAAGCACGAGCTTGATATATAGGTTTGGTCGGCTAACTGGATTTGACGTGAATTCGGATGAACCGTACTTGGCAGCGCTCCAGGTGATGACGGATGTTAGTGTCGATATAAGTTACGGTGGCTCCTGTGTCCACCAGCGCGCGAACCTCCATGCCTTCTATGGTTACCTGGATATAGGAACGGCCATCATATTTCTCTCTTGGGCAAGCATTGGTTGTGGCACTCCTGGTCGTGTTTACCCCTAGCGTGGGTTGACAGGGGCAACCCCTAGACAGGATTCCATCACGGCCACATCTGGAACAGAACAGGCGGGCTAGTCGGCGGCAGTGCTCGCGCATGTGGCCCCGTCCTTTACATCTCCAGCACGTTCTGCGACTGTCGTAATTTAGCATGGCCAGGCTGTGGGTAACTTTCTGAGCCTGTTTGGTCTCATCTGCCCTTGGAAGCTCGTACTCATCGGTTAAGTCCATGAGCTCCTCAATCGTTGGGAATTCTCTCCTTTTTATGAAAAGTCGGTACTCTACTCGTAGGCCGTCATAAATTCGGTCTAAATGCTCTTCTTTGGCCATCGTCGGGTGTTGGCGGATGAGAGTTTGCAGTGCCAGGATGTAGTCCTTGGCAGTCTCACGATCGTGCTGCTTTCGTTGCCGGATGGCTTCTTCCAGCTGGCGCAGGTGTCGTCGGGGCAAGAAAAATCGTTCCGCTTCTTTACGGAACTCTGTTCACCTTTGGATGTGTGGTTTGCGTACTCGGAACCACTGCAGCGCCTTACCACGAAGGAGTTCTGGTAGCGTTATGAGCAGCTTGTCCCGTGGGATTCGGTAGCACTCTGACAGTTCTTCTATCCTCTGCAAGAAGTCATGGAGCGTTTCACCCTCCTCGTAATGGACGTCCCACCGGTGGACGGTGGTCATTATTTCGGCGTCGCTTATCTCATATTTTTGGTGGCGCACTTGCTTAGGGTCCATTGCGTGGCGTTCCACAATAATTGCTGCGATGGCATCTCTCTCCGTCTTAACGGGTATTTTCTCCTCGGCGGCGACATCCATTCCTAATTTTTTCAATAAGTTTGCGGTTGACGTTCTTTTCCTTTTTTGCTAGAACGTACGTGCCCAATGCATTGCGGAAGTCAGCGACGGTGTATCCTTCCACAAAAATGCGGTGTCGCTTGCATTCCTCGACTAGCGGTTCCTTCCTCAGTAAATAGATCCAACTGAGGGAATAGATCTGTAGTGTGTTTTGTGTATTGTCCGTTTCTTCTGATGTGTTCGGTGGATTCGCTCCTGCAGTGTTGGTGCTTTCCGGGCACACACACACACAGGGTTATGGCGGGTACGATGAATAGGATGGGTCATTAGCGACGTATAACGTGGCTGGTAGGGTGGATCGGTGCTAATCACGGATAGCGGGTTGGTGGATCGGTATTAATTACCGATGACGTGTTGGTTGATCGGCATGAATCACCGATGACGGGTTGGTGAATGCCGGTGGATCGATGCCAGGTTACCAATGACCGGTGGAACGGAGCAAGTCACCAACGACGGGTTGGTGGATGTCGGTGAATCGGTGCCAGGTTACCGATGACGGTGGAACGGTGCAAGTCACCAACGACAGGTTACCGATGAGTTGCCGGTTGGTGCAAGGCGATATCCCGTGAGTACACACCGGTAAATGTATTTAGTGGTCCCGAAGGACTCACCACTGGTCTTGGGAACGAAGGTGCAACCGTCAGGGTGCTTTTCTACGTCCCGTAGACGCAACCAAAAAGATGATCGATAGCGGAGGGTAGTGCAGGGTAAGGGTGGAAGTTTCTCACGATATGTTGTGGTACTTGGCGTCTCACTTACCGAAACCACACTTTCGATAATTATTGAAGCGCGAATAATCTTCTTATACATAAGGTGGGATGAACTAATTGCGAATTACAGGTGCGCATAAGCATTTGATTCATATGAACGAAATCATGTTAGGCGCTCACTTGCTTTGTGCTTTGCTTGCCTTTTCATTCGCAGTGGGCGCTTAAAGCGGCATTACAATCTCAAATAACACCTAATCCATACTTGTAAAAATATGTTTCAAGGAAAGTCTAGGTTTTTATGGTGAAAATAATAAGTTTAGAGTTCTTTTAACTCGCCTATGCTTGTATATTATGTCCAAGTTCTTCGTAACTAAGTTTTTTAAAAAGTGCTATTTTTAGCCTGCTTGTTATCGTATGTGTCTCTGCTCGCTATTTTCGTTGTTGCAGCTTTTCTACGATTTAGTTGGAGATGAAAAATAAGATGAGGAGATTAAGGCCAATTCGTGTTGTGCTGCTTCTAATTTTCCCTACACATTTTCTGGACCTACAGTTTTTTGCCGACTCCTAACGCCATCTGCCGGCCAAACTAACTCTTTCAAACCAATTTTAATGTTACCTGTAGCAGGGCTCGAACCTTAGACCTGTTGCTGGCCTACCACACCGCGGAGGCCGTTTGAGATTCACTGTTATTTTATTTATGAAAACAGAAACAATAAGTCAACCTTGAAAAATAACAACAATTCAATATTTCTGTTATGTATTTGTTGAAAACTCTTCAGAAGAAGGCTACTATGATTATATTAAATAAATGTTATTTACTTACACAATTGCTTTGACAAATGATCGGTTTGTTTTCACTTTTCTTCTTGGTTTCATTTGAGCGCTTGCTACCTGTTGTTGCCTCGCTGCTCCGCCACTATTGTAGTGACATCGCAAAAAATTATGACATGGACGTACGTACATATATGATCTACAACCCAAATGTACTATTAGAACCACGAAGTTCCCAAAAGTATTAAAATTTCACTTTAGAAACTAGTATATACAAGAAAGTTTTATTCATAATTTAATTAAATGAATACTTAAAAACTCAGGATATTAGTTGAACAGAAAATTTAATGTAGGACGGCGTGGTTAACTGAATGTTTGCTGTCCGAACACTGTTTTCTTCCTCGCTCGTGCATGTTTTGGAGGGTTGACCATGTTATGTTCGTCATTATTTACAGTTTTTTTATTCCAAAGGCTTTTACAAATTCAAGATAGTTTTTTTTTACCGCTCAATGTTTTAACCGTGCCAGAATAATTAGCATGCCCCCCTCTCCTCTCCTACACTCTCCAAAACTTTACAGCTGAACTGTAACGGATTAGCTGGAAAGATCGCTGAGATAACTGACTCTTTTAAGTCGCACAACATCAAAATCACCGCGAACTTGTGATGGGTATAATGTACATCGAAAAGACCATCCCAGCGGTCATGGGGGTGGCCGTGCGTTCATTACACATCACTCTGTACAATATAATCTATTTTCCCCTGACGTCGACCCCAGGTACTCTATCTTAGAATGCCAAGGCATAGTAGTCCGGTCAGGCAACATCGACCTGCAAATTATAAACATCTACATTCCCCCTGCCACGTGTTGTCCTAGAGATTATCATCCCGACATTAGTGCGTTGCTAAAGGACAATACCGGCACATCACGATCTCTGGCAATCCAACTTGCCAGCAGAAAGCAGAGAACATGCAATTACAGACCAAATAGACAACTCAGCATTCTGTACAGTCAATGGAGATGCCCCCACCAGGGTGGCAGGCAACTGCCACACTTCGCCAGATATCTCCATAACGAGCGCGGGCCTATTCAACTTTGTCATCTGGCGACCGATGTTTACATTAGCTTCAGACTACCTACCCATCCTACTCTCCGTTGAACGACCGACCGATTTCATAACGACTGATAAACTAACATACATTACCTTCACCAAAAGGGACTGGGACCACTTTAGGGACTATACAGAGCGCTCCTCTGCTGCCGAACCCACTCCGACAGACGTACGAAAAGGTGAAAGAGCGTTTCGCAAGATCATTGATTCAGCCTCAGGCCGCTTTATTCCTGCTGGTAGAATACCAGAAATTCGTCCGAATTTTCCTGCAGAAGCTGCGGCGATGGCAAAAGAACGTGACCAGGTGAGACTCATCAATCCCGCAGACTCCAGATTCAAAGATCTCAATGCGAAAATTCGTAGGACAGTCAACGAACACAAATTGACCAAGTGGAAACAACACCTTGAGGCATGCAACCTCTCCGGCGGAGTCGCCAAATTATGGTCGACTGTCAACGCCCTATCCAATCCGACCAAATACAGTGACAAGGTCGGCATTGCATTCGGTGACAGCGTCAAATCGGACGCCAGGAAATGCGCGAGCTTCTTTTGCCGGCTGTTTATATTGCATCCACCTGCGGAGAGGACTAAGAGAAGAGTCACGTGACGTGCGCACAAACACAAACACTCCACTGCGCTTATTGCCGTCTCAGTCCCAGAGATGAAGGCAGCCATAATGAAGGCCATACCCTCAAAATCCATCGGACCCGACGGAATCGTCATGAAGATGATTAAATACCTAGGCCACGAGGCACAGAGTTATTTAGCGCCTCTTTTCAACCTCTCTCTAACTACTTTCGTCATACCTGAGATATGGAAACAGGCGATTGTAGTTCCCCTACTAAAACCATGGAAGCCGGCGATCCAAGGAGATTCTTATCATCCGATATCCCTCCTTTCCCCGGTTGCAAAATTACTAGAGACCATTCTACTCCCTTACTTTTCTGAAGTTGGCGGATCACCAGCATGGTTTCCGCAAATCTCACAGCACTACATCCATGCCATTACAACAAAGATAAATCATGGTTTGAATCAACACCCACCAAACCATATGACGGTTCTCGTGGCACTTGACCTACCAAATGCATTTGATACGGTCACCCACGTCACACTCCTTCGAGACCTGGGAGAGACGCCGCTCCCTGCCGGTGTTAAAAGGTCGACCGCTAATTACCTCAATGGTCGACATGCAACAATCAAATTCAGGAACAAGAAATCTAGGCCACGAAGAATGAAACAAGGGATGCCGCAAGGTGGTGTTCTCTCTCCCCTTTTGTTTAATTTCTATATTTCTAGACGTGACGTTTGGCAACGGCCTCACCTTCGCTGGTAATGCCACCGCAATAGCTTCAAAGGTACAGAGCCGCAATAAGATCCTCAAGTCACTGGACGGCAGTACTTGGGGAAAAGACCAAGAAACATTGCTTGCTACGTATAAGGCTATTGGCCGGCCGGTTATTGACTACGCTGCGCCCATATGGTCGCCCAACCTTGCTGACACCAATTGGAGGAAATTGCAAGTCTGCCAAAACACCGCCATCACAACTACTACGGGATATCAGCTTATGTCATCTGAGACCCACCTCCATCAAGAGGCAAAATTGCTCAATGTTCAAGAGCACGCGGAACTCCTGAGTAGACAGTTCCTTAAGAACTGTCATAAACCCAGTCATCCAAATCGACATCTATTGGATGTAGCCCCGCCCCCCCAGAGACATAAGAAGACATCTTCGTAAGCACTACGATGAGATCCGGCACCACATCTCTTTGCCGTTTGATCTGCGCAACCATAAACGGGCTCTAGAGAAGCGTTTACTTCGACGGAGACTAGAGTCATGCTAGCACAACTTCGCTCGGGATATTGTAATAGGCTAAACTCTTACTTATACAGACGGAACCCCAACATACCAAACACATGCCCTGCATGTGGTATGTCCGCTCATGATACCAAACATCTCTTCTCCTCTTCAATCGAACCTACTTTTCTAACACCTACATCACTCTGGTCCAACCCTGTGGAAACTGTGCGTTTTCTCGGACTTCCGTTAGAAGAGCCTGATTACAATTTAGAGTGATCGAGCCCATTTAGAAGGCGAAGCACTGTTAGCGACAACAACAACAACAACAACCAAAATCGCAGTAATTCTAGTGTCTACTGCACCTTAGCCCAAATCTACCATATTTTATGCTTTCCTTCTGCATGCTAGGTAGGTACGTTGCAGTGGCTGCTAGAAAACGACCTAGCACACATAGGCCCCGGAGGTCCGTTGTGATGGAGCTAAAGGCAGAAGCAATTCCCGTCATCGGCAACGCCACACCCACAACGCTAACGGCGCGCTACCGACAACGACGACTCTTTATACCTTAAAAGTCCCCTACTCGAACCATTTTGTGGATTTCGCGAAACCCAGAATGTCATTTGGCTTAATTAATGATAATTCCCCGAGGTAATAGAAAATACCGGACCCCAGACATTTTAACCTAATGCCCCAAAGCGCGGGACACTCACATACGAGATGCCTCACCGTTTCAGGCTCCTCCTCATCTTTACAGCTTCTGCAGAAGTCATTGAAGGGAATACCCAACTTTTCTGCATCTATCACTTGCTTGTTGGAGGAACTTATGCCTCCTTAAGAGCTTACTGGTTGCGAGCGGCATGCCTAAACCTTTCCAGGACTGTAAAAGTGGAGCGGATGTGCCCCCTCTAGAAAGCTCATCTGCCGTCTCGTTACCCGGTATGTCACAGTGTCCAGGAACCCATACCAGGTGAATCGAGAGTTGCTCAGCTATCTCGTTGAGAGATTTGCGGCAGCCCTCCACAGTCCTGGAATTACATGTATATGCCCCCAGCGCCCGGAGAACTGCTTCATTATGAGAGAAGATGTAAACATCACCATTATTGATGTCCACTGTCTTCAGAAATTCTACAGGTTCCTGTATGGCAGCCATTTCCGCCTGAAAGACACTACAGTGGTCAGGCAATCTAAAACTAAGATTAAGACTCAGCTGGGGAGCGTACACCCCTCCTCCAACCTTGTCATCAAGTTTCGAGCCGTTTGTGTACATATGGATTGAACCGTTGTCTTGGGGAGGTGCAGTGTCCCAGTATTCTCTTTCCGGTATAGTGATTTGAAATTTCTTCTGGAATCAGGACTTCGGTGTACAGTAGTCCGAACTGTACGCGGGCAGTTTCTTAAGGATGGATGAGTGACCTTCACAAAGGACCTCTAGCCTGGTAGACACCTCAGTCGAAAAGCGGAGCATGCCGCAAAAAGTTTACCACATAAGTCAATCTGTAGAATGTTCAGAATTGCATTCAGTGAGTCTGCGGCTGTTGTGCGTAGCGCCCCGCTAACACATATAGGCGCACTTCTCTGTACTCCTAGAATTACGGTGGTATTGGAGCCCTTATCCATACCCGTCCACCAGACAAAGACTTCATACAAGAGAATTGGTCTTACCACAGCGGTATAGAGCCAAAGTGTGACTTTAGGGGACAGTCCCCATTTTTGCCCTATGGCACCCCTAAAAGAGTATATGGCCACTAGTGCCAGGTATTTAGCGGAGTCACCCAGTTTAAGGGTCGTATTACCTATAGCTGGTAGCTGTAGCACCGGGATTTTGTATTTCCTAGTGAACAGAATCAGCTCTGTTTTGGTCGGGTTAACACCCAGACCTTTATTCCCGGTCCACCTTTCGACTAGTCTAAGGTTTCTCTGCATAATGTC
This sequence comes from Merzomyia westermanni, assembly GCA_949987695.1. Taxonomy (NCBI): domain Eukaryota; kingdom Metazoa; phylum Arthropoda; class Insecta; order Diptera; family Tephritidae; genus Merzomyia; species Merzomyia westermanni. The sequence goes on from OX465292.1 coordinate 80,849,422, forward strand.
ACAGAGCGTTTGTGGATATTTACCACTCACAGCCACCGCAAGGTCGTCCGCATACGCTATGACTTTAGACCCCCCTCCCCCGCCAGGATTTCCAGCAGTCCGTTTACTGTGGCTACCCATAGAAGAGGCCACCTTGTGGCGTACCTCTGTTGACAACCTTGTCCACCGATACCCCGGCTAGATCCGCGTGCACCCTCCCGCTCGTCAGGATTTGGTACACGAGGGACACCAGTCAGGGTTCGATACCCAAAGCCGTCATTTTCATTTCAGAGCTGCCGTGATCGCTTCCCGCGTGACGTTGTTAAAGGCCCCTTCAATGTCCAGAAAGGCTATTAATGTGAATTCCTTACTAGCTAAAGATTTTTCAATGTGCGTAAGAACATCATGTAGCGCTGTCTCAGTGGATTTGCATTTCATATATGCATGCTGCCATGGTACGATTCTGCTTTCTAGCTTATCTCTAAAGTGGGGCTCCACCAGCCGCTCTAGTACCTTGAGTTGAAAGGACGGCAGACTGATTGGTTTAAATCCTTTGGGCCAACATGAGACGTTCTACCTGCCTTAGGTATAAAAATTACCCTAGAATCTCTCCAAGGGTCTGGGATGTAACAAAAAGTAAGCACCCCCTTTTATATCGCCTGCAACTAAGGGATGCTCTGTTCCATTGGTTGCTGAAGTTGTATGGGCGCTATGCCATCTAGACCCGGTGCTTTAAATGGGTTGAATGACCCAATGGCCCACTCTTATCTTTTATTGGTAAGGAACTGCTCCAGGTCAAGTTCCACGTGTCTAAAATATGGTTGATACCTATAATCGTTTTCCGCGTCTGGAAAGTGAGTATGAAGGAGAAGTTGCAACGTTTCCTCCCCCGTGTTAGTCCAAGACCCATCCGGCTTTATCAAACACCCCGGTCCACTACGAGGTACTTTGGATAGAATCTTCATTAACCTAGAACCCTCTGATACCGATTCTACTCCGCTACAGAAATATTTCCAGGAGGTTCTTTTTGATTTTCTGAGTTCCCTTTTATACTCTCTAAAGTGCTCTTTATAAGGTTCCCACTTCGAGACCTCCTTCAAGGCCTTAGCACTATTAAAAGCTTGTCTGCAAAGCTTTCTGTATCTATCTAGCTCGGGGTTCCACCAGGGTGGTTTTTGCTTACCCCTAGCACTTTTAATCGGGTAAGCTTTATCTAAAGCTACCTGACATGCTTTGGTGAACTTTACCACCATATTCTTTATGTCTTTAGTGTGCCTAGGTGTATCGGGATAATCATGTGAAAGGTACTTATCCAGTTCCTTTCTATACGTATGCCAATTGGCGTTCTTAAGATTTCTATACGGAGAGGAGGTGGACGGTACGCCTCCCAAATCAAAGCGGATGTAGCGATGATCGGAGAAGGAGTGCTCATCGTAAACCATCCAATTTCTGACCATGCCTTGCGCGCCTCTCGAACAAAGCGTAACGTCTAAAACCTCCCTTCTATTCTTATTGACAAAGGTGGGTTCCACACCCCTCTTTCGTTTACATCACTGCTGCCTTAGGCTGGTTGTGCATACTGTACCAATGACCTCTATTTGAATGGATGTCGTATACTCGTCACTAAATTGTGTAAGAAATAAAGTATGTATGTTAGATTTTAATAGGATACATGCCCTAGGTCTCCCTACAGTAGCAGCACTTACCAGTGAGAAACCTGCTTCCTTCAGCCCGCCTATACTATGCCCTACCACCCATGGTTCCTGGATGAGGGCTATATCTGCTGCCCCCTTTGATGCCAGAAGGAGCAGCAGCGCAGCCGCAGCTGCTTTACTGTGGTGGAGGTTGATTTGTAGCACCCGCACCATCCTGGTTACTACGCATCTCCACCACCGTAACGTTGCGAATGTCCTCATCGGGCATAGGCTCATCACCCGAGTGCGCCTCGCACCACCTAGCGAAGCCCAGAGAAGACCCCAGTGAGGAGGCCGATGCGGCCTCGCCCTGTTCCGAGCCACCCATCGGATTGGCCCGGTTGGTTTCAACAAACTCGTCCGCCACATCACCGTCGTCCTTCTCCAGCTCTTCCTCTAGGTCATTCATTGACCTAAGATCATTCGTGTAGACCTTAACATTGACCTGTATGAAGCCAAAGTTCACCTTACACTTCCTTCTTTCCAGGAGAGGGATTGATTCTTTGTTGAGCATCAAGACCACCTGTCGCGTTGCCTTGGTGCTCGTCGCCAATCTAAGGATCTTACAATTGCCGGTTGGAAAATCCGGATTGTACGCCCTGAAAACCTCTAGGACCTTACTTGGCTCCTCGGACTTGGATGGTATCCATCGGATCTCGTTGAGATACACGGCCTTGATGATCGCACCAGGGTAGACCGCTTCCATCCTTTCAACTGCCCTCTTGTACATGACAGCGGACCTCCCACAGAACACTACCTTCACCATACCTGGAACCACCTCACTTCTATCTAGGAGGGGATGGGACCAGAGAATTTGGAAAACACTCACCGAGTGGTTAGCCATCTCAGCCCGCACACAGTCCCAGTTAGGCCGGAAGCACCTCTCCCCTTTGGGATTAGAGTCGAAGACCCCCAGAAGTATGCTACCTTCTGCAAACGAGGCACCTTGGACTCTAACCCTTTTAGGATTAGAGGCGCCTCCCACCTCCATGGACCTGTTGCGCTTCTCGCTCCCTTTTTCCTGTCCCGGCCGACTACCATCGAAGTCCGGGACAACACTTTTTTCCCCCTCTATCTCGGCCCTTATCTCTGCCAAATCACCAGGCACCGCCTTGGTTAGTAGGTCTGGCGTATGCCAGGATCTCCTCAAGATCCTTAGCGCTATGCGTCTATGTCTAGCACGGACATTATCTACAGATGGCCTTTCGTAGGCCTTACTAAACGCCGTAGGCTTAGGGAAGGGGTTCTTCGGGGCGAGCGCACCGGCTTCGACGTTGACCCCAGTATCGAGCCGCTTACTAGGTACGTCTCCGCCGGCAGACACAACTCCCTTAGTTGCTCCACCCCCACCCACTGTAACAACCTAATTACCTGCACCAGACTCCGACATCGCCTGAAGCCTATGTGCATTACCCCATTCGGTTGGTATAGGCACCCTACATCGCTAGAGCGCCATAAATAATAGGGGCTAGCCCCTTACCTTTTTTGTTGTTTTTTGTTTGTTATTTTTTGTATTATTCATATTGGCTTCCCACATACAGCGGAGAAAGGGGTTCGTCCACCCCGAGCAGATATCCGCGGTACTCGGGGTAAGGCCAAGGGTTACAACTGGGAGTGGCCATGCTCCCAGAGGGCATCGTTCTAGACTGGGCTATTTAAAAGGGCCCCCAGCCAGGCTGATCCTCGGCACGGTTCATGGCTCATGACACCTTCATCTAGCCCCTTACCTGAAGACCGTAGTCAAGAATCATACGCCAGAGCTATTGAGAGAGCTAAGCCGTATAGCTGTAATTCCTGACCTTATCTGGATACTTTCCGTACAGGAAGGTACTAGTGTACCCACCTGGCTAGCACAACTGTAGTATCCATTACCAGTCGGCACCCTCGTGGAGGGTTCAGTCTGAGGATTTTCACCAACCTTTACAAAATAGTAGTGCCAGTTAATTTATTTTGATAGAGTGATTTTTTTTACATTAAACTCACAAAAATAACCTAACCAATTAAGTAACTAATCACTATTAATATTCAGTTTTTTTGAATTTTTTCCATACAGAAAATTGAACTTTAAGAAATGTAGTAAGTGATTAAAACAGTATTAAAAATTAAACCTTAAATTCATTCTGTTTCTAAGAATAAAGTAAAATCCTTAATAATTTTTGTTTTAAGTAAGTCCTAAAGGTGATGCTAATTTTTACCCTACGGGTAAACGTCCATCCCAACAGCGCCAAACAACGCGTATCATCAACGCGGCACAGGACCGCGAAAGCCCCGCGCCACCATAGCTCGCACAAACGCGCCGCTTTAGCAAACAACAATTTGCCACCAAGCGCCACTATAGTGCGCGGCAACTATCACCACCAGCTATAATCACCACCACCGGCAACAACAAGACCAGCTATAATCACCACCACCGGTAACAACAACCAGCAGTGACAACAGCATGGTCGCCCTAATATAGGCCCTGTGCACTAACAACAAAAACCGGATGAGTCCGTGCCGATTAGCAAGTTAAAGCTTGAACTTAGACTAAACCTATAATAAAGAAAACCAAAAGGAAATTAGAAATTAGGATAAAGTAAATGAAATTTCACTCCTCAAATAAGAAATTAAGTAGTTTTTAATATAAATTAAAGTAAAGTAAAATTTAGAATGTAATGGTAGAGGGTAAGGAAAAGTAGAATTTAACGACAAGTTTTATAAATATTTATATTTTATAGAAAAGTAAAGTATTCCACCAAAAAATCAAATTTTTAGAAAATAAACCAGGAACAGAAAATTCATTGAAAAAAAAAAACAATAAAAACAGAATGTAAGGGAAAATAATTTAGAACTAACTTAATGTAACAATGTATCCAGAAATAGGAAAGGGAGAATAGAAAATAAGCAACTAAAGAAGAACTTTTTTCGAACCTTTAAAATTGGTTTACAAAATACAAAGCAACCACTCAGGTACAACAAACACACACGCACCGACAAATGAACACAAACGAAACGACAAATGAACGACAAATGAAGCAAACGAAAAAAACAACAAACGAGCAAAAAGGTCAAACAACAAAAATCCCCAACTTTTACCTGCCTCAGTCAACCACACAAAAACCGATCGGTGCAAACCACCCTCGTTTCTGAATGTACTCGTACACACACAACACATACGTACTCAAACAGACACCCATGCTGACATTACCTGCTACCTACTATAAATACAAGACCAATGACAACAACAGATCAGAACGAAAATCGACACTGATGATGGCACAACTCCGAAACCGGTTTGTCTCAAACCCAAATTTGACAAGGGATGACGAAAAATCGTTCCAATATACATCAACTTTAAAGTATTTTTATGGAAACTATGAAACATAAGTCGAATGGCATAGACAAAAGAGAAGAGAATAAATATTGTGACGAATTCGATGATTCCTTGCTATGGTTTCTGCTTCTTGATTTGGAATAGGGTCCACTTCTGGCCATTTGCTGAAATAGTCCATAACAACCAGTACATATTTGTTTGCGAGTTTGCTAGTAGGAAATGGGCCATCCACATCCATGGCTATCCTCTCAAATGGCGCACCTGAGTTATACTGGTTCAACCAACCCAAAAGAATCTTTGCTCGAGTTTCTCCAAGGTCTTGGTGACTCCAAGATGACCTCCGCTTGGACCGTTATGTAATTCATTGAGTTCATCAGGGATTTTCTTTCTTGGGACGACTATCAGCTTACGAATACATTGACCATCCTCACTCTCCCATATTCGATGCAAACACTCAGATTCTAGTTGCAAACTATTCCACTGTGCCCAATATGACTTGGCAACAACACTTTCTGCTGACATCTCCTCTCTAGATGGTCACTCGCTTCGTTCGATTCCTTGCGTCACAAGTTTAAGATCTGGATCTCCGTGCTGACACCTTCTTAACTGATCCATGTTCCATTTGTCCGTGGATGTTATAGTCATGAGCCGTACATCTATTGCATCAGCATTTTCGTGGGTGCTACCTTTGCGATGCTCTATGGAAAAGTCATAACTTTGCAGTCGCTCTGTCCACCGTACCAATTGACCTTCCGGATTACGGAACTGTAAGAGCCATTTCAACGCTGCATGGTCTGTCCTGCCGTGGAATCGCTGCCCATAGAGATACTTATGGAAATGCTTAACGCACTCTATAATGCCAACAGTTCTCTCCGGGTTACACAATAGTTCCTTCCAGGCTTCCCAATTGTTCGGCTATAGTATGCAACTACCTTCTCCCGTCCATCAACAATCTGGGACAAAAGCCTTCCTATAGCATAACCACTCGCATCTGTATCCAGAATAAACTTTGAACCTGGAATTGGATACGCTAACATCGGGGCAGTGCATAGTTGTTCCTTCAATGTTTGAAAAGCCACCTCCTGTTCCTTCTTCCATTTAAAACTCATATTCTTCCTGGTAAGGTCATGGAGACTACTAGCTACGCTGGCAAAATTCAATAAAAATCGGTGATAATACGTGCACATCCCAAGGAAGCTCCGTAACTCATACAAATTTCTCGGTCTTGGCCAATTCTTTACGGCTTCGATCTTTTCCTTAGTAGTGCAGACTTCCTCCATAGTTACCTTGTGACCCAAATAACTTACTTCCCTTTTAAACAAGGAACACTTCTTGGGACTTAGTTTCAGACCAGCACCAGCTATTCTTTGGAAAACTTTCTCCAAGCTCTTTAGGTATTCCTCAAAGCACGATGATGTCGTCGAGGTACACCAAACATGTTTGCCAGTGCAATCCTTTTAGTATCTGGTCCATGAGTTTCTCAAAAGTAGCTGGAGCATTGCATAGCCCGAAGGGCATTACCGGAAAAGGTACAAAACCCTTCTGAAGGCCGTCTTCTCTTTATCTTCATCATTTACCTCCACTTGCCAGTAGCCGCTTTTCAAGTCCAGTGTAGAAAACGATTTCGTGGCAGATAACGAGTCCAGAGTATCGTCGATTATTGGCAAAGGATAACTGTCCTTCTTCGTTACGTGGTTCAATTTCCGGTAATCCACACAGAACCTCATTTTTCTATCCTTCTTTTTCACTACTACTACCGGTGAGTGAGCTCCATGGACTAGCTGATGGTTCAATCACGCAACTGTCCCTCATTTCCTGTATAATTTCTCTTACCACTTGGTGTTTGGCCAATGGAATACTACGAGGAGCTGGGCGGATTGGCCTTGCATCACCAGCATCAATTTGATGCTTCACAACTTTGGTCCGACCTGTTTTGGAACCATCTTTGTCAAATATGCTCGAGTACTTTGTTAGAAGTTCCTTTGCCCTTTTTCTGATGATTTTTTTCGAGGCCTGACGTCCAAACCGTGATATCATCTGAAAGATCAATCTTGAGGGTAGAATCATTTTCCTGAAGCTGTTCATAATTGATAACTACCTCGACCTCTTGGCATTGTCCCTATATTGCTCCTTTGGGAAGTTTAACCGGCGATTTGAACACGTGCATCTTGCTTTGTCTTGGCCAGGGGTTTTCCTACTAATATGTTCGTCCTTGATTTGTTTGATGCCCCGACAACCCACAATTTGTTTGTCCCATAATCTCCACTAATCTTTGCCCATATGATTGCTTCCGACTTCGGTGGAATTTGTTGGCTCTCCTCCACAAGAACTCGCTTACTAACGTTTTTGTTTTCCTAACCAACATTTAGTGGCACATCCATGTTCTGGTAATTCATAATCCTGTTTTGCATGTAAATCTTGATGCCTTGCTGGCTTAAGAAGTCCACATCCACTATGATTTCGTCAACAATATCTGCTACTATAAAACTGTGTAGAACGGCCACGTTCCCAATTGCGATTTCACATGTTACTTCTCCTAGGACATGGGTGTCCTCACCAGTGGCCGTACGTAACTTTGCTCCATGCAATGGTCTCACCTCAGTTAGTAAGTCCTCTCTTCCATCCACATATGCAACAAAAGTAACATTACTAGCTTTCCTTCCGATCTGTGAGTCAGAGATTATGGGGCATTCAGTTGCGGGAGCCAGTCCACACTTCTTTCGGCGGGCTTGATTTAGTTTAACGATTGATTTGCTTGGAAGATTCGCTCATTTCCTTCAGCTTTACGTTTTCGTGCACCTCAATTGCTGGGGTTACTGGAGCCAGTACCGCAATAACATGCTATGTGACCTGGTTTTCCGCACTTAAAGCATTTGATGCCACCATAATTTTTCTGTTACTTTCCACTCAATTGCTTCCACAATTGTGTGTACCCAGTCTGGACGTTCTACCTCCACGCGGTGAGCTTTGTACGCCGGCCTACTTAATAGCGAGCCTGTTTCCTGCCTTAGAGCATGTGATACCGTCTGCATATGTGGCTCGCTTCGTCTCGACATCACGTATTCCGTTTACAAAGCTTTGGATTTTTACCCTTTCTGTGTATTCTACGGGTGAGTCTTCGTTTGCTAGGTGAACCAACCTCTCGATGTCCGATGCACATTCTTGCAATGTCTCATTAGCCTTCTGAAAGCGATTCTGTAGCTCTATTTGGTATATCTGTTTTCGATGTTCGCTACCATAGCGTCTTTCAGCTCCACCCATAAATGCTTCGTAATAGTCTGTTCACCATCGGGAATAGTCTGTAAGATTTCGGATGCAGGACCGTGCAATGCCACGAACAGTGCAGCAAATTTGTCTTCAGTGCCCCAATTGTTCACCGCTGCCGTTTTCTCAAACTGTAGCTTAAATACCTGAAATGGACCAGAACCATCAAAGGAAGGTGATTTTAGCTTGGGAGTATTTGCTGAGGCTGCTGGACGGTTCAGTTGCAGCTCCTGGATACGGCCTTTCAAAGCTTCCACCTCAGCCTCTATTTTATCTTGAAATTGTACAATCTTTGCATCTTGCACTTCTAGTTTCGATGACACCCTCGCATCCTGTGCTTCCAACTGCGAAGAGATATATGCCTTCTGTTCATACATTTTTACCTTGTTTATTTGTTTACCTTGTTTATTTGTTTATTAAGCCAATTAGACAACCAAATCTTACAGGCTAAGTAGAAATTATAAAATTAGAGTAGGTACATTAAAAATAAGTCTGAATGACTTAGTTATAAAAAGAATTTATAGTAGTTAAGAAGCAACTTTTTGAACATGAAAAATCTATTTCCAAATAATTAGAAATTTTATTAAACTCAATCAATGATCTAGTTATTGGACCGTTTATAGCATAAAGTGCTTTGAAAAGACGAATATTGAAAAATTCAGAGTTCCTAAGGGCTCTAGCAGGAATATTTATGAAGATCCTCTCAAGGAGCACAGGGCAGTCAGTAGTGCCACGAAAAACGTCAAAAATAAACGTAAGCGATAAAAGTACCCTCCTATTCTGCAGTGACTTGAGGTTGATCAATAGGCATCTCGCTTCATAAGACGGGATGGGTTCAGAAAACCGTAAGGTGCGCAAAGCAAAATGTAAAAATACTTTCTGGATCCGCTCGATTCTTGCGATATGGCAGTGATAATAAGGCGACCAAATGAGGCAAGCGTATTCGAGTTTGGAACGTACAAATGCAGAATATAAGAGTTTTAGCGAGTAGGGATCAGTAAACTCCGAGCTATGACGCCTAACAAATGCAAGCATGGCGTATGACTTCGAGATACACAGATTAATATGACTTGCGAAAGTAAATTTGGAGTCAAAAACTACACCCAGGTCCTTCAATTCACTTACACGCAATAGGGGCGAATTACATAAAAAATATGACGTATTAATGATATTAAGGCGTTTAGAATAAGTAACTTGAAAACACTTATTTAAGTTGAGTGTTAGCAGATTATTGTTGCACCAAGTACTTAGTTTATCCAATTCTAACTGCATCACTTCAGAGTCATGCTGACATTTAATAAATGAATAAATTTTTAGATCATCCGCATAAAGTAAGAATCTTACTGCAGTGAAGCAAGAGCGAATGTCATTAATGAACAATAAGAAAAAGAGTGGTCCTAAGATACTACCCTGAGGAACGCCTGAGAAGGCCACAAAAGCAGAAGACCTGACAGAGTCAACAACAACCCTACACCTGCGATTTTGTAGATAGGACTCAATCCAGCTCATAAACACTGAGTGGAAACCAATACAGGCAAGCTTTTTGCACAGGACAGCATGAGAAACCCGATCAAACGCTTTAGAAAAATCCGTATAAACTGTGTCTACCTGGTATCCTGACTGAAAGGCCGCGATGCAGTCATCGGAAAAGATAGCCAAGTTAGTCACCGTTGAGCGTCCAGGAAAAAACCCATGCTGCTCTGGACACACGATATTCTTAACGAAAAATAACAATTTTTCCTGGATAATGCATTCAAATAGTTTCGAGGTGGCAGAAAGTTTCGAAATAGGTCTATAGTTACTTATATCATTTTTGTTGCCACTCTTGAAAATAGGTGTTATAGAGGCCAATTTCCACGCGTCAATAAAAGTGCCCGAAGAAAGGGAACTATTGAAGATTACTAAAAGGGGATAAATAAGAGCTTCGCAGTGTTTAAATAAAATTGCAGACAACCCATCAACATCGGTATTAGATGACTGTTTAAGTCGAGATATGCCACTAACAACATCATCCAAGGACAGTACAAGACCTCCAAGGTCGATTGCTGGTTGTATGTTGAGACGAATGTCTTCACTGCGAACAGAGTCGGCAGTGAAGTTGGCCATGAAATATTTAGCGAACAGATTTGCCGCATCAGCAGGACTATCAACAGCTTTGTCGCCAAGGAATAGAGAGGAAGGAATATTCGAGATTGCTTTTTTAGAATTTACGAAACTCCAAAACGATCTTGGATTTGTTTTTAGGTTCTCTTCGATACTTAAAATGTAGTTTCTGTGTAGGAATTTATCCAAACACAGGAGCTTCCTTTCATACTCCTTGTATTTAACGAAAAACACCATATTATTAGTGTTTTTGTATTTACGAAAAAACTTATTCCTCAAATTCCGAATTTTCATCAATGCTGCATTATGCCAAGGGACTCTGTACTTCTTTTTAGAAACCAAAGGAATATACCTTTTACAAATGTCTACAACGGTAGATCTAAATACCTCGAAAGAGCTGGTAGTATCTAGATTGTGAAACAAGTTATCCCAGTTAATTTCTAGAAATAGATTGTTCAAGTCCAAGAAGTTACATCGTTTAAAATTGAAAGACAAATTAGATGTATCCATTCTAGCCTTGGCGTACTTATAAAATTCAAGAGTAATAATTAACGGAACATGATGCATGTCCGACTTTGAAACAGGTGAGTCGCATTCACACAGGGTGAAGTTAAGATTCTCGCTAAGAAAAACTAGATCTAAAGTGCGACCAAGGCGATTTGGGAAACAGTTAATTTGCCTTAAACCGATGCTTAGAAGGCTATCTATTACATATATTTCATTAAGGCTAGTAACGTCGCATGCAATTAAAGAAGAACTGGAAGTAGTCTTAGACCAGTTTAGGTTTGAGAGATTGAAGTCGCCCAGCACGCAGAGATGATCACCACCAATTTTGTTCGTTGCCAATGTAACAATGTTGTCGACGTGCGACGTGTATAGGCCATGGCTACTGTTGGGCGGGATATAAGATGCACAAAGAAAAATTGAGTCAGATGAACCACGGATATGAACACAGAGTTGGTCAAGCAGCGCACTAGTATTGGAAAGTGCAACCTCAGACGCGTTATGTTTGCAATGCACTGCGATGAGAACTCCACCACCTCTAGCACATCCAGTGAGGTTAGCATCCCTATCCTTGCGAAAGACGCTATACAACATCGGATCGAAGAACTCTACGCTAAAGAAGTTGTCATTTAGCCATGTCTCGACGAGAACAAAGACATCATACTCTTGATGTGAAGTGAAAAGCCGCAAAAGCTGGGATTTCGTTCTAATTCCAGCCATGTTTTGCATATAAATTTTAAGGCCGCTCATTATACCAACTGACCCAACCGATTGTCGGTGGACATCGGTTGGACCTCGAAGTTTTTTGAACGGAAATTAAATGGACGCACAACTATATTCTTCGGCCATAATTCGGGCACCAATAACTTTGAAAGAGAACTGGCCTCAACACCCAGCTTAAAGTTGACAAAACGGAGGGATTTAGTGTCCGTGCCATTCCTTATCAAAGGAATACAAATTATAGAGTTAACATCAATACCAGTGTTTTGCGATATATGCGACTTCAATTTATCGGCTGTAACTGATGCAGAGAATGACGAGAGATGCAGCCACTTCCTCCTCGAAAAAGCGCTTAGATTACCATTAATACCCGACCCAACAACTAATGGTTGCGTTAGTACCCGCGAATTATTTTGGTCAGCACTAATGGGGTTAATGTTAACATTCGCCACATCATTAGCACACACCGGTAATGAACTTATATTTGCTTCTGTGTTAACATCGTTCGAAGCGCAGTCAATGTCAGTTTGTTTGTTATTATTTCTTTTTCCCCTTCTGCGTGCTCTTTTACTATTCACTGTTTTCCACTCATTTTGGTTATCATCAGCTGCAGGAAATTTGTCAACAACAACCACCATAGGCAAAGTTTGGTGCGCTGCAGCAGTGGGAATTGGCGTCGCTGTTGAGGTTTTGGCAGCAGAAACCGAAGTAGGCAAAGTAAGTTGCGAAGCAGCAGCGCGGGTTGGCGTTGCAGTAGACATGTTAGTATCCGCATCAGCATTAGGCAGAACTAACAAAGTTGGATGCACCGGCTCAGCAGATATGATATTAGCAGTAGCAGCGCCGTCGACAGAGCCAATAGCGCAAGAACAAGCGATGTTTTTATTTTCACTGCACAAGTTATCAATTTTTGCGAGTAAGTGAGACAATACAGAGTTGTGCTTACAATGCAAATCGCGAACCTCAGATTGAAGAGAGTCAATTTTTTGTCGTAGGCTCTCATTATCTTCGTGCACAACAGACATAGCAGAAAGAAGTTGAGAGTAGATTATTTTCAACTCAGCAAGATTAATGTTATTAGGCAATTGCACTTGTTTGGCTTGTTGGTTTTGTACCGACGAGTTAGGCAAAGTCAACGACTCATCTTGCTCTTCGGGAGCACACAAACCACAAATGTATATATTATTTAAGTACTTTGGGTCGGCAGGCAAACTACCAACAACACAGCTATAATGATAAATTTCACTACATTTATCACATTGCACTGACGCCTGGGCGCGATCAACCCTATGGCCACAAAGACAAGGCATGTTTAACCAAATATTAAAAGATGACAAAAACACAGGTAACAAATGAAACGTCTTTAACACATTTATAAGACAATTAAAATTGGAAAGCGTTTGCAATTAAAGCGCTCAAAAAACACGTCCGCTCGCGACGACAGTATATACAGTACAGTGCGGGGAGATCTGTGATGATACCTGTTCTAGCTGAGATGCCATATATGTTTTCTGTTGTCCCAACTGAGATGCCATGCAAGTTTTCTGTTCTTCCAACTGCGATGCCATGCAACTTTTCTGTTCTTCCATTTTAGTCGACATCTGAGTTAATACAGCCAATATCATATTTGTGTCCACGGTTGCTACTGGATTCGGATTCTCCTTTTTTATTCCATTTTTGTCGGTGCCTCCTCCACAAGATGAAAAACATGATCATCAACGTTGATTCCTTCTGCTTCCAAAGCCTCTCTCAATCGTGACTGTAACTCTGATTTAATGACTGTAGTGTTCAAAAGAAATAATAATCATTCCAATTAAGTAAAATAAAAAAATTTAGTATAACTAATAAATTAAGCAAGAAAATATATGAATATATATTTCTACATACAAATACCAAAAAAAAAGAACCAAATTTAAATACAGAAGGTTTTCAGTAAATACTCAGTTAATATAACCAATAACAAAATAAAACGGATAAATTTTATAATCAATGAAATTAATGAATAATGAAATAAATAAAATAAGTAATGATAGAGATACCATCAAACAAAAAAAGAAAAGGAACATTAAACGTTAACGCAACGTTAAAGAAACGGTTTTCTTTTGTCTTGAATTTTTGTTATGCTATTTCCAATTCTCTTCATTGAGCATTCTAGGTTAGGGTATATTCGCTAAGTTAAAGTTTTTTTTGTTAAGAAAATGAGTTTTCAATAAAACTGAGGGTCAAGTTTGTCCCGAAGTGATTCTAAGTTACATTAATTCCATTCCTTGAATTGCTTGAGAAAAATTTCAGCAATAAACAGTTACGGAAATAGTAAATAGCTAAACATAAATAAAACAATATACGAGTATATATCATTTCCAACTTAGAAAAAAGGGAGTAGTTTTTGATTTACTATTTTTATAAGAAAATCCTATCCTTGGTTTTGCGTATATTAATATACGACGTGGATATCCGTAGGAAATTTCCGAATTAATACTTTTTTCGTTCGCCCAACTCAATAAAACTAACAAGCAGAAACTAAAAACGAAATGTTCGGACGAATAATGTAGTAGTACCTGGGCGACGGAGCTATGCTCGGCATTTTCATAGGTTGCCATACAATTTAGTTTATTTAGATAATCATCAATAAAGATATTCTGGTTGTTTGTATGAATAATTTTACTTACCAGCAGTGGAGCGTTCTAAAGACATATCTTGATAATAAAAATATGTTTAAAATTTTTTATTAGTAACAAAGTTTGAATAAACATAATTACTCCTTGGTGGCTGCTCAAACAAATTTTCGACAAGTCTTTACAAGATTCCTTGCTGAATAGTATGGTTAGCAGCTGTCGATTGTTATCAAATAATCGAGAAAGATTAGGGTCACATGGGTATATTTGTCGGTTAGAGCTCCATACATCGGTCAACATTCTGTGATTTCTTCTTTATTTTTAAAGATAGAACTATGCAAAACTTTTTATATTCAACACATATGAAATCTAATGCAACACTTTCTTCCATACCATGTTTCGAGTACGTTTCTTTCTTCCGGAAACATTACTTTAAATGTATTTGGTCGCTGAACTCTTGAAACGCCACATATAACATGAACATCGATGAATTTAGCTCCACTCCGACAAACTCAAAAGTTTCTCCCTGATCTTTATGCGCAGGCATGGCAAATGTTGGGATTAGTGGAAGTTGCACCTTAGCGGCTCCTTGGATGAGTGGGATTCTCGGTATATGAACTTCTTTGCCGGATTTTTCTTGTCGAATGGCAAACCCTACTTAGAAATATTTTTTTTTCAACACGCAGGAAAATACCTTTCGTTTGATACCCATTTTGGCATATTTCATTTCTTTTAAAAAAATCTAAAAGCTGGCAAATCCGTAAAAAATCCTACAAGAGGAGCATAAAATTTTACAGCTTTTGCACTTATTTCAAAATTTTATTGGTTGCAACAAAATTGCGGTTTGGGTTCAAGACATATACATATAAATATATGACATATCCTCTTTATTGAGCCGCTTCGCATGTGGAAATTTTGGTTGCATTCATTGTGTAATTACAATAAGGTGCTTACATATCACATTGACAACTCCTTTACAAAACGAAAGATGAGTGAAAGGGGAATAAAATAAGATGCCTTTTGCGAAATAGTATTCAATTTGATACTATTTTTGTATCAAAGTGAAATTTTCGAAATTTTTATATGAAAATATATAGCCATCAATATCCTAAAATTTTTATTGCACTCGACTTTCCAGACTATAAATCTTATTACTTTAAACGAGCTATTCTTGTATATTTGTATATCCAGACTATCTCAAAAACGGCTCAACCGATCTGGAGGAAATTTGGTATGTAGATAGTGTACCACATTCTTACAATTTTTACCTAGGTGTTGCCACATAGGTTATTTTTTTGGAGTTGCCACCTATCTGAATTTTTTTTATATGAAATAAAATATGCTAAAATGGACATCATAAGAAAGATATTTCCAGTCGTATTTCAAAAAAAGTATTCCGAAGTGAAGTTGCCATTTATTGAGGTTTTTATATACATTTTTTGCTTACGGTAACTACTTAACAACTATCTTGAAAACCGCTCAACCGATTTCGATGAAATTTTGTTTGTAGATAGCATGCCACATTTTAAGAATTTTTACGTAGGAGTTGACGCATAGGTTTTTTTTGGGGTTTTTTTTATATGAAATAAAATATGCCAATATGAGTATCAAAAAAAAGCTTTTGTCCTGCGTTTTGAAAAAAAAAAAATACATTTCTAAGTAGGATTGCCACTTATTGTTTCCACTTGAGCTTATTATATCTTTGAACTTTTAACGAGCTATTTTTATATATTTGTATATTCGAATATCTCGAAAATGGTTTAACCGATGATGAAATTTGGTATGTACATAGGGTACCACATTCTGAGAATTTCTATCTAGGTGTTGAATTGTAGAAGTTTTTACGGAGTTACCACCTATCAGATTTTTTTAAAAGAAATTAAATATGCCAGCATAGGTAACAAACGAAAGGTATTTTCCTGCGTATTAAAAAAAAATATTTCTAAGTTGGGTTGTCACTTTCGTTCGACAATAAAAATCCGGTAAAGAAGTTCATATACCGAGAATCGCACTCATCCAAGGAGCCGCTAAGGTGCAACTTCCACTAATCCCAACATTTGCCATGCCTGCGCATAAAGATCAGGGAGAAACTTTTGAGTTTGTCGGAGGGGAGCTAAATTCATCGATGTTCATGTTATATGTGGCGTTTCAAGAGTTCAGTGACCAAATACATTTAAAGTAATGTTTCCAGAAGAAAGAAACGTACTTGGACCATGGTATGGAAGAAAGTGTTGCATAAGATTTCATATGTGTTGAATAAAAAAGCTTTGCATAGTTCTATCTTTAAAATAAAGAAGAAATCACAGAATGTTGACCGATATATGGAGCTCTAACCGACAAATATACCCATGTGACCCTAATCTTTCTCGATTATTTGATAACAATCGAGAGCTGCTAACCATACAATTCAGCAAGGAATCTTGTAAAGACTTGTCGAAAATTTGTTTGAGCAGCCACCAAGGAGTAATTATGTTTATTCAAACTTTGTTACTAATAAAAAATTTTAAACATATTTTTATTATCAAGATATGTCTTTAAAACGCTCCACTGCTGGTAAGTAAAATTATTCATACAAACAACCAGAATATCTTTATTGATGATTATCTAAATAAACTAAATTACATGGCAACCTATGAAAATGTCCCACTAACAAATTTCATCGAGATATCTAAAACTAAGGGACTAGCTTGCGTTCAAACAGACGGACGGACGGACACACGGACATGATTCCCACAACAGCCGGTTCTATCGCACCGGAATGAGCCGGGTTTTTTTACCCGGCCAAGGGCTGTTATTTCAGTGTAACCCTGTCCAATCTGTCCCGTCCCACCCTTAAATTGTCATCCTCGGAGGAAACCCTTGCAGCTGGGTGGCTCCATTGTCTCTTGTTACGGGCTGGGGTCGAACCCAATCCTGGACCAAGAGACTGGATCTGCTGCGTTTGCTGGAAGAAAATCTATATTAAACGGTCGTATTCGGTACAATGCGCCAAGTGTAAGAGATGGTTAGATAAATCTGGATGTTCAGGGCTTAACCCTGCCATCCACAGACCCCGTACTTTCTTTAGTACTTTTGAGGCACCTTGCTGTACACGTCCAAGGACGTCCCGCGGTAGTCGCCGCTCTGGCACTCCCTTACTGCTTCTACCTACTTCCAATAGTCACAATAGTGGCTCAGTCTATACGACTGGCAGCACCGCTGCCATCCCTGCCTCACCCACTCCCGACTGTCGCTCACGCACACCAGCGTCTCCATCTCACACGGCCGCTCAACACTCCTATCCCCTCCAGAATAGGTCAGATATGAGCATCGCCGAGCGTCAGTCCCCTCTTTCTCTGCCCCTAATGTCCCCCCTGCTTCCAGCCTGCACGTGGGTCAGAAACACCACCTCTCAGTACCTTTCACTACGTGCACCGTTTGTCGGCAAAGATTATATACGCCTGCGACATCGGTCAAGTGCAACAATTGCCTTGGCCTGTGTCACACCCTTATGTGCTCTGGGCGCGCAAACAGTAACCTCTGGACGGAATCGTTCATAGCCCCCTGTTGCAGTACACAGCCGGCCTCCACGCCAGACAACATCGGCCATGGCGCTGTCAACTCTAGACTGTGACATAGTTTAGGCCTTAGCCTACCTCCACTTAGGCAAACGCACCCGTCCCTCACGCCTAGTATGCCCCCGTCTCCCCCCCCTACACACTTCAAAATTCTGCAGCTGAACTGTAGCGGATTAGCTGGAAAGATCGCGGAGATAACTGACTTTATGAAGACGCACAACATCAAAATCGCCGCGATACAAGAGACAAAACTGAACACGAGATCAGACTGACGAACTTGTGATGGGTATAATGTACATCGTAAAGACCGTCCAAGCGGTCTTGGGGGTGGCCTTGCGTTTATTACACATCACTCTGTACAATATAATCTATTTTCACCTGACGTCGACCCCAGGGACTCTACCTTAGAATGCCAAGTCATAGCAGTCCGGTCAGGAGACGCCGACCTGCAAATCATAAACATCTATATTCCTCCTGTCACATGTTGTCCTAGAGATTATCATCCCGACATTAGTGCGTTGCTAAGGGGCGATAACCGTCTAATCCTAGGCGACTTCAACGCGCATCACGATCTTTGGCACTCCAACTTGCCAGCAGACAGCAGAGGACACGCAATTGCAGACCAAATAGATAACTCAGCATTCTGTACAGTCAATGGAGATGCCCCCACCAGGGTGGCAGGTAACTGT
This sequence comes from Merzomyia westermanni, assembly GCA_949987695.1. Lineage (NCBI taxonomy): Eukaryota > Metazoa > Arthropoda > Insecta > Diptera > Tephritidae > Merzomyia > Merzomyia westermanni. The sequence goes on from OX465292.1 coordinate 80,867,860, forward strand.
CACAGTTCGCCAGACATCTCCATAACGAGCGCGGGCCTTATCAACTTTGTCATCTGGCGACCGATGCTTACATTAGCTTCAGACCACCTACCCATCTTACTCTCTGTTGAACGACCGACCGACTTTATAACGACTGATAAAATAACATACATCAACTTCACCAAAGCGGACTGGGATCGCTTTACTGAATATACAGAGCGCTCCTTCGCTGCCTTACCCACTCCTACGGACGTACGCAAAGGCGAAAGAGAGATCATTGATTCAGCCTCATGCCGCTTTATTCCTGCTGGCAGAATACCAGAAATTCGTTCGAATTTCCTGGCAGAAGCTGCGGAGATGGCAAGAGAACGTGGCCAAGTGAGACTCATCAATCCCGCAGATCCTAGAATAAAAGATCTCAATGCGGAAATTCGTAGGATCGTCAACGAACACAAGCTGACCAAGTGGAAACAACACCTCGAGACATGCAACCTCTCCGGCGGAGTCGGCAAATTATGGTCGACTGTCAAGGACCTATCCAATCCGACCAAACACAAAGACAAGGTCGCCATTGCTTTCGGCGACAGCGTCAAATCGGACGCCAGGAAATGCGCGAGCTCCTTTTGCCGGCTGTTTATAATGCATCCACCTGCGGATAGGACTAAGAGAAGAGCCTTCCGACGTGCGCGCAAACACAAACACTCTACTGCGCCCATTGCCGTCTCAGTCGCAGAGGTTAAGGAAGCCATAATGAAGGCCAAACCCTCAAAATCCATCGGACCCGACGGAATCTCCATGAAGATGATCAAACACCTTGGCCACGAAGGACAGAGTTATTTAGCGGCTCTCTTTAATCTCTCTCTAACTACCTTCGTTATACCTGAGATATGGACAGAGTTATTTAGCGGCTCTCTTTAATCTCTCTCTAACTACCTTCGTTATACCTGAGATATGGAAACAAGCGATTGTAGTTCCCCTATTAAAACCAGGGAAGCCGGCGAACCTAGGAGAGTCTTATCGTCCGATATCCCTCCTTTCGCCGGTAGTGAAATTACTAGAGTCCATTCTGCTTCCTTACTTCGTTACAAATCTAAAATTGGCCGATCATCAACATGGTTTCCGCAAAAATCATAGCACGACATCCGCTTTGAACGCCATTACAACGCAGATTAACAACGGTTTGAATCAACATCCACCAAACCATAGAACGGTTCTCGTGGCACTTGACTTGTCAAATACATTTGACACGGTGAATCACGCCACACTCCTCCGAGATCTGGATGAGACACCGCTCAGTCAAATTTAGGAACAAGAAATCTAGACCACGAAGAATAAAACAAGGGGTGCAGCAAGGTGGTGTTCTCTCTCCCCTTTTGTTTAATTTCTATATTTCGAGACTTCCCCCCCCACCAGAGGGAGTCTCCATTGTTTCCTACGCTGACGACTGCACGATAATGGCCTCGGGCAAGGGTCCCTCCTTTGATGAACTCTGTATTAGAATCAACAGTTACCTCCATGACCTTTCCAGCTTTTTCACCGAGCGTAACCTGACCCTGTCTCCGACTAAATCTACGGCGACCCTGTTTACTACATGGAATGCGCAGATGGGGCAAGAGTTAAATGTCCACGTAGACGGAGTACCTCTACCTACTGTCAACCACCCAAAAATCTTGGGTGTGACATTTGACAACGATATCAAGACATTATATCTAGCGATAATCAATATATCGCAAATTTTTTTGCTCAATTTTTCACTTCTAACTATTCTGCTGTCACCAATTCAAACTTTCAAAACTATCCTTATAAGCTACACGGGACAAATTCAATTAATTCACCAATTATATGCGCCAAAGATGTTCTAATTTACCTTAAAACCTTAAAAAAATCTTTTAAATACGGTCCTGATAGGATTCCTACATGTTTCTTGAAAAAGTGTGCGAACCATATTTACCAACCCCTTACCAATTTGTTCAATCTATCACTAAAGTGTGGTGTTTTTCCAACTGCGTGGAAAGAATCGTTTCTTCTACCGCTGCATAAAAGCGGGAGTAGGTCTTCTATAGAGAACTATCGTGGTATCGCAAAGCTTTCTGCCATCCCAAAATTGTTTGAAGCTATTGTTACAAATCAACTTACGGGTCCGATCTCTACTTTGATAGCTGAATGCCAACACGGGTTCAGTAAGGGAAAGTCCACAGTTACGAATTTACTTGAGTTTACCAGTCATGTCTCAAATGCCTTTAGAAAAAATCTGCACACCGACGTTATTTATACGGATTTCATCAAAGCTTTCGACAAAGTGTGTCACTCATTACTTATTCATAAACTCGATCAGTTGGGCTTCCAGCCGGGTCCCAATCGCTGGATCTCTTCTTACCTTAGTGACAGGACACAAATAGTAATGTTTAAAAATTTAGTATCCGATGTCATTTATGTCTTTTCGGGGGTTCCTTAAGGAAGCCATCTTGGCCCGATTCTGTTCTTGTTGTTTATAAATGATATTTCTACAATAATACAATTTTTAAAAACGTTAATGTATGCCGACGACGTAAAACTTTTCATGTCAATCGCGTCATTTGAAGATAGAAATAAGCTACAATCAGATCTAGATGCACTAGTTACTTGGTGCGATTTAAATTATATGCCACTTAACCTTAAAAAATGTAAACACATGGGTTTTTCGCGTGGAATTTCTCAGCCGGCTTCCTATACAATTAAAAATTATAGTCTTGAGCAAGTGTATGATTTTGTTGACCTGGGGGTTACTATGGACTATAAACTCAGTTTCAACCGCCATATTAACACAACAGTCAATAAGGCTAGAGGTGTCCTAGCATTCGTTAAACGATGGTCTAAAGAATTTAGCGACCCTTATGTAACTAAAGCCCTCTTCACTACATTAGTCAGACCGATACTTGAGTATGGTTCTATAATTTGGAACCCGCGTTACCAGGTTCATGTAGATCGCCTTGAATCAGTTCAACAACAATTTTTACTATTTGCCTTAAGAGATTTTCATTGGGATTCCTTGTACAATCTGCCACCCTATACGAATCGTTTAAAACTCATTAATCTACACACACTTTCTAGTCGGAGGGAAATGCTTGGAATTATTTTTATGATTAAATTGCTAAATGGTTCACTATCCAGCCCATTTCTTCTAAGTGAAGTGAACTTCAATGTACCGTCTCGTCCTTCAAGGCATTTTAAACCTCTAGTCTTAAAACAGTGCCGAACCAATTTTCAGTTAAATGAGCCTTTTCGCTGTTTGTGTCAAGATTATAACTCTCTTTCTGGTAGATTTGATATTTCAGACTCGCTTTTCAGCATAAAAAAATCAATTCTTTCTATCCTAAATTCATAGCTACTAATTGTTTCTTATTCTTTGACTTTTATATTAACTTCTAACAATAATTTTATTCTGTTAACTAGTTTTTTCTTAATGTATAATCTGTCCTATATCTACTTTACTTAGCTGATGAGGTTTTCTCTGTAGCTGAGCAGTTTTAGATCTCGACGATTAACACACCAAAGCCTTTCAACGACTCGGACGAATAATCCGCGCGTTATGCGGATGCGCCCCTCGCGCCGGTCGGGCGGGATATGGTGGGTAATCCGTTGGGAATTATTATTATTATTATTATTATTATTATTATTATTATTATTATTATGAAAGGTATGAAAATTAAAAAAATATATATAACTTCCACATTGCAGTGGGGTATTAACTACTTGCCCGGATAGCTTGCTTGTGTGTTATCCGATTTGCCTAATTTGCAGACACCACCCCTACTTTCCCAAACTCCACAAAATTTGTCTGCGGTCGAGTTTTGCCTAGAAAGCTTATTATGTGTGCAAGATCTTATTGATATAGCTTGAATAGTTATAGAAATATCGCGTTTACAAGCAAATTTTATGTTAAAAAAAATCTATTTTTGCCGGAGTTATGACATAATTTGTTGAACAATCGACTGTAAAAGGGGCGCGGCTAATCCCATTTTCGAAAATTTATATATTTCGAGTTTCTTCGTTCACGGAGACTTTGAAAGTGAAAAAGAATTGATAGAAAACTTCTTCATACAAAGGTATTGCATATTAAATATATCTATGATCCTTTTTAATATCTTCCATATAAAAATGGGTGTGGACCTTAATTTATTTCGCCCATTTTATCTCGGACCATTCTTTTTGTTCATGGAAATCTGTGTGCGGAATTGCTTTTCGATATCTGGAAGGGCATTTGATATTTCTAAATTGTATGCTTATAGGTGTATTATGCACCACATAGCGAAAAAAGTGGCCGAATACCGAATAGTTGCCGAATATTCGTGGCATCTGTACTGTATACCATTAGTGGCACGTATTGCCTGCTGCAAGTTTATGTTGGCAAACTATTCGGCGAATACCGAATAGCAAATCATAAAAAAAATATAATTAGATATAACTCACAAAAGCCTTTATTTAACCAGAAAATTAACATATTTATATCTAAAATCTACCAGTGGTAAATTATCTCTTTACAAATAAATGTAATTCAGTTTTACACTTTTTAAGAAATCGCAATCAAAATTTTACTTTTTCATAGAGTTCTATTTTCAAAATGAAATTCAAAGGCATCTATTTTCACAAACTTCGTACCTTTAATGATTCTGCAACACTGAGCACAATTTCATCAGGGTATTCAGGTGCTCTATACTCATGCAAAAACCGAACATTTTGAGTTACATCTCTTTACAAATAAATGTAATTCAGTTTTAAAATTTTTGAGAAATCGTTATCAAAATTTCACTTTTTCATACAGTTCTAATGAAATTCAAAGGCATCTATGGCCACAAACTTCGTACATTTAATGATACTGCAACTCTGAGCACGATCTCATCAGTCGCTTATTCAGGTGCATCATTAATTCAAGAAATCCAAAAATTTTTAGTTACACCTGTTTAGAATGCCATGTAAGTCAGATTTAAATTTTTTAGAAATCGCAATCAAAGTTCCACTTTTTCATAGAGTTCTATATTCTTAATGAAATTCAAAGAGATCTATGTTCACAAACTTCGTACATTTAATGATTCTGCAACTCTAAGCACAATTTCATCAGGCGGGTGCTCTATAAACATGCAAAAACAGAACATTTTGAGTTACATCTCTTTACAAATAAATGTAATTCAGTTTCAAAATTTTTAAGAAATCGTTATCAAAATTTCACTTTTTCATAGAGTTCTAATGAAATTCGAAGGCATCTATGGCCACAAACTTCGTACATTTAATGATACTGCAATTCTGAGCACGATCTCATCAGTCGCTTATTCAGGTGCATTATAAATTGAAGAAAACCAAAAATTTTTGGTTACACCTGTTTACAATGCCATGTAAGTCAGATTTAAATTTTTTAGAAATCGCAATCAAAGTTCCACTTTTTCATAGAGTTCTATATTCTAAATGAAATTCAAAGAGATCTATGGTCACAAACTTCGTATATTTAATGATTCTGCAACTCTAAGCACAATTTCATCAGGCGGGTGTTCAGGTGCTCTATAAACATGCAATAACGGAACATTTTGAGTTACATCTGTTTACAAATAAATGTAATTCAGTTTTAAAAATTTTAAAAAATCGTAATCAAAATTTCACTTTTTCATAGCGTTCTAATGAAATTCGAAGGCATCTATGGCCACAAACTTCGTACATTTAATGATACTGCAACTCTGAGCACGATCTCATCAGTCGCTTATTCAGGTGCATCATAAATTCAAGAAAACCAAAAATTTTTGGTTACACCTGTTAAGAATGCCATGTAAGTGAGATTTAAATTTTTTAGAAATCGCAATCAAAGTTCCACTTTTCATGTAATTCTATTTTCTAAATGAAATTCAAAGAGATCTATGGTCACAAACTTCGTATATTTAATGATTCTGCAACTCTAAGCACAATTTCATCAGGCGGGTGTTCAGGTGCTCTATAAACATGCAATAACAGAACATTTTGAGTTACATCTGTTTAAAAATAAATGTAATTCAGTTTCAAAATTTTTAAGAAATCGTTATCAAAATTTCACTTTTTCATAGAGTTCTAATAAGGCATCTATGGCCACAAACTTCGTACATTTAATGATAGTGCAACTCTGAGCACGATCTCATCAGTCGCTTATTCAGGTGCATCATAAATTCAAGAAAACCAAAAATTTTTGGTTACACCTGTTTAGAATGCCATGTAAGTCAGATTTAAATTTTTTAGAAATCGCAATCAAAGTTCCACTTTTTCATAGAGCTCTATATTCTAAATGAAATTCAAAGAGATATATGGTCACAAACTTCGTACATTTAATGATTCTGCAACTCTAAGCACAATTTCATCAGGCGGGTGTTCAGGTGCTCTATAAACATGCCATAACAGAACATTTTGAGTTACATCTGTTTACAAATAAATGTAATTCAGTTTTAAAAATTTTAAAAAATCGTAATCAAAATTTCACTTTTTCATAGCGTTCTAATGAAATTCGAAGGCATCTATGGCCACAAACTTCGTACATTTAATGATACTGCAACTCTGAGCACGATCTCATCAGTCGCTTATTCAGGTGCATCATAAATTCAAGAAAACCAAAAATTTTTGGTTACACCTGTTAAGAATGCCATGTAAGTGAGATTTAAATTTTTTAGAAATCGCAATCAAAGTTCCACTTTTTCATGTAGTTCTATTTTCTAAATGAAATTCAAAGAGATCTATGGTCACAAACTTCGTACATTTAATGATTTTGCAACTCTAAGCACAATTTCATCAGGCGGGTGTTCAGGTGCTCTATAAACATGCAATAACAGAACATTTTGAGTTACATCTGTTTAAAAATAAATGTAATTCAGTTTCAAAATTTTTAAGAAATCGTTATCAAAATTTCACTTTTTCATAGAGTTCTAATGAAATTCAAAGGCATCTATGGCCACAAACTTCGTACATTTAATGATAGTGCAACTCTGAGCACGATCTCATGAGTCGCTTATTCAGGTGCATCATAAATTCAAGAAAACCAAAAATTTTTGGTTACACCTGTTTAGAATGCCATGTAAGTCAGATTTAAATTTTTTAGAAATCGCAATCAAAGTTCCACTTTTTCATAGAGCTCTATATTCTAAATGAAATTCAAAGAGATCTATGGTCACAAACTTCGTATATTTAATGATTCTGCAACTCTAAGCACAATTTCATCAGGCGGGTGTTCAGGTGCTCTATAAACATGCAATAACAGAACATTTTGAGTTACATCTGTTTAAAAATAAATGTAATTCAGTTTCAAAATTTTTAAGAAATCGTTATCAAAATTTCACTTTTTCATAGAGTTCTAATGAAATTCAAAGGCATCTATGGCCACAAACTTCGTACATTAATTGATACTGCAACTCTGAGCACGATCTCATCAGTCGCTTATTCAGGTGCATCATAAAGAAAACCAAAAATTTTTGGTGACACCTGTTTACAATGCCATGTAAGTCAGATTTAAATTTTTTAGAAATCGCAATCAAAGTTCCACTTTTTCATAGAGTTCTATATTCTATATGAAATTCAAAGAGATCTATGGTCACAAACTTCGTACATTTAATGATTCTGCAACTCTAAGCACAATTTCATCAGGCGGGTGCTCTATAAACATGCAAAAACAGAACATTTTGAGGTACATCTCTTTACAATAAAATGTAATTCAGTTTCAAAATTTTTAAGAAATCGTTATCAAAATTTCACTTTTTCATAGAGTTCTAATGAAATTCAAAGGCATCTATGGCCACAAACTTCGTACATTTAATGATACTGCAACTCTGAGCAAGATCTCATCAATCGCTTATTCAGATGCATCATTAATTCAAGAAAACCAAAAATTTTTGGTTACACCTGTTTAGAATGCCATGTAAGTCAGATTTAAATTTTTTAGAAATCGCAATCAAAGTTCCGCTTTTTCATAGAGTTCTATTTTCAAAATGAAATTCAAAGGCATCTATGGCCACAAACTTCGTACATTTAATGATACTGCAACTCTGAGCACGATCTCATCAGTCGCTTATTCAGGTGCATCATTAATTCAAGAAATCCAAAAATTTTTAGTTACACCTGTTTAGAATGCCATGTAAGTCACATTTAAATTTTTTAGAAATCGCAATCAAAGTTCCACTTTTTCATAGAGTTCTATATTCTAAATGAAATTCAAAGAGATCTATGGTCACAAACTTCGTATATTTAATGATTCTGCAACTCTAAGCACAATTTCATCAGGCGGGTGTTCAGGTGCTCTATAAACATGCAATAACAGAACATTTTGAGTTACATCTGTTTACAAATAAATGTAATTCAGTTTTAAAATTTTTAAAAAATCGTAATCAAAATTTCACTTTTTCATAGAGTTCTAATGAAATTCGAAGGCATCTATGGCCACAAACTTCGTACATTTAATGATACTGCAACTCTGAGCACGATCTCATCAGTCGCTTATTCAGGTGCATCATAAATTCAAGAAAACCAAACATTTTTGGTTACACCTGTTAAGAATGCCATGTAAGTGAGATTTAAATTTTTTAGAAATCGCAATCAAAGTTCCACTTTTTCATGTAGTTCTATTTTCTAAATGAAATTCAAAGAGATCTATGGTCACAAACTTCGTACATTTAATGATTCTGCAACTCTAAGCACAATTTCATCAGGCGGGTTTTCAGGTGCTCTATAAACATGCAATAACAGAACATTTTGAGTTACATCTGTTTAAAAATAAATGTAATTCAGTTTCAAAATTTTTAAGAAATCGTTATCAAAATTTCACTTTTTCATAGAGTTCTAATGAAATTCAAAGGCATCTATGGCCACAAACTTCGTACATTTAATGATAGTGCAACTCTGAGCACGATCTCATCAGTCGCTTATTCAGGTGCATCATAAATTCAAGAAAACCAAAAATTTTTGGTTACACCTGTTTACAATGCCATGTAAGTCAGATTTAAATTTTTTGAAATCGCAATCAAAGTTTTTCATAGAGTTCTATATTCTATATGAAATTCGAAGAGATCTATGGTCACAAACTTCGTACATTTAATGATTCTGCAACTCTAAGCACAATTTCATCAGGCGGGTGCTCTATAAACATGCAAAAACAGAATATTTTGAGTTACATCTCTTTACAAATAAATGTAATTCAGTTTCAAAATTTTTGAGAAATCGTTTTCAAAATTTCACTTTTTCATAGAGTTCTAATGAAAATCAAAGGCATCTATGGCCACAAACTTCGTACATTTAATGATACTGCAACTCTGAGCACGATCTCATCAGTCGCTTATTCAGGTGCATCATAAATTGAAGAAAACCAAAAATTTTTGGTTACACCTGTTTACAATGCCATGTAAGTCAGATTTAAATTTTTTAGAAATCGCAATCAAAGTTCCACTTTTTCATAGAGTTCTATATTCTAAATGAAATTCAAAGAGATCTATGGTCACAAACTTCGTACATTTAATGATTCTGCAACTCTAAGCACAATTTCATCAGGCGGGTGTTCAGGTGCTCTATAAACATGCAAAAACAGAACATTTTGAGTTACATCTCTTTACAAATAAATGTAATTCAGTTTCAAAATTTTTAAGAAATCGTTATCAAAATTTCACTTTTTCATAGAGTTCTAATGAAATTCCAAAGCATCTATGGCCACAAACTTCGTACATTTAATGATACTGCAACTCTGAGCACGATCTCATCAGTCGCTTATTCAGGTGCATCATTAATTCAAGAAATCCAAAAATTTTTAGTTACACCTGTTTAGAATGCCATGTAAGTCACATTTAAATTTTTTAGAAATCGCAATCAAAGTTCCACTTTTTCATAGAGTTCTATATTCTAAATGAAATTCAAAGAGATCTATGGTCACAAACTTCGTATATTTAATGATTCTGCAACTCTAAGCACAATTTCATCAGGCGGGTGTTCAGGTGCTCTATAAACATGCAATAACAGAACATTTTGAGTTACATCTGTTTACAAATAAATGTAATTCAGTTTTAAAATTTTTAAAAAATCGTAATCAAAGTTCCACTTTTTCATAGAGTTCTATATTCTAAATGAAATTCAAAGAGATCTATGGTCACAAACTTCGTACATTTAATGATTCTGCAACTCTAAGCACAATTTCATCAGGCGGGTATTCAAGTGCTCTATAAACATGCAAAAAACGAACATTTTGAGTTAAATCTCTTTACAAATAAATGTAATTCAGTTTTCAAATTTTTGAGAAATCGTTTTCAAAATTTCACTTTTTCATACAGTTCTAATGAAAATCAAAGGCATCTATGGCCACAAACTTCGTACATTTAATGATACTGCAACTCTGAGCACGATCTCATCAGTCGCTTATTCAGGTGCATCATAAATTGAAGAAAACCAAAAATTTTTGGTTACACCTGTTTACAATGCCATGTAAGTCAGATTTAAATTTTTTAGAAATCGCAATCAAAGTTCCACTTTTTCATAGAGTTCTATATTCTAAATGAAATTCAAAGAGATCTATGGTCTTCGTACATTTAATGATTCTGCAACTCTAAGCACAATTTCATCAGGCGGGTATTCAAGTGCTCTATAAATATGCAAAAAACGAACATTTTGAGTTAAATCTCTTTACAAATAAATGTAATTCAGTTTTAAAATTTTTGAGAAATCGTTTTCAAAATTTCACTTTTTCATAGAGTTCTAATGAAATTCAAAAGCATCTATGGCCACAAACTTCGTACATTTAATGATACTGCAACTCTGAGCACGATCTCAACAGTCGCTTATTGAGGTGCATCATAAATTCAAGAAAACCAAAAATTTTTGGTTACACCTGTTAAGAATGCCATGTAAGTGAGATTTAAATTTCTTAGAAATCGCAATCAAAGTTCCACTTTTTCATAGAGTTCTATATTCTATATGAAATTCAAAGAGATCTATGCTCACAAACTTCGTACATTTAATGATTCTGCAACTCTAAGCACAATTTCATCAGGCGGGTGCTCTATAAACATGCAAAAACAGAACATTTTGAGTTACATCTCTTTACAAATAAATGTAATTCAGTTTCAAAAGTTTTTAAGAAATCGCTATAAAAATTTCACTTTTTCATAGAGTTCTAATGAAATTCAAAGGCATCTACGGCCACAAACTTCGTACATTTAATGATACTGCAACTCTGAGCACGATCTCATCAGTCGCTTATTCAGGTGCATCATAAATTCAAGAAAACCAAAAATTTTTGGTGACACCTGTTTACAATGCCATGTAAGTCAGATTTAAATTTTTTAGAAATCGCAATCAAAGTTCCACTTTTTCATAGAGTTCTATATTCTATATGAAATTCAAAGAGATCTATGCTCACAAACTTCGTACATTTAATGATTCTGCAACTCTAAGCACAATTTCATCAGGCGGGTGCTCTATAAACATGCAAAAACAGAACATTTTGAGTTACATCTCTTTACAAATAAATGTAATTCAGTTTCAAAAGTTTTTAAGAAATCGCTATAAAAATTTCACTTTTTCATAGAGTTCTAATGAAATTCGAAGGCATCTATGGCCACAAACTTCGTACATTTAATGATACTGCAACTCTGAGCACGATCTCATCAGTCGCTTATTCAGGTGCATCATAAATTGAAGAAAACCAAAAATTTTTGGTTACACCTGTTTACAATGCCATGTAAGTCAGATTTAAATTTTTTAGAAATCGCAATCAAAGTTCCACTTTTTCATAGAGTTCTATATTCTAAATGAAATTCAAAGAGATCTATGGTCTTCGTACATTTAATGATTCTGCAACTCTAAGCACAATTTCATCAGGCGGGTATTCAAGTGCTCTATAAATATGCAAAAAACGAACATTTTGAGTTAAATCTCTTTACAAATAAATGTAATTCAGTTTTAAAATTTTTGAGAAATCGTTTTCAAAATTTCACTTTTTCATACAGTTCTAATGAAAATCAAAGGCATCTATGGCCACAAACTTCGTACATTTAATGATACTGCAACTCTGAGCACGATCTCATCAGTCGCTTATTCAGGTGCATCATAAATTGAAGAAAACCAAAAATTTTTGGTTACACCTGTTTACAATGCCATGTAAGTCAGATTTAAATTTTTTAGAAATCGCAATCAAAGTTCCACTTTTTCATAGAGTTCTATATTCTAAATGAAATTCAAAGAGATCTATGGTCTTCGTACATTTAATGATTCTGCAACTCTAAGCACAATTTCATCAGGCGGGTATTCAAGTGCTCTATAAATATGCAAAAAACGAACATTTTGAGTTAAATCTCTTTACAAATAAATGTAATTCAGTTTTAAAATTTTTGAGAAATCGTTTTCAAAATTTCACTTTTTCATACAGTTCTAATGAAAATCAAAGGCATCTATGGCCACAAACTTCGTACATTTAATGATACTGCAACTCTGAGCACGATCTCATCAGTCGCTTATTCAGGTGCATCATAAATTGAAGAAAACCAAAAATTTTTGGTTACACCTGTTTACAATGCCATGTAAGTCAGATTTAAATTTCTTAGAAATCGCAATCAAAGTTCCACTTTTTCATAGAGTTCTATATTCTATATGAAATTCAAAGAGATCTATGCTCACAAACTTCGTACATTTAATGATTCTGCAACTCTAAGCACAATTTCATCAGGCGGGTGCTCTATAAACATGCAAAAACAGAACATTTTGAGTTACATCTCTTTACAAATAAATGTAATTCAGTTTCAAAAGTTTTTAAGAAATCGCTATAAAAATTTCACTTTTTCATAGAGTTCTAATGAAATTCAAAGGCATCTACGGCCACAAACTTCGTACATTTAATGATACTGCAACTCTGAGCACGATCTCATCAGTCGCTTATTCAGGTGCATCATAAATTCAAGAAAACCAAAAATTTTTGGTGACACCTGTTTACAATGCCATGTAAGTCAGATTTAAATTTTTTAGAAATCGCAATCAAAGTTCCACTTTTTCATAGAGTTCTATATTCTATATGAAATTCAAAGAGATCTATGGTCACAAACTTCGTACATTTAATGATTCTGCAACTCTAAGCACAATTTCATCAGGCGGGTGTTCAGGTGCTCTATAAACATGCAATAACAGAACATTTTGAGTTACATCTGTTTACAAATAAATGTAATTCAGTTTTAAAATTTTTAAAAAATCGTAATCAAAATTTCACTTTTTCATAGAGTTCTAATGAAATTCGAAGGCATCTATGGCCACAAACTTCGTACATTTAATGATACTGCAACTCTGAGCACGATCTCAACAGTCGCTTATTGAGGTGCATCATAAATTCAAGAAAACCAAAAATTTTTGGTTACACCTGTTAAGAATGCCATGTAAGTGAGATTTAAATTTTTTAGAAATCGCAATCAAAGTTCCACTTTTTCATGTAGTTCTATTTTCTAAATGAAATTCAAAGAGATCTATGGTCACAAACTTCGTACATTTAATGATTCTGCAACTCTAAGCACAATTTCATCAGGCGGGTGTTCAGGTGCTCTATAAACATGCAATAACAGACCATTTTGAGTTACATCTGTTTAAAAATAAATGTAATTCAGTTTCAAATTTTTTAAGAAATCGTTATCAAAATTTCACTTTTTCATAGGATTCTAATGAAATTCAAAGGCATCTATGGCCACAAACTTCGTACATTTAATGATAGTGCAACTCTGAGCACGATCTCATCAGTCGCTTATTCAGGTGCATCATAAATTCAAGAAAACCAAAAATTTTTGGTTACACCTGTTTAGAATGCCATGTAAGTCAGATTTAAATTTTTTAGAAATCGCAATCAAAGTTCCACTTTTTCATAGAGTTCTATATTCTAAATGAAATTTTGAAGAGATCTATGGTCACAAACTTCGTACATTTAATGATTCTGCAACTCTAAGCACAATTTTATCAGGCGGTTGTTCAGGTGCTCTATAAACATGTCATAACAGAACATTTTGAGTTACATCTGTTTACAAATAAATGTAATTCAGTTTCAAAATTTTTAAGAAATCGTTATCAAAATTTCACTTTTTCATAGGGTTCTAATGAAGTTCAAAGGCATCTATGGCCACAAACTTCGTACATTTAATGATAGTGCAACTCTGAGCACGATCTCATCAGTCGCTTATTCAGGTGCATCATAAATTGAAGAAAACCAAAAAATTTTGGTTACACCTGTTTACAATGCCATGCAAGTCAGATTTAAATTTTTTAGAAATCGCAATCAAAGTTCCACTTTTTCATAGAGTTCTATATTCTAAATGAAATTTAAAGAGATCTATGGTCACAAACTTCGTACATTTAATGATTCTGCAGCTTTAAGCACAACTTCATCAGGCGGGTGTTCAGGTGCTCTATAAACATGCCATAACAGAACATTTTGAGTTACATCTGTTTACAAATAAATGTAATTCAGTTCTAAAATTTTTAAGAAATTGTAATCAAAATTTCACTTTTTCATAGAGTTCTAATGAAATTCAAAGGCGTCTATGGCCACAAACTTCGTACATTTAATGATACTGCAACTCTGAGCACAATTTCTTCAGGCGGGTTTTCAGGTCCTCTATAAACATGCAAAACCGAACATTTTGTTGAGTTAACTCTCTTTACAAATAAATGTAATTCAGTTTTACAATTTTTAAGAAATCGTAATCAAAATTTCACTTTTTCATAGAGTTCTATTTTCAAAATGAAACTCAAAGGCATCTATGGCCACAAACTTCGTACATTTAATGATTCTGCAATTCTGAGCACAATTTCATCAGACGGGTTTTCAGGTCCTCTATAAACATGCAAAACCGAACATTTTGTTGAGTTAACTCTCTTTACAAATAAATGTAATTCAGTTTTACAATTTTTAAGAAATCGTAATCAAAATTTCACTTTTTCATAGAGTTCTATTTTCAAAATGAAACTCAAAGGCATCTATGGCCACAAACTTCGTACATTTAATGATTCTGCAATTCTGAGCACAATTTCATCAGGCGGGTTTTCAGGTCCTCTATAAACATGCAAAACCGAACATTTTGTTGAGTTAACTCTCTTTACAAATAAATGTAATTCAGTTTTAAAATTTTTAAGAAATTGTAATCAAAATTTCACTTTTTCATAGAGTTCTTATGAAATTCAAAGGCGTCTATGGCCACAAACTTCGTACATTTAATGATACTGCAACTCTGAGCACAATTTCTTCAGGCGGGTTTTCAGGTCCTCTATAAACATGCAAAACCGAACATTTTGTTGAGTTAACTCTCTTTACAAATAAATGTAATTCAGTTTTACAATTTTTAAGAAATCGTAATCAAAATTTCACTTTTTCATAGAGTTCTATTTTCAAAATGAAACTCAAAGGCATCTATGGCCACAAACTTCGTACATTTAATGATTCTGCAATTCTGAGCACAATTTCATCAGGCGGGTTTTCAGGTCCTCTATAAACATGCAAAACCGAGCATTTTGTTGAGTTAACTCTCTTTACAAATAAATGTAATTCAGTTTTAAAATTTTTAAGAAATTGTAATCAAAATTTCACTTTTTCATAGAGTTCTAATGAAATTCAAAGGCATCTATGGCCACAAACTTCGTACATTTAATGATACTGCAACTCTGAGCACGATATCATCAATCGCTTATTCAGGTGCATCATTAATTCAAGAAAACCAAAAATTTTTGGTTACACCTGTTTAGAATGCCATGTAAGTCAGATTTAAATTTTTTAGAAATCGCAATCAAAGTTCCGCTTTTTCATAGAGTTCTATATTCTAAATGAAATTCAAAGAGATCTATGGTCACAAACTTCGTACATTTAATGATTCTGCAACTCTAAGCACAATTTCATCATTCGGGTGTTCAGGTGCTCTATAAACATGCAATAACAGAACATTTTGAGTTACATCTGTTTACAAATAAATGTAATTCAGTTTTAAAATTTTTAAAAAATCGTAATCAAAATTTCACTTTTTCATAGAGTTCTAATGAAATTCGAAGGCATCTATGGCCACAAACTTCGTACATTTAATGATACTGCAACTCTGAGCACGATCTCATCAGTCGCTTATTCAGGTGCATCATAAATTCAAGAAAACCAAAAATTTTTGGTTACACCTGTTAAGAATGCCATGTAAGTGAGATTTAAATTTTTTAGAAATCGCAATCAAAGTTCCACTTTTTCATGTAGTTCTATTTTCTAAACGAAATTCAAAGAGATCTATGGTCACAAACTTCGTACATTTAATGATTCTGCAACTCTAAGCACAATTTCATCAGGCGGGTGTTCAGGTGCTCTATAAACATGCAATAACAGACCATTTTGAGTTACATCTGTTTAAAAATAAATGTAATTCAGTTTCAAATTTTTTAAGAAATCGTTATCAAAATTTCACTTTTTCATAGGATTCTAATGAAATTCAAAGGCATCTATGGCCACAAACTTCGTACATTTAATGATAGTGCAACTCTGAGCACGATCTCATCAGTCGCTTATTCAGGTGCATCATAAATTCAAGAAAACCAAAAATTTTTGGTTACACCTGTTTAGAATGCCATGTAATCAGATTTAAATTTTTTAGAAATCGCAATCAAAGTTCCACTTTTTCATAGAGTTCTATATTCTAAATGAAATTCAAAGAGATCTATGGTCACAAACTTCGTACATTTAATGATTCTGCAACTCTAAGCACAATTTCATCAGGGGGGTGTTCAGGTGCTCTATAAACATGCCATAACAGAACATTTTGAGTTACATCTGTTTACAAATAAATGTAATTCAGCTTTAAAATTTTTAAGAAATTGTAATCAAAATTTCACTTTTTCATAGAGTTCTAATGAAATTCAAAGGCGTCTATGGCCACAAACTTCGTACATTTAGTGATACTGCAACTCTGAGCACGCTCTCATCAGTCGCTTATTCAGGTGCATCATATATTGAAGAAAACCAAACATTTTTGGTTACACCTGTTTAGAATGCCATGTAATCAGATTTACATTTTTTAGAAATCGCAATCAAAGTTCCACTTTTTCATAGAGTTCTATATTCTAAATGAAATTCAAAGAGATCTATGGTCACAAACTTCGTACATTTAATGATTCTGCAACTCTAAGCACAATTTCATCAGGGGGGTGTTCAGGTGCTCTATAAACATGCCATAACAGAACATTTTGAGTTACATCTGTTTACAAATAAATGTAATTCAGCTTTAAAATTTTTAAGAAATCGTAATCAAAATTTCACTTTTTCATAGAGTTCTATTTTCAAAATGAAATTCAAAGGCGTCTATGGCCACAAACTTCGTACATTTAATGATACTGCAACTCTGAGCACGATCTCATCAGTCGCTTATTAAGGTGCATCATAAATTCAAGAAAACCAAAAATTTTAAGTTACACCTGTTTAGAATGCCATGTAAGTCAGATTTAAATTTTTTACAAATCGCAATCAAAGTTCCACTTTTTCATAGAGTTCTATATTCTAAATGAAATTCAAAGAGATCTATGGTCACAAACTTCGTACATTTAATGATTCTGCAACTCTAAGCACAATTTCGTCAGGCGGGTGTTCAGGTGCTCTATAAACATGCAATAACAGAACATTTTGAGTTACATTTTACAAATAAATGTAATTCAGTTTTAAAATTTTTAAGAAATTGTTATCAAAATTTCACTTTTTCATAGAGTTCTAATGAAATTCAAAGGCATCTATGGCCACAAACTTCGTACATTAAATGATAGTGCAACTCTGAGCACGATCTCATCAGTCGCTTATTCAGGTGCATCATAAATTCAAGAAAACCAAAAATTTTTGGTAACACCTGTTTAGAATGCCATGTAATCAGATTTAAATTTTTTAGAAATCGCAATCAAAGTTCCACTTTTTCATAGAGTTCTATATTCTAAATGAAATTCAAAGAGATCTATGGTCACAAACTTCGTACATTTAATGATTCTGCAACTCTAAGCACAATTTCATCAGGGGGGTGTTCAGGTGCTCTATAAACATGCCATAACAGAACATTTTGAGTTACATCTGTTTACAAATAAATGTAATTCAGCTTTAAAATTTTTAAGAAATTGTAATCAAAATTTCACTTTTTCATAGAGTTGTAATGAAATTCAAAGGCGTCTATGGCCACAAACTTCGTACATTTAGTGATACTGCAACTCTGAGCACGATCTCATCAGTCGCTTATTCAGGTGCATCATATATTGAAGAAAACCAAAAATTTTTGGTTACACCTGTTTAGAATGCCATGTAAGTCAGATTCAGTTCCACTTTTTCATAGAGTTTTATATTCTAAATGAAATTCAAAGAGATCTATGGTCACAAACTTCGTACATTTAATGATTCTGCAACTCTAAGCACAATTTCATCAGGCGGGTGTTCAGGTGCTCTATAAACATGCCATAACAGAACATTTTGAGTTACATCTGTTTACAAATAAATGTAATTCAGCTTTAAAATTTTTAAGAAATCGTAATCAAAATTTCACTTTTTCATAGAGTTCTAATGAAATTCAAAGGCGTCTATGGCCACAAACTGCGTACATTTAATGATACTGCAACTCTGAGCACAATATCATCAGGCGGGTTTTCAGGTCCTCTATAAGCATGCAAAACCGAACATTTTGTTGAGTTAACTCTCTTTACAAATAAATGTAATTCAGTTTTACAATTTTTAAGAAATCGTAATCAAAATTTCACTTTTTCATAGAGTTCTATTTTCAAAATGAAACTCAAAGGCATCTATGGCCACAAACTTCGTACATTTAATGATTCTGCAATTCTGAGCACAATTTCATCAGGCGGGTTTTCAGGTCCTCTATAAACATGCAAAACCGAACATTTTGTTGAGTTAACTCTCTTTACAAATAAATGTAATTCAGTTTTAAAAGTTTTAAGAAATTGTTTTCAAAATTTCACTTTTTCATAGAGTTCTAATGAAATTCAAAGACATCTATGGCCACAAACTTCGTACATTTAGTGATAGTGCAACTCTGAGCACGATCTCATCAGTCGCTTATTTAAGTGCATCATAAATTCAAGAAAACCAAAAATTTTTGGTTACACCTGTTTAGAATGCCATGTAATCAGATTTAAATTTTTTAGAAATCGCAATCAAAGTTCCACTTTTTCATAGAGTTCTATATTCTAAATGAAATTCAAAGAGATCTATGGTCACAAACTTCGTACATTTTATGATTCTGCAACTCTAAGCACAATTTCGTCCGGCGGGTGTTCAGGTGCTCTATAAACATGCAATAACAGAACATTTTGAGTTACATTTTACAAATAAATGTAATTCAGTTTTAAAATTTTTAAGAAATTGTAATCAAAATTTCACTTCTTCATAGAGTTCTAATGAAATTCAAAGGCATCTATGGCCACAAACTTCGTACAATTAATGATAGTGCAACTCTGAGCACGATCTCATCAGTCGCTTATTCAGGTGCATCATAAATTCAAGAAAACCAAAAATTTTTGGTTACACCTGTTTAGAATGCCATGTAATCAGATTTAAATTTTTTAGAAATCGCAATCAAAGTTCCACTTTTTCATAGAGTTCTATATTCTAAATGAAATTCAAAGAGATCTATGGTCACAAACTTCGTACATTTAATGATTCTGCAACTCTAAGCACAATTTCATCAGGGGGGTGTTCAGGTGCTCTATAAACATGCCATAACAGAACATTTTGAGTTACATCTGTTTACAAATAAATGTAATTCAGCTTTAAAATTTTTAAGAAATTGTAATCAAAATTTCACTTTTTCATAGAGTTCTAATGAAATTCAAAGGCGTCTATGGCCACAAACTTCGTACATTTAGTGATACTGCAACTCTGAGCACGATCTCATCAGTCGCTTATTCAGGTGCATCATATATTGAAGAAAACCAAAAATTTTTGGTTACACCTGTTTAGAATGCCATGTAAGTCAGATTCAGTTCCACTTTTTCATGGAGTTTTATATTCTAAATGAAATTCAAAGAGATCTATGGTCACAAACTTTGTACATTTAATGATTCTGCAACTCTAAGCACAATTTCATCAGGCGGGTGTTCAGGTGCTCTATAAACATGCCATAACAGAACATTTTGAGTTACATCTGTTTACAAATAAATGTAATTCAGCTTTAAAATTTTTAAGAAATCGTAGAGTTCTAATGAAATTCAAAGGCGTCTATGGCCACAAACTTCGTACATTTAATGATACTGCAACTCTGAGCACGATCTCATCAGTCGCTTATTCAGGTGCATCATAAATTCAAGAAAACCAAACATTTTTGGTTACACCTGTTAAGAATGCCATGTAAGTGAGATTTAAATTTTTTAGAAATCGCAATCAAAGTTCCACTTTTTCATGTAGTTCTATTTTCTAAATGAAATTCAAAGAGATCTATGGTCACAAACTTCGTACATTTAATGATTCTGCAACTCTAAGCACAATTTCATCAGGCGGGTGTTCAGGTGCTCTATAAACATGCAATAACAGAACATTTTGAGTTACATCTGTTTAAAAATAAATGTAATTCAGTTTCAAAATTTTTAAGAAATCGTTATCAAAATTTCACTTTTTCATAGAGTTCTAATGAAATTCAAAGGCATCTATGGCCACAAACTTCGTACATTTAATGATAGTGCAACTCTGAGCACGATCTCATCAGTCGCTTATTCAGGTGCATCATAAATTCAAGAAAACCAAAAATTTTTGGTTACACCTGTTTACAATGCCATGTAAGTCAGATTTAAATTTTTTGAAATCGCAATCAAAGTTCCACTTTTTCATAGAGTTCTATAGTCTATATGAAATTCAAAGAGATCTATGGTCACAAACTTCGTACATTTAATGATTCTGCAACTCTAAGCACAATTTCATCAGGCGGGTGCTCTATAAACATGCAAAAACAGAACATTTTGAGTTACATCTCTTTACAAATAAATGTAATTCAGTTTCAAAATTTTTAAGAAATCGTTATCAAAATTTCACTTTTTCATAGAGTTCTAATGAAATTCAAAGGCATCTATGGCCACAAACTTCGTACATTTAATGATACTGCAACTCTGAGCACGATCTCATCAGTCGCTTATTCAGGTGCATCATAAATTGAAGAAAACCAAAAATTTTTGGTGACACCTGTTTACAATGCCATGTAAGTCAGATTTAAATTTTTTAGAAATCGCAATCAAAGTTCCACTTTTTCATAGAGTTCTATATTCTATATGAAATTCAAAGAGATCTATGGTCACAAACTTCGTACATTTAATGATTCTGCAACTCTAAGCACAATTTCATCAGGCGGGTGCTCTATAAACATGCAAAAACAGAACATTTTGAGTTACATCTCTTTACAAATAAATGTAATTCAGTTTCAAAATTTTTAAGAAATCGTTATCAAAATTTCACTTTTTCATAGAGTTCTAATGAAATTCAAAGGCATCTATGGCCACAAACTTCGTACATTTAATGATACTGCAACTCTGAGCACGATCTCATCAATCGCTTATTCAGGTGCATCATTAATTCAAGAAAAACAAAAATTTTTGGTGACACCTGTTTAGAATGCCATATAAGTCAGATTTAAGTTTTTTAGAAATAGCAATCAAAGTTCCGCTTTTTCATAGAGTTCTATATTCTAAATGAAATTCAAAGAGATCTATGGTCACAAACTTCGTACATTTAATGATTCTGCAACTCTAAGCACAATTTCATCAGGCGGGTGTTCAGGTGCTCTATAAACATGCAATAACAGAACATTTTGAGTTACATCTGTTTACAAATAAATGTAATTCAGTTTTAAAATTTTTAAAAAATCGTAATCAAAATTTCACTTTTTCATAGAGTTCTAATGAAATTCGAAGGCATCTATGGCCACAAACTTCGTACATTTAATGATACTGCAACTCTGAGCACGATCTCATCAGTGGCTTATTCAGGTGCATCATAAATTCAAGAAAACCAAAAATTTTTGGTTACACCTGTTAAGAATGCCATGTAAGTGAGATTTAAATTTTTTAGAAATCGCAATCAAGTTCCACTTTTTCATGTAGTTCTATTTTCTAAATGAAATTCAAAGAGATCTATGGTCACAAACTTCGTACATTTAATGATTCTGCAACTCTAAGCACAATTTCATCAGGCGGGTGTTCAGGTGCTCTATAAACATGCAATAACAGACCATTTTGAGTTACATCTGTTTAAAAATAAATGTAATTCAGTTTCAAATTTTTTAAGAAATCGTTATCAAAATTTCACTTTTTCATAGGATTCTAATGAAATTCAAAGGCATCTATGGCCACAAACTTCGTACATTTAATGATAGTGCAACTCTGAGCACGATCTCATCAGTCGCTTATTCAGGTGCATCATAAATTCAAGAAAACCAAAAATTTTTGGTTACACCTGTTTAGAATGCCATGTAAGTCAGATTTAAATTTTTTAGAAATCGCAATCAAAGTTCCACTTTTTCATAGAGTTCTATATTCTAAATGAAATTTAAAGAGATCTATGGTCACAAACTTCGTACATTTAATGATTCTGCAACTCTAAGCACAATTTTATCAGGAGGGTGTTCAGGTGCTCTATAAACATGCCATAACAGAACATTTTGAGTTACATCTGTTTACAAATGAATGTAATTCAGTTCTAAAATTTTTAAGAAATTGTTATCAAAATTTCCCTTTTTCATAGAGTTCTAATGAAATTCAAAGGCGTCTATGGCCACAAACTTCGTACATTTAATGATACTGCAACTCTGAGCACAATTTCTTCAGGCGGGTTTTCAGGTCCTCTATAAACATGCAAAACCGAACATTTTGTTGAGTTAACTCTCTTTACAAATAAATGTAATTCAGTTTTACAATTTTTAAGAAATCGTAATCAAAATTTCACTTTTTCATAGAGTTCTATTTTCAAAATGAAACTCAAAGGCATCTATGGCCACAAACTTCGTACATTTAATGATTCTGCAATTCTGAGCACAATTTCATCAGGCGGGTTTTCAGGTCCTCTATAAACATGCAAAACCGAACATTTTGTTGAGTTAACTCTCTTTACAAATAAATGTAATTCAGTTTTAAAATTTTTAAGAAATTGTAATCAAAATTTCACTTTTTCATAGAGTTCTAATGAAATTCAAAGGCATCTATGGCCACAAACTTCGTACATTTAATGATACTGCAACTCTGAGCACGATCTCATCAATCGCTTATTCAGGTGCATCATTAATTCAAGAAAACCAAAAATTTTTGGTTACACCTGTTTAGAATGCCATGTAAGTCAGATTTAAATTTTTTAGAAATCGCAATCAAAGTTCCGCTTTTTCATAGAGTTCTATATTCTAAATGAAATTCAAAGAGATCTATGCTCACAAACTTCGTACATTTAATGATTCTGCAACTCTAAGCACAATTTCATCAGGCGGGTGTTCAGGTGCTCTATAAACATGCAATAACAGAACATTTTGAGTTACATCTGTTTACAAATAAATGTAATTCAGTTTTAAAATTTTTAAAAAATCGCAATCAAAGTTCCGCTTTTTCATAGAGTTCTATATTCTAAATGAAATTCAAAGAGATCTATGTTCACAAACTTCGTACATTTAATGATTCTGCAACTCTAAGCACAATTTCATCAGGCGGGTGTTCAGGTGCTCTATAAACATGCAATAACAGAACATTTTGAGTTACATCTGTTTAAAAATAAATGTAATTCAGTTTCAAATTTTTTAAGAAATCGTTATCAAAATTTCACTTTTTCATAGGATTCTAATGAAATTCAAAGGCATCTATGGCCACAAACTTCGTACATTTAATGATAGTGCAACTCTGAGCACGATCTCATCAGTCGCTTATTCAGGTGCATCATAAATTCAAGAAAACCAAACATTTTTGGTTACACCTGTTTAGAATGCCATGTAAGTCAGATTTAAATTTTTTAGAAATCGCAATCAAAGTTCCACTTTTTCATGTAGTTCTATTTTCTAAATGAAATTCAAAGAGATCTATGGTCACAAACTTCGTACATTTAATGATTCTGCAACTCTAAGCACAATTTCATCAGGCGGGTGTTCAGGTGCTCTATAAACATGCAATAACAGACCATTTTGAGTTACATCTGTTTAAAAATAAATGTAATTCAGTTTCAAATTTTTTAAGAAATCGTTATCAAAATTTCACTTTTTCATAGGATTCTAATGAAATTCAAAGGCATCTATGGCCACAAACTTCGTACATTTAATGATAGTGCAACTCTGAGCACGATCTCATCAGTCGCTTATTCAGGTGCATCATAAATTCAAGAAAACCAAAAATTTTTGGTTACACCTGTTTAGAATGCCATGTAAGTCAGATTTAAATTTTTTAGAAATCGCAATCAAAGTTCCACTTTTTCATAGAGTTCTATATTCTAAATGAAATTTAAAGAGATCTATGGTCACAAACTTCGTACATTTAATGATTCTGCAACTCTAAGCACAATTTTATCAGGAGGGTGTTCAGGTGCTCTATAAACATGCCATAACAGAACATTTTGAGTTACATCTGTTTACAAATGAATGTAATTCAGTTCTAAAATTTTTAAGAAATTGTTATCAAAATTTCACTTTTTCATAGAGTTCTAATGAAATTCAAAGGCGTCTATGGCCACAAACTTCGTCCATTTAATGATACTGCAACTCTGAGCACAATTTCTTCAGGCGGGTTTTCAGGTCCTCTATAAACATGTAAAACCGAACATTTTGTTGAGTTAACTCTCTTTTCAAATAAATGTAATTCAGTTTTACAATTTTTAAGAAATCGTAATCAAAATTTCACTTTTTCATAGAGTTCTATTTTCAAAATGAAACTCAAAGGCATCTATGGCCACAAACTTCGTACATTTAATGATTCTGCAATTCTGAGCACAATTTCATCAGGCGGGTTTTCAGGTCCTCTATAAACATGCAAAACCGAACATTTTGTTGAGTTAACTCTCTTTACAAATAAATGTAATTCAGTTTTAAAATTTTTAAGAAATTGTAATCAAAATTTCACTTTTTCATAGAGTTCTAATGAAATTCAAAGGCATCTATGGCCACAAACTTCGTACATTTAATGATACTGCAACTCTGAGCACGATCTCATCAATCGCTTATTCAGGTGCATCATTAATTCAAGAAAAACCAAAAATTTTTGGTTACACCTGTTTAGAATGCCATGTAAGTCAGATTTAAATTTTTTAGAAATCGCAATCAAAGTTCCGCTTTTTCATAGAGTTCTATATTCTAAATGAAATTCAAAGAGATCTATGGTCACAAACTTCGTACATTTAATGATTCTGCAACTCTAAGCACAATTTCATCAGGCGGGTGTTCAGGTGCTCTATAAACATGCAATAACAGAACATTTTGAGTTACATCTGTTTACAAATAAATGTAATTCAGTTTTAAAATTTTTAAAAAATCGTAATCAAAATTTCACTTTTTCATAGAGTTCTAATGAAATTCGAAGGCATCTATGGCCACAAACTTCGTACATTTAATGATACTGCAACTCTGAGCACGATCTCATCAGTCGCTTATTCAGGTGCATCATAAATTCAAGAAAACCAAAAATTTTTGGTTACACCTGTTAAGAATGCCATGTAAGTGAGATTTAAATTTTTTAGAAATCGCAATCAAAGTTCCACTTTTTCATGTAGTTCTATTTTCTAAACGAAATTCAAAGAGATCTATGGTCACAAACTTCGTACATTTAATGATTCTGCAACTCTAAGCACAATTTCATCAGGCGGGTGTTCAGGTGCTCTATAAACATGCAATAACAGACCATTTTGAGTTACATCTGTTTAAAAATAAATGTAATTCAGTTTCAAATTTTTTAAGAAATCGTTATCAAAATTTCACTTTTTCATAGGATTCTAATGAAATTCAAAGGCATCTATGGCCACAAACTTCGTACATTTAATGATAGTGCAACTCTGAGCACGATCTCATCCGTCGCTTATTCAGGTGCATCATAAATTCAAGAAAACCAAAAATTTTTGGTTACACCTGTTTAGAATGCCATGTAAGTCAGATTTAAATTTTTTAGAAATCGCAATAAAAGTTCCACTTTTTCATAGAGTTCTATATTCTAAATGAAATTTAAAGAGATCTATGGTCACAAACTTCGTACATTTAATGATTCTGCAACTCTAAGCACAATTTCATCAGGCGGGTGTTCAGGTGCTCTATAAACATGCCATAACAGAACATTTTGAGTTACATCTGTTTACAAATAAATGTAATTCAGTTCTAAAATTTTTAAGAAATTGTAATCAAAATTTCACTTTTTCATAGAGTTCTAATGAAATTCAAAGGCGTCTATGGCCACAAACTTCGTATATTTAATGATTCTGCAACTCTAAGCACAATTTCTTCAGGCGGGTTTTCAGGTCCTCTATAAACATGCAAAACCGAACATTTTGTTGAGTTAACTCTCTTTACAAATAAATGTAATTCAGTTTTACAATTTTTAAGAAATCGTAATCAAAATTTCACTTTTTCATAGAGTTATATTTTCAAAATGAAACTCAAAGGCATCTATGGCCACAAACTTCGTACATTTAATGATTCTGCAATTCTGAGCACAATTTCATCAGGCGGGTTTTCAGGTCCTCTATAAACATGCAAAACCGAACATTTTGTTGAGTTAACTCTCTTTACAAATAAATGTAATTCAGTTTTAAAATTTTTAAGAAATTGTTTTCAAAATTTCACTTTTTCATAGAGTTCTAATGAAATTCAAAGGCATCTATGGCCACAAACTTCGTACATTTAGTGATACTGCAACTCTGAGCACGCTCACATCAGTCGCTTATTCAGGTGCATCATATATTGAAGAAAACCAAACATTTTTGGTTACACCTGTTTAGAATGCCATGTAATCAGATTTAAATTTTTTAGAAATCGCAATCAAAGTTCCACTTTTTCATAGAGTTCTATATTCTAAATGAAATTCAAAGAGATCTATGGTCACAAACTTCGTACATTTAATGATTCTGCAACTCTAAGCACAATTTCATCAGGGGGGTGTTCAGGTGCTCTATAAACATGCCATAACAGAACATTTTGAGTTACATCTGTTTACAAATAAATGTAATTCAGCTTTAAAATTTTTAAGAAATCGTAATCAAAATTTCACTTTTTCATAGAGTTCTATTTTCAAAATAAAATTCAAAGGCGTCTATGGCCACAAACTTCGTACATTTATTGATACTGCAACTCTGAGCACAATTTCATCAGGCGGGTTTTCAGGTCCTCTATAAACATGCAAAACCGAACATTTTGTTGAGTTAACTCTCTTTACAAATAAATGTAATTCAGTTTTACAATTTTTAAGAAATAATAATCAAAATTTCACTTTTTCATAGAGTTCTATTTTCAAAATGAGATTCAAAGGCATCTATGGCCACAAACTTCGTACATTTAATGATACTGCAACTCTGAGCACGATCTCATCAGTCGCTTATTAAGGTGCATCATAAATTCAAGAAAACCAAAAATTTTTGGTTACACCTGTTTAGAATGCCATGTAAGTCAGATTTAAATTTTTTAGAAATCGCAATCAAAGTTCCACTTTTTCATAGAGTTCTATATTCTAAATGAAATTCAAAGAGATCTATGGTCACAAACTTCGTACATTTAATGATTCTGCAACTCTAAGCACAATTTCATCAGGGGGGTGTTCAGGTGCTCTATAAACATGCCATAACAGAACATTTTGAGTTACATCTGTTTACAAATAAATGTAATTCAGCTTTAAAATTTTTAAGAAATTGTAATCAAAATTTCACTTTTTCATAGAGTTCTAATGAAATTCAAAGGCATCTATGGCCACAAACTTCGTACATTTAATGATAGTGCAACTCTGAGCACGATCTCATCAGTCGCTTATTCAGGTGCATCATAAATTCAAGAAAACCAAAAATTTTTGGTTACACCTGGTTAGAATGCCATGTAAGTCAGATTTAAATTTTTTAGAAATCGCAATCAAAGTTCCACTTTTTCATAGAGTTCTATATTCTAAATGAAATTCAAAGAGATCTATGGTCACAAACTTCGTACATTTAATGATTCTGCAACTCTAAGCACAATTTCATCAGGGGCGTGTTCAGGTGCTCTATAAACATGCCATAACAGAACATTTTGAGTTACATCTGTTTACAAATAAATGTAATTCAGCTTTAAAATTTTTAAGAAATTGTAATCAAAATTTCACTTTTTCATAGAGTTCTAATGAAATTCAAAGGCGTCTATGGCCACAAACTTCGTACATTTAGTGATACTGCAACTCTGAGCACGATCTCATCAGTCGCTTATTCAGGTGCATCATATATTGAAGAAAACCAAAAATTTTTGGCTACACCTGTTTAGAATGCCATGTAAGTCAGATTCAGTTCCACTTTTTCATAGAGTTTTATATTCTAAATGAAATTCAAAGAGATCTATGGTCACAAACTTCGTACATTTAATGATTCTGCAACTCTAAGCACAATTTCATCAGGCGGGTGTTCAGGTGCTCTATAAACATGCCATAACAGAACATTTTGAGTTACATCTGTTTACAAATAAATGTAATTCAGCTTTAAAATTTTTAAGAAATCGTAATCAAAATTTCACTTTTTCATAGAGTTCTAATGAAATTAAAAGGCGTCTATGGCCACAAACTGCGTACATTTAATGATACTGCAACTCTGAGCACAATATCATCAGGCGGGTTTTCAGATCCTCTATAAGCATGCAAAACCGAACATTTTGTTGAGTTAACTCTCTTTACAAATAAATGTAATTCAGTTTAACAATTTTTAAGAAATCGTAATCAAAATTTCACTTTTTCATAGAGTTCTATTTTCAACATGAGATTCAAAGGCATCTATCACCACAAACTTCGTACATTTAATGATACTGCAACTCTGAGCACGATCTCATCAGTCGCTTATTAAGGTGCATCATAAATTCAAGAAAACCAAAAATTTTTGGTTACACCTGTTTAGAATGCCATGTAAGTCAGATTTAAATTTTTTAGAAATCGCAATCAAAGTTCCACTTTTTCATAGAGTTCTATATTCTAAATGAAATTCAAAGAGATCTATGGGCACAAACTTCGTACATTTATTGATTCTGCAACTCTAAGCACAATTTCATCAGGCGGGTTTTCAGGTGCTCTATAAACGATGCAATAACAGAACATTTTGAGTTACATCTGTTTACAAATAAATGTAGTTCAGTTTTGAAATTTTTAAGAAATTGTAATCAAAATTTCACTTTTTCATAGAGTTCTAATGAAATTCAAAGGCATCTATGGCCACAAACTTCGTACATTTAATGATAGTGCAACTCTGAGCACGATCTCATCAGTCGCTTATTTAGGTGCATCATAAATTCAAGAAAACCAAAAATTTTTTGTTACACCTGTTTAGAATGCCATGTAAGTCAGATTGAAATTTTTTAGAAATCGCAATCAAAGTTCCACTTTTTCATAGAGTTCTATATTCTAAATGAAATTCAAAGAGATCTATGGTCACAAACTTCGTACATTTAATGATTATGCAACTCTAAGCACAATTTCATCAGGCGGGTGTTCAGGTGCTCTATAAACATGCCATAACAGAACATTTTGAGTTACATCTGTTTACAAATAAATGTAATTAAGCTTCGTACATTTAGTGATACTGCAACTCTGAGCACGATCTCATCAGTCGCTTATTCAGGTGCATCATAAATTCAAGAAAACCAAAAATTTTTGGTTACACCTGTTTAGAATGCCATGTAAGTCAGATTTAAATTTTTTAGAAATCGCAATCAAAGTTCCACTTTTTCATAGAGTTCTATATTCTAAATGAAATTCAAAGAGATCTATGGTCACAAACTTCGTACATTTAATGATTCTGCAACTCTAAGCACAATTTCATCAGGCGGGTGTTCAAGTGCTCTATAAACATGCAATAACAGAACATTTTGCGTTACATCTGTTTACAAATAATATTATTCAGTTTTAAAATTTTTAAGAAATTGTAATCAAAAGTTCATTTTTTCATATAGTTCTAATGAAATTCAAAGGCGTCTATGGCCACAAACTTCGTACATTTAGTGATACTGCAACTCTGAGCACGATCTCATCAGTCGCTTATTCAGGTGCATCATAAATTCAAGAAAACCAAAAATTTTTGGTTACACCTGTTTAGAATGCCATGTAAGTCAGATTTAAATTTTTTAGAAATCGCAATCAAAGTTCCACTTTTTAATAGAGTTCTATATTCTAAATGAAATTCAAAGAGATCTATGGTCACAAACTTCGTACATTTAATGATTCTGCAACTCTAAGCACAATTTCGTCAGGCGGGTATTCAGGTGCTCTATAAACATGCAATAACAGAACATTTTGAGTTACATCTGTTTACAAATAAATGTAATTCAGTTTTAAAATTTTTAAGAAATCGTAATCAAAATTTCACTTTTTCATAGAGTTCTATATTCAAAATGAGATTCAAAGGCATCTATGGCCACAAACTTCGTACATTTAATGATACTGCAACTCTGAGCACGATCTCATCAGTCGCTTATTAAGGTGCATCATAAATTCAAGAAAACCAAAAATTTTTGGTTACACCTGTTTAGAATGCCATGTAAGTCAGATTTAAATTTTTTAGAAATCACAATCAAAGTTCCACTTTTTCATAGAGTTCTATATTCTAAATGAAATTCAAAGAGATCTATGGTCACAAACTTCGTACATTTAATGATTCTGCAACTCTAAGCACAATTTCGTCAGGCGGGTGTTCAGGTGCTCTATAAACATGCAATAACAGAACATTTTGAGCTACATTTTACAAATAAATGTAATTCAGTTTTAAAATTTTTAAGAAATTGTAATCAAAATTTCACTTTTTCATAGAGTTCTAATGAAATTCAAAGGCATCTATGGCCACAAACTTCGTACATTTAATGATAGTGCAACTCTGAGCACAATATCATCAGGCGGGTTTTCAGGTCCTCTATAAGCATGCAAAACCGAACATTTTGTTGAGTTAACTCTCTTTACAAATAAATGTAATTCAGTTTTACAATTTTTAAGAAATCGTAATCAAAATTTCACTTTTTCATAGAGTTCTATTTTCAAAATGAGATTCAAAGGCATCTATGGCCACAAACTTCGTACATTTAATGATACTGCAACTCTGAGCACGATCTCATCAGTCGCTTATTAAGGTGCATCATAAATTCAAGAAAACCAAAAATTTTTGGTTACACCTGTTTAGAATGCCATGTAAGTCAGATTTAAATTTTTTAGAAATCACAATCAAAGTTCCACTTTTTCATAGAGTTCTATATTCTAAATGAAATTCAAAGAGATCTATGGTCACAAACTTCGTACATTTAATGATTCTGCAACTCTAAGCACAATTTCGTCAGGCGGGTGTTCAGGTGCTCTATAAACATGCAATAACAGAACATTTTGAGCTACATTTTACAAATAAATGTAATTCAGTTTTAAAATTTTTAAGAAATTGTAATCAAAATTTCACTTTTTCATAGAGTTCTAATGAAATTCAAAGGCATCTATGGCCACAAACTTCGTACATTTAATGATAGTGCAACTCTGTGCACGATCTCTTCAGTCGCTTATTCAGGTGCATCATAAATTCAAGAAAACCAAAAATGTTTGGTTACACCTGTTTAGAATGCCATGTAATCAGATTTAAATTTTTTAGAAATCGCAATCAAAGTTTCACTTTTTCATAGAGTTCTATATTCTAAATGAAATTCAAAGAGATCTATGGTCATAAACTTCGTACATTTAATGATTCTGCAACTCTAAGCACAATTTCATCAGGGGGGTGTTCAGGTGCTCTATAAACATGCCATAACAGAACATTTTGAGTTACATCTGTTTACAAATAAATGTAATTCAGCTTTAAAATTTTTAGGAAATTGTAATCAAAATTTCACTTTTTCATAGAGTTCTAATGAAATTCAAAGGCTTCTATGGCCACAAACTTCGTACATATAATGATACTGCAACTCTGAGCACGATATCATCATTCGCTTATTCAGGTGCATCATAAATTCAAGAAAACCAAAAATTTTTGGTTACACCTGTTTAGAATGCCATGTAAGTCAGATTTAAATTTTTTAGAAATCGCAATCAAAGTTCCACTTTTTCATAGAGTTCTATATTCTAAATGAAATTCAAAGAGATCTATGGTCACAAACTTCGTACATTTAATGATTCTGCAACTCTAAGCACAATTTCGTCAGGCGGGTGTTCAGGTGCTCTATAAACATGCAATAACAGAACATTTTGAGTTACATTTTACAAATAAATGTAATTCAGTTTTAAAATTTTTAAGAAATTGTAATCAAAATTTCACTTTTTCAAAGAGTTCTAATGAAATTCAAAGGCATCTATGGCCACAAACTTCGTACATTTAATGATAGTGCAACTCTGAGCACGATCTCATCAGTCGCTTATTCAGGTGCATCATAAATTCAAGAAAACCAAAATTTTTTGGTTACACCTGTTTAGAATGCCATGTAATCAGATTTAAATTTTTTAGAAATCGCAATCAAAGTTTCACTTTTTCATAGAGTTCTATATTCTAAATGAAATTCAAAGAGATCTATGGTCACAAACTTCGTACATTTAATGATTCTGCAACTCTAAGCACAATTTCATCAGGGGTGTGTTCAGGTGCTCTATAAACATGCCATAACAGAACATTTTGAGTTACATCTGTTTACAAATAAATGTAATTCAGCTTTACAATTTTTAAGAAATTGTAATCAAAATTTCACTTTTTCATAGAGTTCTAATGAAATTCAAAGGCGTCTATGGCCACAAACTTCGTACATTTAGTGATACTGCAACTCTGAGCACGATCTCATCAGTCGCTTATTCAGGTGCATCATAAATTCAAGAAAACCAAAAATTTTTGGTTACACCTGTTTAGAATGCCATGTAAGTCAGATTTAAATTTTTTAGAAATCGCAATCAAAGTTCCACTTTTTCATAGAGTTCTATATTCTAAATGAAATTCAAAGAGATCTATGGTCACAAACTTCGTACATTTAATGATTCTGCAACTCTAAGCACAATTTCATCAGGCGGGTGTTCAGGTGCTCTATAAACATGCAATAACAGAACATTTTGCGTTACATCTGTTTACAAATAAATGTAATTCAGTTTTAAAATTTTTAAGAAATTGTAATCAAAAGTTCACTTTTTCATAGAGTTCTAATGAAATTCAAAGGCGTCTATGGCCACAAACTTCGTACATTTAGTGATACTGCAACTCTGAGCACGATCTCATCAGTCGCTTATTCAGGTGCATCATAAATTCAAGAAAACCAAAAATTTTTGGTTACACCTGTTTAGAATGCCATGTAAGTCAGATTTAAATTTTTTAGAAATCGCAATCAAAGTTCCACTTTTTCATAGAGTTCTATATTCTAAATGAAATTCAAAGAGATCTATGGTCACAAACTTCGTACATTTAATGATTCTGCAACTCTAGGCACAATTTCAGCAGGCGGGTGTTCAGGTGCTCTATAAACATGCCATAACAGAACATTTTGAGTTACATCTGTTTACAAATAAATGTAATTCAGCTTTAAAATTTTTAAGAAATCGTAATCAAAATTTCACTGTTTCATAGAGTTCTAATGAAATTCAAAGGCGTCTATGGCCCCAAACTTCGTACATTTAATGATACTGCAACTCTGAGCACAATATCATCAGGCGGGTTTTCAGGTCCTCTATAAGCATGCAAACCCGAACATTTTGTTGAGTTAACTCTCTTTACAAATAAATGTAATTCAGTTTTACAATTTTTAAGAAATCGTAATCAAAATTTCACTTTTTCATAGAGTTCTATTTTCAAAATGAGATTCAAAGGCATCTATGGCCACAAACTTCGTACATTTAATGATACTGCAACTCTGAGCACGATCTCATCAGTCGCTTATTAAGGTGCATCATAAATTCAAGAAAACCAAAAATTTTTGGTTACACCTGTTTAGAATGCCATGTAAGTCAGATTTAAATTTTTTAGAAATCGCAATCAAAGTTCCACTTTTTCATAGAGTTCTATATTCTAAATGAAACTCAAAGAGATCTATGGGCACACACTTCGTACATTTAATGATTCTGCAACTCTAAGCACAATTTCATCAGGCGGGTGTTCAGGTGCTCTATAAACGATGCAATAACAGAACATTTTGAGTTACATCTGTTTACAAATAAATGTAATTCAGTTTTAAAATTTTTAAGAAATTGTAATCAAAATTTAACTTTTTCATAGAGTTCTAATGAAATTCAAAGGCATCTATTGCCACAAACTTCGTACATTTAATGATAGTGCAACTCTGAGCACAATATCATCAGGCGGGTTTTCAGGTCCTCTATAAGCATGCAAAACCGAACATTTTGTTGAGTTAACTCTCTTTACAAATAAATGTAATTCAGTTTTACAATTTTTAAGAAATCGTAATCAAAATTTCACTTTTTCATAGAGTTCTATTTTCAAAATGAGATTCAAAGGCATCTATGGCCACAAACTTCGTACATTTAATGATACTGCAACTCTGAGCACGATCTCATCAGTCGCTTATTAAGGTGCATCATAAATTCAAGAAAACCAAAAATTTTTGGTTACACCTGTTTAGAATGCCATGTAAGTCAGATTTAAATTTTTTAGAAATCGCAATCAAAGTTCCACTTTTTCATAGAGTTCTATATTCTAAATGAAATTCAAAGAGATCTATGGTCACAAACTTCGTACATTTAATGATTCTGCAACTCTAGGCACAATTTCATCAGGCGGGTGTTCAGGTGCTCTATAAACATGCCATAACAGAACATTTTGAGTTACATCTGTTTACAAATAAATGTAATTCAGCTTTAAAATTTTTAAGAAATCGTAATCAAAATTTCAATGTTTCATAGAGTTCTAATGAAATTCAAAGGCATCTATGGCCACAAACTTCGTACATTTAATGATCCTGCAACTCTGAGCACAATATCATCAGGCGGGTTTTCAGGTCCTCTATAAGCATGCAAAACCGAACATTTTGTTGAGTTAACTCTCTTTACAAATAAATGTAATTCAGTTTTACAATTTTTAAGAAATCGTAATCAAAATTTCACTTTTTCATAGAGTTCTATTTTCAAAATGAGATTCAAAGGCATCTATGGCCACAAACTTCGTACATTTAATGATACTGCAACTCTGAGCACGATCTCATCAGTCGCTTATTAAGGTGCATCATAAATTCAAGAAAACCACAAATTTTTGGTTACACCTGTTTAGAATGCCATGTAAGTCAGATTTAAATTTTTTAGAAATCGCAATCAAAGCTCCACTTTTTCATAGAGTTCTATATTCTAAATGAAATTCAAAGAGATCTATGGGCACAAACTTCGTACATTTAATGATTCTGCAACTCTAAGCACAATTTCATCAGGCGGGTGTTCAGGTGCTCTATAAACGATGCAATAACAGAACATTTTGAGTTACATCTGTTTACAAATAAATGTAATTCAGTTTTAAAATTTTTAAGAAATTGTAATCAAAATTTCACTTTTTCATAGAGTTCTAATGAAATTCAAAGGCATCTATGGCCACAAACTTCGTACATTTAATGATAGTGCAACTCTGAGCACGATCTCATCAGTCGCTTATTCAGGTGCATCATAAATTCAAGAAAACCAAAAATTTTTGGTTACACCTGTTTAGAATGCCATGTAAGTCAGATTTAAATTTTTTAGAAATCGCAATCAAAGTTCCACTTTTTCATAGAGTTCTATATTCTAAATGAAATTCAAAGAGATCTATGGTCACAAACTTCGTACATTTAATGATTCTGCAACTCTAAGCACAATTTCATCAGGCGGGTGTTCAGGTGCTCTATAAACATGCCATAACAGAACATTTTGAGTTACATCTGTGTACAAATAAATGTAATTCAGCTTTAAAATTTTTAAGAAATTGTAATCAAAATTTCACTTTTTCATAGAGTTCTAATGAAATTCAAAGGCGTCTATGGCCACAAACTTCGTACATTTAGTGATACTGCAACTCTGAGCACGATCTCATCAGTCGCTTATTCAGGTGCATCATAAATTCAAGAAAACCAAAAATTTTTGGTTACACCTGTTTAGAATGCCATGTAAGTCAGATTTAAATTTTTTAGAAATCGCAATCAAAGTTCCACTTTTTCATAGAGTTCTATATTCTAAATTAAATTCAAAGAGATCTATGGTCACAAACTTCGTACATTTAATGATTCTGCAACTCTAAGCACAATTTCATCAGGCGGGTGTTCAGTTGCTCTATAAACATGCAATAACAGAACATTTTGAGTTACATCTGTTTACAAATAAATGTAATTCAGTTTTAAAATTTTTAAGAAATTGTAATCAAAATTTCACTTTTTCATAGAGTTCTAATGAAATTCAAAGGCGTCTATGGCCACAAACTTCGTACATTTAGTGATACTGCAACTCTGAGCACGATCTCATCAGTCGCTTATTCAGGTGCATCATAAATTCAAGAAAATCAAAAATTTTTGGTTATACCTGTTTAGAATGCCATGTAAGTCAAATTTAAATTTTTTAGAAATCGCAATCAAAGTTCCACTTTTTCATAGAGTTCTATATTCTAAATGAAATTCAAAGAGATCTATGGGCACAAACTTCGTACATTTAATGATTCTGCAACTCTAAGCACATTTCATCAGGCGGGTGTTCAGGTGCTCTATAAACGATGCAATAACAGAACATTTTGAGTTACATCTGTTTACAAATAAATGTAATTCAGTTTTAAAATTTTTAAGAAATTGTAATCAAAATTTCACTTTTTCATAGAGTTCTAATGAAATTCAAAGGCGTCTATGGCCACAAACTTCGTACATTTAGTGATACTGCAACTCTGAGCACGATCTCATCAGTCAAGAAAACCAAAATATTTTGGTTACACCTGTTTAGAATGCCATGTAAGTCAGATTTAAATTTTTTAGAAATCGCAATCAAAGTTCCACTTTTTCATAGAGTTCTATATTCTAAATGAAATTCAAAGAGATCTATGGGCACAAACTTCGTACATTTAATGCCTCTGCAACTCTGTGCACAATTTCTTCAGGCGGGTATTCAGGTGCTCTATAAACATGCAATAACAGAACATTTTGAGTTACATCTGTTTAAAAATAAATGTAATTCAGTTTAAAAATTTTTAAGAAATCGTTATCAAAATTTCACTATTTCATAGAGTTCTAATGAAATTCAAAGGCATCTATGGCCACAAACTTCGTACATTTAATGATAGTGCAACTCTGAGCACGATCTCGTCAGTCGCTTATTCAGGTGCATCATAAATTCAAGAAAACCAAAAATTTTTGGTTACACCTGTTTAGAATGCCATGTAAGTCAGATTAACATTTTTTAGAAATCGCAATCAAAGTTCCACTTTTTCATAGAGTTCTATATTCTAAATGAAATTCAAAGAGATCTATGGTCACAAACTTCGTACATTTAATGATTCTGCAACTCTAAGCACAATATCATCAGGCGGGTGTTCAGGTGCTCTATAAACATGCCATAACAGAACATTTTGAGTTACATCTGTTTACAAATAAATGTAATTCAGTTTTAAAATTTTTAAGAAATTGTAATAAAAATTTCACTTTTTCATAGAGTTCTAATGAAATTCAAAGGCGTCTATGGCCACAAACTTCGTACATTTAATGATACTGCAACTCTGAGCACGATCTCATCAGTCGCTTATTCAGGTGCATCATAAATTCAAGAAAACCAAAAATTTTTGGTTACACCTGTTTAGAATGCCATGTAAGTCAGATTAACATTTTTTAGAAATCGCAATCAAAGTTCCACTTTTTCATAGAGTTCTATATTCTAAATGAAGTTCAAAGAGATCTTTGGTCACAAACTTCGTACATTTAATGATTCTGCAACTCTAAGCACAATTTCATCAGGCGGGTGTTCAGGTGCTCTATAAACATGCCATAACAGAACATTTTGAGTTACATCTGTGTACAAATAAATGTAATTCAGCTTTAAAATTTTTAAGAAATTGTAATCAAAATTTCACTTTTTCATAGAGTTCTAATGAAATTCAAAGGCGTCTATGGCCACAAACTTCGTACATTTAATGATACTGCAACTCTGAGCACGATCTCATCAGTCGCTTATTCAGGTGCATCATAAATTCAAGAAAACCAAAAATTTTTGGTTACACCTGTTTAGAATGCCATGTAAGTCAAATTAACATTTTTTAGAAATCGCAATCAAAGTTCCACTTTTTCATAGAGTTCTCTATTCTAAATGAAATTCAAAGAGATCTATGGTCACAAACTTCGTACATTTAATGATTCTGCAACTCTAAGCACAATATCATCAGGCGGGTGTTCAGGTGCTCTATAAACATGCCATAACAGAACATTTTGAGTTACATCTGTGTACAAATAAATGTAATTCAGCTTTAAAATTTTTAAGAAATCGTTATCAAAATTTCACTATTTCATAGAGTTCTAATGAAATTCAAAGGCATCTATGGCCACAAACTTCGTACATTTAATGATAGTGCAACTCTGAGCACGATCTCGTCAGTCGCTTATTCAGGTGCATCATAAATTCAAGAAAACCAAAAATTTTTGGTTACACCTGTTTAGAATGCCATGTAAGTCAGATTAACATTTTTTAGAAATCGCAATCAAAGTTCCACTTTTTCATAGAGTTCTATATTCTAAATGAAATTCAAAGAGATCTATGGTCACAAACTTCGTACATTTAATGATTCTGCAACTCTAAGCACAATATCATCAGGCGGGTGTTCAGGTGCTCTATAAACATGCCATAACAGAACATTTTGAGTTACATCTGTTTACAAATAAATGTAATTCAGTTTTAAAATTTTTAAGAAATTGTAATCAAAATTTCACTTTTTCATAGAGTTCTAATGAAATTCAAAGGCGTCTATGGCCACAAACTTCGTACATTTAATGATACTGCAACTCTGAGCACGATCTCATCAGTCGCTTATTCAGGTGCATCATAAATTCAAGAAAACCAAAAATTTTTGGTTACACCTGTTTAGAATGCCATGTAAGTCAGATTAACATTTTTTAGAAATCGCAATCAAAGTTCCACTTTTTCATAGAGTTCTATATTCTAAATGAAATTCAAAGAGATCTTTGGTCACAAACTTCGTACATTTAATGATTCTGCAACTCTAAGCACAATTTCATCAGGCGGGTGTTCAGGTGCTCTATAAACATGCCATAACAGAACATTT
The DNA here is from genome assembly GCA_949987695.1 of Merzomyia westermanni. Lineage (NCBI taxonomy): Eukaryota > Metazoa > Arthropoda > Insecta > Diptera > Tephritidae > Merzomyia > Merzomyia westermanni. The sequence continues at coordinate 80,907,194 of OX465292.1, forward strand.
TGAGTTACATCTGTGTACAAATAAATGTAATTCAGCTTTAAAATTTTTAAGAAATTGTAATCAAAATTTCACTTTTTCATAGAGTTCTAATGAAATTCAAAGGCGTCTATGGCCACAAACTTCGTACATTTAGTGATACTGCAACTCTGAGCACGATCTCATCAGTCGCTTATTCAGGTGCATCATAAATTCAAGAAAACCAAAAATTTTTAGTTACACCTGTTTAGAATGCCATGTAAGTCAGATTTAAATTTTTTAGAAATCGCAATCAAAGTTCCACTTTTTCATAGAGTTCTATATTCTAAATTAAATTCAAAGAGATCTATGGTCACAAACTTCGTACATTTAATGATTCTGCAACTCTAAGCACAATCTCATCAGGCGGGTGTTCAGTTGCTCTATAAACATGCAATAACAGAACATTTTGAGTTACATCTGTTTACAAATAAATGTAATTCAGTTTTAAAATTTTTAAGAAATTGTAATCAAAATTTCACTTTTTCATAGAGTTCTAATGAAATTCAAAGGCGTCTATGGCCACAAACTTCGTACATTTAGTGATACTGCAACTCTGAGCACGATCTCATCAGTCGCTTATTCAGGTGCATCATAAATTCAAGAAAATCAAAAATTTTTGGTTATACCTGTTTAGAATGCCATGTAAGTCAAATTTAAATTTTTTAGAAATCGCAATCAAAGTTCCACTTTTTCATAGAGTTCTATATTCTAAATGAAATTCAAAGAGATCTATGGGCACAAACTTCGTACATTTAATGATTCTGCAACTCTAAGCACATTTCATCAGGCGGGTGTTCAGGTGCTCTATAAACGATGCAATAACAGAACATTTTGAGTTACATCTGTTTACAAATAAATGTAATTCAGTTTTAAAATTTTTAAGAAATTGTAATCAAAATTTCACTTTTTCATAGAGTTCTAATGAAATTCAAAGGCGTCTATGGCCACAAACTTCGTACATTTAGTGATACTGCAACTCTGAGCACGATCTCATCAGTCGCTTATTCAGGTGCATCATAAATTCAAGAAAACCAAAATATTTTGGTTACACCTGTTTAGAATGCCATGTAAGTCAGATTTAAATTTTTTAGAAATCGCAATCAAAGTTCCACTTTTTCATAGAGTTCTATATTCTAAATGAAATTCAAAGAGATCTATGGGCACAAACTTCGTACATTTAATGCCTCTGCAACTCTGTGCACAATTTCTTCAGGCGGGTATTCAGGTGCTCTATAAACATGCAATAACAGAACATTTTGAGTTACATCTGTTTAAAAATAAATGTAATTCAGTTTAAAAATTTTTAAGAAATCGTTATCAAAATTTCACTATTTCATAGAGTTCTAATGAAATTCAAAGGCATCTATGGCCACAAACTTCGTACATTTAATGATAGTGCAACTCTGAGCACGATCTCGTCAGTCGCTTATTCAGGTGCATCATAAATTCAAGAAAACCAAAAATTTTTGGTTACACCTGTTTAGAATGCCATGTAAGTCAGATTAACATTTTTTAGAAATCGCAATCAAAGTTCCACTTTTTCATAGAGTTCTATATTCTAAATGAAATTCAAAGAGATCTATGGTCACAAACTTCGTACATTTAATGATTCTGCAACTCTAAGCACAATATCATCAGGTGTTCAGGTGCTCTATAAACATGCCATAACAGAACATTTTGAGTTACATCTGTTTACAAATAAATGTAATTCAGTTTTAAAATTTTTAAGAAATTGTAATCAAAATTTCACTTTTTCATAGAGTTCTAATGAAATTCAAAGGCGTCTATGGCCACAAACTTCGTACATTTAATGATACTGCAACTCTGAGCACGATCTCATCAGTCGCTTATTCAGGTGCATCATAAATTCAAGAAAACCAAAAATTTTTGGTTACACCTGTTTAGAATGCCATGTAAGTCAGATTAACATTTTTTAGAAATCGCAATCAAAGTTCCACTTTTTCATAGAGTTCTATATTCTAAATGAAGTTCAAAGAGATCTTTGGTCACAAACTTCGTACATTTAATGATTCTGCAACTCTAAGCACAATTTCATCAGGCGGGTGTTCAGGTGCTCTATAAACATGCAATAACAGAACATTTTGAGTTACATCTGTTTACAAATAAATGTAATTCAGTTTTAAAATGTTTAAGAAATTGTAATCAAAATTTCACTTTTTCATAGAGTTCTAATGAAATTCAAAGGCATCTATGGCCACAAACTTCGTACATTTAATGATAGTGCAACTATGAGCACGATCTCATCAGTCGCTTATTCAGGTGCATCATAAATTCAAGAAAACCAAAAATTTTTGGTTACACCTGTTTAGAATGCCATCTAAGTCAGATTTAAATTTTTTAGAAATCGCAATCAAAGTTCCACTTTTTCATAGAGTTCTATATTCTAAATGAAATTCAAAGAGATCTATGGTCACAAACTTCGGACATTTAATGATTCTGCAACTCTAAGCACAATTTCATCAGGCGGGTGTTCAGGTGCTCTATAAACATGCCATAACAGAACATTTTGAGTTACATCTGTTTACAAATAAATGTAATTCTGTTTTAAAATTTTTAAGAAATCGTAATCAAAATTTCACTTTTTCATAGAGTTCTAATGAAATTCAAAGGCATCTATGGCCACAAACTTCGTACATATAATGATACTGCAACCCTGAGCACGATCTCATCAGTCGCTTATTCAGGTGCATCATAAATTCAAGAAAACCAAAAATTTTTGGTTACACCTGTTTAGAATGCCATGTAAGTTAGATTTAAATTTTTTAGAAATCGCAATCAAAGTTCCACTTTTTCATAGAGTTCTATATTCTAAATGAAATTCAAAGAGATCTATGGTCACAAACTTCGTACATTTAATTATTCTGCAACTCTAAGCACAATTTCATCAGGGGGGTGTTCAGGTGCTCTATAAACATGCAATAACAGAACATTTTGAGTTACATCTGTTTACAAATAAATGTAATTCAGTTTTAAAATTTTTAAGAAATCGTAATCAAAATTTCACTTTTTCATAGAGTTCTAATAAAATTCAAAGGCATCTATGGCCACAAACTTCGTACATATAATGATACTGCAACTCTGAGCACGATCTCATCAGTCGCTTATTCAGGTGCATCATAAATTCAAGAAAACCAAAAATTTTTGGTTACACCTGTTTACAATGCAATGTAAGTCAGATTTAAATTTTTAAGAAATCGCAATCAAAGTTTAACTTTTTCATAGAGTTCTATTTTCAAAATGAAATTCAAAGGCATCTATGGCCACAAACTTCGTACCTTTAATGATTCTGCAACTCTGAGCACAATTTCTTCAGGCGGGTATTCAGGTGCTCTATAAACATGCAATAACAGAACATTTTGAGTTACATCTGTTTACAAATAAATGTAATTCAGTTTTAAAATTTTTAAGAAATTGTAATCAAAATTTCACTTTTTCATAGAGTTCTAATGAAATTCAAAGGCGTCTATGGCCACAAACTTCGTACATTTAGTGATACTGCAACTCTGAGCACGATCTCATCAGTCGCTTATTCAGGTGCATCATAAATTCAAGAAAACCAAAATATTTTGGTTACACCTGTTTAGAATGCCATGTAAGTCAGATTTAAATTTTTTAGAAATCGCAATCAAAGTTCCACGTTTTCATAGAGTTCTATATTCTAAATGAAATTCAAAGAGATCTATGGGCACAAACTTCGTACATTTAATGCCTCTGCAACTCTGTGCACAATTTCATCAGGCGGGTATTCAGGTGCTCTATAAACATGCCATAACAGAACATTTTGAGTTACATCTGTTTAAAAATAAATGTAATTCAGTTTAAAAATTTTTAAGAAATCGTTATCAAAATTTCACTATTTCATAGAGTTCTAATGAAATTCAAAGGCATCTATGGCCACAAACTTCGTACATTTAATGATAGTGCAACTCTGAGCACGATCTCGTCAGTCGCTTATTCAGGTGCATCATAAATTCAAGAAAACCAAAAATTTTTGGTTACACCTGTTTAGAATGCCATGTAAGTCAGATTAACATTTTTTAGAAATCGCAATCAAAGTTCCACTTTTTCATAGAGTTCTATATTCTAAATGAAATTCAAAGAGATCTATGGTCACAAACTTCGTACATTTAATGATTCTGCAACTCTAAGCACAATATCATCAGGCGGGTGTTCAGGTGCTCTATAAACATGCCATAACAGAACATTTTGAGTTACATCTGTTTACAAATAAATGTAATTCAGTTTTAAAATTTTTAAGAAATTGTAATCAAAATTTCACTTTTTCATAGAGTTCTAATGAAATTCAAAGGCGTCTATGGCCACAAACTTCGTACATTTAATGATACTGCAACTCTGAGCACGATCTCATCAGTCGCTTATTCAGGTGCATCATAAATTCAAGAAAACCAAAAATTTTTGGTTACACCTGTTTAGAATGCCATGTAAGTCAGATTAACATTTTTTAGAAATCGCAATCAAAGTTCCACTTTTTCATAGAGTTCTATATTCTAAATGAAGTTCAAAGAGATCTATGGTCACAAACTTCGTACATTTAATGATTCTGCAACTCTAAGCACAATTTCATCAGGCGGGTGTTCAGGTGCTCTATAAACATGCAATAACAGAACATTTTGAGTTACATCTGTTTACAAATAAATGTAATTCAGTTTTAAAATGTTTAAGAAATTGTAATCAAAATTTCACTTTTTCATAGAGTTCTAATGAAATTCAAAGGCATCTATGGCCACAAACTTCGTACATTTAATGATAGTGCAACTATGAGCACGATCTCATCAGTTGCTTATTCAGGTGCATCATAAATTCAAGAAAACCAAAAATTTTTGGTTACACCTGTTTAGAATGCCATGTAAGTCAGATTTAAATTTTTTAGAAATCGCAATCAAAGTTCCACTTTTTCATAGAGTTCTATATTCTAAATGAAATTCAAAGAGATCTATGGTCACAAACTTCGGACATTTAATGATTCTGCAACTCTAAGCACAATTTCATCAGGCGGGTGTTCAGGTGCTCTATAAACATGCCATAACAGAACATTTTGAGTTACATCTGTTTACAAATAAATGTAATTCAGTTTTAAAATTTTTAAGAAATCGTAATCAAAATTTCACTTTTTCATAGAGTTCTAATGAAATTCAAAGGCATCTATGGCCACAAACTTCGTACATATAATGATACTGCAACCCTGAGCACGATCTCATCAGTCGCTTATTCAGGTGCATCATAAATTTAAGAAAACCAAAAATTTTTGGTTACACCTGTTTAGAATGCCATGTAAGTTAGATTTAAATTTTTTAGAAATCGCAATCAAAGTTCCACTTTTTCATAGAGTTCTATATTCTAAATGAAATTCAAAGAGATCTATGGTCACAAACTTCGTATATTTAATTATTCTGCAACTCTAAGCACAATTTCATCAGGGGGGTGTTCAGGTGCTCTATAAACATGCAATAACAGAACATTTTGAGTTACATCTGTTTACAAATAAATGTAATTCAGTTTTAAAATTTTTAAGAAATCGTAATCAAAATTTCACTTTTTCATAGAGTTCTAATAAAATTCAAAGGCATCTATGGCCACAAACTTCGTACATATAATGATACTGCAACTCTGAGCACGATCTCATCAGTCGCTTATTCAGGTGCATCATAAATTCAAGAAAACCAAAAATTTTTGGTTACACCTGTTTACAATGCAATGTAAGTCAGATTTAAATTTTTAAGAAATCGCAATCAAAGTTTAACTTTTTCATAGAGTTCTATTTTCAAAATGAAATTCAAAGGCATCTATGGCCACAACTCTGAGCACAATTTCTTCAGGCGGGTATTCAGGTGCTCTATAAACATGCAATAACAGAACATTTTGAGTTACATCTGTTTAAAAATAAATGTAATTCAGTTTCAAAATTTTTAAGAAATCGTTATCAAAATTTCACTTTTTCATAGAGTTCTAATGAAATTCAAAGGCATCTATGGCCACAAACTTCGTACATTTAATGATAGTGCAACTCTGAGCACGATCTCGTCAGTCGCTTATTCAGGTGCATCATAAATTCAAGAAAACCAAAAATTTTTGGTTACACCTGTTTAGAATGCCATGTAAGTCAGATTAACATTTTTTAGAAATCATAATCAAAGTTCCACGTTTTCATAGAGTTCTATATTCTAAATGAAATTCAAAGAGATCTATGGTCACAAACTTCGTACATTTAATGATTCTGCAACTCTACGCACAATTTCATCAGGCGGGTGTTCAGGTGCTCTATAAACATGCCATAACAGAACATTTTGAGTTACATCTGTTTACAAATAAATGTAATTCAGTTTTAAAATTTTTAAGAAATTGTAATCAAAAGTTCACTTTTTCATAGAGTTCTAATGAAATTCAAAGGCGTCTATGGCCACAAACTTCGTACATTTAGTGATACTGCAACTCTAAGCACAATTTCATCAGGCGGGTGTTCAGGTGCTCTATAAACATGCAATAACAGAACATTTTGCGTTATATCTGTTTACAAATAAATGTAATTCAGTTTTAAAATTTTTAAGAAATTGTAATCAAAAGTTCACTTTTTCATAGAGTTCTAATGAAATTCAAAGGCGTCTATGGCCACAAACTTCGTACATTTAGTGATACTGCAACTCTAAGCACAATTTCTTCAGGCGGGTATTCAGGTGCTCTATAAACATGCCATAACAGAACATTTTGAGTTACATCTGTTTACAAATAAATGTAATTCAGCTTTAAAATTTTTAAGAAATTGTAATCAAAATTTCACTTTTTCATAGAGTTCTAATGAAATTCAAAGGCGTCTATGGCCACAAACTTCGTACTTATAATGATACTGCAACTCTGAGCACGATCTCATCAGTCGCTTATTCAGATGCATCATAAATTCAAGAAAACCAAAAATTTTTGGTTACACCTGTTTAGAATGCCATGTAAGTCAGATTTAAATTTTTTAGAAATCGCAATCAAAGTTCCACTTTTTCATAGAGTTCTATATTCTAAATGAAATTCAAGGAGATCTATGGTCACAAACTTCGTATATTTAATGATTCTGCAACTCTAAGCACAATTTCATCAGGCGGGTGTTCAGGTGCTCTATAAACATGCAATAACAGAACATTTTGAGTTACATCTGTTTACAAATAAATGTAATTTAGTTTCAAAATTTTTAAGAAATCGTTATCAAAATTTCACTTTTTCATAGAGTTCTAATGAAACTCAAAGAGATCTAGGGTCACAAACTTCGTATATTTAATGATTCTGCAACTCTGAGCACGATCTCATCAGTCGCTTATTCAGGTGCATCATAAATTCAAGAAAACCAAAAATTTTTAGTTACACCTGTTTACAATGCAATGTAATAACAGAACATTTTGAGTTACATCTGTTTACAAATAAATGTAATTCAGTTTTAAAATTTTTAAGAAATCGTAATCAAAATTTCACTTTTTCATAGAGTTCTAATGAAATTCAAAGGCATCTATGGCCACAAACTTCGTACTTATAATGATACTGCAACTCTGAGCACGATCTCATCAGTCGCTTATTCAGATGCATCATAAATTCAAGAAAACCAAAAATGTTTGGTTACACCTGTTTAGAATGCCATGTAAGTCAGATTTAAATTTTTTAGAAATCGCAATCAAAGTTCCACTTTTTCATAGAGTTCTATATTCTAAATGAAACTCAAGGAGATCTATGGTCACAAACTTCGTATATTTTATGATTCTGCAACTCTAAGCACAATTTCATCAGGCGGGTGTTCAGGTGCTCTATAAACATGCAATAACAGAACATTTTGAGTTACATCTGTTTACAAATAAATGTAATTCAGTTTTAAAATTTTTAAGAAATCGTAATCAAAATTTCACTCTTTCATAGAGTTCTAATGAAATTCAAAGGCATCTATGGCCACAAACTTCGTACATTTAGTGATACTGCAACTCTGAGCACGATCTCATCAGTCGCTTATTCAGATGCATCATAAATTCAAGAAAACCAAAACTTTTTGGTTACACCTGTTTAGAATGCCATGCAAGTCAGATTTAAATTTTTTAGAAATCGCAATCAAAGTTCCACTTTTTCATAGAGTTCTATATTCTAATTGAAATTCAAAGAGATCTATGGTCACAAACTTCGTATATTTAATGATTCTGCAACTCTAAGCACAATTTCATCAGGCGGGTGTTCAGGTGCTCTATAAACATGCAATAACAGAACATTTTGAGTTACATCTGTTTACAAATAAATGTAATTCAGTTTTTAAGAAATCGTTATCAAAATTTCACTTTTTCATAGAGTTCTATTGAAATTCAAAGGCATCTATGGCCACAAACTTGGTACTTATAATGATACTGCAACTCTGAGCACGATCTCATCAGTCGCTTATTCAGGTGCATCATAAATTCAAGAAAACCAAAAATTTTTAGTTACACCTGTTTACAATGCAATGTAAGTCAGATTTAAATTTTTAAGAAATCGCAATCAAAGTTTAACTTTTTCATAGTGTTCTATTTTCAAAATGAAATTCAAAGGCATCTATGGCCACAAACTTCGTACCTTTAATGATTCTGCAACTCTGAGCACAATTTCTTCAGGCGGGTAATCAGGTGCTCTATAAACATGCCATAACAGAACATTTTGAGTTACATCTGTTTACAAATAAATGTAATTCAGTTTTAAAATTTTTAAGAAATCGTAAGCAAAATTTCACTTTTTCATAGAGTTCTAATGAAATTCAAAGGCATCTATGGCCACAAACTTCGTATATATAATGATACTGCAACTCTGAGCACGATCTCATCAGTCGCTTATTCAGATGCATCATAAATTCAAGAAAACCAAAAATTTTTAGTTACACCTGTTTAGAATGCCATGTAAGTCAGATTTAAATTTTTTAGAAATCGCAATCAAAGTTCCACTTTTTCATAGAGTTCTATATTCTAAATGAAATTCAAAGAGATCTATGGTCACAAACTTCGTATATTTAATGATTCTGCAACTCTAAGCACAATTTCATCAGGCGGGTGTTCAGGTGCTCTATAAACATGCAATAACAGAACATTTTGAGTTACATCTGTTTACAAATAAATGTAATTCAGTTTTAAAATTTTTAAGAAATCGTAATCAAAATTTCACTTTTTCATAGAGTTCTAATGAAATTCAAAGAGATCTATGGTCACAAACTTCGTATATTTAATGATTCTGCAACTCTAAGCACGATCTCATCAGTCGCTTATTCAGGTGCATCATAAATTCAAGAAAACCAAAAATTTTTAGTTACACCTGTTTACAATGCAATGTAATAACAGAACATTTTGAGTTACATCTGTTTACAAATAAATGTAATTCAGTTTTAAAATTTTTAAGAAATCGTAATCAAAATTTCACTTTTTCATAGAGTTCTAATGAAATTCAAAGGCATCTATGGCCACAAACTTCGTACTTATAATGATACTGCAACTCTGAGCACGATCTCATCAGTCGCTTATTCAGGTGCATCATAAATTCAAGAAAACCAAAAATTTTTAGTTACACCTGTTTACAATGCAATGTAAGTCAGATTTAAATTTTTAAGAAATCGCAATCAAAGTTTAACTTTTTCATAGAGTTCTATTTTCAAAATGAAATTCAAAGGCATCTATGGCCACAAACTTCGTACCTTTAATGATTCTGCAACTCTGAGCACAATTTCTTCAGGCGGGTATTCAGGTGCTCTATAAACATGCCATAACAGAACATTTTGAGTTACATCTGTTTACAAATAAATGTAATTCAGTTTTTAAGAAATCGTTATCAAAATTTCACTTTTTCATAGAGTTCTAATGAAATTCAAAGGCATCTATGGACACAAGCTTCGTACTTATAATGATACTGCAACTCTGAGCACGATCTCATCAGTCGCTTATTCAGGTGCATCATAAATTCAAGAAAACCAAAAATTTTTAGTTACACCTGTTTACAATGCAATGTAAGTCAGATTTAAATTTTTAAGAAATCGCAATCAAAGTTTAACTTTTTCATAGGGTTCTATTTTCAAAATGAAATTCAAAGGCATCTATGGCCACAAACTTCGTACCTTTAATGATGCTGCAACTCTGAGCACAATTTCTTCAGGCGGGTATTCAGGTGCTCTATAAACATGCCATAACAGAACATTTTGAGTTACATCTGTTTACAAATAAATGTAATTCAGTTTTAAAATTTTTAACAAATCGTAATCAAAATTTCACTTTTTCATAGAGTTCTAATGAAATTCAAAGGCGTCTATGGCCACAAACTTCGTACTTATAATGATACTGCAACTCTGAGCACGATCTCATCAGTCGCTTATTCAGGTGCATCATAAATTCAAGAAAACCAAAAATTTTTAGTTACACCTGTTTACAATGCAATGTAATAACAGAACATTTTGAGTTACATCTGTTTAAAAATAAATGTAATTCAGTTTAAAAATTTTTAAGAAATCGTTATCAAAATTTCACTTTTTCATAGAGTTCTAATGAAATTCAAAGGCATCTATGGCCACAAACTTTGTACATTTAATGATAGTGCAACTCTGAGCACGATCTCATCAGTCGCTTATTCAGGTGCATCATAAATTCAAGAAAACCAAAAATTTTTGGTTACACCTGCTTAGAATGCCATGTAAGTCAGATTTAAATTTTTTAGAAATCGCAATCAAAGTTCCACTTTTTCATAGAGTTCTATTTTCAAAATTAAATTCAAAGGCATCTATGGCCACAAACTTCGTACCTTTAATGATTCTGCAACTCTGAGCACAATTTCTTCAGGCGGGTATTCAGGTGCTCTATAAACATGCCATAACAGAACATTTTGAGTTACATCTGTTTACAAATAAATGTAATTCAGCTTTAAAATTTTTAAGAAATTGTAATCAAAATTTCACTTTTTCATAGAGTTCTAATGAAATTCTAAGAGATCTATGGTCACAAACTTCGTATATTTAATGATTCTGCAACTCTGAGCACGATCTCATCAGTCGCTTATTCAGGTGCATCATAAATTCAAGAAAACCAAAAATTTTTAGTTACACCTGTTTACAATGCAATGTAATAACAGAACATTTTGAGTTACATCTGTTTACAAATAAATGTAATTCAGTTTTAAAATTTTTAAGAAATCGTAATCAAAATTTCACTTTTTCATAGAGTTCTAATGAAATTCAAAGGCATCTATGGCCACAAACTTCGTACTTATAATGATACTGCAACTCTGAGCACGATCTCATCAGTCGCTCATTCAGATGCATCATAAATTCAAGAAAACCAAAAATTTTTGGTTACAACTGTTTAGAATGCCATGTAAGTCAGATTTAAATTTTTTAGAAATCGCAATCAAAGTTCCACTTTTTCATAGAGTTCTATATTCTAAATGAAATTCAAAGAGATCTATGGTCACAAACTTCGTATATTTAATGATTCTGCAACTCTAAGCACAATTTCATCAGGCGGGTGTTCAGGTGCTCTATAAACATGCAATAACAGAACATTTTGAGTTACATCTGTTTACAAATAAATGTAATTCAGTTTTAAAATTTTTAAGAAATCGTAATCAAAATTTCACTTTTTCATAGAGTTCTAATGAAATTCAAAGGCATCTATGGCCACAAACTTCGTACATTTAGTGATACTGCAACTCTGAGCACGATCTCATCAGTCGCTTATTCAGATGCATCATAAATTCAAGAAAACCAAAAATTTTTGGTTACACCTGTTTAGAATGCCATGTAAGTCAGATTTAAATTTTTTAGAAATCGCAATCAAAGTTCCACTTTTTCATAGAGTTCTACAGGGTGTTTTTTTACAGGTTTGTTTTTCGAATAGAGATAAAACTGGCATTTTGTGGTCAAATCTGGCAACTCTAATGTCATTTATGTTCAGTTTGGTTTGCCATTTCATCATGAACAGGTTGACAAAAGAACAACGCTTGCAAATCGTGCAAATTTATTTCGAAAATAATGGTTCAGTTCGCGAAGTTTACCGTGAGCTCCATCCATTTTATGGTCGACATAATCGTCCATCAGAGCAATTAATTCGGTTAACCATGGATCGTTTTCGCACTACGTTTACTCTATGTGATAATACGCATCCGCAGAGACGTCGAACAGTGCGCACCGAAGAAACAATTGCCGCTGTAGAGCAAAGTGTTGAAGAGGACCCGAATGAATCGATTCGCCACCGTGCACAGCAATTGGAGCTTTGTCCATCAACTTTATGGAAGATTTTGCGCAAAGATCTTGGCGTGCGACCTTACAAGATCCAGCTTGTGCAAGAATTAAAGCCGCGAGACCATGCAATGCGTCGTGATTTTGGTGTATGGGCCGAAAATGAGATTGATTTCGTTGCTGATTTTCATCGCAAAATTTTGTTCAGTGATGAGGCTCATTTTTGGTTGAATGGCTACGTCAACAAGCAAAATTGCCGCATTTGGAGTGAAGAGGATCCACATGAGACCCTTGAAACGCCATTACATCCACAAAAACTGACTGTTTGGTGTGCTCTATGGGCTGGTGGAGTCATTGGGCCATACTTCTTCCGCAATAATGCTGGAGAGGCAGCTACCGTTAATGGAGACCGGTATAGAGCCATGATAACCGACTATTTTGTTCCCGAATTGGATGGCATGAATGTGGATGAGTTGTGGTTCCAACAAGACGGCGCTACATGCCACACAGCGCACGTCACAATCGATTTATTGAAGGAAACATTCGATGAGCGCATAATTTCGCGGAATGGACCTGTCAATTGGCCACCAAGGTCGTGTGATTTGACACCATTGGATTATTTTCTTTGGGGATATGTGAAGTCGCTCGTCTACACCAACAAACCAGAAACGTTAGGGGAATTGGAAGCCAACATTCGTGGCGTTATTGCCGACATACGGCCCCATATGCTCGAAAAAGTGGTTGAAAATTGGACCTGTAGAATTGGCTTTATTCGAGCCAGCCGCGGCGGCCACATGCCCGAAATCAGATTTAAACATTAATGGCATAAAATTATCCTTCCAATAAAGCTAAATTGATGGACCTTAAAACGATTTTCTTGTGTTTTATTTCAATTCGAAGTTCTATACCCTTAAAAAAAACACCCTTTATATTCTAAATGAAATTCAAAGAGATCTATGGTCACAAACTTCGTATATTTAATGATTCTGCAACTCTAAGCACAATTTCATCAGGCGGGTGTTCAGGTGCTCTATAAACATGCAATAACAGAACATTTTGAGTTACATCTGTTTACAAATAAATGTAATTCAGTTTTTAAGAAATCGTTATCAAAATTTCACTTTTTCATAGAGTTCTAATGAAATTCAAAGGCATCTATGGCCACAAACTTCGTACTTATAATGATACTGCAACTCTGAGCACGATCTCATCAGTCGCTTATTCAGGTGCATCATAAATTCAAGAAAACCAAAAATTTTTGGTTACACCTGTTTAGAATGCAATGTAAGTCAGATTTAAATTTTTAAGAAATCGCAATCAAAGTTTAACTTTTTCATAGAGTTCTATTTTCAAAATGAAATTCAAAGGCATCTATGGCCACAAACTTCGTACCTTTAATGATTCTGCAACTCTGAGCACAATTTCTTCAGGCGGGTATTCAGGTGCTCTATAAACATGCCATAACAGAACATTTTGAGTTACATCTGTTTACAAATAAATGTAATTCAGTTTTAAAATTTTTAAGAAATCGTAATCAAAATTTCACTTTTTCATAGAGTTCTAATGAAATTCAAAGGCATCTATGGCCACAAACTTCGTACTTATAATGATACTGCAACTCTGAGCACGATCTCATCAGTCGCTTATTCAGATGCATCATAAATTCAAGAAAACCAAAAATTTTTGGTTACACCTGTTTAGAATGCCATGTAAGTCAGATTTAAATTTTTTAGAAATCGCAATCAAAGTTCCACTTTTTCATAGAGTTCTATATTCTAAATGAAATTCAAAGAGATCTATGGTCACAAACTTCGTATATTTAATGATTCTGCAACTCTAAGCACAATTTCATCAGGCGGGTGTTCAGGTGCTCTATAAACATGCAATAACAGAACATTTTGAGTTACATCTGTTTACAAATAAATGTAATTCAGTTTTAAAATTTTTAAGAAATCGTAATCAAAATTTCACTTTTTCATAGAGTTCTAATGAAATTCAAAGGCATCTATGGCCACAAACTTCGTACATTTAGTGATACTGCAACTCTGAGCACGATCTCATCAGTCGCTTATTCAGATGCATCATAAATTCAAGAAAACCAAAAATTTTTGGTTACACCTGTTTAGAATGCCATGTAACTCAGATTTAAATTTTTTAGAAATCGCAATCAAAGTTCCACTTTTTCATAGAGTTCTATATTCTAAATGAAATTCAAAGAGATCTATGGTCACAAACTTCGTATATTTAATGATTCTGCAACTCTAAGCACAATTTCATCAGGCGGGTGTTCAGGTGCTCTATAAACATGCAATAACAGAACATTTTGAGTTACATCTGTTTACAAATAAATGTAATTCAGTTTTTAAGAAATCGTTATCAAAATTTCACTTTTTCATAGCGTTCTAATGAAATTCAAAGGCATCTATGGCCACAAACTTCGTACTTATAATGATACTGCAACTCTGAGCACGATCTCATCAGTCGCTTATTCAGGTGCATCATAAATTCAAGAAAACCAAAAATTTTTAGTTACACCTGTTTACAATGCAATGTAAGTCAGATTTAAATTTTTAAGAAATCGCAATCAAAGTTTAACTTTTTCATAGAGTTCTATTTTCAAAATGAAATTCAAAGGCATCTATGGCCACAAACTTCGTACCTTTAATGATTCTGCAACTCTGAGCACAATTTCTTCAGGCGGGTATTCAGGTGCTCTATAAACATGCCATAACAGAACATTTTGAGTTACATCTGTTTACAAATAAATGTAATTCAGTTTTAAAATTTTTAAGAAATCGTAATCAAAATTTCACTTTTTCATAGAGTTCTAATGAAATTCAAAGGCATCTATGGCCACAAACTTCGTACTTATAATGATACTGCAACTCTGAGCACGATCTCATCAGTCGCTTATTCAGATGCATCATAAATTCAAGAAAACCAAAAATTTTTGGTTACACCTGTTTAGAATGCCATGTAAGTCAGATTTAAATTTTTTAGAAATCGCAATCAAAGTTCCACTTTTTCATAGAGTTCTATATTCTAAATGAAATTCAAAGAGATCTATGGTTACAAACTTTGTATATTTAATGATTCTGCAACTCTAAGCACAATTTCATCAGGCGGGTGTTCAGGTGCTCTATAAACATGCAATAACAGAACTTTTTGAGTTACATCTGTTTACAAATAAATGTAATTCAGTTTTAAAACTTTTAAGAAATCGTAATCAAAATTTCACTTTTTCATAGAGTTCTAATGAAATTCAAAGAGATCTATGGTCACAAACTTCGTATATTTAATGATTCTGCAACTCTGAGCACGATCTCATCAGTCGCTTATTCAGGTGCATCATAAATTCAAGAAAACCAAAAATTTTTAGTTACACCTGTTTACAATGCAATGTAATAACAGAACATTTTGAGTTACATCTGTTTACAAATAAATGTAATTCAGTTTTAAAATTTTTAAGAAATCGTAATCAAAATTTCACTTTTTCATAGAGTTCTAATGAAATTCAAAGAGATCTATGGTCACAAACTTCGTATATTTAATGATTCTGCAACTCTGAGCACGATCTCATCAGTCGCTTATTCAGGTGCATCATAAATTCAAGAAAACCAAAAATTTTTAGTTACACCTGTTTACAATGCAATGTAATAACAGAACATTTTGAGTTACATCTGTTTACAAATAAATGTAATTCAGTTTTAAAATTTTTAAGAAATCGTAATCAAAATTTCACTTTTTCATAGAGTTCTAATGAAATTCAAAGGCATCTATGGCCACAAACTTCGTACTTATAATGATACTGCAACTCTGAGCACGATCTCATCAGTCGCTTATTCAGGTGCATCATAAATTCAAGAAAACCAAAAATTTTTAGTTACACCTGTTTACAATGCAATGTAAGTCAGATTTAAATTTTTAAGAAATCGCAATCAAAGTTTAACTTTTTCATAGAGTTCTATTTTCAAAATGAAATTCAAAGGCATCCATGGCCACAAACTTCGTACCTTTAATGATTCTGCAACTCTGAGCACAATTTCTTCAGGCGGGTATTCAGGTGCTCTATAAACATGCCATAACAGAACATTTTGAGTTACATCTGTTTACAAATAAATGTAATTCAGCTTTAAAATTTTTAAGAAATTGTAATCAAAATTTCACTTTTTCATAAAGTTCTAATGAAATTCAAAGGCGTCTATGGCCACAAACTTAGTACATTTAGTGATACTGCAACTCTGAGCACGATCTCATCAGTCGCTTATTCAGATGCATCATAAATTCAAGAAAACCAAAAATTTTTGGTTACACCTGTTTACAATGCAATGTAAGTCAGATTTAAATTTTTAAGAAATCGCAATCAAAGTTTAACTTTTTCATAGAGTTCTATTTTCAAAATGAAATTCAAGGGCATCTATGGCCACAAACTTCGTACCTTTAATGATTCTGCAACTCTGAGCACAATTTCTTCAGGCGGGTATTCAGGTGCTCTATTAACATGCCATAACAGAACATTTTGAGTTACATCTGTTTACAAATAAATGTAATTCAGTTTTAAAATTTTTAAGAAATCGTAATCAAAATTTCACTTTTTCATAGAGTTCTAATGAAATTCAAAGGCGTCTATGGCCACAAACTTCGTACATTTAGTGATACTGTATCTCTGAGCACGATCTCATCAGTCGCTTATTCAGGTGCATCATAAATTCAAGAAAACCAAAAAGTTTTAGTTACTCCTGTTTACAATGCAATGTAATAACAGAACATTTTGAGTTACATCTGTTTAAAAATAAATGTAATTCAGTTTCAAAATTTTTAAGAAATCGTTATCAAAATTTCACTTTTTCATAGAGTTCTAATGAAATTCAAAGGCATCTATGGCCACAAACTTTGTACATTTAATGATAGTGCTACTCTGAGCACGATCTCATCAGTCGCTTATTCAGGTGCATCATAAATTCAAGAAAACCAAAAATTTTTGGTTACACCTGTTTAGAATGCCATGTAAGTCAGATTTAAATTTTTTAGAAATCGCAATCAAAGTTCCACTTTTTCATAGAGTTCTATTTTCAAAATGAAATTCAAAGGCATCTATGGCCACAAACTTCGTACCTTTAATGATTCTGCAACTCTGAGCACAAAATCTTCAGGCGGGTATTCAGGTGCTCTATAAACATGCCATAACAGAACATTTTGAGTTACATCTGTTTACAAATAAATGTAATTCAGCTTTAAAATTTTTAAGAAATTGTAATCAAAATTTCACTTTTTCATAGAGTTGTAATGAAATTCAAAGTCATCTATGCAAACAAACTTCGTACATTTAATGATACTGCAACTCTGAAAACGATCTTATCAGTCGCTTATTCAGGTGCATCATAAATTCAAGAAAACCAAAAATTTTTGGTTACACCTGTTTAGAATGCCATGTAACTCAGATTTAAATTTTTTAGAAATCGCAATCAAAGTTCCATCTTTTCATAGAGTTCTATATTCTAAATGAAATTCAAAGGCATCTATGGCCACAAACTTCGTACATATAATGATACTGCAACCCTGAGCACGATCTCATCAGTCGCTTATTCAGGTGCATCATAAATTCAAGAAAACCAAAAATTTTTGGTTACACCTGTTTAGAATGCCATGTTAGTCAGATTTAAATTTTTTAGAAATCGCAATCAAAGTTCCACTTTTTCATAGAGTTCTATATTCTAAATGAAATTCAAAGAGATCTATGGTCACAAACTTCGTACATTTAATGATTCTGCAACTCTAAGCACAATTTCATCAGGCGGGTGTTCAGGTGCTCTATAAACATGCCATAACGGAACATTTTGAGTTACATCTGTTTACAAATAAATGTAATTCAGCTTTAAAATTTTTAAGAAATCGTAATCAAAGTTTAACTTTTTCATAGAGTTCTATATTCTAAATGAAATTCAAAGAGATCTATGGTCACAAACTTCGTACATTTAATGATTCTGCAACTCTAAGCACAATTTCATCAGGCGGGTGTTCAGGTGCTCTATAAACATGCCATAACAGAACATTTTGAGTTACATCTGTTTACAAATAAATGTAATTCAGCTTTAAAATTTTTAAGAAATTGTAACCAAAATTTCACTTTTTCATAGAGTTCTAATGAAATTCAAAGGCGTCTATGGCCACAAACTTCGTACATTTAGTGATACTGCAACTCTGAGCACGATCTCATCAGTCGCTTATTCAGGTGCATCATAAATTCAAGAAAACCAAAAATTTTTGGTTACACCTGTTTAGAATGCCATGTAACTCAGATTTAAATTTTTTAGAAATCGCAATCAAAGTTCCATCTTTTCATAGAGTTCTATATTCTAAATGAAATTCAAAGGCATCTATGGCCACAAACTTCGTACATATAATGATACTGCAACCCTGAGCACGATCTCATCAGTCGCTTATTCAGGTGCATCATAAATTCAAGAAAACCAAAAATTTTTGGTTACACCTGTTTAGAATGCCATGTTAGTCAGATTTAAATTTTTTAGAAATCGCAATCAAAGTTCCACTTTTTCATAGAGTTCTATATTCTAAATGAAATTCAAAGAGATCTATGGTCGCAAACTTCGTACATTTAATGATTCTGCAACTCTAAGCACAATTTCATCAGGCGGGTATTCAGGTGCTCTATAAACATGCCATAACAGAACATTTTGAGTTACATCTGTTTACAAATAAATGTAATTCAGCTTTAAAATTTTTAAGAAATTGTAACCAAAATTTCACTTTTTCATAGAGTTCTAATGAAATTCAAAGGCGTCTATGGCCACAAACTTCGTACATTTAGTGATACTGCAACTCTGAGCACGATCTCATCAGTCGCTTATTCAGGTGCATCATAAATTCAAGAAAACCAAAAAGTTTTAGTTACTCCTGTTTACAATGCAATGTAATAACAGAACATTTTGAGTTACATCTGTTTAAAAATAAATGTAATTCAGTTTCAAAATTTTTAAGAAATCGTTATCAAAATTTCACTTTTTCATAGAGTTCTAATGAAATTCAAAGGCATCTATGGCCACAAACTTTGTACATTTAATGATAGTGCTACTCTGAGCACGATCTCATCAGTCGCTTATTCAGGTGCATCATAAATTCAAGAAAACCAAAAATTTTTGGTTACACCTGTTTAGAATGCCATGTAAGTCAGATTTAAATTTTTTAGAAATCGCAATCAAAGTTCCACTTTTTCATAGAGTTCTATTTTCAAAATGAAATTCAAAGGCATCTATGGCCACAAACTTCGTACCTTTAATGATTCTGCAACTCTAAGCACAATTTCATCAGGCGGGTGTTCAGGTGCTCTATAAACATGCCATAACGGAACATTTTGAGTTACATCTGTTTACAAATAAATGTAATTCAGCTTTAAAATTTTTAAGAAATCGTAATCAAAGTTTAACTTTTTCATAGAGTTCTAATGAAATTCAAAGGCGTCTATGGCCACAAACTTCGTACATTTAGTGATACTGTATCTCTGAGCACGATCTCATCAGTCGCTTATTCAGGTGCATCATAAATTCAAGAAAACCAAAAAGTTTTAGTTACTCCTGTTTACAATGCAATGTAATAACAGAACATTTTGAGTTACATCTGTTTAAAAATAAATGTAATTCAGTTTCAAAATTTTTAAGAAATCGTTATCAAAATTTCACTTTTTCATAGAGTTCTAATGAAATTCAAAGGCATCTATGGCCACAAACTTTGTACATTTAATGATAGTGCTACTCTGAGCACGATCTCATCAGTCGCTTATTCAGGTGCATCATAAATTCAAGAAAACCAAAAATTTTTGGTTACACCTGTTTAGAATGCCATGTAAGTCAGATTTAAATTTTTTAGAAATCGCAATCAAAGTTCCACTTTTTCATAGAGTTCTATTTTCAAAATGAAATTCAAAGGCATCTATGGCCACAAACTTCGTACCTTTAATGATTCTGCAACTCTGAGCACAAAATCTTCAGGCGGGTATTCAGGTGCTCTATAAACATGCCATAACAGAACATTTTGAGTTACATCTGTTTACAAATAAATGTAATTCAGCTTTAAAATTTTTAAGAAATTGTAACCAAAATTTCACTTTTTCATAGAGTTCTAATGAAATTCAAAGGCGTCTATGGCCACAAACTTCGTACATTTAGTGATACTGTATCTCTGAGCACGATCTCATCAGTCGCTTATTCAGGTGCATCATAAATTCAAGAAAACCAAAAAGTTTTAGTTACTCCTGTTTACAATGCAATGTAATAACAGAACATTTTGAGTTACATCTGTTTAAAAATAAATGTAATTCAGTTTCAAAATTTTTAAGAAATCGTTATCAAAATTTCACTTTTTCATAGAGTTCTAATGAAATTCAAAGGCATCTATGGCCACAAACTTTGTACATTTAATGATAGTGCTACTCTGAGCACGATCTCATCAGTCGCTTATTCAGGTGCATCATAAATTCAAGAAAACCAAAAATTTTTGGTTACACCTGTTTAGAATGCCATGTAAGTCAGATTTAAATTTTTTAGAAATCGCAATCAAAGTTCCACTTTTTCATAGAGTTCTATATTCTAAATGAAATTCAAAGAGATCTATGGTCGCAAACTTCGTACATTTAATGATTCTGCAACTCTAAGCACAATTTCATCAGGCGGGTATTCAGGTGCTCTATAAACATGCCATAACAGAACATTTTGAGTTACATCTGTTTACAAATAAATGTAATTCAGCTTTAAAATTTTTAAGAAATTGTAACCAAAATTTCACTTTTTCATAGAGTTCTAATGAAATTCAAAGGCGTCTATGGCCACAAACTTCGTACATTTAGTGATACTGTATCTCTGAGCACGATCTCATCAGTCGCTTATTCAGGTGCATCATAAATTCAAGAAAACCAAAAAGTTTTAGTTACTCCTGTTTACAATGCAATGTAATAACAGAACATTTTGAGTTACATCTGTTTAAAAATAAATGTAATTCAGTTTCAAAATTTTTAAGAAATCGTTATCAAAATTTCACTTTTTCATAGAGTTCTAATGAAATTCAAAGGCATCTATGGCCACAAACTTCGTACATTTAGTGATACTGTATCTCTGAGCACGATCTCATCAGTCGCTTATTCAGGTGCATCATAAATTCAAGAAAACCAAAAAGTTTTAGTTACTCCTGTTTACAATGCAATGTAATAACAGAACATTTTGAGTTACATCTGTTTAAAAATAAATGTAATTCAGTTTCAAAATTTTTAAGAAATCGTTATCAAAATTTCACTTTTTCATAGAGTTCTAATGAAATTCAAAGGCATCTATGGCCACAAACTTTGTACATTTAATGATAGTGCTACTCTGAGCACGATCTCATCAGTCGCTTATTCAGGTGCATCATAAATTCAAGAAAACCAAAAATTTTTGGTTACACCTGTTTAGAATGCCATGTAACTCAGATTTAAATTTTTTAGAAATCGCAATCAAAGTTCCATCTTTTCATAGAGTTCTATATTCTAAATGAAATTCAAAGGCATCTATGGCCACAAACTTCGTACATATAATGATACTGCAACCCTGAGCACGATCTCATCAGTCGCTTATTCAGGTGCATCATAAATTCAAGAAAACCAAAAATTTTTGGTTACACCTGTTTAGAATGCCATGTTAGTCAGATTTAAATTTTTTAGAAATCGCAATCAAAGTTCCACTTTTTCATAGAGTTCTATATTCTAAATGAAATTCAAAGAGATCTATGGTCACAAACTTCGTACATTTAATGATTCTGCAACTCTAAGCACAATTTCATCAGGCGGGTGTTCAGGTGCTCTATAAACATGCCATAACGGAACATTTTGAGTTACATCTGTTTACAAATAAATGTAATTCAGCTTTAAAATTTTTAAGAAATCGTAATCAAAGTTTAACTTTTTCATAGAGTTCTATATTCTAAATGAAATTCAAAGAGATCTATGGTCACAAACTTCGTACATTTAATGATTCTGCAACTCTAAGCACAATTTCATCAGGCGGGTATTCAGGTGCTCTATAAACATGCCATAACAGAACATTTTGAGTTACATCTGTTTACAAATAAATGTAATTCAGCTTTAAAATTTTTAAGAAATTGTAATCAAAATTTCACTTTTTCATAGAGTTGTAATGAAATTCAAAGTCATCTATGCAAACAAACTTCGTACATTTAATGATACTGCAACTCTGAAAACGATCTTATCAGTCGCTTATTCAGGTGCATCATAAATTCAAGAAAACCAAAAATTTTTGGTTACACCTGTTTAGAATGCCATGTAACTCAGATTTAAATTTTTTAGAAATCGCAATCAAAGTTCCATCTTTTCATAGAGTTCTATATTCTAAATGAAATTCAAAGGCATCTATGGCCACAAACTTCGTACATATAATGATACTGCAACCCTGAGCACGATCTCATCAGTCGCTTATTCAGGTGCATCATAAATTCAAGAAAACCAAAAATTTTTGGTTACACCTGTTTAGAATGCCATGTTAGTCAGATTTAAATTTTTTAGAAATCGCAATCAAAGTTCCACTTTTTCATAGAGTTCTATATTCTAAATGAAATTCAAAGAGATCTATGGTCACAAACTTCGTACATTTAATGATTCTGCAACTCTAAGCACAATTTCATCAGGCGGGTGTTCAGGTGCTCTATAAACATGCCATAACGGAACATTTTGAGTTACATCTGTTTACAAATAAATGTAATTCAGCTTTAAAATTTTTAAGAAATCGTAATCAAAGTTTAACTTTTTCATAGAGTTCTATATTCTAAATGAAATTCAAAGAGATCTATGGTCACAAACTTCGTACATTTAATGATTCTGCAACTCTAAGCACAATTTCATCAGGCGGGTGTTCAGGTGCTCTATAAACATGCCATAACAGAACATTTTGAGTTACATCTGTTTACAAATAAATGTAATTCAGCTTTAAAATTTTTAAGAAATTGTAACCAAAATTTCACTTTTTCATAGAGTTCTAATGAAATTCAAAGGCGTCTATGGCCACAAACTTCGTACATTTAGTGATACTGCAACTCTGAGCACGATCTCATCAGTCGCTTATTCAGGTGCATCATAAATTCAAGAAAACCAAAAATTTTTGGTTACACCTGTTTAGAATGCCATGTAACTCAGATTTAAATTTTTTAGAAATCGCAATCAAAGTTCCATCTTTTCATAGAGTTCTATATTCTAAATGAAATTCAAAGGCATCTATGGCCACAAACTTCGTACATATAATGATACTGCAACCCTGAGCACGATCTCATCAGTCGCTTATTCAGGTGCATCATAAATTCAAGAAAACCAAAAATTTTTGGTTACACCTGTTTAGAATGCCATGTTAGTCAGATTTAAATTTTTTAGAAATCGCAATCAAAGTTCCACTTTTTCATAGAGTTCTATATTCTAAATGAAATTCAAAGAGATCTATGGTCGCAAACTTCGTACATTTAATGATTCTGCAACTCTAAGCACAATTTCATCAGGCGGGTATTCAGGTGCTCTATAAACATGCCATAACAGAACATTTTGAGTTACATCTGTTTACAAATAAATGTAATTCAGCTTTAAAATTTTTAAGAAATTGTAACCAAAATTTCACTTTTTCATAGAGTTCTAATGAAATTCAAAGGCGTCTATGGCCACAAACTTCGTACATTTAGTGATACTGCAACTCTGAGCACGATCTCATCAGTCGCTTATTCAGGTGCATCATAAATTCAAGAAAACCAAAAATTTTTGGTTACACCTGTTTAGAATGCCATGTAAGTCAGATTTAAATTTTTTAGAAATCGCAATCAAAGTTCCACTTTTTCATAGAGTTCTATATTCTAAATGAAATTCAAAGAGATCTATGGTCACAAACTTCGTACATTTAATGATTCTGCAACTCTAAGCACAATTTCATCAGGCGGGTGTTCAGGTGCTCTATAAACATGCCATAACGGAACAGTTTGAGTTACATCTGTTTACAAATAAATGTAATTCAGCTTTACAATTTTTAAGAAATTGTAACCAAAATTTCACTTTTTCATAGAGTTCTAATGAAATTCAAAGGCGTCTATGGCCACAAACTTCGTACATTTAGTGATACTGCAACTCTGAGCACGATCTCATCAGTCGCTTATTCAGGTGCATCATAAATTCAAGAAACCAAAAATTTTTGGTTACACCTGTTCAGAATGCCATGTAAGTCAGATTTAAATTTTTTAGAAATCGCAATCAAAGTTCCACTTTTCATAGAGTTCTATATTCTAAATGAAATTCAAAGAGATCTATGGTCACAAACTTCGTATATTTAATGATTCTGCAACTCTAAGCACAATTTCATCAGGCGGGTGTTCAGGTGCTCTATAAACATGCAATAACAGAACATTTTGAGTTACATCTGTTTACAAATAAATGTAATTCAGTTTTAAAATTTTTAAGAAATCGTAATCAAAATTTCACTTTTTCATAGAGTTCTAATGAAATTCAAAGGCATCTATGGCCACAAACTTCGTACATTTAGTGATACTGCAACTCTGAGCACGATCTCATCAGTCGCTTTTCAGATGCATCATAAATTCAAGAAAACCAAAAATTTTTGGTTACACCTGTTTAGAATGCCATGTAAGTCAGATTTAAATTTTTTAGAAATCGCAATCAAAGTTCCACTTTTTCATAGAGTTCTATTTTCAAAATGAAATTCAAAGGCATCTATGGCCACAAACTTCGTACCTTTAATGATTCTGCAACTCTGAGCACAATTTCTTCAGGCGGGTATTCAGGTGCTCTATAAACATGCCATAACAGAACATTTTGAGTTACATCTGTTTACAAATAAATGTAATTCAGCTTTAAAATTTTTAAGAAATTGTAATCAAAATTTCACTTTTTCATAGAGTTCTAATGAAATTCAAAGGCGTCTATGGCCACAAACTTCGTACATTTAGTGATACTGCAACTCTGAGCACGATCTCATCAGTCGCTTATTCAGGTGCATCATAAATTCAAGAAAACCAAAAATTTTTGGTTACACCTGTTTAGAATGCCATGTAAGTCAGATTTAAATTTTCTAGAAATCGCAATCAAAGTTCCACTTTTTCATAGAGTTCTATATTCTAAATGAAATTCAAAGAGATCTATGGTCACAAACTTCGTCATATAATGATACTGCAACCCTGAGCACGATCTCATCAGTCGCTTATTCAGGTGCATCATAAATTCAAGAAAACCAAAAATTTTTGGTTACACCTGTTTAGAATGCCATGTAAGTCAGATTTAAATTTTTTAGAAATCGCAATCAAAGTTCCACTTTTTCATAGAGTTCTATATTCTAAATGAAATTCAAAGAGATCTATGGTCACAAACTTCGTACATTTAATGATTCTGCAACTCTAAGCACAATTTCATCAGGCGGGTGTTCAGGTGCTCTATAAGCATGCCATAACGGAACATTTTGAGTTACATCTGTTTACAAATAAATGTAATTCAGCTTTAAAATTTTTAAGAAATTGTAACCAAAATTTCACTTTTTCATAGAGTTCTAATGAAATTCAAAGGCATCTATGCAAACAAACTTCGTACATTTAATGATGCTGCAACGCTGAGCACGATCTTATCAGTCGCTTATTCAGGTGCATCATAAATTCAAGAAAACCAAAAATTTTTGGTTACACCTGTTTAGAATGCCATGTAAGTCAGATTTAAATTTTTTAGAAATCGCAATCAAAGTTCCACTTTTTCATAGAGTTCTATATTCTAAATGAAATTCAAAGAGATCTATGGTCACAAACTTCGTATATTTAATGATTCTGCAACTCTAAGCACAATTTCATCAGGCGGGTGTTCAGGTGCTCTATAAACATGCAATAACAGAACATTTTGAGTTACATCGGTTTACAAATAAATGTAATTCAGTTTTAAAATTTTTAAGAAATCGTAATCAAAATTTCACTTTTTCATAGAGTTCTAATGAAATTCAAAGGCATCTATGGCCACAAACTTCGTACATATAATGATACTGCAACTCTGAGCACGATCTCATCAGTCGCTTATTCAGGTGCATCATAAATTCAAGAAAACCAAAAATTTTTGGTTACACCTGTTTAGAATGCCATGTAAGTCAGATTTAAATTTTTTAGAAATCGCAATCAAAGTTCCACTTTTTCATAGAGTTCTATATTCTAAATGAAATTCAAAGGCATCTATGGCCACAAACTTCGTACATATAATGATACTGCAACCCTGAGCACGATCTCATCAGTCGCTTATTCAGGTGCATCATAAATTCAAGAAAACCAAAAATTTTTGGTTAAACCTGTTTAGAATGCCATGTAGGTCAGATTTAAATTTTTTAGAAATCGCAATCAAAGTTCCACTTTTTCATAGAGTTCTATATTCTAAATGAAATTCAAAGAGATCTATGGTCACAAACTTCGTACATTTAATGATTCTGCAACTCTAAGCACAATTTCATCAGGCGGGTGTTCAGGTGCTCTATAAACATGCCATAACGGAACATTTTGAGTTACATCTGTTTACAAATAAATGTAATTCAGCTTTAAAATTTTTAAGAAATTGTAACCAAAATTTCACTTTTTCATAGAGTTCTAATGAAATTCAAAGGCGTCTATGGCCACAAACTTCGTACATTTAGTGATACTGCAACTCTGAGCACGATCTCATCAGTCGCTTATTCAGGAGCATCATAAATTCAAGAAAACCAAAAATTTTTGGTTACACCTGTTTAGAATGCCATGTAAGTCAGATTTAAATTTTTTAGAAATCGCAATCAAAGTTCCACTTTTTCATAGAGTTCTATATTCTAAATAAAATTCAAAGAGATCTATGGTCACAAACTTCGTACATTTAATGATTCTGCAACTCTAAGCACAATTTCATCAGGCGGGTGTTCAGGTGCTCTATAAACATGCCATAACGGAACATTTTGAGTTACATCTGTTTACAAATAAATGTAATTCAGCTTTAAAATTTTTAAGAAATTGTAACCAAAATTTCACTTTTTCATAGAGTTCTAATGAAATTCAAAGGCGTCTATGGCCACAAACTTCGTACTTATAATGATACTGCAACTCTGAGCACGATCTCATCAGTCGCTTATTCAGGTGCATCATAAATTCAAGAAAACCAAAAATTTTTAGTTACACCTGTTTAGAATGCCATGTAAGTCAGATTTAAATTTTTTAGAAATCGCAATCAAAGTTCCACTTTTTCATAGAGTTCTATATTCTAAATGAAATTCAAAGAGATCTATGGTCACAAACTTCGTACATTTAATGATTCTGCAACTCTAAGCATAATTTGATCAGGCGGGTGTTCAGGTGCTGTATAAACATGCAATAACAGAACATTTTGAGTTACATCTGTTTACAAATAAATGTAATTCAGTTTCAAAATTTTTAAAAATCGTTATCAAAATTTCACTTTTTCATAGAGTTGTAATGAAATTCAAAGGCATCTATGCAAACAAACTTCGTACATTTAATGATACTGCAACTCTGAGCACGATCTTATCAGTCGCTTATTCAGGTGCATCATAAATTCAAGAAAACCAAAAATTTTTGGTTACACCTGTTTAGAATGCCATGTAAGTCAGATTTAAATTTTTTAGAAATCGCAATCAAAGTTCCACTTTTTCATAGAGTTCTATATTCTAAATGAAATTCAAAGAGATCTATGGTCACAAACTTCGTACATTTAATGATTCTGCAACTCTAAACACAATTTCATCAGGCGGGTGTTCAGGTGCTCTATAAACATGCAATAACAGAACATTTTGAGTTACATCTGTTTACAAATAAATGTAATTCAGTTTTAAAATTTTTAAGAAATCGTAATCAAAATTTCACTTTTTCATAGAGTTCTAATGAAATTCAAAGGCGTCTATGGCCACAAACTTCGTACATATAATGATACTGCAACTCTGAGCACGATCTCATCAGTCGCTTATTCAGGTGCATCATAAATTCAAGAAAACCAAAAATTTTTGGTTACACCTGTTTAGAATGCCATGTAAGTCAGATTTAAATTTTTTAGAAATCGCAATCAAAGTTCCACTTTTTCATAGAGTTCTATATTCTAAATGAAATTCAAAGGCATCTATGGCCACAAACTTCGTACATATAATGATACTGCAACCCTGAGCACGATCTCATCAGTCGCTTATTCAGGTGCATCATAAATTCAAGAAAACCAAAAATTTTTGGTTAAACCTGTTTAGAATGCCATGTAAGTCAGATTTAAATTTTTTAGAAATCGCAATCAAAGTTCCACTTTTTCATAGAGTTCTATATTCTAAATGAAATTCAAAGAGATCTATGGTCACAAACTTCGTATATTTAATGATTATGCAACTCTAAGCACAATTTCATCAGGCGGGTGTTCACGTGCTCTATAAACATGCAATAACAGAACATTTTGAGTTACATCTGTTTACAAATAAATGTAATTCAGTTTTAAAATTTTTAAGAAATCGTAATCAAAATTTCACTTTTTCATAGAGTTCTAATGAAATTCAAAGGCGTCTATGGCCACAAACTTCGTACATATAATGATACTGCAACCCTGAGCACGATCTCATCAGTCGCTTATTCAGGTGCATCATAAATTCAAGAAAACCAAAACTTTTTGGTTAAACCTGTTTAGAATGTCATGTAAGTCAGATTTAAATTTTTTAGAAATCGCACTTTTTCATAGAGTTCTATATTCTAAATGAAATTCAAAGGCATCTATGGCCACAAACTTCGTACATATAATGATACTGCCACCCTGAGCACGATCTCATCAGTCGCTTATTCAGGTGCATCATAAATTCAAGAAAACCAAAAATTTTTGGTTAAACCTGTTTAGAATGCCATGTAAGTCAGATTTAAATTTTTTAGAAATCACAATCAAAGTTCCACTTTTTCATAGAGTTCTATATTCTAAATAAAATTCAAAGAGATCTATGGTCACAAACTTCGTACATTTAATGATTCTGCAACTCTAAGCACAATTTCATCAGTCGCTTATTCAGGTGCATCATAAATTGAAGAAAACCAAAAATTTTTGGTTACACCTGTTTACAATGCCATGTAAGTCAGATTTAAATTTTTTAAAAATCGTAATCAAAGTTCCACTTTTTCATAGAGTTCTATATTCTAAATGAAATTCAAAGGGATCTATGGTCACAAACTTCGTACATTTAATGATTCTGCAACTCTAAGCACAATTTCATCAGGCGGGTGTTCAGGTGCTCTATAAACATGCCATAACAGAACATTTTGAGTTACATCTGTTTACAGATAAATGTAATTCAGTTTTAAAATTTTTAAGAAATTGTAATCAAAATTTAACTTTTTCATAGAGTTCTAATGAAATTCAAAGGCGTCTATAGCCACAAACTTCGTACATTTAATGATACTGCAACTCTAAGCACGATCTCATCAGTCGCTTATTCAAGTGCATCATAAATTCAAGAAAACCAAAAATTTTTGGTTACACCTGTTTAGAATGCCATGTAAGTCAGATTTAAATTTTTTAGAAATCGCAATCAAAGTTCCACTTTTTCATAGAGTTCTATATTCTAAATGAAATTCAAAGGCATCTATGGCCACAAACTTCGTACATATAATGATACTGCAACCCTGAGCACGATCTCATCAGTCGCTTATTCAGGTGCATCATAAATTCAAGAAAACCAAAAATTTTTGGTTAAACCTGTTTAGAATGCCATGTAGGTCAGATTTAAATTTTTTAGAAATCGCAATCAAAGTTCCACTTTTTCATAGAGTTCTATATTCTAAATGAAATTCAAAGAGATCTATGGTCACAAACTTCGTACATTTAATGATTCTGCAACTCTAAGCACAATTTCATCAGGCGGGTGTTCAGGTGCTCTATAAACATGCCATAACGGAACATTTTGAGTTACATCTGTTTACAAATAAATGTAATTCAGCTTTAAAATTTTTAAGAAATTATAACCAAAATTTCACTTTTTCATAGAGTTCTAATGAAATTCAAAGGCGTCTATGGCCACAAACTTCGTACATTTAGTGATACTGCAACTCTGAGCACGATCTCATCAGTCGCTTATTCAGGAGCATCATAAATTCCAGAAAACCAAAAATTTTTGGTTACACCTGTTTAGAATGCCATGTAAGTCAGATTTAAATTTTTTAGAAATCGCAATCAAAGTTCCACTTTTTCATAGAGTTCTATATTCTAAATGAAATTCAAAGAGATCTATGGTCACAAACTTCGTACATTTAATGATTCTGCAACTCTAAGCACAATTTCATCAGGCGGGTGTTCAGGTGCTCTATAAACATGCCATAACGGAACATTTTGAGTTACATCTGTTTACAAATAAATGTAATTCAGTTTCAAAATTTTTAAGAAATCGTTATCAAAATTTCACTTTTTCATAGAGTTGTAATGAAATTCAAAGGCATCTATGCAAACAAACTTCGTACATTTAATGATACTGCAACTCTGAGCACGATCTCATCAGTCGCTTATTCAGGTGCATCATAAATTCAAGAAAACCAAAACTTTTTGGTTAAACCTGTTTAGAATGCCATGTAAGTCAGATTTAAATTTTTTAGAAATCGCACTTTTTCATAGAGTTCTATATTCTAAATGAAATTCAAAGGCATCTATGGCCACAAACTTCGTACATATAATGATACTGCCACCCTGAGCACGATCTCATCAGTCGCTTATTCAGGTGCATCATAAATTCAAGAAAACCAAAAATTTTTGGTTAAACCTGTTTAGAATGCCATGTAAGTCAGATTTAAATTTTTTAGAAATCGCAATCAAAGTTCCACTTTTTCATAGAGTTCTATATTCTAAATAAAATTCAAAGAGATCTATGGTCACAAACTTCGTACATTTAATGATTCTGCAACTCTAAACACAATTTCATCAGGCGGGTGTTCAGGTGCTCTATAAACATGCCATAACGGAACATTTTGAGTTACATCTGTTTACAAATAAATGTAATTCAGCTTTAAAATTTTTAAGAAATTGTAACCAAAATTTCACTTTTTCATAGAGTTCTAATGAAATTCAAAGGCGTCTATGGCCACAAACTTCGTACTTATAATGATACTGCAACTCTGAGCACGATCTCATCAGTCGCTTATTCAGGTGCATCATAAATTCAAGAAAACCAAAAATTTTTAGTTACACCTGTTTAGAATGCCATGTAAGTCAGATTTAAATTTTTTAGAAATCGCAATCAAAGATCCACTTTTTCATAGAGTTCTATATTCTAAATGAAATTCAAAGAGATCTATGGTCACAAACTTCGTACATTTAATGATTCTGCAACTCTAAGCATAATTTTATCAGGCGGGTGTTCAGGTGCTGTATAAACATGCAATAACAGAACATTTTGAGTTACATCTGTTTACAAATAAATGTAATTCAGTTTCAAAATTTTTAAGAAATCGTTATCAAAATTTCACTTTTTCATAGAGTTGTAATGAAATTCAAAGGCATCTATGCAAACAAACTTCGTACATTTAATGATACTGCAACTCTGAGCACGATCTTATCAGTCGCTTATTCAGGTGCATCATAAATTCAAGAAAACCAAAAATTTTTGGTTACACCTGTTTAGAATGCCATGTAAGTCAGATTTAAATTTTTTAGAAATCGCAATCAAAGTTCCACTTTTTCATAGAGTTCTATATTCTAAATGAAATTCAAAGAGATCTATGGTCACAAACTTCGTATATTTAATGATTCTGCAACTCTAAACACAATTTCATCAGGCGGGTGTTCAGGTGCTCTATAAACATGCAATAACAGAACATTTTGAGTTACATCTGTTTACAAATAAATGTAATTCAGTTTTAAAATTTTTAAGAAATCGTAATCAAAATTTCACTTTTTCATAGAGTTCTAATGAAATTCAAAGGCATCTATGGCCACAAACTTCGTACATATAATGATACTGCAACTCTGAGCACGATCTCATCAGTCGCTTATTCAGGTGCATCATAAATTCAAGAAAACCAAAACTTTTTGGTTAAACCTGTTTAGAATGCCATGTAAGTCAGATTTAAATTTTTTAGAAATCGCACTTTTTCATAGAGTTCTATATTCTAAATGAAATTCAAAGGCATCTATGGCCACAAACTTCGTACATATAATGATACTGCCACCCTGAGCACGATCTCATCAGTCGCTTATTCAGGTGCATCATAAATTCAAGAAAACCAAAAATTTTTGGTTAAACCTGTTTAGAATGCCATGTAAGTCAGATTTAAATTTTTTAGAAATCGCAATCAAAGTTCCACTTTTTCATAGAGTTCTATATTCTAAATAAAATTCAAAGAGATCTATGGTCACAAACTTCGTACATTTAATGATTCTGCAACTCTAAACACAATTTCATCAGGCGGGTGTTCAGGTGCTCTATAAACATGCCATAACGGAACATTTTGAGTTACATCTGTTTACAAATAAATGTAATTCAGCTTTAAAATTTTTAAGAAATTGTAACCAAAATTTCACTTTTTCATAGAGTTCTAATGAAATTCAAAGGCGTCTATGGCCACAAACTTCGTACTTATAATGATACTGCAACTCTGAGCACGATCTCATCAGTCGCTTATTCAGGTGCATCATAAATTCAAGAAAACCAAAAATTTTTAGTTACACCTGTTTAGAATGCCATGTAAGTCAGATTTAAATTTTTTAGAAATCGCAATCAAAGATCCACTTTTTCATAGAGTTCTATATTCTAAATGAAATTCAAAGAGATCTATGGTCACAAACTTCGTACATTTAATGATTCTGCAACTCTAAGCATAATTTTATCAGGCGGGTGTTCAGGTGCTGTATAAACATGCAATAACAGAACATTTTGAGTTACATCTGTTTACAAATAAATGTAATTCAGTTTCAAAATTTTTAAGAAATCGTTATCAAAATTTCACTTTTTCATAGAGTTGTAATGAAATTCAAAGGCATCTATGCAAACAAACTTCGTACATTTAATGATACTGCAACTCTGAGCACGATCTTATCAGTCGCTTATTCAGGTGCATCATAAATTCAAGAAAACCAAAAATTTTTGGTTACACCTGTTTAGAATGCCATGTAAGTCAGATTTAAATTTTTTAGAAATCGCAATCAAAGTTCCACTTTTTCATAGAGTTCTATATTCTAAATGAAATTCAAAGAGATCTATGGTCACAAACTTCGTATATTTAATGATTCTGCAACTCTAAACACAATTTCATCAGGCGGGTGTTCAGGTGCTCTATAAACATGCAATAACAGAACATTTTGAGTTACATCTGTTTACAAATAAATGTAATTCAGTTTTAAAATTTTTAAGAAATCGTAATCAAAATTTCACTTTTTCATAGAGTTCTAATGAAATTCAAAGGCATCTATGGCCACAAACTTCGTACATATAATGATACTGCAACTCTGAGCACGATCTCATCAGTCGCTTATTCAGGTGCATCATAAATTCAAGAAAACCAAAACTTTTTGGTTAAACCTGTTTAGAATGCCATGTAAGTCAGATTTAAATTTTTTAGAAATCGCACTTTTTCATAGAGTTCTATATTCTAAATGAAATTCAAAGGCATCTATGGCCACAAACTTCGTACATATAATGATACTGCCACCCTGAGCACGATCTCATCAGTCGCTTATTCAGGTGCATCATAAATTCAAGAAAACCAAAAATTTTTGGTTAAACCTGTTTAGAATGCCATGTAAGTCAGATTTAAATTTTTTAGAAATCGCAATCAAAGTTCCACTTTTTCATAGAGTTCTATATTCTAAATAAAATTCAAAGAGATCTATGGTCACAAACTTCGTACATTTAATGATTCTGCAACTCTAAACACAATTTCATCAGGCGGGTGTTCAGGTGCTCTATAAACATGCCATAACGGAACATTTTGAGTTACATCTGTTTACAAATAAATGTAATTCAGCTTTAAAATTTTTAAGAAATTGTAACCAAAATTTCACTTTTTCATAGAGTTCTAATGAAATTCAAAGGCGTCTATGGCCACAAACTTCGTACTTATAATGATACTGCAACTCTGAGCACGATCTCATCAGTCGCTTATTCAGGTGCATCATAAATTCAAGAAAACCAAAAATTTTTAGTTACACCTGTTTAGAATGCCATGTAAGTCAGATTTAAATTTTTTAGAAATCGCAATCAAAGATCCACTTTTTCATAGAGTTCTATATTCTAAATGAAATTCAAAGAGATCTATGGTCACAAACTTCGTACATTTAATGATTCTGCAACTCTAAGCATAATTTTATCAGGCGGGTGTTCAGGTGCTGTATAAACATGCAATAACAGAACATTTTGAGTTACATCTGTTTACAAATAAATGTAATTCAGTTTCAAAATTTTTAAGAAATCGTTATCAAAATTTCACTTTTTCATAGAGTTGTAATGAAATTCAAAGGCATCTATGCAAACAAACTTCGTACATTTAATGATACTGCAACTCTGAGCACGATCTAATCAGTCGCTTATTCAGGTGCATCATAAATTCAAGAAAACCAAAAATTTTTGGTTACACCTGTTTAGAATGCCATGTAAGTCAGATTTAAATTTTTTAGAAATCGCAATCAAAGTTCCACTTTTTCATAGAGTTCTATATTCTAAATGAAATTCAAAGAGATCTATGGTCACAAACTTCGTATATTTAATGATTCTGCAACTCTAAACACAATTTCATCAGGCGGGTGTTCAGGTGCTCTATAAACATGCAATAACAGAACATTTTGAGTTACATCTGTTTACAAATAAATGTAATTCAGTTTTAAAATTTTTAAGAAATCGTAATCAAAATTTCACTTTTTCATAGAGTTCTAATGAAATTCAAAGGCGTCTATGGCCACAAACTTCGTACATATAATGATACTGCAACTCTGAGCACGATCTCATCAGTCGCTTATTCAGGTGCATCATAAATTCAAGAAAACCAAAAATTTTTGGTTACACCTGTTTAGAATGCCATGTAAGTCAGATTTAAATTTTTTAGAAATCGCAATCAAAGTTCCACTTTTTCATAGAGTTCTATATTCTAAATGAAATTCAAAGAGATCTATGGTCACAAACTTCGTATATTTAATGATTCTGCAACTCTAAACACAATTTCATCAGGCGGGTGTTCAGGTGCTCTATAAACATGCAATAACAGAACATTTTGAGTTACATCTGTTTACAAATAAATGTAATTCAGTTTTAAAATTTTTAAGAAATCGTAATCAAAATTTCACTTTTTCATAGAGTTCTAATGAAATTCAAAGGCGTCTATGGCCACAAACTTCGTACATATAATGATACTGCAACTCTGAGCACGATCTCATCAGTCGCTTATTCAGGTGCATCATAAATTCAAGAAAACCAAAAATTTTTGGTTACACCTGTTTAGAATGCCATGTAAGTCAGATTTAAATTTTTTAGAAATCGCAATCAAAGTTCCACTTTTTCATAGAGTTCTATATTCTAAATGAAATTCAAAGAGATCTATGGTCACAAACTTCGTATATTTAATGATTCTGCAACTCTAAACACAATTTCATCAGGCGGGTGTTCAGGTGCTCTATAAACATGCAATAACAGAACATTTTGAGTTACATCTGTTTACAAATAAATGTAATTCAGTTTTAAAATTTTTAAGAAATCGTAATCAAAATTTCACTTTTTCATAGAGTTCTAATGAAATTCAAAGGCGTCTATGGCCACAAACTTCGTACATATAATGATACTGCAACCCTGAGCACGATCTCATCAGTCGCTTATTCAGGTGCATCATAAATTCAAGAAAACCAAAAATTTTTGGTTAAACCTGTTTAGAATGCCATGTAAGTCAGATTTAAATTTTTTAGAAATCGCAATCAAAGTTCCACTTTTTCATAGAGTTCTATATTCTAAATGAAATTCAAAGAGATCTATGGTCACAAACTTCGTATATTTAATGATTATGCAACTCTAAGCACAATTTCTTCATCAGGCGGGTGTTCACGTGCTCTATAAACATGCAATAACAGAACATTTTGAATTACATCTGTTTACAAATAAATGTAATTCAGTTTTAAAATTTTTAAGAAATCGTAATCAAAATTTCACTTTTTCATAGAGTTCTAATGAAATTCAAAGGCATCTATGGCCACAAACTTCGTACATATAATGATACTGCAGCTCTGAGCACGATCTCATCAGTCGCTTATTCAGGTGCATCATAAGTTCAAGAAAACCAAAAATTTTTGGTTACGCCTGTTTAGAATGCCATGTAAGTCAGATTTAAATTTTTTAGAAATCGCAATCAAAGTTCCACTTTTTCATAGAGTTCTATATTCTAAATGAAATTCAAAGGCATCTATGGCCACAAACTTCGTACATATAATGATACTGCAACCCTGAGCACGATCTCATCAGTCGCTTATTCAGGTGCATCATAAATTCAAGAAAACCAAAACTTTTTGGTTAAACCTGTTTAGAATGCCATGTAAGTCAGATTTAAATTTTTTAGAAATCGCACTTTTTCATAGAGTTCTATATTCTAAATGAAATTCAAAGGCATCTATGGCCACAAACTTCGTACATATAATGATACTGCCACCCTGAGCACGATCTCATCAGTCGCTTATTCAGGTGCATCATAAATTCAAGAAAACCAAAAATTTTTGGTTAAACCTGTTTAGAATGCCATGTAAGTCAGATTTAAATTTTTTAGAAATCGCAATCAAAGTTCCACTTTTTCATAGAGTTCTATATTCTAAATAAAATTCAAAGAGATCTATGGTCACAAACTTCGTACATTTAATGATTCTGCAACTCTAAGCACAATTTGATCAGGCGGGTGTTCAGGTGCTCTATAAACATGCCATAACGGAACATTTTGAGTTACATCTGTTTACAAATAAATGTAATTCAGCTTTAAAATTTTTAAGAAATTGTAACCAAAATTTCACTTTTTCATAGAGTTCTAATGAAATTCAAAGGCGTCTATGGCCACAAACTTCGTACTTATAATGATACTGCAACTCTGAGCACGATCTCATCAGTCGCTTATTCAGGTGCATCATAAATTCAAGAAAACCAAAAATTTTTAGTTACACCTGTTTAGAATGCCATGTAAGTCAGATTTAAATTTTTTAGAAATCGCAATCAAAGATCCACTTTTTCATAGAGTTCTATATTCTAAATGAAATTCAAAGAGATCTATGGTCACAAACTTCGTACATTTAATGATTCTGCAACTCTAAGCATAATTTTATCAGGCGGGTGTTCAGGTGCTGTATAAACATGCAATAACAGAACATTTTGAGTTACATCTGTTTGCAAATAAATGTAATTCAGTTTCATAATTTTTAAGAAATCGTTATCAAAATTTCACTTTTTCATAGAGTTGTAATGAAATTCAAAGGCATCTATGCAAACAAACTTCGTACATTTAATGATACTGCAACTCTGAGCACGATCTTATCAGTCGCTTATTCAGGTGCATCATAAATTCAAGAAAACCAAAAATTTTTGGTTACACCTGTTTAGAATGCCATGTAAGTCAGATTTAAATTTTTTAGAAATCGCAATCAAAGTTCCACTTTTTCATAGAGTTCTATATTCTAAATGAAATTCAAAGAGATCTATGGTCACAAACTTCGTATATTTAATGATTCTGCAACTCTAAACACAATTTCATCAGGCGGGTGTTCAGGTGCTCTATAAACATGCAATAACAGAACATTTTGAGTTACATCTGTTTACAAATAAATGTAATTCAGTTTTAAAATTTTTAAGAAATCGTAATCAAAATTTCACTTTTTCATAGAGTTCTAATGAAATTCAAAGGCGTCTATGGCCACAAACTTCGTACATATAATGATACTGCAACTCTGAGCACGATCTCATCAGTCGCTTATTCAGGTGCATCATAAATTCAAGAAAACCAAAAATTTTTGGTTACACCTGTTTAGAATGCCATGTAAGTCAGATTTAAATTTTTTAGAAATCGCAATCAAACTTCCACTTTTTCATAGAGTTCTATATTCTAAATGAAATTCAAAGAGATCTATGGTCACAAACTTCGTATATTTAATGATTCTGCAACTCTAAACACAATTTCATCAGGCGGGTGTTCAGGTGCTCTATAAACATGCAATAACAGAACATTTTGAGTTACATCTGTTTACAAATAAATGTAATTCAGTTTTAAAATTCTTAAGAAATCGTAATCAAAATTTCACTTTTTCATAGAGTTCTAATGAAATTCAAAGGCGTCTATGGCCACAAACTTCGTACATATAATGATACTGCAACCCTGAGCACGATCTCATCAGTCGCTTATTCAGGTGCATCATAAATTCAAGAAAACCAAAAATTTTTGGTTAAACCTGTTTAGAATGCCATGTAAGTCAGATTTAAATTTTTTAGAAATCGCAATCAAAGTTCCACTTTTTCATAGAGTTCTATATTCTAAATGAAATTCAAAGAGATCTATGGTCACAAACTTCGTATATTTAATGATTATGCAACTCTAAGCACAATTTCATCAGGCGGGTGTTCACGTGCTCTATAAACATGCAATAACAGAACATTTTGAGTTACATCTGTTTACAAATAAATGTAATTCAGTTTTAAAATTTTTAAGAAATCGTAATCAAAATTTCACTTTTTCATAGAGTTCTAATGAAATTCAAAGGCATCTATGGCCACAAACTTCGTACATATAATGATACTGCAACTCTGAGCACGATCTCATCAGTCGCTTATTCAGGTGCATCATAAGTTCAAGAAAACCAAAAATTTTTGGTTACGCCTGTTTAGAATGCCATGTAAGTCAGATTTAAATTTTTTAGAAATCGCAATCAAAGTTCCACTTTTTCATAGAGTTCTATATTCTAAATGAAATTCAAAGGCATCTATGGCCACAAACTTCGTACATATAATGATACTGCAACCCTGAGCACGATCTCATCAGTCGCTTATTCAGGTGCATCATAAATTCAAGAAAACCAAAACTTTTTGGTTAAACCTGTTTAGAATGCCATGTAAGTCAGATTTAAATTTTTTAGAAATCGCACTTTTTCATAGAGTTCTATATTCTAAATGAAATTCAAAGGCATCTATGGCCACAAACTTCGTACATATAATGATACTGCCACCCTGAGCACGATCTCATCAGTCGCTTATTCAGGTGCATCATAAATTCAAGAAAACCAAAAATTTTTGGTTAAACCTGTTTAGAATGCCATGTAAGTCAGATTTAAATTTTTTAGAAATCGCAATCAAAGTTCCACTTTTTCATAGAGTTCTATATTCTAAATAAAATTCAAAGAGATCTATGGTCACAAACTTCGTACATTTAATGATTCTGCAACTCTAAGCACAATTTCATCAGGCGGGTGTTCAGGTGCTCTATAAACATGCCATAACAGAACATTTTGAGTTACATCTGTTTACAGATAAATGTAATTCAGTTTTAAAATTTTTAAGAAATTGTAATCAAAATTTAACTTTTTCATAGAGTTCTAATGAAATTCAAAGGCGTCTATGGCCACAAACTTCGTACATTTAATGATACTGCAACTCTAAGCACGATCTCATCAGTCGCTTATTCATGTGCATCATAAATTGAAGAAAACCAAAAATTTTTGGTTACACCTGTTTAGAATGCCATGTAAGTCAGATTTAAATTTTTTAGAAATCGCAATCAAAGTTCCACTTTTTCATAGAGTTCTATATTCTAAATGAAATTCAAAGGCATCTATGGCCACAAACTTCGTACATATAATGATACTGCAACCCTGAGCACGATCTCATCAGTCGCTTATTCAGGTGCATCATAAATTCAAGAAAACCAAAAATTTTTGGTTAAACCTGTTTAGAATGCCATGTAGGTCAGATTTAAATTTTGTAGAAATCGCAATCAAAGTTCCACTTTTTCATAGAGTTCTATATTCTAAATGAAATTCAAAGAGATCTATGGTCACAAACTTCGTACATTTAATGATTCTGCAACTCTAAGCACAATTTCATCAGGCGGGTGTTCAGGTGCTCTATAAACATGCCATAACGGAACATTTTGAGTTACATCTGTTTACAAATAAATGTAATTCAGCTTTAAAATTTTTAAGAAATTGTAACCAAAATTTCACTTTTTCATAGAGTTCTAATGAAATTCAAAGGCGTCTATGGCCACAAACTTCGTACATTTAGTGATACTGCAACTCTGAGCACGATCTCATCAGTCGCTTATTCAGGAGCATCATAAATTCAAGAAAACCAAAAATTTTTGGTTACACCTGTTTAGAATGCCATGTAAGTCAGATTTAAATTTTTTAGAAATCGCAATCAAAGTTCCACTTTTTCATAGAGTTCTATATTCTAAATGAAATTCAAAGAGATCTATGGTCACAAACTTCATACATTTAATGATTCTGCAACTCTAAGCACAATTTCATCAGGCGGGTGTTCAGGTGCTCTATAAACATGCCATAACGGAACATTTTGAGTTACATCTGTTTACAAATAAATGTAATTCAGCTTTAAAATTTTTAAGAAATTGTAACCAAAATTTCACTTTTTCATAGAGTTCTAATGAAATTCAAAGGCGTCTATGGCCACAAACTTCGTACTTATAATGATACTGCAACTCTGAGCACGATCTCATCAGTCGCTTATTCAGGTGCATCATAAATTCAAGAAAACCAAAAATTTTTAGTTACACCTGTTTAGAATGCCATGTAAGTCAGATTTAAATTTTTTAGAAATCGCAATCAAAGATCCACTTTTTCATAGAGTTCTATATTCTAAATGAAATTCAAAGAGATCTATGGTCACAAACTTCGTACATTTAATGATTCTGCAACTCTAAGCATAATTTTATCAGGCGGGTGTTCAGGTGCTGTATAAACATGCAATAACAGAACATTTTGAGTTACATCTGTTTACAAATAAATGTAATTCAGTTTCAAAATTTTTAAGAAATCGTTATCAAAATTTCACTTTTTCATAGAGTTGTAATGAAATTCAAAGGCATCTATGCAAACAAACTTCGTACATTTAATGATACTGCAACTCTGAGCACGATCTTATCAGTCGCTTATTCAGGTGCATCATAAATTCAAGAAAACCAAAAATTTTTGGTTACACCTGTTTAGAATGCCATGTAAGTCAGATTTAAATTTTTTAGAAATCGCAATCAAAGTTCCACTTTTTCATAGAGTTCTATATTCTAAATGAAATTCAAAGAGATCTATGGTCACAAACTTCGTATATTTAATGATTCTGCAACTCTAAACACAATTTCATCAGGCGGGTGTTCAGGTGCTCTATAAACATGCAATAACAGAACATTTTGAGTTACATCTGTTTACAAATAAATGTAATTCAGTTTCAAAATTTTTAAGAAATCGTTATCAAAATTTCACTTTTTCATAGAGTTGTAATGAAATTCAAAGGCATCTATGCAAACAAACTTCGTACATTTAATGATACTGCAACTCTGAGCACGATCTTATCAGTCGCTTATTCAGGTGCATCATAAATTCAAGAAAACCAAAAATTTTTGGTTACACCTGTTTAGAATGCCATGTAAGTCAGATTTAAATTTTTTAGAAATCGCAATCAAAGTTCCACTTTTTCATAGAGTTCTATATTCTAAATGAAATTCAAAGAGATCTATGGTCACAAACTTCGTACATTTAATGATTCTGCAACTCTAAGCACAATTTCATCAGGCGGGTGTTCAGGTGCTCTATAAACATGCCATAACGGAACATTTTGAGTTACATCTGTTTACAAATAAATGTAATTCAGCTTTAAAATTTTTAAGAAATTGTAACCAAAATTTCACTTTTTCATAGAGTTCTAATGAAATTCAAAGGCGTCTATGGCCACAAACTTCGTACATTTAGTGATACTGCAACTCTGAGCACGATCTCATCAGTCGCTTATTCAGGAGCATCATAAATTCAAGAAAACCAAAAATTTTTGGTTACACCTGTTTAGAATGCCATGTAAGTTAGATTTAAATTTTTTAGAAATCGCAATCAAAGTTCCACTTTTTCATAGAGTTCTATATTCTAAATGAAATTCAAAGAGATCTATGGTCACAAACTTCGTATATTTAATGATTCTGCAACTCTAAACACAATTTCATCAGGCGGCTGTTCAGGTGCTCTATAAACATGCAATAACAGAACATTTTGAGTTACATCTGTTTACAAATAAATGTAATTCAGTTTCAAAATTTTTAAGAAATCGTTATCAAAATTTCACTTTTTCATAGAGTTGTAATGAAATTCAAAGGCATCTATGCAAACAAACTTCGTACATATAATGATACTGCAACTCTGAGCACGATCTCATCAGTCGCTTATTCAGGTGCATCATAAATTCAAGAAAACCAAAAATTTTTGGTTACACCTGTTTAGAATGCCATGTAAGTCAGATTTAAATTTTTTAGAAATCGCAATCAAAGTTCCACTTTTTCATAGAGTTCTATATTCTAAATGAAATTCAAAGGCATCTATGGCCACAAACTTCGTACATATAATGATACTGCAACCCTGAGCACGATCTCATCAGTCGCTTATTCAGGTGCATCATAAATTCAAGAAAACCAAAAATTTTTGGTTAAACCTGTTTAGAATGCCATGTAAGTCAGATTTAAATTTTTTAGAAATCGCAATCAAAGTTCCACTTTTTCATAGAGTTCTATATTCTAAATGAAATTCAAAGAGATCTATGGTCACAAACTTCGTATATTTAATGATTATGCAACTCTAAGCACAATTTCATCAGGCGGGTGTTCACGTGCTCTATAAACATGCAATAACAGAACATTTTGAGTTACATCTGTTTACAAATAAATGTAATTCAGTTTTAAAATTTTTAAGAAATCGTAATCAAAATTTCACTTTTTCATAGAGTTCTAATGAAATTCAAAGGCATCTATGGCCACAAACTTCGTACATATAATGATACTGCAACTCTGAGCACGATCTCATCAGTCGCTTATTCAGGTGCATCATAAGTTCAAGAAAACCAAAAAATTTTGGTTACGCCTGTTTAGAATGCCATGTAAGTCAGATTTAAATTTTTTAGAAATCGCAATCAAAGTTCCACTTTTTCATAGAGTTCTATATTCTAAATGAAATTCAAAGGCATCTATGGCCACAAACTTCGTACATATAATGATACTGCAACCCTGAGCACGATCTCATCAGTCGCTTATTCAGGTGCATCATAAATTCAAGAAAACCAAAACTTTTTGGTTAAACCTGTTTAGAATGCCATGTAAGTCAGATTTAAATTTTTTAGAAATCGCACTTTTTCATAGAGTTCTATATTCTAAATGAAATTCAAAGGCATCTATGGCCACAAACTTCGTACATATAATGATACTGCCACCCTGAGCACGATCTCATCAGTCGCTTATTCAGGTGCATCATAAATTCAAGAAAACCAAAAATTTTTGGTTAAACCTGTTTAGAATGCCATGTAAGTCAGATTTAAATTTTTTAGAAATCGCAATCAAAGTTCCACTTTTTCATAGAGTTCTATATTCTAAATAAAATTCAAAGAGATCTATGGTCACAAACTTCGTACATTTAATGATTCTGCAACTCTAAGCACAATTTCATCAGGCGGGTGTTCAGGTGCTCTATAAACATGCCATAACAGAACATTTTGAGTTACATCTGTTTACAGATAAATGTAATTCAGTTTTAAAATTTTTAAGAAATTGTAATCAAAATTTAACTTTTTCATAGAGTTCTAATGAAATTCAAAGGCGTCTATGGCCACAAACTTCGTACATTTAATGATACTGCAACTCTAAGCACGATCTCATCAGTCG
This sequence comes from Merzomyia westermanni, assembly GCA_949987695.1. NCBI lineage: Eukaryota > Metazoa > Arthropoda > Insecta > Diptera > Tephritidae > Merzomyia > Merzomyia westermanni. Next base: position 80,951,364 of record OX465292.1, read on the forward strand.
CTTATTCAGGTGCATCATAAATTGAAGAAAACCAAAAATTTTTGGTTACACCTGTTTACAATGCCATGTAAGTCAGATTTAAATTTTTTAAAAATCGTAATCAAAGTTCCACTTTTTCATAGAGTTCTATATTCTAAATGAAATTCAAAGAGATCTATGGTCACAAACTTCGTACATTTAATGATTCTGCAACTCTAAGCACAATTTCATCAGGCGGTTGTTCAGGTGCTCTATAAACATGCAAAAACAGAACATTTTGAGTTACATTTCTTTACAAATAAATGTAATTCAGTTTCAAAATTTTTAAGAAATCGTTATCAAAATTTCACTTTTTCATAGAGTTCTAATGAAATTCAAAGGCACCTATGTCCACAAACTTCGTACATTTAATGATACTGCAACTCTGAGCACGATCTCATCAGTCGCTCATTCAGGTGCATCATAAACTCAAGAAAACCAAAAATTTTTGGTTACACCTGTTTAGAATGCCATGTAAGTCAGATTTAAATTTTTTAAAAATCGTAATCAAAGTTCCACTTTTTCATAGAGTTCTATATTCTAAATGAAATTCAAAGAGATCTATGGTCACAAACTTCGTACATTTAATGATTCTGCAACTCTAAGCACAATTTCATCAGGCGGGTGTTCAGGTGCTCTATAAACATGCCATAACAGAACATTTTGAGTTACATCTGTTTACAGATAAATGTAATTCAGTTTTAAAATTTTTAAGAAATTTTAATCAAAATTTAACTTTTTCATAGAGTTCTAATGAAATTCAAAGGCGTCTATGGCCACAAACTTCGTACATTTAATGATACTGCAACTCTAAGCACGATCTCATCAGTCGCTTATTCAGGTGCATCATAAATTCAAGAAAACCAAAAATTTTTGGTTACACCTGTTTAGAATGCCATGTAAGTCAGATTTAAATTTTTTAGAAATCGCAATCAAAGTTCCACTTTTTCATAGAGTTCTATATTCTAAATGAAATTCAAAGGCATCTATGGCCACAAACTTCGTACATATAATGATACTGCAACCCTGAGCACGATCTCATCAGTCGCTTATTCAGGTGCATCATAAATTCAAGAAAACCAAAAATTTTTGGTTACACCTGTTTAGAATGCCATGTAAGTCAGATTTAAATTTTTTAGAAATCGCAATCAAAGTTCCACTTTTTCATAGAGTTCTATGTTCTAAATGAAATTCAAAGAGATCTATGGTCACAAACTTCGTATATTTAATGATTCTGCAACTCTAAACACAATTTCATCAGGCGGGTGTTCAGGTGCTCTATAAACATGCAATAACAGAACATTTTGAGTTACATCTCTTTACAAATAAATGTAATTCAGTTTTAAAATTTTTAAGAAATCGTAATCAAAATTTCACTTTTTCATAGAGTTCTAATGAAATTCAAAGGCGTCTATGCAAACAAACTTCGTACATATAATGATACTGCAACTCTGAGCACGATCTCATCAGTCGCTTATTCAGGTGCATCATAAATTCAAGAAAACCAAAAATTTTTGGTTACACCTGTTTAGAATGCCATGTAAGTCAGATTTAAATTTTTTAGAAATCGCAATCAAAGTTCCACTTTTTCATAGAGTTCTATATTCTAAATGAAATTCAAAGGCATCTATGGCCACAAACTTCGTACATATAATGATACTGCAACCCTGAGCACGATCTCATCAGTCGCTTATTCAGGTGCATCATAAATTCAAGAAAACCAAAAATTTTTGGTTAAACCTGTTTAGAATGCCATGTAAGTCAGATTTAAATTTTTTAGAAATCGCAATCAAAGTTCCACTTTTTCATAGAGTTCTATATTCTAAATGAAATTCAAAGAGATCTATGGTCACAAACTTCGTATATTTAATGATTATGCAACTCTAAGCACAATTTCATCAGGCGGGTGTTCACGTGCTCTATAAACATGCAATAACAGAACATTTTGAGTTACATCTGTTTACAAATAAATGTAATTCAGTTTTAAAATTTTTAAGAAATCGTAATCAAAATTTCACTTTTTCATAGAGTTCTAATGAAATTCAAAGGCATCTATGGCCACAAACTTCGTACATATAATGATACTGCAACTCTGAGCACGATCTCATCAGTCGCTTATTCAGGTGCATCATAAGTTCAAGAAAACCAAAAAATTTTGGTTACGCCTGTTTAGAATGCCATGTAAGTCAGATTTAAATTTTTTAGAAATCGCAATCAAAGTTCCACTTTTTCATAGAGTTCTATATTCTAAATGAAATTCAAAGGCATCTATGGCCACAAACTTCGTACATATAATGATACTGCAACCCTGAGCACGATCTCATCAGTCGCTTATTCAGGTGCATCATAAATTCAAGAAAACCAAAACTTTTTGGTTAAACCTGTTTAGAATGCCATGTAAGTCAGATTTAAATTTTTTAGAAATCGCACTTTTTCATAGAGTTCTATATTCTAAATGAAATTCAAAGGCATCTATGGCCACAAACTTCGTACATATAATGATACTGCCACCCTGAGCACGATCTCATCAGTCGCTTATTCAGGTGCATCATAAATTCAAGAAAACCAAAAATTTTTGGTTAAACCTGTTTAGAATGCCATGTAAGTCAGATTTAAATTTTTTAGAAATCGCAATCAAAGTTCCACTTTTTCATAGAGTTCTATATTCTAAATAAAATTCAAAGAGATCTATGGTCACAAACTTCGTACATTTAATGATTCTGCAACTCTAAGCACAATTTCATCAGGCGGGTGTTCAGGTGCTCTATAAACATGCCATAACAGAACATTTTGAGTTACATCTGTTTACAGATAAATGTAATTCAGTTTTAAAATTTTTAAGAAATTGTAATCAAAATTTAACTTTTTCATAGAGTTCTAATGAAATTCAAAGGCGTCTATGGCCACAAACTTCGTACATTTAATGATACTGCAACTCTAAGCACGATCTCATCAGTCGCTTATTCAGGTGCATCATAAATTGAAGAAAACCAAAAATTTTTGGTTACACCTGTTTACAATGCCATGTAAGTCAGATTTAAATTTTTTAAAAATCGTAATCAAAGTTCCACTTTTTCATAGAGTTCTATATTCTAAATGAAATTCAAAGAGATCTATGGTCACAAACTTCGTACATTTAATGATTCTGCAACTCTAAGCACAATTTCATCAGGCGGTTGTTCAGGTGCTCTATAAACATGCAAAAACAGAACATTTTGAGTTACATTTCTTTACAAATAAATGTAATTCAGTTTCAAAATTTTTAAGAAATCGTTATCAAAATTTCACTTTTTCATAGAGTTCTAATGAAATTCAAAGGCATCTATGTCCACAAACTTCGTACATTTAATGATACTGCAACTCTGAGCACGATCTCATCAGTCGCTCATTCAGGTGCATCATAAACTCAAGAAAACCAAAAATTTTTGGTTACACCTGTTTAGAATGCCATGTAAGTCAGATTTAAATTTTTTAAAAATCGTAATCAAAGTTCCACTTTTTCATAGAGTTCTATATTCTAAATGAAATTCAAAGAGATCTATGGTCACAAACTTCGTACATTTAATGATTCTGCAACTCTAAGCACAATTTCATCAGGCGGGTGTTCAGGTGCTCTATAAACATGCCATAACAGAACATTTTGAGTTACATCTGTTTACAGATAAATGTAATTCAGTTTTAAAATTTTTAAGAAATTTTAATCAAAATTTAACTTTTTCATAGAGTTCTAATGAAATTCAAAGGCGTCTATGGCCACAAACTTCGTACATTTAATGATACTGCAACTCTAAGCACGATCTCATCAGTCGCTTATTCAGGTGCATCATAAATTCAAGAAAACCAAAAATTTTTGGTTACACCTGTTTAGAATGCCATGTAAGTCAGATTTAAATTTTTTAGAAATCGCAATCAAAGTTCCACTTTTTCATAGAGTTCTATATTCTAAATGAAATTCAAAGGCATCTATGGCCACAAACTTCGTACATATAATGATACTGCAACCCTGAGCACGATCTCATCAGTCGCTTATTCAGGTGCATCATAAATTCAAGAAAACCAAAAATTTTTGGTTAAACCTGTTTAGAATGCCATGTAGGTCAGATTTAAATTTTTTAGAAATCGCAATCAAAGTTCCACTTTTTCATAGAGTTCTATATTCTAAATGAAATTCAAAGAGATCTATGGTCACAAACTTCGTACATTTAATGACTCTGCAACTCTAAGCACAATTTCATCAGGCGGGTGTTCAGGTCCTCTATAAACATGCCATAACGGAACATTTTGAGTTACATCTGTTTACAAATAAATGTAATTCAGCTTTAAAATTTTTAAGAAATTGTAACCAAAATTTCACTTTTTCATAGAGTTCTAATGAAATTCAAAGGCGTCTATGGCCACAAACTTCGTACATTTAGTGATACTGCAACTCTGAGCACGATCTCATCAGTCGCTTATTCAGGAGCATCATAAATTCAAGAAAACCAAAAATTTTTGGTTACACCTGTTTAGAATGCCATGTAAGTCAGATTTAAATTTTTTAGAAATCGCAATCAAAGTTCCACTTTTTCATAGAGTTCTATATTCTAAATGAAATTCAAAGAGATCTATGGTCACAAACTTCGTACATTTAATGATTCTGCAACTCTAAGCACAATTTCATCAGGCGGGTGTTCAGGTGCTCTATAAACATGCCATAACGGAACATTTTGAGTTACATCTGTTTACAAATAAATGTAATTCAGCTTTAAAATTTTTAAGAAATTGTAACCAAAATTTCACTTTTTCATAGAGTTCTAATGAAATTCAAAGGCGTCTATGGCCACAAACTTCGTACTTATAATGATACTGCAACTCTGAGCACGATCTCATCAGTCGCTTATTCAGGTGCATCATAAATTCAAGAAAACCAAAAATTTTTAGTTACACCTGTTTAGAATGCCATGTAAGTCAGATTTAAATTTTTTAGAAATCGCAATCAAAGATCCACTTTTTCATAGAGTTCTATATTCTAAATGAAATTCAAAGAGATCTATGGTCACAAACTTCGTACATTTAATGATTCTGCAACTCTAAGCATAATTTTATCAGGCGGGTGTTCAGGTGCTGTATAAACATGCAATAACAGAACATTTTGAGTTACATCTGTTTACAAATAAATGTAATTCAGTTTCAAAATTTTTAAGAAATCGTTATCAAAATTTCACTTTTTCATAGAGTTGTAATGAAATTCAAAGGCATCTATGCAAACAAACTTCGTACATTTAATGATACTGCAACTCTGAGCACGATCTTATCAGTCGCTTATTCAGGTGCATCATAAATTCAAGAAAACCAAAAATTTTTGGTTACACCTGTTTAGAATGCCATGTAAGTCAGATTTAAATTTTTTAGAAATCGCAATCAAAGTTCCACTTTTTCATAGAGTTCTATATTCTAAATGAAATTCAAAGAGATCTATGGTCACAAACTTCGTATATTTAATGATTCTGCAACTCTAAACACAATTTCATCAGGCGGGTGTTCAGGTGCTCTATAAACATGCAATAACAGAACATTTTGAGTTACATCTGTTTACAAATAAATGTAATTCAGTTTTAAAATTTTTAAGAAATCGTAATCAAAATTTCACTTTTTCATAGAGTTCTAATGAAATTCAAAGGCGTCTATAGCCACAAACTTCGTACATATAATGATACTGCAACTCTGAGCACGATCTCATCAGTCGCTTATTCAGGTGCATCATAAATTCAAGAAAACCAAAAATTTTTGGTTACACCTGTTTAGAATGCCATGTAAGTCAGATTTAAATTTTTTAGAAATCGCAATCAAAGTTCCACTTTTTCATAGAGTTCTATATTCTAAATGAAATTCAAAGAGATCTATGGTCACAAACTTCGTACATTTAATGATTCTGCAACTCTAAGCACAATTTCATCAGGCGGGTGTTCAGGTGCTCTATAAACATGCCATAACGGAACATTTTGAGTTACATCTGTTTACAAATAAATGTAATTCAGCTTTAAAATTTTTAAGAAATTGTAACCAAAATTTCACTTTTTCATAGAGTTCTAATGAAATTCAAAGGCGTCTATGGCCACAAACTTCGTACATTTAGTGATACTGCAACTCTGAGCACGATCTCATCAGTCGCTTATTCAGGAGCATCATAAATTCAAGAAAACCAAAAATTTTTGGTTACACCTGTTTAGAATGCCATGTAAGTCAGATTTAAATTTTTTAGAAATCGCAATCAAAGTTCCACTTTTTCATAGAGTTCTATATTCTAAATGAAATTCAAAGAGATCTATGGTCACAAACTTCGTATATTTAATGATTCTGCAACTCTAAACACAATTTCATCAGGCGGGTGTTCAGGTGCTCTATAAACATGCAATAACAGAACATTTTGAGTTACATCTGTTTACAAATAAATGTAATTCAGTTTCAAAATTTTTAAGAAATCGTTATCAAAATTTCACTTTTTCATAGAGTTGTAATGAAATTCAAAGGCATCTATGCAAACAAACTTCGTACATATAATGATACTGCAACTCTGAGCACGATCTCATCAGTCGCTTATTCAGGTGCATCATAAATTCAAGAAAACCAAAAATTTTTGGTTACACCTGTTTAGAATGCCATGTAAGTCAGATTTAAATTTTTTAGAAATCGCAATCAAAGTTCCACTTTTTCATAGAGTTCTATATTCTAAATGAAATTCAAAGGCATCTATGGCCACAAACTTCGTACATATAATGATACTGCAACCCTGAGCACGATCTCATCAGTCGCTTATTCAGGTGCATCATAAATTCAAGAAAACCAAAAATTTTTGGTTAAACCTGTTTAGAATGCCATGTAAGTCAGATTTAAATTTTTTAGAAATCGCAATCAAAGTTCCACTTTTTCATAGAGTTCTATATTCTAAATGAAATTCAAAGAGATCTATGGTCACAAACTTCGTATATTTAATGATTATGCAACTCTAAGCACAATTTCATCAGGCGGGTGTTCACGTGCTCTATAAACATGCAATAACAGAACATTTTGAGTTACATCTGTTTACAAATAAATGTAATTCAGTTTTAAAATTTTTAAGAAATCGTAATCAAAATTTCACTTTTTCATAGAGTTCTAATGAAATTCAAAGGCATCTATGGCCACAAACTTCGTACATATAATGATACTGCAACTCTGAGCACGATCTCATCAGTCGCTTATTCAGGTGCATCATAAGTTCAAGAAAACCAAAAAATTTTGGTTGCGCCTGTTTAGAATGCCATGTAAGTCAGATTTAAATTTTTTAGAAATCGCAATCAAAGTTCCACTTTTTCATAGAGTTCTATATTCTAAATGAAATTCAAAGGCATCTATGGCCACAAACTTCGTACATATAATGATACTGCAACCCTGAGCACGATCTCATCAGTCGCTTATTCAGGTGCATCATAAATTCAAGAAAACCAAAACTTTTTGGTTAAACCTGTTTAGAATGCCATGTAAGTCAGATTTAAATTTTTTAGAAATCGCACTTTTTCATAGAGTTCTATATTCTAAATGAAATTCAAAGGCATCTATGGCCACAAACTTCGTACATATAATGATACTGCCACCCTGAGCACGATCTCATCAGTCGCTTATTCAGGTGCATCATAAATTCAAGAAAACCAAAAATTTTTGGTTAAACCTGTTTAGAATGCCATGTAAGTCAGATTTAAATTTTTTAGAAATCGCAATCAAAGTTCCACTTTTTCATAGAGTTCTATATTCTAAATAAAATTCAAAGAGATCTATGGTCACAAACTTCGTACATTTAATGATTCTGCAACTCTAAGCACAATTTCATCAGGCGGGTGTTCAGGTGCTCTATAAACATGCCATAACAGAACATTTTGAGTTACATCTGTTTACAGATAAATGTAATTCAGTTTTAAAATTTTTAAGAAATTGTAATCAAAATTTAACTTTTTCATAGAGTTCTAATGAAATTCAAAGGCGTCTATGGCCACAAACTTCGTACATTTAATGATACTGCAACTCTAAGCACGATCTCATCAGTCGCTTATTCAGGTGCATCATAAATTGAAGAAAACCAAAAATTTTTGGTTACACCTGTTTACAATGCCATGTAAGTCAGATTTAAATTTTTTAAAAATCGTAATCAAAGTTCCACTTTTTCATAGAGTTCTATATTCTAAATGAAATTCAAAGAGATCTATGGTCACAAACTTCGTACATTTAATGATTCTGCAACTCTAAGCACAATTTCATCAGGCGGTTGTTCAGGTGCTCTATAAACATGCAAAAACAGAACATTTTGAGTTACATTTCTTTACAAATAAATGTAATTCAGTTTCAAAATTTTTAAGAAATCGTTATCAAAATTTCACTTTTTCATAGAGTTCTAATGAAATTCAAAGGCATCTATGGCCACAAACTTCGTACTTATAATGATACTGCAACTCTGAACACGATCTCATCAGTCGCTTATTCAGGTGCATCATAAATTCAAGAAAACCAAAAATTTTTAGTTACACCTGTTTACAATGCAATGTAAGTCAGATTTAAATTTTTAAGAAATCGCAATCAAAGTTTAACTTTTTCATAGAGTTCTATTTTCAAAATGAAATTCAAAGGCTTCTATGGCCACAAACTTCGTACCTTTAATGATTCTGCAACTCTGAGCACAATTTCTTCAGGCGGGTATTCAGGTGCTCTATAAACATGCAATAACAGAACATTTTGAGTTACATCTGTTTAAAAATAAATGTAATTCAGTTTCAAAATTTTTAAGAAATCGTTATCAAAATTTCACTTTTTCATAGAGTTCTAATGAAATTCAAAGGCATCTATGGCCACAAACTTCGTACATTTAATGATACTGCAACTCTAAGCACGATCTCATCAGTCGCTTATTCAGGTGCATGATAAATTGAAGAAAACCAAAAATTTTTGGTTACACCTGTTTACAATGCCATGTAAGTCAGATTTAAATTTTTTTAAAATCGTAATCAAAGTTCCACTTTTTCATAGAGTTCTATATTCTAAATGAAATTCAAAGAGATCTATGGTCACAAACTTCGTACATTTAATGATTCTGCAACTCTAAGCACAATTTCATCAGGCGGGTGTTCAGGTGCTCTATAAACATGCAAAAACAGAACATTTTGAGTTACATTTCTTTACAAATAAATGTAATTCAGTTTCAAAATTTTTAAGAAATCGTTATCAAAATTTCACTTTTTCATAGAGTTCTAATGAAATTCAAAGGCATCTATGTCCACAAACTTCGTACATTTAATGATACTGCAACTCTGAGCACGATCTCATCAGTCGCTCATTCAGGTGCATCATAAACTCAAGAAAACCAAAAATTTTTGGTTACACCTGTTTAGAATGCCATGTAAGTCAGATTTAAATTTTTTAGAAATCGCAATCAAAGTTCCACTTTTTCATAGAGTTCTATATTCTAAATGAAATTCAAAGGCATCTATGGCCACAAACTTCGTACATATAATGATACTGCAACCCTGAGCACGATCTCATCAGTCGCTTATTCAGGTGCATCATAAATTCAAGAAAACCAAAAATTTTTGGTTAAACCTGTTTAGAATGCCATGTAAGTCAGATTTAAATTTTTTAGAAATCGCAATCAAAGTTCCACTTTTTCATAGAGTTCTATATTCTAAATGAAATTCAAAGAGATCTATGGTCACAAACTTCGTATATTTAATGATTCTGCAACTCTAAGCACAATTTTATCAGGCGGGTGTTCAGGTGCTCTATAAACATGCAATAACAGAACATTTTGAGTTACATCTGTTTACAAATAAATGTAATTCAGTTTTAAAATTTTTAAGAAATCGTAATCAAAATTTCACTTTTTCATAGAGTTCTAATGAAATTCAAAGGCATCTATGGCCACAAACTTCGTACTTATAATGATACTGCAACTCTGAACACGATCTCATCAGTCGCTTATTCAGGTGCATCATAAATTCAAGAAAACCAAAAATTTTTAGTTACACCTGTTTACAATGCAATGTAAGTCAGATTTAAATTTTTAAGAAATCGCAATCAAAGTTTAACTTTTTCATAGAGTTCTATTTTCAAAATGAAATTCAAAGGCTTCTATGGCCACAAACTTCGTACCTTTAATGATTCTGCAACTCTGAGCACAATTTCTTCAGGCGGGTATTCAGGTGCTCTATAAACATGCAATAACAGAACATTTTGAGTTACATCTGTTTAAAAATAAATGTAATTCAGTTTCAAAATTTTTAAGAAATCGTTATCAAAATTTCACTTTTTCATAGAGTTCTAATGAAATTCAAAGGCATCTATGGCCACAAACTTTGTACATTTAATGATAGTGCAACTCTGAGCACGATCTCATCAGTCGCTTATTCAGGTGCATCATAAATTCAAGAAAACCAAAAATTTTTGGTTACACCTGTTTAGAATGCCACGTAAGTCAGATTTAAATTTTTTAGAAATCGCAATCAAAGTTCCACTTTTTCATAGAGTTCTATATTCTAAATGAAATTCAAAGAGATCTATGGTCACAAACTTCGTACATTTAATGATTCTGCAACTCTAAGCACAATTTCATCAGGCGGGTGTTCAGGTGCTCTATGAACATGCTATAACAGAACATTTTGAGTTACATCTGTTTACAGATAAATGTAATTCAGTTTCAAAATTTTTAAGAAATTGTAATCAAAATGTAACTTTTCATAGAGTTCTAATGAAATTCAAAGGCGTCTATGGCCACAAACTTCGTACATTTAATGATACTGCAACTCTGAGCACGATCTCATCAGTCGCTTATTCAGGTGCATCATAAATTGAAGAAAACCAAAAATTGTTGGTTACACCTGTTTACAATGCCATGTAAGTCAGATTTAAATTTTTTAAAAATCGTAATCAAAGTTCCACTTTTTCATAGAGTTCTATATTCTAAATGAAATTCAAAGAGATCTATGGTCACAAACTTCGTACATTTAATGATTCTGCAACTCTAAGCACAATTTCATCAGGCGGGTGTTCAGGTGCTCTATAAACATGCAAAAACAGAACATTTTGAGTTACATCTCTTTACAAATAAATGTAATTCAGTTTCAAAATTTTTAAGAAATCGTTATCAAAATTTCACTTTTTCATAGAGTTCTAATGAAATGATCTATGGTCACAAACTTCGGATATTTAATGATTCTGCAACTCTGAGCACGATCTCATCAGTCGCTTATTCAGGTGCATCATAAATTCAAGAAAACCAAAAATTTTTAGTTACACCTGTTTACAATGCAATGTAATAACAGAACATTTTGAGTTACATCTGTTTACAAATAAATGTAATTCAGTTTTAAAATTTTTAAGAAATCGTAATCAAAATTTCACTTTTTCATAGAGTTCTAATGAAATTCAAAGGCATCTATGGCCACAAACTTCGTACATTTAGTGATACTGCAACTGTGAGCACGATCTCATCAGTCGCTTATTCAGATGCATCATAAATTCAAGAAAACCAAAAATTTTTGGTTACACCTGTTTAGAATGCCATGTAAGTCAGATTTAAATTTTTTAGAAATCGCAATCAAAGTTCCACTTTTTCATAGAGTTCTATATTCTAAGTGAAATTCAAAGAGATCTATGGTCACGAACTTCGTATATTTAATGATTCTGCAACTCTAAGCACAATTTCACCAGGCGGGTGTTCAGGTGCTCTATAAACATGCAATAACAGAACATTTTCAGTTACATCTGTTTACAAATAAATGTAATTCAGTTTTTAAGAAATCGTTATCAAAATTTCACTTTTTCATAGAGTTCTAATGAAATTCAAAGGCATCTATGGCCACAAACTTCGTACTTATAATGATACTGCAACTCTGAGCACGATCTCATCAGTCGCTTATTCAGGTGCATCATAAATTCAAGAAAACCAAAAATTTTTAGTTACACCTGTTTACAATGCAATGTAAGTCAGATTTAAATTTTTAAGAAATCGCAATCAAAGTTTAACTTTTTCATAGAGTTCTATTTTCAAAATGAAATTCAAAGGCATCTATGGCCACAAACTTCGTACCTTTAATGATTCTGCAACTCTGAGCACAATTTCTTCAGGCGGGTATTCAGGTGCTCTATAAACATGCCATAACAGAACATTTTGAGTTACATCTGTTTACAAATAAATGTAATTCAGTTTTAAAATTTTTAAGAAATCGTAATCAAAATTTCACTTTTTCATAGAGTTCTAATGAAATTCAAAGGCGTCTATGGCCACAAACTTCGTACTTATAATGATACTGCAACTCTGAGCACGATCTCATCAGTCGCTTATTCAGGTGCATCATAAATTCAAGAAAACCAAAATTTTTAGTTACACCTGTTTACAATGCAATGTAATAACAGAACATTTTGAGTTACATCTGTTTAAAAATAAATGTAATTCAGTTTCAAAATTTTTAAGAAATCGTTATCAAAATTTCACTTTTTCATAGAGTTCTAATGAAATTCAAAGGCATCTATGGCCACAAACTTTGTACATTTAATGATAGTTCTACTCTGAGCACGATCTCATCAGTCAAGAAAACCAAAAATTTTTGGTTACACCTGTTTAGAATGCCATGTAAGTCAGATTTAAATTTTTTAGAAATCGCAATCAAAGTTCCACTTTCTCATAGAGCTCTATTTTCAAAATGAAATTCAAAGGCATCTATGGCCACAAACTTCGTACCTTTAATGATTCTGCAACTCTGAGCACAATTTCTTCAGGCGGGTATTCAGGTGCTCTATAAACATGCCATAACAGAACATTTTGAGTTACATCTGTTTACAAATAAATGTAATTCAGCTTTAAAATTTTTAAGAAATTGTAATCAAAATTTCACTTTTTCATAGAGTTCTAATGAAATTCAAAGGCGTCTATGGCCACAAACTTCGTACTTATAATGATACTGCAACTCTGAGCACGATCTCATCAGTCGCTTATTCAGATGCATCATAAATTCAAGAAAACCAAAAATTTTTGGTTACACCTGTTTAGAATGCCATGTAAGTCAGATTTAAATTTTTTAGAAATCGCAATCAAAGTTCCACTTTTTCATAGAGTTCTTTATTCTAAATGAAATTCAAAGAGATCTATGGTCACAAACTTCGTATATTTAATGATTCTGCAACTCTAAGCAAAATTTCATCAGGCGGGTGTTCAGGTGCTCTATAAACATGCAATAACAGAACATTTTGAGTTACATCTGTTTACAAATAAATGTAATTCAGTTTTAAAATTTTTAAGAAATCGTAATCAAAATTTCACTTTTTCATAGAGTTCTAATGAAATTCAAAGAGATCTATGGTCACAAACTTCGTATATTTAATGATTCTGCAACTCTGAGCACGATCTCATCAGTCGCTTCTTCAGGGGCATCATAAATTCAAGAAAACCAAAAATTTTTAGTTACACCTGTTTACAATGCAATGTAATAACAGAACATTTTGAGTTACATCTGTTTACAAATAAATGTAATTCAGTTTTAAAATTTTTAAGAAATCGTAATCAAAATTTCACTTTTTCATAGAGTTCTAATGAAATTCAAAGGCATCTATGGCCACAAACTTCGTACTTATAATGATACTGCAACTCTGAGCACGATCTCATCAGTCGCTTATTCAGGTGCATCATAAATTCAAGAAAACCAAAAATTTTTAGTTACACCTGTTTACAATGCAATGTAAGTCAGATTTAAATTTTTAAGAAATCGCAATCAAAGTTTAACTTTTTCATAGAGTTCTATTTTCAAAATGAAATTCAAAGGCATCTATGGCCACAAACTTCGTACCTTTAATGATTCTGCAACTCTGAGCACAATTTCTTCAGGCGGGTATTCAGGTGCTCTATAAACATGCCATAACAGAACATTTTGAGTTACATCTGTTTACAAATAAATGTAATTCAGCTTTAAAATTTTTAAGAAATTGTAATCAAAATTTCACTTTTTCATAGAGTTCTAATGAAATTCAAACACATCTATGGCCACAAACTTCGTACATTTAGTGATACTGCAACTCTGAGCACGATCTCATCAGTCGCTTATTCAGATGCATCATAAATTCAAGAAAACCAAAAATTTTTGGTTACACCTGTTTAGAATGCCATGTAAGTCAGATTTAAATTTTTTAGAAATCGCAATCAAAGTTCCACTTTTTCATAGAGTTCTATATTCTAAATGAAATTCAAAGAGATCTATGGTCACAAACTTCGTATATTTAATGATTCTGCAACTCTAAGCACAATTTCATCAGCAGGGTGTTCAGGTGCTCTATAAACATGCAATAACAGAACATTTTGAGTTACATCTGTTTACAAATAAATGTAATTCAGTTTTTAAGAAATCGTTATCAAAATTTCACTTTTTCATAGAGTTCTAATGAAATTCAAAGGCATCTATGGCCACAAACTTCGTACTTATAATGATACTGCAACTCTGAGCACGATCTCATCAGTCGCTTATTCAGATGCATCATAAATTCAAGAAAACCAAAAATTTTTGGTTACACCTGTTTAGAATGCCATGTAAGTCAGATTTAAATTTTTTAGAAATCGCAATCAAAGTTCCACTTTTTCATAGAGTTCTTTATTCTAAATGAAATTCAAAGAGATCTATGGTCACAAACTTCGTATATTTAATGATTCTGCAACTCTAAGCACAATTTCATCAGGCGGGTGTTCAGGTGCTCTATAAACATGCAATAACAGAACATTTTGAGTTACATCTGTTTACAAATAAATGTAATTCAGTTTTAAAATTTTTAAGAAATCGTAATCAAAATTTCACTTTTTCATAGAGTTCTAATGAAATTCAAAGAGATCTATGGTCACAAACTTCGTATATTTAATGATTCTGCAACTCTGAGCACGATCTCATCAGGCGGGTGTTCAGGTGCTCTATAAACATGCAATAACAGAACATTTTGAGTTACATCTGTTTACAAATAAATGTAATTCAGTTTTAAAATTTTTAAGAAATCGTTATCAAAATTTCACTTTTTCATAGAGTTCTAATGAAATTCAAAGGCGTCTATGGCCACAAACTTCGTACTTATAATGATACTGCAACTCTGAGCACGATCTCATCAGTCGCTTATTCAGGTGCATCATAAATTCAAGGAAACCAAAAATTTTTAGTTACACCTGTTTACAATGCAATGTAAGTCAGATTTAAATTTTTAAGAAATCGCAATCAAAGTTCCACTTTCTCATAGAGCTCTATTTTCAAAATGAAATTCAAAGGCATCTATGGCCACAAACTTTGTACATTTAATGATAGTTCTACTCTGAGCACGATCTCATCAGTCAAGAAAACCAAAAATTTTTGGTTACACCTGTTTAGAATGCCATGTAAGTCAGATTTAAATTTTTTAGAAATCGCAATCAAAGTTCCACTTTCTCATAGAGCTCTATTTTCAAAATGAAATTCAAAGGCATCTATGGCCACAAACTTCGTACCTTTAATGATTCTGCAACTCTGAGCACAATTTCTTCAGGCGGGTATTCAGGTGCTCTATAAACATGCCATAACAGAACATTTTGAGTTACATCTGTTTACAAATAAATGTAATTCAGCTTTAAAATTTTTAAGAAATTGTAATCAAAATTTCACTTTTTCATAGAGTTCTAATGAAATTCAAAGGCGTCTATGGCCACAAACTTCGTACTTATAATGATACTGCAACTCTGAGCACGATCTCATCAGTCGCTTATTCAGATGCATCATAAATTCAAGAAAACCAAAAATTTTTGGTTACACCTGTTTAGAATGCCATGTAAGTCAGATTTAAATTTTTTAGAAATCGCAATCAAAGTTCCACTTTTTCATAGAGTTCTTTATTCTAAATGAAATTCAAAGAGATCTATGGTCACAAACTTCGTATATTTAATGATTCTGCAACTCTAAGCAAAATTTCATCAGGCGGGTGTTCAGGTGCTCTATAAACATGCAATAACAGAACATTTTGAGTTACATCTGTTTACAAATAAATGTAATTCAGTTTTAAAATTTTTAAGAAATCGTAATCAAAATTTCACTTTTTCATAGAGTTCTAATGAAATTCAAAGAGATCTATGGTCACAAACTTCGTATATTTAATGATTCTGCAACTCTGAGCACGATCTCATCAGTCGCTTCTTCAGGTGCATCATAAATTCAAGAAAACCAAAAATTTTTAGTTACACCTGTTTACAATGCAATGTAATAACAGAACATTTTGAGTTACATCTGTTTACAAATAAATGTAATTCAGTTTTAAAATTTTTAAGAAATCGTAATCAAAATTTCACTTTTTCATAGAGTTCTAATGAAATTCAAAGGCATCTATGGCCACAAACTTCGTACTTATAATGATACTGCAACTCTGAGCACGATCTCATCAGTCGCTTATTCAGGTGCATCATAAATTCAAGAAAACCAAAAATTTTTAGTTACACCTGTTTACAATGCAATGTAAGTCAGATTTAAATTTTTAAGAAATCGCAATCAAAGTTTAACTTTTTCATAGAGTTCTATTTTCAAAATGAAATTCAAAGGCATCTATGGCCACAAACTTCGTACCTTTAATGATTCTGCAACTCTGAGCACAATTTCTTCAGGCGGGTATTCAGGTGCTCTATAAACATGCCATAACAGAACATTTTGAGTTACATCTGTTTACAAATAAATGTAATTCAGCTTTAAAATTTTTAAGAAATTGTAATCAAAATTTCACTTTTTCATAGAGTTCTAATGAAATTCAAACACATCTATGGCCACAAACTTCGTACATTTAGTGATACTGCAACTCTGAGCACGATCTCATCAGTCGCTTATTCAGATGCATCATAAATTCAAGAAAACCAAAAATTTTTGGTTACACCTGTTTAGAATGCCATGTAAGTCAGATTTAAATTTTTTAGAAATCGCAATCAAAGTTCCACTTTTTCATAGAGTTCTATATTCTAAATGAAATTCAAAGAGATCTATGGTCACAAACTTCGTATATTTAATGATTCTGCAACTCTAAGCACAATTTCATCAGCAGGGTGTTCAGGTGCTCTATAAACATGCAATAACAGAACATTTTGAGTTACATCTGTTTACAAATAAATGTAATTCAGTTTTTAAGAAATCGTTATCAAAATTTCACTTTTTCATAGAGTTCTAATGAAATTCAAAGGCATCTATGGCCACAAACTTCGTACTTATAATGATACTGCAACTCTGAGCACGATCTCATCAGTCGCTTATTCAGATGCATCATAAATTCAAGAAAACCAAAAATTTTTGGTTACACCTGTTTAGAATGCCATGTAAGTCAGATTTAAATTTTTTAGAAATCGCAATCAAAGTTCCACTTTTTCATAGAGTTCTTTATTCTAAATGAAATTCAAAGAGATCTATGGTCACAAACTTCGTATATTTAATGATTCTGCAACTCTAAGCACAATTTCATCAGGCGGGTGTTCAGGTGCTCTATAAACATGCAATAACAGAACATTTTGAGTTACATCTGTTTACAAATAAATGTAATTCAGTTTTAAAATTTTTAAGAAATCGTAATCAAAATTTCACTTTTTCATAGAGTTCTAATGAAATTCAAAGAGATCTATGGTCACAAACTTCGTATATTTAATGATTCTGCAACTCTGAGCACGATCTCATCAGGCGGGTGTTCAGGTGCTCTATAAACATGCAATAACAGAACATTTTGAGTTACATCTGTTTACAAATAAATGTAATTCAGTTTTAAAATTTTTAAGAAATCGTTATCAAAATTTCACTTTTTCATAGAGTTCTAATGAAATTCAAAGGCGTCTATGGCCACAAACTTCGTACTTATAATGATACTGCAACTCTGAGCACGATCTCATCAGTCGCTTATTCAGGTGCATCATAAATTCAAGGAAACCAAAAATTTTTAGTTACACCTGTTTACAATGCAATGTAAGTCAGATTTAAATTTTTAAGAAATCGCAATCAAAGTTTAACTTTTTCATAGAGTTCTATTTTCAAAATGAAATTCAAAGGCATCTATGGCCACAAACTTCGTACCTTTAATGATTCTGCAACTCTGAGCACAATTTCTTCAGGCGGGTATTCAGGTGCTCTATAAACATGCCATAACAGAACATTTTGAGTTACATCTGTTTACAAATAAATGTAATTCAGCTTTAAAATTTTTAAGAAATTGTAATCAAAATTTCACTTTTTCATAGAGTTCTAATGAAATTCAAAGACATCTATGGCCACAAACTTCGTACTTTTAGTGATACTGCAACTCTGAGCACGATCTCATCAGTCGCTTATTCAGATGCACCATAAATTCAAGAAAACCAAAAATTTTTGGTTACACCTGTTTAGAATGCAATGTAATAACAGAACATTTTGAGTTACATCTGTTTACAAATAAATGTAATTCAGTTTTAAAATTTTTAAGAAATCGTAATCAAAATTTCACTTTTTCATAGAGTTCTAATGAAATTCAAAGGCATCTATGGCCACAAACTTCGTACTTATAATGATACTGCAACTCTGAGCACGATCTCATCAGTCGCTTATTCAGGTGCATCATAAATTCAAGAAAACCAAAAATTTTTAGTTACACCTGTTTACAATGCAATGTAAGTCAGATTTAAATTTTTAAGAAATCGCAATCAAAGTTTAACTTTTTCATAGAGTTCTATTTTCAAAATGAAATTCAAAGGCATCTATGGCCACAAACTTCGTACCTTTAATGATTCTTCAACTCTGAGCACAATTTCTTCAGGCGGGTATTCAGGTGCTCTATAAACATGCCATAACAGAACATTTTGAGTTACATCTGTTTACAAATAAATGTAATTCAGCTTTAAAATTTTTAAGAAATTGTAATCAAAATTTCACTTTTTCATAGAGTTCTAATGAAATTCAAAGACATCTATGGCCACAAACTTCCTACATTTAGTGATACTGCAACTCTGAGCACGATCTCATCAGTCGCTTATTCAGATGCATCATAAATTCAAGAAAACCAAAAATTTTTGGTTACACCTGTTTAGAATGCCATGTAAGTCAGATTTAAATTTTTTAGAAATCGCAATCAAAGTTCCACTTTTTCATAGAGTTCTGTATTCTAAATGAAATTCAAAGATCTATGGTCACAAACTTCGTATATTTAATGATTCTGCAACTCTAAGCAAAATTTCATCAGGCGGGTGTTCAGGTGCTCTATAAACATGCAATAACAGAACATTTTGAGTTACATCTGTTTACAAATAAATGTAATTCAGTTTTAAAATTTTTAAGAAATCGTAATCAAAATTTCACTTTTTCATAGAGTTCTAATGAAATTCAAAGAGATCTATGGTCACAAACTTCGTATATTTAATGATTCTGCAACTCTGAGCACGATCTCATCAGTCGCTTATTCAGGTGCATCATAAATTCAAGAAAACCAAAAATTTTTAGTTACACCTGTTTACAATGCAATGTAAGTCAGATTTAAATTTTTAAGAAATCGTTATCAAAATTTCACTTTTTCATAGAGTTCTAATGAAATTCAAAGGCATCTATGGCCACAAGCTTTGTACATTTAATGATAGTGCAACTCTGAGCACGATCTCATCAGTCGCTTATTCAGGTGCATCATAAATTCAAGAAAACCAAAAATTTTTGGTTACACCTGTTTAGAATGCCACGTAAGTCAGATTTAAATTTTTTAGAAATCGCAATCAAAGTTCCACTTTTTCATAGAGTTCTATATTCTAAATGAAATTCAAAGAGATCTATGGTCACAAACTTCGTACATTTAATGATTCTGCAACTCTAAGCACAATTTCATCAGGCGGGTGTTCAGGTGCTCTATAAACATGCTATAACAGAACATTTTGAGTTACATCTGTTTACAGATAAATGTAATTCAGTTTCAAAATTTTTAAGAAATTGTAATCAAAATTTAACTTTTTCATAGAGTTCTAATGAAATTCAAAGGCGTCTATGGCCACAAACTTCGTACATTTAATGATACTGCAACTCTGAGCACGATCTCATCAGTCGCTTATTCAGGTGCATCATAAATTGAAGAAAACCAAAAATTGTTGGTTACACCTGTTTACAATGCCATGTAAGTCAGATTTAAATTTTTTAGAAATCGCAATCAAAGTTCCACTTTTTCATAGAGTTCTATATTCTAAATGAAATTCAAAGAGATCTATGGTCACAAACTTCGTACATTTAATGATTCTGCAACTCTAAGCACAATTTCATCAGGCGGGTGTTCAGGTGCTCTATAAACATGCAAAAACAGAACATTTTGAGTTACATCTCTTTACAAATAAATGTAATTCAGTTTTAAAATTTTTAAGAAATCGTAATCAAAATTTCACTTTTTCATAGAGTTTTAATGAAATTCAAAGGCGTCTATGGCCACAAACTTCGTACTTATAATGATACTGCAACTCTGAGCACGATCTCATCAGTCGCTTATTCAGGTGCATCATAAATTCAAGAAAACCAAAAATTTTTAGTTACACCTGTTTACAATGCAATGTAATAACAGAACATTTTGAGTTACATCTGTTTAAAAATAAATGTAATTCAGTTTCAAAATTTTTAAGAAATCGTTATCAAAATTTCACTTTTTCATAGAGTTCTAATGAAATGATCTATGGTCACAAACTTCGGATATTTAATGATTCTGCAACTCTGAGCACGATCTCATCAGTCGCTTATTCAGGTGCATCATAAATTCAAGAAAACCAAAAATTTTTAGTTACACCTGTTTACAATGCAATGTAATAACAGAACATTTTGAGTTACATCTGTTTACAAATAAATGTAATTCAGTTTTAAAATTTTTAAGAAATCGTAATCAAAATTTCACTTTTTCATAGAGTTCTAATGAAATTCAAAGGCATCTATGGCCACAAACTTCGTACATTTAGTGATACTGCAACTGTGAGCACGATCTCATCAGTCGCTTATTCAGATGCATCATAAATTCAAGAAAACCAAAAATTTTTGGTTACACCTGTTTAGAATGCCATGTAAGTCAGATTTAAATTTTTTAGAAATCGCAATCAAAGTTCCACTTTTTCATAGAGTTCTATATTCTAAGTGAAATTCAAAGAGATCTATGGTCACAAACTTCGTATATTTAATGATTCTGCAACTCTAAGCACAATTTCATCAGGCGGGTGTTCAGGTGCTCTATAAACATGCAATAACAGAACATTTTGAGTTACATCTGTTTACAAATAAATGTAATTCAGTTTTTAAGAAATCGTTATCAAAATTTCACTTTTTCATAGAGTTCTAATGAAATTCAAAGGCATCTATGGCCACAAACTTCGTACTTATAATGATACTGCAACTCTGAGCACGATCTCATCAGTCGCTTATTCAGGTGCATCATAAATTCAAGAAAACCAAAAATTTTTAGTTACACCTGTTTACAATGCAATGTAAGTCAGATTTAAATTTTTAAGAAATCGCAATCAAAGTTTAACTTTTTCATAGAGTTCTATTTTCAAAATGAAATTCAAAGGCATCTATGGCCACAAACTTCGTACCTTTAATGATTCTGCAACTCTGAGCACAATTTCTTCAGGCGGGTATTCAGGTGCTCTATAAACATGCCATAACAGAACATTTTGAGTTACATCTGTTTACAAATAAATGTAATTCAGTTTTAAAATTTTTAAGAAATCGTAATCAAAATTTCACTTTTTCATAGAGTTCTAATGAAATTCAAAGGCGTCTATGGCCACAAACTTCGTACTTATAATGATACTGCAACTCTGAGCACGATCTCATCAGTCGCTTATTCAGGTGCATCATAAATTCAAGAAAACCAAAATTTTTAGTTACACCTGTTTACAATGCAATGTAATAACAGAACATTTTGAGTTACATCTGTTTAAAAATAAATGTAATTCAGTTTCAAAATTTTTAAGAAATCGTTATCAAAATTTCACTTTTTCATAGAGTTCTAATGAAATTCAAAGGCATCTATGGCCACAAACTTTGTACATTTAATGATAGTGCTACTCTTAGCACGATCTCATCAGTCAAGAAAACCAAAAATTTTTGGTTACACCTGTTTAGAATGCCATGTAAGTCAGATTTAAATTTTTTAGAAATCGCAATCAAAGTTCCACTTTTTCATAGAGCTCTATTTTCAAAATGAAATTCAAAGGCATCTATGGCCACAAACTTCGTACCTTTAATGGTTCTGCAACTCTGAGCACAATTTCTTCAGGCGGGTATTCAGGTGCTCTATAAACATGCCATAACAGAACATTTTGAGTTACATCTGTTTACAAATAAATGTAATTCAGCTTTAAAATTTTTAAGAAATTGTAATCAAAATTTCACTTTTTCATAGAGTTCTAATGAAATTCAAAGGCGTCTATGGCCACAAACTTCGTACTTATAATGATACTGCAACTCTGAGCACGATCTCATCAGTCGCTTATTCAGATGCATCATAAATTCAAGAAAACCAAAAATTTTTGGTTACACCTGTTTAGAATGCCATGTAAGTCAGATTTAAATTTTTTAGAAATCGCAATCAAAGTTCCACTTTTTCATAGAGTTCTTTATTCTAAATGAAATTCAAAGAGATCTATGGTCACAAACTTCGTATATTTAATGATTCTGCAACTCTAAGCAAAATTTCATCAGGCGGGTGTTCAGGTGCTCTATAAACATGCAATAACAGAACATTTTGAGTTACATCTGTTTACAAATAAATGTAATTCAGTTTTAAAATTTTTAAGAAATCGTAATCAAAATTTCACTTTTTCATAGAGTTCTAATGAAATTCAAAGAGATCTATGGTCACAAACTTCGTATATTTAATGATTCTGCAACTCTGAGCACGATCTCATCAGTCGCTTATTCAGGTGCATCATAAATTCAAGAAAACCAAAAATTTTTAGTTACACCTGTTTACAATGCAATGTAATAACAGAACATTTTGAGTTACATCTGTTTACAAATAAATGTAATTCAGTTTTAAAATTTTTAAGAAATCGTAATCAAAATTTCACTTTTTCATAGAGTTCTAATGAAATTCAAAGGCATCTATGGCCACAAACTTCGTACTTATAATGATACTGCAACTCTGAGCACGATCTCATCAGTCGCTTATTCAGGTGCATCATAAATTCAAGAAAACCAAAAATTTTTAGTTACACCTGTTTACAATGCAATGTAAGTCAGATTTAAATTTTTAAGAAATCGCAATCAAAGTTTAACTTTTTCATAGAGTTCTATTTTCAAAATGAAATTCAAAGGCATCTATGGCCACAAACTTCGTACCTTTAATGATTCTGCAACTCTGAGCACAATTTCTTCAGGCGGGTATTCAGGTGCTCTATAAACATGCCATAACAGAACATTTTGAGTTACATCTGTTTACAAATAAATGTAATTCAGCTTTAAAATTTTTAAGAAATTGTAATCAAAATTTCACTTTTTCATAGAGTTCTAATGAAATTCAAACACATCTATGGCCACAAACTTCGTACATTTAGTGATACTGCAACTCTGAGCACGATCTCATCAGTCGCTTATTCAGATGCATCATAAATTCAAGAAAACCAAAAATTTTTGGTTACACCTGTTTAGAATGCCATGTAAGTCAGATTTAAATTTTTTAGAAATCGCAATCAAAGTTCCACTTTTTCATAGAGTTCTTTATTCTAAATGAAATTCAAAGAGATCTATGGTCACAAACTTCGTATATTTAATGATTCTGCAACTCTAAGCACAATTTCATCAGCCGGGTGTTCAGGTGCTCTATAAACATGCAATAACAGAACATTTTGAGTTACATCTGTTTACAAATAAATGTAATTCAGTTTTTAAGAAATCGTTATCAAAATTTCACTTTTTCATAGAGTTCTAATGAAATTCAAAGGCATCTATGGCCACAAACTTCGTACTTATAATGATACTGCAACTCTGAGCACGATCTCATCAGTCGCTTATTCAGATGCATCATAAATTCAAGAAAACCAAAAATTTTTGGTTACACCTGTTTAGAATGCCATGTAAGTCAGATTTAAATTTTTTAGAAATCGCAATCAAAGTTCCACTTTTTCATAGAGTTCTTTATTCTAAATGAAATTCAAAGAGATCTATGGTCACAAACTTCGTATATTTAATGATTCTGCAACTCTAAGCACAATTTCATCAGGCGGGTGTTCAGGTGCTCTATAAACATGCAATAACAGAACATTTTGAGTTACATCTGTTTACAAATAAATGTAATTCAGTTTTAAAATTTTTAAGAAATCGTAATCAAAATTTCACTTTTTCATAGAGTTCTAATGAAATTCAAAGAGATCTATGGTCACAAACTTCGTATATTTAATGATTCTGCAACTCTGAGCACGATCTCATCAGGCGGGTGTTCAGGTGCTCTATAAACATGCAATAACAGAACATTTTGAGTTACATCTGTTTACAAATAAATGTAATTCAGTTTTAAAATTTTTAAGAAATCGTTATCAAAATTTCACTTTTTCATAGAGTTCTAATGAAATTCAAAGGCGTCTATGGCCACAAACTTCGTACTTATAATGATACTGCAACTCTGAGCACGATCTCATCAGTCGCTTATTCAGGTGCATCATAAATTCAAGAAAACCAAAAATTTTTAGTTACACCTGTTTACAATGCAATGTAAGTCAGATTTAAATTTTTAAGAAGTCGCAATCAAAGTTTAACTTTTTCATAGAGTTCTATTTTCAAAATGAAATTCAAAGGCATCTATGGCCACAAACTTCGTACCTTTAATGATTCTGCAACTCTGAGCACAATTTCTTCAGGCGGGTATTCAGGTGCTCTATAAACATGCCATAACAGAACATTTTGAGTTACATCTGTTTACAAATAAATGTAATTCAGCTTTAAAATTTTTAAGAAATTGTAATCAAAATTTCACTTTTTCATAGAGTTCTAATGAAATTCAAAGACATCTATGGCCACAAACTTCGTACATTTAGTGATACTGCAACTCTGAGCACGATCTCATCAGTCGCTTATTCAGATGCACCATAAATTCAAGAAAACCAAAAATTTTTGGTTACACCTGTTTAGAATGCAATGTAATAACAGAACATTTTGAGTTACATCTGTTTACAAATAAATGTAATTCAGCTTTAAAATTTTTAAGAAATTGTAATCAAAATTTCACTTTTTCATAGAGTTCTAATGAAATTCAAAGACATCTATGGCCACAAACTTCCTACATTTAGTGATACTGCAACTCTGAGCACGATCTCATCAGTCGCTTATTCAGATGCATCATAAATTCAAGAAAACCAAAAATTTTTGGTTACACCTGTTTAGAATGCCATGTAAGTCAGATTTAAATTTTTTAGAAATCGCAATCAAAGTTCCACTTTTTCATAGAGCTCTATTTTCAAAATGAAATTCAAAGGCATCTATGGCCACAAACTTCGTACCTTTAATGATTCTGCAACTCTGAGCACAATTTCTTCAGGCGGGTATTCAGGTGCTCTATAAACATGCCATAACAGAACATTTTGAGTTACATCTGTTTACAAATAAATGTAATTCAGCTTTAAAATTTTTAAGAAATTGTAATCAAAATTTCACTTTTTCATAGAGTTCTAATGAAATTCAAAGGCGTCTATGGCCACAAACTTCGTACTTATAATGATACTGCAACTCTGAGCACGATCTCATCAGTCGCTTATTCAGATGCATCATAAATTCAAGAAAACCAAAAATTTTTGGTTACACCTGTTTAGAATGCCATGTAAGTCAGATTTAAATTTTTTAGAAATCGCAATCAAAGTTCCACTTTTTCATAGAGTTCTTTATTCTAAATGAAATTCAAAGAGATCTATGGTCACAAACTTCGTATATTTAATGATTCTGCAACTCTAAGCAAAATTTCATCAGGCGGGTGTTCAGGTGCTCTATAAACATGCAATAACAGAACATTTTGAGTTACATCTGTTTACAAATAAATGTAATTCAGTTTTAAAATTTTTAAGAAATCGTAATCAAAATTTCACTTTTTCATAGAGTTCTAATGAAATTCAAAGAGATCTATGGTCACAAACTTCGTATATTTAATGATTCTGCAACTCTGAGCACGATCTCATCAGTCGCTTATTCAGGTGCATCATAAATTCAAGAAAACCAAAAATTTTTAGTTACACCTGTTTACAATGCAATGTAATAACAGAACATTTTGAGTTACATCTGTTTACAAATAAATGTAATTCAGTTTTAAAATTTTTAAGAAATCGTAATCAAAATTTCACTTTTTCATAGAGTTCTAATGAAATTCAAAGGCATCTATGGCCACAAACTTCGTACTTATAATGATACTGCAACTCTGAGCACGATCTCATCAGTCGCTTATTCAGGTGCATCATAAATTCAAGAAAACCAAAAATTTTTAGTTACACCTGTTTACAATGCAATGTAAGTCAGATTTAAATTTTTAAGAAATCGCAATCAAAGTTTAACTTTTTCATAGAGTTCTATTTTCAAAATGAAATTCAAAGGCATCTATGGCCACAAACTTCGTACCTTTAATGATTCTGCAACTCTGAGCACAATTTCTTCAGGCGGGTATTCAGGTGCTCTATAAACATGCCATAACAGAACATTTTGAGTTACATCTGTTTACAAATAAATGTAATTCAGCTTTAAAATTTTTAAGAAATTGTAATCAAAATTTCACTTTTTCATAGAGTTCTAATGAAATTCAAACACATCTATGGCCACAAACTTCGTACATTTAGTGATACTGCAACTCTGAGCACGATCTCATCAGTCGCTTATTCAGATGCATCATAAATTCAAGAAAACCAAAAATTTTTGGTTACACCTGTTTAGAATGCCATGTAAGTCAGATTTAAATTTTTTAGAAATCGCAATCAAAGTTCCACTTTTTCATAGAGTTCTTTATTCTAAATGAAATTCAAAGAGATCTATGGTCACAAACTTCGTATATTTAATGATTCTGCAACTCTGAGCACGATCTCATCAGGCGGGTGTTCAGGTGCTCTATAAACATGCAATAACAGAACATTTTGAGTTACATCTGTTTACAAATAAATGTAATTCAGTTTTAAAATTTTTAAGAAATCGTTATCAAAATTTCACTTTTTCATAGAGTTCTAATGAAATTCAAAGGCGTCTATGGCCACAAACTTCGTACTTATAATGATACTGCAACTCTGAGCACGATCTCATCAGTCGCTTATTCAGGTGCATCATAAATTCAAGAAAACCAAAAATTTTTAGTTACACCTGTTTACAATGCAATGTAAGTCAGATTTAAATTTTTAAGAAATCGCAATCAAAGTTTAACTTTTTCATAGAGTTCTATTTTCAAAATGAAATTCAAAGGCATCTATGGCCACAAACTTCGTACCTTTAATGATTCTGCAACTCTGAGCACAATTTCTTCAGGCGGGTATTCAGGTGCTCTATAAACATGCCATAACAGAACATTTTGAGTTACATCTGTTTACAAATAAATGTAATTCAGCTTTAAAATTTTTAAGAAATTGTAATCAAAATTTCACTTTTTCATAGAGTTCTAATGAAATTCAAAGACATCTATGGCCACAAACTTCGTACATTTAGTGATACTGCAACTCTGAGCACGATCTCATCAGTCGCTTATTCAGATGCACCATAAATTCAAGAAAACCAAAAATTTTTGGTTACACCTGTTTAGAATGCAATGTAATAACAGAACATTTTGAGTTACATCTGTTTACAAATAAATGTAATTCAGTTTTAAAATTTTTAAGAAATCGTAATCAAAATTTCACTTTTTCATAGAGTTCTAATGAAATTCAAAGGCATCTATGGCCACAAACTTCGTACTTATAATGATACTGCAACTCTGAGCACGATCTCATCAGTCGCTTATTCAGGTGCATCATAAATTCAAGAAAACCAAAAATTTTTAGTTACACCTGTTTACAATGCAATGTAAGTCAGATTTAAATTTTTAAGAAATCGCAATCAAAGTTTAACTTTTTCATAGAGTTCTATTTTCAAAATGAAATTCAAAGCCATCTATGGCCACAAACTTCGTACCTTTAATGATTCTGCAACTCTGAGCACAATTTCTTCAGGCGGGTATTCAGGTGCTCTATAAACATGCCATAACAGAACATTTTGAGTTACATCTGTTTACAAATAAATGTAATTCAGCTTTAAAATTTTTAAGAAATTGTAATCAAAATTTCACTTTTTCATAGAGTTCTAATGAAATTCAAAGACATCTATGGCCACAAACTTCCTACATTTAGTGATACTGCAACTCTGAGCACGATCTCATCAGTCGCTTATTCAGATGCATCATAAATTCAAGAAAACCAAAAATTTTTGGTTACACCTGTTTAGAATGCCATGTAAGTCAGATTTAAATTTTTTAGAAATCGCAATCAAAGTTCCACTTTTTCATAGAGTTCTTTATTCTAAATGAAATTCAAAGATCTATGGTCACAAACTTCGTATATTTAATGATTCTGCAACTCTAAGCAAAATTTCATCAGGCGGGTGTTCAGGTGCTCTATAAACATGCAATAACAGAACATTTTGAGTTACATCTGTTTACAAATAAATGTAATTCAGTTTTAAAATTTTTAAGAAATCGTAATCAAAATTTCACTTTTTCATAGAGTTCTAATGAAATTCAAAGAGATCTATGGTCACAAACTTCGTATATTTAATGATTCTGCAACTCTGAGCACGATCTCATCAGTCGCTTATTCAGGTGCATCATAAATTCAAGAAAACCAAAAATTTTTAGTTACACCTCTTTACAATGCAATGTAATAACAGAACATTTTGAGTTACATCTGTTTACAAATAAATGTAATTCAGTTTTAAAATTTTTAAGAAATCGTAATCAAAATTTCACTTTTTCATAGAGTTCTAATGAAATTCAAAGGCATCTATGCCCACAAACTTCGTACTTATAATGATACTGCAACTCTGAGCACGATCTCATCAGTCGCTTATTCAGGTGCATCATAAATTCAAGAAAACCAAAAATTTTTAGTTACACCTGTTTACAATGCAATGTAAGTCAGATTTAAATTTTTAAGAAATCGCAATCAAAGTTTAACTTTTTCATAGAGTTCTATTTTCAAAATGAAATTCAAAGCCATCTATGGCCACAAACTTCGTACCTTTAATGATTCTGCAACTCTGAGCACAATTTCTTCAGGCGGGTATTCAGGTGCTCTATAAACATGCCATAACAGAACATTTTGAGTTACATCTGTTTACAAATAAATGTAATTCAGCTTTCAAATTTTTAAGAAATTGTAATCAAAATTTCACTTTTTCATAGAGTTCTAATGAAATTCAAAGACATCTATGGCCACAAACTTCCTACATTTAGTGATACTGCAACTCTGAGCACGATCTCATCTGTCGCTTATTCAGATGCATCATAAATTCAAGAAAACCAAAAATTTTTGGTTACACCTGTTTAGAATGCCATGTAAGTCAGATTTAAATTTTTTAGAAATCGCAATCAAAGTTCCACTTTTTCATAGAGTTCTTTATTCTAAATGAAATTCAAAGATCTATGGTCACAAACTTCGTATATTTAATGATTCTGCAACTCTAAGCAAAATTTCATCAGGCGGGTGTTCAGGTGCTCTATAAACATGCAATAACAGAACATTTTGAGTTACATCTGTTTACAAATAAATGTAATTCAGTTTTAAAATTTTTAAGAAATCGTAATCAAAATTTCACTTTTTCATAGAGTTCTAATGAAATTCAAAGAGATCTATGGTCACAAACTTCGTATATTTAATGATTCTGCAACTCTGAGCACGATCTCATCAGTCGCTTATTCAGGTGCATCATAAATTCAAGAAAACCAAAAATTTTTAGTTACACCTCTTTACAATGCAATGTAATAACAGAACATTTTGAGTTACATCTGTTTACAAATAAATGTAATTCAGTTTTAAAATTTTTAAGAAATCGTAATCAAAATTTCACTTTTTCATAGAGTTCTAATGAAATTCAAAGGCATCTATGCCCACAAACTTCGTACTTATAATGATACTGCAACTCTGAGCACGATCTCATCAGTCGCTTATTCAGGTGCATCATAAATTCAAGAAAACCAAAAATTTTTAGTTACACCTGTTTACAATGCAATGTAAGTCAGATTTAAATTTTTAAGAAATCGCAATCAAAGTTTAACTTTTTCATAGAGTTCTATTTTCAAAATGAAATTCAAAGGCATCTATGGCCACAAACTTCGTACCTTTAATGATTCTGCAACTCTGAGCACAATTTCTTCAGGCGGGTATTCAGGTGCTCTATAAACATGCCATAACAGAACATTTTGAGTTACATCTGTTTACAAATAAATGTAATTCAGCTTTAAAATTTTTAAGAAATTGTAATCAAAATTTCACTTTTTCATAGAGTTCTAATGAAATTCAAAGACATCTATGGCCACAAACTTCGTACATTTAGTGATACTGCAACTCTGAGCACGATCTCATCAGTCGCTTATTCAGATGCATCATAAATTCAAGAAAACCAAAAATTGTTGGTTACACCTGTTTAGAATGCCATGTAAGTCAGATTTAAATTTTTTAGAAATCGCAATCAAAGTTCCACTTTTTCATAGAGTTCTATATTCTAAATGAAATTCAAAGAGATCTATGGTCACAAACTTCGTATATTTAATGATTCTGCAACTCTAAGCACAATTTCATCAGGCGGGTGTTCAGGTGCTCTATAAACATGCAATAACAGAACATTTTGAGTTACATCTGTTTACAAATAAATGTAATTCAGCTTTAAAATTTTTAAGAAATTGTAATCAAAATTTCACTTTTTCATAGAGTTCTAATGAAATTCAAAGACATCTATGGCCACAAACTTCGTACATTTAGTGATACTGCAACTCTGAGCACGATCTCATCAGTCGCTTATTCAGATGCACCATAAATTCAAGAAAACCAAAAATTTTTGGTTACACCTGTTTAGAATGCCATGTAAGTCAGATTTAAATTTTTTAGAAATCGCAATCAAAGTTCCACTTTTTCATAGAGTTCTATATTCTAAATGAAATTCAAAGAGATCTATGGTCACAAACTTCGTATATTTAATGATTCTGCAACTCTGAGCACAATTTCTTCAGGCGGGTATTCAGGTGCTCTATAAACATGCCATAACAGAACATTTTGAGTTACATCTGTTTACAAATAAATGTAATTCAGCTTTAAAATTTTTAAGAAATTGTAATCAAAATTTCACTTTTTCATAGAGTTCTAATGAAATTCAAAGACATCTATGGCCACAAACTTCGTACATTTAGTGATACTGCAACTCTGAGCACGATCTCATCAGTCGCTTATTCAGATGCATCATAAATTCAAGAAAACCAAAAATTTTTGGTTACACCTGTTTAGAATGCCATGTAAGTCAGATTTAAATTTTTTAGAAATCGCAATCAAAGTTCCACTTTTTCATAGAGTTCTATATTCTAAATGAAATTCAAAGAGATCTATGGTCACAAACTTCGTATATTTAATGATTCTGCAACTCTGAGCACAATTTCTTCAGGCGGGTATTCAGGTGCTCTATAAACATGCCATAACAGAACATTTTGAGTTACATCTGTTTACAAATAAATGTAATTCAGCTTTAAAATTTTTAAGAAATTGTAATCAAAATTTCACTTTTTCATAGAGTTCTAATGAAATTCAAAGACATCTATGGCCACAAACTTCGTACATTTAGTGATACTGCAACTCTGAGCACGATCTCATCAGTCGCTTATTCAGATGCATCATAAATTCAAGAAAACCAAAAATTTTTGGTTACACCTGTTTAGAATGCCATGTAAGTCAGATTTAAATTTTTTAGAAATCGCAATCAAAGTTCCACTTTTTCATAGAGTTCTATATTCTAAATGAAATTCAAAGAGATCTATGGTCACAAACTTCGTATATTTAATGATTCTGCAACTCTAAGCACAATTTCATCAGGCGGGTGTTCAGGTGCTCTATAAACATGCAATAACAGAACATTTTGAGTTACATCTGTTTACAAATAAATGTAATTCAGCTTTAAAATTTTTAAGAAATTGTAATCAAAATTTCACTTTTTCATAGAGTTCTAATGAAATTCAAAGACATCTATGGCCACAAACTTCGTACATTTAGTGATACTGCAACTCTGAGCACGATCTCATCAGTCGCTTATTCAGATGCATCATAAATTCAAGAAAACCAAAAATTTTTGGTTACACCTGTTTAGAATGCCATGTAAGTCAGATTTAAATTTTTTAGAAATCGCAATCAAAGTTCCACTTTTTCATAGAGTTCTATATTCTAAATGAAATTCAAAGAGATCTATGGTCACAAACTTCGTATATTTAATGATTCTGCAACTCTGAGCACAATTTCTTCAGGCGGGTATTCAGGTGCTCTATAAACATGCCATAACAGAACATTTTGAGTTACATCTGTTTACAAATAAATGTAATTCAGCTTTAAAATTTTTAAGAAATTGTAATCAAAATTTCACTTTTTCATAGAGTTCTAATGAAATTCAAAGACATCTATGGCCACAAACTTCGTACATTTAGTGATACTGCAACTCTGAGCACGATCTCATCAGTCGCTTATTCAGATGCACCATAAATTCAAGAAAACCAAAAATTTTTGGTTACACCTGTTTAGAATGCCATGTAAGTCAGATTTAAATTTTTTAGAAATCGCAATCAAAGTTCCACTTTTTCATAGAGTTCTATATTCTAAATGAAATTCAAAGAGATCTATGGTCACAAACTTCGTATATTTAATGATTCTGCAACTCTAAGCACAATTTCATCAGCCGGGTGTTCAGGTGCTCTATAAACATGCAATAACAGAACATTTTGAGTTACATCTGTTTACAAATAAATGTAATTCAGTTTTTAAGAAATCGTTATCAAAATTTCACTTTTTCATAGAGTTCTAATGAAATTCAAAGGCATCTATGGCCACAAACTTCGTACTTATAATGATACTGCAACTCTGAGCACGATCTCATCAGTCGCTTATTCAGGTGCATCATAAATTCAAGAAAACCAAAAATTTTTAGTTACACCTGTTTACAATGCAATGTAAGTCAGATTTAAATTTTTAAGAAATCGCAATCAAAGTTTAACTTTTTCATAGAGTTCTATTTTCAAAATGAAATTCAAAGGCATCTATGGCCACAAACTTCGTACCTTTAATGATTCTGCAACTCTGAGCACAATTTCTTCAGGCGGGTATTCAGGTGCTCTATAAACATGCCATAACAGAACATTTTGAGTTACATCTGTTTACAAATAAATGTAATACAGCTTTAAAATTTTTAAGAAATTGTAATCAAAATTTCACTTTTTCATAGAGTTCTAATGAAATTCAAAGGCGTCTATGGCCACAA
This sequence comes from Merzomyia westermanni, assembly GCA_949987695.1. Classification (NCBI taxonomy): domain Eukaryota; kingdom Metazoa; phylum Arthropoda; class Insecta; order Diptera; family Tephritidae; genus Merzomyia; species Merzomyia westermanni. The sequence goes on from OX465292.1 coordinate 80,984,867, forward strand.
ACTTCGTACATTTAGTGATACTGCAACTCTGAGCACGATCTCATCAGTCGCTTATTCAGATGCACCATAAATTCAAGAAAACCAAAAATTTTTGGTTACACCTGTTTAGAATGCCATGTAAGTCAGATTTAAATTTTTTAGAAATCGCAATCAAAGTTCCACTTTTTCATAGAGTTCTATATTCTAAATGAAATTCAAAGAGATCTATGGTCACAAACTTCGTATATTTAATGATTCTGCAACTCTAAGCACAATTTCATCAGCCGGGTGTTCAGGTGCTCTATAAACATGCAATAACAGAACATTTTGAGTTACATCTGTTTACAAATAAATGTAATTCAGTTTTTAAGAAATCGTTATCAAAATTTCACTTTTTCATAGAGTTCTAATGAAATTCAAAGGCATCTATGGCCACAAACTTCGTACTTATAATGATACTGCAACTCTGAGCACGATCTCATCAGTCGCTTATTCAGGTGCATCATAAATTCAAGAAAACCAAAAATTTTTAGTTACACCTGTTTACAATGCAATGTAAGTCAGATTTAAATTTTTAAGAAATCGCAATCAAAGTTTAACTTTTTCATAGAGTTCTATTTTCAAAATGAAATTCAAAGGCATCTATGGCCACAAACTTCGTACCTTTAATGATTCTGCAACTCTGAGCACAATTTCTTCAGGCGGGTATTCAGGTGCTCTATAAACATGCCATAACAGAACATTTTGAGTTACATCTGTTTACAAATAAATGTAATACAGCTTTAAAATTTTTAAGAAATCGTAATCAAAATTTCACTTTTTCATAGAGTTCTAATGAAATTCAAAGGCGTCTATGGCCACAAACTTCGTACTTATAATGATACTGCAACTCTGAGCACGATCTCATCAGTCGCTTATTCAGGTGCATCATAAATTCAAGAAAACCAAAATTTTTAGTTACACCTGTTTACAATGCAATGTAATAACAGAACATTTTGAGTTACATCTGTTTACAAATAAATGTAATTCAGTTTTAAAATTTTTAAGAAATCGTAATCAAAATTTCACTTTTTCATAGAGTTCTAATGAAATTCAAAGGCATCTATGGCCACAAACTTTGTACATTTAATGATAGTGCTACTCTGAGCACGATCTCATCAGTCAAGAAAACCAAAAATTTTTGGTTACACCTGTTTAGAATGCCATGTAAGTCAGATTTAAATTTTTTAGAAATCGCAATCAAAGTTCCACTTTTTCATAGAGTTCTATTTTCAAAATGAAATTCAAAGGCATCTATGGCCACAAACTTCGTACCTTTAATGATTCTGCAACTCTGAGCACAATTTCTTCAGGCGGGTATTCAGGTGCTCTATAAACATGCCATAACAGAACATTTTGAGTTACATCTGTTTACAAATAAATGTAATACAGCTTTAAAATTTTTAAGAAATTGTAATCAAAATTTCACTTTTTCATAGAGTTCTAATGAAATTCAAAGGCGTCTATGGCCACAAACTTCGTACATTTAGTGATACTGCAACTCTGAGCACGATCTCATCAGTCGCTTATTCAGGTGCATCATAAATTCAAGAAAACCAAACATTTTTGGTTACACCTGTTTAGAATGCCATGTAAGTCAGATTTAAATTTTCTAGAAATCGCAATCAAAGTTCCACTTTTTCATAGAGTTCTATATTTTAAATGAAATTCAAAGAGATCTATGGTCACAAACTTCGTACATTTAATGATTCTGCAACTCTAAACACAATTTTATCAGGCGGGTGTTCAGGTGCTGTATAAACATGCAATAACAGAACATTTTGAGTTACATCTGTTTACAAATAAATGTAATTCAGTTTCAAAATTTTTAAGAAATCGTTATCAAAATTTCACTTTTTCATAGATTTGTAATGAAATTCAAAGGCATCTATGCAAACAAACTTCGTACATTTAATGATACTGCAACTCTGAGCACGATCTTATCAGTCGCTTATTCAGGTGCATCATAAATTCAAGAAAACCAAAAATTTTTGGTTACACCTGTTTAGAATGCCATGTAAGTCAGACTTAAATTTTTTAGAAATCGCAATCAAAGTTCCACTTTTTCATAGAGTTCTATATTCTAAATGAAATTCAAAGGCATCTATGGCCACAAACTTCGTACATATAATGATACTGCAACCCTGAGCACGATCTCATCAGTCGCTTATTCAGGTGCATCATAAATTCAAGAAAACCAAAAATTTTTGGTTACACCTGTTTAGAATGCCATGTAAGTCAGATTTAAATTTTTTAGAAATCGCAATCAAAGTTCCACTTTTTCATAGAGTTCTATATTCTAAATGAAATTCAAAGAGATCTATGGTCACAAACTTCGTACATTTAATGATTCTGCAACTCTAAGCACAATTTCATCAGGCGGGTGTTCAGGTGCTCTATAAACATGCCATAACGGAACATTTTGAGTTACATCTGTTTACAAATAAATGTAATTCAGCTTTAAAATTTTTAAGAAATCGTAATCAAAGTTTAACTTTTTCATAGAGTTCTATATTCTAAATGAAATTCAAAGAGATCTATGGTCACAAACTTCGTACATTTAATGATTCTGCAACTCTAAGCACAATTTCATCAGGCGGGTGTTCAGGTGCTCTATAAACATGCAATAACGGAACATTTTGAGTTACATCTGTTTACAAATAAATGTAATTCAGCTTTAAAATTTTTAAGAAATTGTAACCAAAATTTCACTTTTTCATAGAGTTCTAATGAAATTCAAAGGCGTCTATGGCCACAAACTTCGTACATTTAGTGATACTGCAACTCTGAGCACGATCTCATCAGTCGCTTATTCAGGTGCATCATAAATTCAAGAAAACGAAAAATTTTTGGTTACACCTGTTTAGAATGCCATGTAAGTCAGATTTAAATTTTTTAGAAATCGCAATCAAAGTTCCACTTTTTCATAGAGTTCTATATTCTAAATGAAATTCAAAGAGATCTATGGTCACAAACTTCGTACATTTAATGATTCTGCAACTCTAAGCACAATTTCATCAGGCGGGTGTTCAGGTGCTCTATAAACATGCCATAACGGAACATTTTGAGTTACATCTGTTTACAAATAAATGTAATTCAGCTTTAAAATTTTTAAGAAATTGTAACCAAAATTTCACTTTTTCATAGAGTTCTAATGAAATTCAAAGGCGTCTATGGCCACAAACTTCGTACATTTAGTGATACTGCAACTCTGAGCACGATCTCATCAGTCGCTTATTCAGGTGCATCATAAATTCACGAAAACCAAAAATTTTTGGTTACACCTGTTTAGAATGCCATGTAAGTCAGATTTAAATTTTTTAGAAATCGCAATCAAAGTTCCACTTTTTCATAGAGTTCTATATTCTAAATGAAATTCAAAGAGATCTATGGTCACAAACTTCGTACATTTAATGATTCTGCAACTCTAAGCACAATTTCATCAGGCGGGTGTTCAGGTGCTCTATAAACATGCCATAACGGAACATTTTGAGTTACATCTGTTTACAAATAAATGTAATTCAGCTTTAAAATTTTTAAGAAGTTGTAACCAAAATTTCACTTTTTCATAGAGTTCTAATGAAATTCAAAGGCGTCTATGGCCACAAACTTCGTACATTTAGTGATACTGCAACTCTGGGCACGATCTCATCAGTCGCTTATTCAGGTGCATCATAAATTCAAGAAAACCAAAAATTTTTGGTTACACCTGTTTAGAATGCCATGTAAGTCAGATTTAAATTTTTTAGAAATCGCAACCAAAGTTCCACTTTTTCATAGAGTTCTATATTCTAAATGAAATTCAAAGAGATCTATGGTCACAAACTTCGTATATTTAATGATTCTGCAACTCTAAGCACAATTTCATCAGGCGGGTGTTCAGGTGCTCTATAAACATGCAATAACAGAACATTTTGAGTTACATCTGTTTACAAATAAATGTAATTCAGTTTTTAAGAAATCGTTATCAAAAATTCACTTTTTCATAGAGTTCTAATGAAATTCAAAGGCATCTATGGCCACAAACTTCGTACTTATAATGATACTGCAACTCTGAGCACGATCTCATCAGTCGCTTATTCAGGTGCATCATAAATTCAAGAAAACCATAAATATTTAGTTACACCTGCTTACAATGCAATGTAAGTCAGATTTAAATTTTTAAGAAATCGCAATCAAAGTTTAACTTTTTCATAGAGTTCTATTTTCAAAATGAAATTCAAAGGCATCTATGGCCACAAACTTCGTACCTTTAATGATTCTGCAACTCTGAGCACAATTTCTTCAGGCGGGTATTCAGGTGCTCTATAAACATGCCATAACAGAACATTTTGAGTTACATCTGTTTACAAATAAATGTAATTCAGTTTTAAAATTTTTAAGAAATCGTAATCAAAATTTCACTTTTTCATAGAGTTCTAATGAAACTCAAAGGCGTCTATGGCCACAAACTTCGTACATTTAGTGATACTGCAACTCTGGGCACGATCTCATCAGTCGCTTATTCAGGTGCATCATAAATTCAAGAAAACCAAAAATTTTTGGTTACACCTGTTTAGAATGCCATGTAAGTCAGATTTAAATTTTTTAGAAATCGCAATCAAAGTTCCACTTTTTCATAGAGTTCTATTTTCAAAATGAAATTCAAAGGCATCTATGGCCACAAACTTCGTACCTTTAATGATTCTGCAACTCTGAGCACAATTTCTTCAGGCGGGTATTCAGGTGCTCTATAAACATGCCATAACAGAACATTTTGAGTTACATCTGTTTACAAATAAATGTAATTCAGCTTTAAAATTTTTAAGAAATTGTAATCAAAATTTCACTTTTTCATAGAGTTCTAATGAAATTCAAAGGCGTCTATGGCCACAAACTTCGTACATTTAGTGATACTGCAACTCTGAGCACGATCTCATCAGTCGCTTATTCAGGTGCATCATAAATTCAAGAAAACCAAAAATTTTTGGTTACACCTGTTTAGAATGCCATGTAAGTCAGATTTAAATTTTCTAGAAATCGCAATCAAAGTTCCACTTTTTCATAGAGTTCTATATTCTAAATGAAATTCAAAGAGATCTATGGTCACAAACTTCGTACATTTAATGATTCTGCAACTCTAAGCACAATTTTATCAGGCGGGTGTTCAGGTGCTGTATAAACATGCAATAACAGAACATTTTGAGTTACATCTGTTTACAAATAAATGTAATTCAGTTTCAAAATTTTTAAGAAATCGTTATCAAAATTTCACTTTTTCATAGATTTGTAATGAAATTCAAAGGCATCTATGCAAACAAACTTCGTACATTTAATGATACTGCAACTCTGAACACGATCTTATCAGTCGCTTATTCAGGTGCATCATAAATTCAAGAAAACCAAAAATTTTTGGTTACACCTGTTTAGAATGCCATGTAAGTCAGATTTAAATTTTTTAGAAATCGCAATCAAAGTTCCACTTTTTCATAGAGTTCTATATTCTAAATGAAATTCAAAGGCATCTATGGCCACAAACTTCGTACATATAATGATACTGCAACCCTGAGCACGATCTCATCAGTCGCTTATTCAGGTGCATCATAAATTCAAGAAAACCAAAAATTTTTGGTTACACCTGTTTAGAATGCCATGTAAGTCAGATTTAAATTTTTTAGAAATCGCAATCAAAGTTCCACTTTTTCATAGAGTTCTATATTCTAAATGAAATTCAAAGAGATCTATGGTCACAAACTTCGTACATTTAATGATTCTGCAACTCTAAGCACAATTTCATCAGGCGGGTGTTCAGGTGCTCTATAAACATGCCATAACGGAACATTTTGAGTTACATCTGTTTACAAATAAATGTAATTCAGCTTTAAAATTTTTAAGAAATCGTAATCAAAGTTTAACTTTTTCATAGAGTTCTATATTCTAAATGAAATTCAAAGAGATCTATGGTCACATACTTCGTACATTTAATGATTCTGCAACTCTAAGCACAATTTCATCAGGCGGGTGTTCAGGTGCTCTATAAACATGCCATAACGGAACATTTTGAGTTACATCTGTTTACAAATAAATGTAATTCAGCTTTAAAATTTTTAAGAAATTGTAACCAAAATTTCACTTTTTCATAGAGTTCTAATGAAATTCAAAGGCGTCTATGGCCACAAACTTCGTACATTTAGTGATACTGCAACTCTGAGCACGATCTCATCAGTCGCTTATTCAGGTGCATCATAAATTCAAGAAAACCAAAAATTTTTGGTTACACCTGTTTAGAAAGCCATGTAAGTCAGATTTTAATTTTTTAGAAATCGCAATCAAAGTTCCACTTTTTCATAGAGTTCTATATTCTAAATGAAATTCAAAGAGATCTATGGTCACAAACTTCGTACATTTAATGATTCTGCAACTCTAAGCACAATTTCATCAGGCGGGTGTTCAGGTGCTCTATAAACATGCCATAACGGAACATTTTGAGTTACATCTGTTTACAAATAAATGTAATTCAGCTTTAAAATTTTTAAGAAATTGTAACCAAAATTTCACTTTTTCATAGAGTTCTAATGAAATTCAAAGGCGTCTATGGCCACAAACTTCGTACATTTAGTGATACTGCAACTCTGAGCACGATCTCATCAGTCGCTTATTCAGGTGCATCATAAATTCAAGAAAACCAAAAATTTTTGGTTACACCTGTTTAGAATGCCATGTAAGTCAGATTTAAATTTTTTAGAAATCGCAATCAAAGTTCCACTTTTTCATAGAGTTCTATATTCTAAATGAAATTCAAAGAGATCTATGGTCACAAACTTCGTACATTTAATGATTCTGCAACTCTAAGCACAATTTCATCAGGCGGGTGTTCAGGTGCTCTATAAACATGCCATAACGGAACATTTTGAGTTTCATCTGTTTACAAATAAATGTAATTCAGCTTTAAAATTTTAAAGAAGTTATAACCAAAATTTCACTTTTTCATAGAGTTCTAATGAAATTCAAAGGCGTCTATGGCCACAAACTTCGTACATTTAGTGATACTGCAACTCTGGGCACGATCTCATCAGTCGCTTATTCAGGTGCATCATAAATTCAAGAAAACCAAAAATTTTTGGTTACACCTGTTTAGAATGCCATGTAAGTCAGATTTACATTTTTTAGAAATCGCAATCAAAGTTCCACTTTTTCATAGAGTTCTATATTCTAAATGAAATTCAAAGAGATCTATGGTCACAAACTTCGTATATTTAATGATTCTGCAACTCTAAGCACAATTTCATCAGGCGGGTGTTCAGGTGCTCTATAAACATGCAATAACAGAACATTTTGAGTTACATCTGTTTACAAATAAATGTAATTCAGTTTTTAAGAAATCGTTATCAAAATTTCACTTTTTCATAGAGTTCTAATGAAATTCAAAGGCGTCTATGGCCACAAACTTCGTACATTTAGTGATACTGCAACTCTGAGCACGATCTCATCAGTCGCTTATTCAGGTGCATCATAAATTCAAGAAAACCAAAAATTTTTGGTTACACCTGTTTAGAATGCCATATAAGTCAGATTTAAATTTTTTAGAAATCGCAATCAAAGTTCCACTTTTTCATAGAGTTCTATATTCTAAATGAAATTCAAAGAGATCTATGGTCACAAACTTCGTACATTTAATGATTTTGCAACTCTAAGCACAATTTCATCAGGCGGGTGTTCAGGTGCTCTATAAACATGCAATAACAGAACATTTTGAGTTACATCTGTTTACAAATAAATGTAATTCACTTTTAAAATTTTTAAGAAATCGTAACCAAAATTTCACTTTTTCATAGAGTTCTAATGAAATTCAAAGGCGTCTATGGCCACAAACTTCGTACATTTAGTGATACTGCAACTCTGGGCACGATCTCATCAGTCGCTTATTCAGGTGCATCATAAATTCAAGAAAACCAAAAATTTTTGGTTACACCTGTTTAGAATGCCATGTAAGTCAGATTTAAATTTTTTAGAAATCGCAATCAAAGTTCCACTTTTTCATAGAGTTCTATATTCTAAATGAAATTCAAAGAGATCTATGGTCACAAACTTCGTATATTTAATGATTCTGCAACTCTAAGCACAATTTCATCAGGCGGGTGTTCAGGTGCTCTATAAACATGCAATAACAGAACATTTTGAGTTACATCTGTTTACAAATAAATGTAATTCAGTTTTTAAGAAATCGTTATCAAAAATTCACTTTTTCATAGAGTTCTAATGAAATTCAAAGGCATCTATGGCCACAAACTTCGTACTTATAATGATACTGCAACTCTGAGCACGATCTCATCAGTCGCTTATTCAGGTGCATCATAAATTCAAGAAAACCAAAAATATTTAGTTACACCTGCTTACAATGCAATGTAAGTCAGATTTAAATTTTTAAGAAATCGCAATCAAAGTTTAACTTTTTCATAGTGTTCTATTTTCAAAATGAAATTCAAAGGCGTCTATGGCCACAAACTTCGTACCTTTAATGATTCTGCAACTCTGAGCACAATTTCTTCAGGCGGGTATTCAGGTGCTCTATAAACATGCCATAACAGAACATTTTGAGTTACATCTGTTTACAAATAAATGTAATTCAGTTGTAAAATTTTTAAGAAATCGTAATCAAAATTTCACTTTTTCATAGAGTTCTAATGAAATTCAACGGCATCTATGGCCACAAACTTCGTACTTATAATGATACTGCAACTCTGAGCACGATCTCATCAGTCGCTTATTCAGATGCATCATAAATTCAAGAAAACCAAAAATTTTTGGTTACACCTGTTTAGAATGCCATGTAAGTCAGATTTAAATTTTTTAGAAATCGCAATCAAAGTTCCACTTTTTCATAGAGTTCTATATTCTAAATGAAATTCAAAGAGATCTATGGTCACAAACTTCGTATATTTAATGATTTTGCAACTCTAAGCACAATTTCATCAGGCGGGTGTTCAGGTGCTCTATAAACATGCAATAACAGAACATTTTGAGTTACATCTGTTTTCAAATAAATGTAATTCACTTTTAAAATTTTTAAGAAATCGTAATCAAAATTTCACTTTTTCATAGAGTTCTAATGAAATTCAAAGGCGTCTATGGCCACAAACTTCGTACATTTAGTGATACTGCAACTCTGAGCACGATCTCATCAGTCGCTTATTCAGGTGCATCATAAATTCAAGAAAACCAAAAATTTTTGGTTACACCTGTTTAGAATGCCATGTAAGTCAGATTTAAATTTTTTAGAAATCGCAATCAAAGTTCCACTTTTTCATAGAGTTCTATTTTCAAAATGAAATTCAAAGGCATCTATGGCCACAAACTTCGTACCTTTAATGATTCTGCAACTCTGAGCACAATTTCTTCAGGCGGGTATTCAGGTGCTCTATAAACATGCCATAACAGAAAATTTTGAGTTACATCTGTTTACAAATAAATGTAATTCAGTTTTAAAATTTTTAAGAAATCGTAATCAAAATTTCACTTTTTCATAGAGTTCTAATGAAATTCAAAGGCGTCTATGGCCACAAACTTCGTACTTATAATGATACTGCAACTCTGAGCACGATCTCATCAGTCGCTTATTCAGGTGCATCATAAATTCAAGAAAACCAAAAATTTTTAGTTACACCTGTTTACAATGCAATGTAATAACAGAACATTTTGAGTTACATCTGTTTACAAATAAATGTAATTCAGTTTAAAAATTTTTAAGAAATCGTAATCAAAATTTCACTTTTTCATAGAGTTCTAATGAAATTCAAAGGCATCTATGGCCACAAACTTCGTACTTATAATGATACTGCAACTCTGAGCACGATCTCATCAGTCGCTTATTCAGGTGCATCATAAATTCAAGAAAACCAAAAATTTTTAGTTACACCTGTTTACAATGCAATGTAAGTCAGATTTAAATTTTTAAGAAATCGCAATCAAAGTTTAACTTTTTCATAGAGTTCTATTTTCAAAATGAAATTCAAAGGCATCTATGGCCACAAACTTCGTACCTTTAATGATTCTGCAACTCTGAGCACGATTTCTTCAGGCGGGTATTCAGGTGCTCTATAAACATGCCATAACAGAACATTTTGAGTTACATCTGTTTACAAATAAATGTAATTCAGCTTTAAAATTTTTAAGAAATTGTAATCAAAATTTCACTTTTTCATAGAGTTCTAATGAAATTCAAAGGCATCTATGGCCACAAACTTCGTACATTTAGTGATACTGCAACTCTGAGCACGATCTCATCAGTCGCTTATTCAGATGCATCATAAATTCAAGAAAACCAAAAATTTTTGGTTACACCTGTTTAGAATGCCATGTAAGTCAGATTTAAATTTTTTAGAAATCGCAATCAAAGTTCCACTTTTTCATAGAGTTCTATATTCTAAATGAAATTCAAAGAGATCTATGGTCACAAACTTCGTATATTTAATGATTCTGCAACTCTAAGCACAATTTCATCAGGCGGGTGTTCAGGTGCTCTATAAACATGCAATAACAGAACATTTTGAGTTACATCTGTTTACAAATAAATGTAATTCAGTTTTTAAGAAATCGTTATCAAAATTTCACTTTTTCATAGAGTTCTAATGAAATTCAAAGGCATCTATGGCCACAAACTTCGTACTTATAATGATACTGCAACTCTGAGCACGATCTCATCAGTCGCTTATTCAGGTGCATCATAAATTCAAGAAAACCAAAAATTTTTAGTTACACCTGTTTACAATGCAATGTAAGTCAGATTTAAATTTTTAAGAAATCGCAATCAAAGTTTAACTTTTTCATAGAGTTCTATTTTCAAAATGAAATTCAAAGGCATCTATGGCCACAAACTTCGTACCTTTAATGATTCTGCAACTCTGAGCACAATTTCTTCAGGCGGGTATTCAGGTGCTCTATAAACATGCCATAACAGAACATTTTGAGTTACATCTGTTTACAAATAAATGTAATTCAGTTTTAAAATTTTTAAGAAATCGTAATCAAAATTTCACTTTTTCATAGAGTTCTAATGAAATTCAAAGGCGTCTATGGCCACAAACTTCGTACATTTAGTGATACTGCAACTCTGAGCACGATCTCATCAGTCGCTTATTCAGGTGCATCATAAATTCAAGAAAACCAAAAATTTTTGGTTACACCTGTTTAGAATGCCATGTAAGTCAGATTTAAATTTTTTAGAAATCGCAATCAAAGTTCCACTTTTTCATAGAGTTCTATTTTCAAAATGAAATTCAAAGGCATCTATGGCCACAAACTTCGTGCCTTTAATGATTCTGCAACTCTGAGCACAATTTCTTCAGGCGGGTATTCAGGTGCTCTATAAACATGCCATAACAGAACATTTTGAGTTACATCTGTTTACAAATAAATGTAATTCAGTTTTTAAGAAATCGTTATCAAAATTTCACTTTTTCATAGAGTTCTAATGAAATTCAAAGGCATCTATGGCCACAAACTTCGTACTTATAATGATACTGCAACTCTGAGCACGATCTCATCAGTCGCTTATTCAGGTGCATCATAAATTCAAGAAAACCAAAAATTTTTGGTTACACCTGTTTAGAATGCCATGTAAGTCAGATTTAAATTTTTTAGAAATCGCAACCAAAGTTCCACTTTTTCATAGAGTTCTATATTCTAAATGAAATTCAAAGAGATCTATGGTCACAAACTTCGTATATTTAATGATTCTGCAACTCTAAGCACAATTTCATCAGGCGGGTGTTCAGGTGCTCTATAAACATGCAATAACAGAACATTTTGAGTTACATCTGTTTACAAATAAATGTAATTCAGTTTTTAAGAAATCGTTATCAAAAATTCAATGAAATTCAAAGGCATCTATGGCCACAAACTTCGTACTTATAATGATACTGCAACTCTGAGCACGATCTCATCAGTCGCTTATTCAGGTGCATCATAAATTCAAGAAAACCAAAAATATTTAGTTACACCTGCTTACAATGCAATGTAAGTCAGATTTAAATTTTTAAGAAATCGCAATCAAAGTTTAACTTTTTCATAGAGTTCTATTTTCAAAATGAAATTCAAAGGCATCTATGGCCACAAACTTCGTACCTTTAATGATTCTGCAACTCTGAGCACAATTTCTTCAGGCGGGTATTCAGGTGCTCTATAAACATGCCATAACAGAACATTTTGAGTTACATTTGTTTACAAATAAATGTAATTCAGTTTTAAATTTTTTAAGAAATCGTAATCAAAATTTCACTTTTTCATAGAGTTCTAATGAAATTCAAAGGCATCTATGGCCACAAACTTCGTACTTATAATGATACTGCAACTCTGAGCACGATCTCATCAGTCGCTTATTCAGATGCATCATAAATTCAAGAAAACCAAAAATTTTTGGTTACACCTGTTTAGAATGCCATGTAAGTCAGATTTAAATTTTTTAGAAATCGCAATCAAAGTTCCACTTTTTCATAGAGTTCTATATTCTAAATGAAATTCAAAGAGATCTATGGTCACAAACTTCGTATATTTAATGATTTTGCAACTCTAAGCACAATTTCATCAGGCGGGTGTTCAGGTGCTCTATAAACATGCAATAACAGAACATTTTGAGTTACATCTGTTTACAAATAAATGTAATTCAGTTTTAAAATTTTTAAGAAATCGTAATCAAAATTTCACTTTTTCATAGAGTTCTAATGAAATTCAAAGGCGTCTATGGCCACAAACTTCGTACATTTAGTGATACTGCAACTCTGAGCACGATCTCATCAGTCGCTTATTCAGGTGCATCATAAATTCAAGAAAACCAAAAATTTTTGGTTACACCTGTTTAGAATGCCATGTAAGTCAGATTTAAATTTTTTAGAAATCGCAATCAAAGTTCCACTTTTTCATAAGGTTCTATTTTCAAAATGAAATTCAAAGGCATCTATGGCCACAAACTTCGTACCTTTAATGATTCTGCAACTCTGAGCACAATTTCTTCAGGCGGGTATTCAGGTGCTCTATAAACATGCCATAACAGAACATTTTGAGTTACATCTGTTTACAAATAAATGTAATTCAGTTTTAAAATTTTTAAGAAATCGTAATCAAAATTTCACTTTTTCATAGAGTTCTAATGAAATTCAAAGGCGTCTATGGCCACAAACTTCGTACTTATAATGATACTGCAACTCTGAGCACGATCTCATCAGTCGCTTATTCAGGTGCATCATAAATTCAAGAAAACCAAAAATTTTTAGTTACACCTGTTTACAATGCAATGTAATAACAGAACATTTTGAGTTACATCTGTTTACAAATAAATGTAATTCAGTTTAAAAATTTTTAAGAAATCGTAATCAAAATTTCACTTTTTCATAGAGTTCTAATGAAATTCAAAGGCATCTATGGCCACAAACTTCGTACTTATAATGATACTGCAACTCTGAGCACGATCTCATCAGTCGCTTATTCAGGTGCATCATAAATTCAAGAAAACCAAAAATTTTTAGTTACACCTGTTTACAATGCAATGTAAGTCAGATTTAAATTTTTAAGAAATCGCAATCAAAGTTTAACTTTTTCATAGAGTTCTATTTTCAAAATGAAATTCAAAGGCATCTATGGCCACAAACTTCGTACCTTTAATGATTCTGCAACTCTGAGCACAATTTCTTCAGGCGGGTATTCAGGTGCTCTATAAACATGCCATAACAGAACATTTTGAGTTACATCTGTTTACAAATAAATGTAATTCAGCTTTAAAATTTTTAAGAAATTGTAATCAAAATTTCACTTTTTCATAGAGTTCTAATGAAATTCAAAGGCATCTATGGCCACAAACTTCGTACATTTAGTGATACTGCAACTCTGAGCACGATCTCATCAGTCGCTTATTCAGATGCATCATAAATTCAAGAAAACCAAAAATTTTTGGTTACACCTGTTTAGAATGCCATGTAAGTCAGATTTAAATTTTTTAGAAATCGCAATCAAAGTTCCACTTTTTCATAGAGTTCTATATTCTAAATGAAATTCAAAGAGATCTATGGTCACAAACTTCGTATATTTAATGATTCGGCAACTCTAAGCACAATTTCATCAGGCGGGTGTTCAGGTGCTCTATAAACATGCACTAACAGAACATTTTGAGTTACATCTGTTTACAAATAAATGTAATTCAGTTTTTAAGAAATCGTTATCAAAATTTCACTTTTTCATAGAGTTCTAATGAAATTCAAAGGCATCTATGGCCACAAACTTCGTACTTATAATGATACTGCAACTCTGAGCACGATCTCATCAGTCGCTTATTCAGGTGCATCATAAATTCAAGAAAACCAAAAATTTTTAGTTACACCTGTTTACAATGCAATGTAAGTCAGATTTAAATTTTTAAGAAATCGCAATCAAAGTTTAACTTTTTCATAGAGTTCTATTTTCAAAATGAAATTCAAAGGCATCTATGGCGACAAACTTCGTACCTTTATTCTGCAACTCTGAGCACAATTTCTTCAGGCGGGTATTCAGGTGCTCTATAAACATGCCATAACAGAACATTTTGAGTTACATCTGTTTACAAATAAATGTAATTCAGTTTTAAAATTTTTAAGAAATCGTAATCAAAATTTCACTTTTTCATAGAGTTTTAATGAAATTCAAAGGCGTCTATGGCCACAAACTTCGTACTTATAATGATACTGCAACTCTGAGCACGATCTCATCAGTCGCTTATTCAGGTGCATCATAAATTCAAGAAAACCAAAAATTTTTAGTTACACCTGTTTACAATGCAATGTAATAACAGAACATTTTGAGTTACATCTGTTTAAAAATAAATGTAATTCAGTTTCAAAATTTTTAAGAAATCGTTATCAAAATTTCACTTTTTCATAGAGTTCTAATGAAATTCAAAGGCATCTATGGCCACAAACTTTGTACATTTAATGATAGTGCTACTCTGAGCACGATCTCATCAGTCGCTTATTCAGGTGCATCATAAATTCAAGAAAACCAAAAATTTTTGGTTACAACTGTTTAGAATGCCATGTAAGTCAGATTTAAATTTTTTAGAAATCGCAATCAAAAGTCCACTTTTTCATAGAGTTCTATATTCTAAATGAAATTCAAAGAGATCTATGGTCACAAACTTCGTACATTTAATGATTCTGCAACTATAAGCACAATTTTATCAGGCGGGTGTTCAGGTGCTGTATAAACATGCAATAACAGAACATTTTGAGTTACATCTGTTTACAAATAAATGTAATTCAGTTTCAAAATTTTTAAGAAATCGTTATCAAAATTTCACTTTTTCATAGAGTTGTACTGAAATTCAAAGCCATCTATGCAAACAAACTTCGTACATTTAATGATACTGCAACTCTGAGCACGATCTTATCAGTCGCTTATTCAGGTGCATCATAAATTCAAGAAAACCAAAAATTTTTGGTTACACCTGTTTAGAATGCCATGTAAGTCAGATTTAAATTTTTTAGAAATCGCAATCAAAGTTCCACTTTTTCATAGAGTTCTATATTCTAAATGAAATTCAAAGAGATCTATGGTCACAAACTTCGTATATTTAATGATTTTGCAACTCTAAGCACAATTTCATCAGGCGGGTGTTCAGGTGCTCTATAAACATGCAATAACAGAACATTTTGAGTTACATCTGTTTACAAATAAATGTAATTCAGTTTTAAAATTTTTAAGAAATCGTAATCAAAATTTCACTTTTTCATAGAGTTCTAATGAAATTCAAAGGCGTCTATGGCCACAAACTTCGTACATTTAGTGATACTGCAACTCTGAGCACGATCTCATCAGTCGCTTATTCAGGTGCATCATAAATTCAAGAAAACCAAAAATTTTTGGTTACACCTGTTTAGAATGCCATGTAAGTCAGATTTAAATTTTTTAGAAATCGCAATCAAAGTTCCACTTTTTCATAGAGTTCTATTTTCAAAATGAAATTCAAAGGCATCTATGGCCACAAACTTCGTACCTTTAATGATTCTGCAACTCTGAGCACAATTTCTTCAGGCGGGTATTCAGGTGCTCTATAAACATGCCATAACAGAACATTTTGAGTTACATCTGTTTACAAATAAATGTAATTCAGTTTTAAAATTTTTAAGAAATCGTAATCAAAATTTCACTTTTTCATAGAGTTCTAATGATATTCAAAGGCGTCTAAGGCCACAAACTTCGTACTTATAATGATACTGCAACTCTGAGCACGATCTCATCAGTCGCTTATTCAGGTGCATCATAAATTCAAGAAAACCAAAAATTTTTAGTTACACCTGTTTACAATGCAATGTAATAACAGAACATTTTGAGTTACATCTGTTTACAAATAAATGTAATTCAGTTTAAAAATTTTTAAGAAATCGTAATCAAAATTTCACTTTTTCATAGAGTTCTAATGAAATTCAAAGGCATCTATGGCCACAAACTTCGTACTTATAATGATACTGCAACTCTGAGCACGATCTCATCAGTCGCTTATTCAGGTGCATCATAAATTCAAGAAAACCAAAAATTTTTAGTTACACCTGTTTACAATGCAATGTAAGTCAGATTTAAATTTTTAAGAAATCGCAATCAAAGTTTAACTTTTTCATAGAGTTCTATATTCTAAATGAAATTCAAAGAGATCTATGGTCACAAACTTCGTATATTTAATGATTCTGCAACTCTAAGCACAATTTCATCAGGCGGGTGTTCAGGTGCTCTATAAACATGCAATAACAGAACATTTTGAGTTACATCTGTTTACAAATAAATGTAATTCAGTTTTTAAGAAATCGTTATCAAAATTTCACTTTTTCATAGAGTTCTAATGAAATTCAAAGGCATCTATGGCCACAAACTTCGTACTTATAATGATACTGCAACTCTGAGCACGATCTCATCAGTCGCTTATTCAGGTGCATCATAAATTCAAGAAAACCAAAAATTTTTAGTTACACCTGTTTACAATGCAATGTAAGTCAGATTTAAATTTTTAAGAAATCGCAATCAAAGTTTAACTTTTTCATAGAGTTCTATTTTCAAAATGAAATTCAAAGGCATCTATGGCCACAAACTTCGTACCTTTAATGATTCTGCAACTCTGAGCACAATTTCTTCAGGCGGGTATTCAGGTGGTCTATAAACATGCCATAACAGAACATTTTGAGTTACATCTGTTTACAAATAAATGTAATTCAGCTTTAAAATTTTTAAGAAATTGTAATCAAAATTTCACTTTTTCATAGAGTTCTAATGAAATTCAAAGGCATCTATGGCCACAAACTTCGTACATTTAGTGATACTGCAACTCTGAGCACGATCTCATCAGTCGCTTATTCAGATGCATCATAAATTCAAGAAAACCAAAAATTTTTGGTTACACCTGTTTAGAATGCCATGTAAGTCAGATTTAAATTTTTTAGAAATCGCAATCAAAGTTCCACTTTTTCATAGAGTTCTATATTCTAAATGAAATTCAAAGAGATCTATGGTCACAAACTTCGTATATTTAATGATTCTGCAACTCTAAGCACAATTTCCTCAGGCGGGTGTTCAGGTGCTCTATAAACATGCAATAACAGAACATTTTAAGTTACATCTGTTTACAAATAAATGTAATTCAGTTTTTAAGAAATCGTTTTCAAAATTTCACTTTTTCATAGAGTTCTAATGAAATTCAAAGGCATCTATGGCCACAAACTTCGTACTTATAATGATACTGCAACTCTGAGCACGATCTCATCAGTCGCTTATTCAGGTGCATCATAAATTCAAGAAAACCAAAAATTTTTAGTTACACCTGTTTACAATGCAATGTAAGTCAGATTTAAATTTTTAAGAAATCGCAATCAAAGTTTAACTTTTTCATAGAGTTCTATTTTCAAAATGAAATTCAAAGGCATCTATGGCCACAAACTTCGTACCTTTAATGATTCTGCAACTCTGAGCACAATTTCTTCAGGCGGGTATTCAGGTGCTCTATAAACATGCCATAACAGAACATTTTGAGTTACATCTGTTTACAAATAAATGTAATTCAGTTTTAAAATTTTTAAGAAATCGTAATCAAAATTTCACTTTTTCATAGAGTTCTAATGAAATTCAAAGGCGTCTATGGCCACAAACTTCGTACTTATAATGATACTGCAACTCTGAGCACGATCTCATCAGTCGCTTATTCAGGTGCATCATAAATTCAAGAAAACCAAAAATTTTTAGTTACACCTGTTTACAATGCAATGTAATAACAGAACATTTTGAGTTACATCTGTTTAAAAATAAATGTAATTCAGTTTCAAAATTTTTAAGAAATCGTTATCAAAATTTCACTTTTTCATAGAGTTCTAATGAAATTCAAAGGCATCTATGGCCACAAACTTTGTACATTTAATGATAGTGCTACTCTGAGCACGATCTCATCAGTCGCTTATTCAGGTGCATCATAAATTCAAGAAAACCAAAAATTTTTGGTTACACCTGTTTAGAATGCCATGTAAGTCAGATTTAAATTTTCTAGAAATCGCAATCAAAGTTCCACTTTTTCATAGAGTTCTATATTCTAAATGAAATTCAAAGGCATCTATGGCCACAAACTTCGTACATATAATGATACTGCAACCCTGAGCACGATCTCATCAGTCGCTTATTCAGGTGCATCATAAATTCAAGAAAACCAAAAATTTTTGGTTACACCTGTTTAGAATGCCATGTAAGTCAGATTTAAATTTTTTAGAAATCGCAATCAAAAGTCCACTTTTTCATAGAGTTCTATATTCTAAATGAAATTCAAAGAGATCTATGGTCACAAACTTCGTACATTTAATGATTCTGCAACTATAAGCACAATTTTATCAGGCGGGTGTTCAGGTGCTGTATAAACATGCAATAACAGAACATTTTGAGTTACATCTGTTTACAAATAAATGTAATTCAGTTTCAAAATTTTTAAGAAATCGTTATCAAAATTTCACTTTTTCATAGAGTTGTACTGAAATTCAAAGCCATCTATGCAAACAAACTTCGTACATTTAATGATACTGCAACTCTGAGCACGATCTTATCAGTCGCTTGAGTTACACCTGTTTAGAATGCCATGTAAGTCAGATTTAAATTTTTTAGAAATCGCAATCAAAGTTCCACTTTTTCATAGAGTTCTATATTCTAAATGAAATTCAAAGGCATCTATGGCCACAAACTTCGTACATATAATGATACTGCAACCCTGAGCACGATCTCATCAGTCGCTTATTCAGGTGCATCATAAATTCAAGAAAACCAAAAATTTTTGGTTACACCTGTTTAGAATGCCATGTAAGTCAGATTTTATCAGGCGGGTGTTCAGGTGCTGTATAAACATGCAATAACAGAACATTTTGAGTTACATCTGTTTACAAATAAATGTAATTCAGTTTCAAAATTTTTAAGAAATCGTTATCAAAATTTCACTTTTTCATAGAGTTGTAATGAAATTCAAAGGCATCTATGCAAACAAACTTCGTACATTTAATGATACTGCAACTCTGAGCACGATCTTATCAGTCGCTTATTCAGGTGCATCATAAATTCAAGAAAACCAAAAATTTTTGGTTACACCTGTTTAGAATGCCATGTAAGTCAGATTTAAATTTTTTAGAAATCGCAATCAAAGTTCCACTTTTTCATAGAGTTCTATATTCTAAATGAAATTCAAAGAGATCTATGGTCACAAACTTCGTATATTTAATGATTCTGCAACTCTAAGCACAATTTCATCAGGCGGGTGTTCAGGTGCTCTATAAACATGCAATAACAGAACATTTTGAGTTACATCTGTTTACAAATAAATGTAATTCAGTTTTAAAATTTTTAAGAAATCGTAATCAAAATTTCACTTTTTCATAGAGTTCTAATGAAATTCAAAGGCATCTATGGCCACAAACTTCGTACATATAATGATACTGCAACTCTGAGCACGATCTCATCAGTCGCTTATTCAGGTGCATCATAAATTCAAGAAAACCAAAAATTTTTGGTTACACCTGTTTAGAATGCCATGTAAGTCAGATTTAAAGTTTTTAGAAATCGCAATCAAAGTTCCACTTTTTCATAGAGTTCTATATTCTAAATGAAATTCAAAGGCATCTATGGCCACAAACTTCGTACATATAATGATACTGCAACCCTGAGCACGATCTCATCAGTCGCTTATTCAGGTGCATCATAAATTCAAGAAAACCAAAAATTTTTGGTTAAACCTGTTTAGAATGCCATGTAGGTCAGATTTAAATTTTTTAGAAATCGCAATCAAAGTTCCACTTTTTCATAGAGTTCCATATTCTAAATGAAATTCAAAGAGATCTATGGTCACAAACTTCGTACATTTAATGATTATGCAACTCTAAGCACAATTTCATCAGGCGGGTGTTCAGGTGCTCTATAAACATGCCATAACGGAACATTTTGAGTTACATCTGTTTACAAATAAATGTAATTCAGCTTGAAAATTTTTAAGAAATTGTAACCAAAATTTCACTTTTTCATAGAGTTCTAATGAAATTCAAAGGCGTCTATGGCCACAAACTTCGTACATTTAGTGATACTGCAACTCTGAGCACGATCTCATCAGTCGCTTATTCAGGTGCATCATAAATTCAAGAAAACCAAAAATTTTTGGTTACACCTGTTTAGAATGCCATGTAAGTCAGATTTAAATTTTTTAGAAATCGCAATCAAAGTTCCACTTTTTCATAGAGTTCTATATTCTAAATGAAATTCAAAGAGATCTATGGTCACAAACTTCGTACATTTAATGATTCTGCAACTCTAAGCACAATTTTATCAGGCGGGTGTTCAGGTGCTGTATAAACATGCAATAACAGAACATTTTGAGTTACATCTGTTTACAAATAAATGTAATTCAGTTTCAAAATTTTTAAGAAATCATTATCAAAATTTCACTTTTTCATAGAGTTGTAATGAAATTCAAAGGCATCTATGCAAACAAACTTCGTACATTTAATGATACTGCAACTCTGAGCACGATCTTATCAGTCGCTTATTCAGGTGCATCATAAATTCAAGAAAACCAAAAATTTTTGGTTACACCTGTTTAGAATGCCATGTAAGTCAGATTTAAATTTTTTAGAAATCGCAATCAAAGTTCCACTTTTTCATAGAGTTCTATATTCTAAATGAAATTCAAAGATATCTATGGTCACAAACTTCGTATATTTAATGATTCTGCAACTCTGAGCACGATCTCATCAGTCGCTTATTCAGGTGCATCATAAATTCAAGAAAACCAAAAATTTTTGGTTACACCTGTTTAGAATGCCATGTAAGTCAGATTTAAATTTTTTAGAAATCGCAATCAAAGTTCCACTTTTTCATAGAGTTCTATATTCTAAATGAAATTCAAAGATATCTATGGTCACAAACTTCGTATATTTAATGATTCTGCAACTCTAAGCACAATTTCATCAGGCAGGTGTTCAGGTGCTCTATAAACATGCAATAACAGAACATTTTGAGTTACATCTGTTTACAAATAAATGTAATTCAGTTTTAAAATTTTTAAGAAATCGTAATCAAAATTTCACTTTTTCATAGAGTTCTAATGAAATTCAAAGGCATCTATGGCCACAAACTTCGTACATATAATGATACTGCAACCCTGAGCACGATCTCATCAGTCGCTTATTCAGGTGCATCATAAATTCAAGAAAACCAAAAATTTTTGGTTACACCTGTTTAGAATGCCATGTAAGTCAGATTTAAATTTTTTAGAAATCGCAATCAAAGTTCCACTTTTTCATAGAGTTCTATATTCTAAATGAAATTCAAAGAGATCTATGGTCACAAACTTCGTATATTTAATGATTCTGCAACTCTAAGCACAATTTTATCAGGTGGGTGTTCAGGTGCTCTATAAACATGCCATAACAGAACATTTTGAGTTACATCTGTTTACAGATAAATGTAATTCAGTTTTAAAATTTTTAAGAAATTGTAATCAAAATTTAACTTTTTCATAGAGTTCTAATGAAATTCAAAGGCGTCTATGGCCACAAACTTCGTACATTTAGTGATACTGCAACTCTGAGCACGATCTCATCAGTCGCTTATTCAGGTGCATCATAAATTCAAGAAAACCAAAAATTTTTGGTTACACCTGTTTAGAATGCCATGTAAGTCAGATTTAAATTTTTTAGAAATCGCAATCAAAGTTCCACTTTTTCATAGAGTTCTATATTCTAAATGAAATTCAAAGGGATCTATGGCCACAAACTTCGTACATTTAGTGATACTGCAACTCTGAGCACGATCTTATCAGTCGCTTATTCAGGTGCATCATAAATTCAAGAAAACCAAAAATTTTTGGTTACACCTGTTTAGAATGCCATGTAAGTCAGATTTAAATTTTTTAGAAATCGCAATCAAAGTTCCACTTTTTCATAGAGTTCTATATTCTAAATGAAATTCAAAGGGATCTATGGCCACAAACTTCGTACATTTAGTGATACTGCAACTCTGAGCACGATCTCATCAGTCGCTTATTCAGGTGCATCATAAATTCAAGAAAACCAAAAATTTTTGGTTACACCTGTTTAGAATGCCATGTAAGTCAGATTTAAATTTTTTAGAAATCGCAATCAAAGTTCCACTTTTTCATAGAGTTCTATATTCTAAATGAAATTCAAAGGCATCTATGGCCACAAACTTCGTACATATAATGATACTGCAACCCTGAGCACGATCTCATCAGTCGCTTATTCAGGTGCATCATAAATTCAAGAAAACCAAAAATTTTTGGTTAAACCTGTTTAGAATGCCATGTAAGTCAGATTTAAATTTTTTAGAAATCGCCATCAAAGTTCCACCTTTTCATAGAGTTCTATATTCTAAATGAAATTCAAAGAGATCTATGGTCACAAACTTCGTATATTTAATGATTCTGCAACTCTAAGCACAATTTCATCAGGCGGGTGTTCAGGTGCTCTATAAACATGCAATAACAGAACATTTTGAGTTACATCTGTTTACAAATAAATGTAATTCAGTTTTAAAATTTTTAAGAAATCGTAATCAAAATTTCACTTTTTCATAGAGTTCTATTGAAATTCAAAGGCATCTATGGCCACAAACTTCGTACATATAATGATACTGCAACTCTGAGCACGATCTCATCAGCCGCTTATTCAGGTGCATCATAAATTCAAGAAAACCAAACATTTTTGGTTACACCTGTTTAGAATGCCATGTAAGTCAGATTTAAATTTTTTAGAAATCGCAATCAAAGTTCCACTTTTTCATAGAGTTCTATATTCTAAATGAAATCCAAAGGCATCTATGGCCACAAACTTCGTACATATAATGATACTGCAACCCTGAGCACGATCTCATCAGTCGCTTATTCAGGTGCATCATAAATTCAAGAAAACCAAAAATGTTTGGTTAAACCTGTTTAGAATGCCATGTAAGTCAGAATTAAATTTTTTAGAAATCGCAATCAAAGTTCCACTTTTTCATAGAGTTCTATATTCTAAATGAAATTCAAAGGCATCTATGGCCACCAACTTCGTACATATAATGATACTGCAACCCTGAGCACGATCTCATCAGTCGCTTATTCAGGTGCATCATAAATTCAAGAAAACCAAAAATTTTTGGTTAAACCTGTTTAGAATGCCATGTAAGTCAGATTTAAATTTTTTAGAAATCGCAATCAAAGTTCCACTTTTTCATAGAGTTCTATATTCTAAATGAAATTCAAAGAGATCTATGGTCACAAACTTCGTACATTTAATGATTCTGCAACTCTAAGCACAATTTCATCAGGCGGGTGTTCAGGTGCTCTATAAACATGCCATAACAGAACATTTTGAGTTACATCTGTTTACAGATAAATGTAATTCAGTTTTAAAATTTTTAAGAAATTGTAATCAAAATCTAACTTTTTCATAGAGTTCTAATGAAATTCAAAGGCGTCTATGGCCACAAACTTCGTACATTTAATGATACTGCAACTCTGAGCACGATCTCATCAGTCGCTTATTCAGGTGCATCATAAATTGAAGAAAACCAAAAATTTTTGGTTACACCTGTTTACAATGCCATGTAAGTCAGATTTAAATTTTTTAAAAATCGTAATCAAAGTTCCACTTTTTCATAGAGTTCTATATTCTAAATGAAGTTCAAAGAGATCTATGGTCACAAACTTCGTACATTTAATGATTCTGCAACTTTAAGCACAATTTCATCAGGCGGGTGTTCAGGTGCTCTATAAACATGCAAAAACAGAACATTTTGAGTTACATCTCTTTACAAATAAATGTAATTCAGTTTCAAAATTTTTAAGAAATCGTTATCAAAATTTCACTTTTTCATAGAGTTCTAATGAAATTCAAAGGCATCTATGGCCACAAACTTCGTACATTTAATGATACTGCAACTCTGAGCATGATCTCATCACTCGCTTATTCAGGTGCATCATAAACTCAAGAAAACCAAAAATTTTTCGTTACACCTGTTTAGAATGCCATGTAAGTCAGATTTAAATTTTTTAGAAATCGCAATCAAAGTTCCACTTTTTCATAGAGTTCTATATTCTAAATGAAATTCAAAGGCATCTATGGCCACAAACTTCGTACATATAATGATACTGCAACCCTGAGCACGATCTCATCAGTCGCTTATTCAGGTGCATCATAAATTCAAGAAAACCAAAAATTTTTGGTTAAACCTGTTTAGAATGCCATGTAAGTCAGATTTAAATTTTTTAGAAATCGCAATCAAAGTTCCACTTTTTCATAGAGTTCTATATTCTAAATGAAATTCAAAGAGATCTATGGTCACAAACTTCGTACATTTAATGATTCTGCAACTTTAAGCACAATTTCATCAGGCGGGTGTTCAGGTGCTCTATAAACATGCAAAAACAGAACATTTTGAGTTACATCTCTTTACAAATAAATGTAATTCAGTTTTAAAATTTTTAGGAAATCGTAATCAAAATTTCGCTTTTTCATAGAGTTCTAATGAAATTCAAAGGCATCTATGGCCACAAACTTCGTACTTATAATGATACTGCAACTCTGAACACGATCTCATCAGTCGCTTATTCAGGTGCATCATAAATTCAAGAAAACCAAAAATTTTTAGTTATACCTGTTTACAATGCAATGTAAGTCAGATTTAAATTTTTAAGAAATCGCAATCAAAGTTTAACTTTTTCATAGAGTTCTATTTTCAAAATGAAATTCAAAGGCTTCTATGGCCACAAACTTCGTACCTTTAATGATTCTGCAACTCTGAGCACAATTTCTTCAGGCGGGTGTTCAGGTGCTCTATAAACATGCAATAACAGAACATTTTGAGTTACATCTGTTTACAAATAAATGTAATTCAGTTTTAAAATTTTTAAGAAATCGTTATCAAAATTTCACTTTTTCATAGAGTTCTAATGAAATTCAAAGGCATCTATGGCCACAAACTTCGTACATATAATGATACTGCAACTCTGAGCACGATCTCATCAGTCGCTTATTCAGGTGCATCATAAATTCAAGAAAACCAAACATTTTTGGTTACACCTGTTTAGAATGCCATGTAAGTCAGATTTAAATTTTTTAGAAATCGCAATCAAAGTTCCACTTTTTCATAGAGTTCTATATTCTAAATGAAATCCAAAGGCATCTATGGCCACAAACTTCGTACATATAATGATACTGCAACCCTGAGCACGATTTCATCAGTCGCTTATTCAGGTGCATCATAAATTCAAGAAAACCAAAAATTTTTGGTTAAACCTGTTTAGAATGCCATGTAAGTCAGAATTAAATTTTTTAGAAATCGCAATCAAAGTTCCACTTTTTCATAGAGTTCTATATTCTAAATGAAATTCAAAGGCATCTATGGCCACAAACTTCGTACATATAATGATACTGCAACCCTGAGCACGATCTCATCAGTCGCTTATTCAGGTGCATCATAAATTCAAGAAAACCAAAAATTTTTGGTTAAACCTGTTTAGAATGCCATGTAAGTCAGATTTAAATTTTTTAGAAATCGCAATCAAAGTTCCACTTTTTCATAGAGTTCTATATTCTAAATGAAATTCAAAGAGATCTATGGTCACAAACTTCGTACATTTAATGATTCTGCAACTCTAAGCACAATTTCATCAGGCGGGTGTTCAGGCGCTCTATAAACATGCCATAACAGAACATTTTGAGTTACATCTGTTTACAGATAAATGTAATTCAGTTTTAAAATTTTTAAGAAATTGTAATCAAAATTTAACTTTTTCATAGAGTTCTAATGAAATTCAAAGGCGTCTATGGCCACAAACTTCGTACATTTAATGATACTGCAACTCTGAGCACGATCTCATCAGTCGCTTATTCAGGTGCATCATAAATTGAAGAAAACCAAAAATTTTTGGTTACACCTGTTTACAATGCCATGTAAGTCAGATTTAAATTTTTTAAAAATCGTAATCAAAGTTCCACTTTTTCATAGAGTTCTATATTCTAAATGAAATTCAAAGAGATCTATGGTCACAAACTTTGTACATTTAATGATTCTGCAACTTTAAGCACAATTTCATCAGGCGGGTGTTCAGGTGCTCTATAAACATGCAAAAACAGAACATTTTGAGTTACATCTCTTTACAAATAAATGTAATTCAGTTTCAAAATTTTTAAGAAATCGTTATCAAAATTTCACTTTTTCATAGAGTTCTAATGAAATTCAAAGGCATCTATGGCCACAAACTTCGTACATTTAATGATACTGCAACTCTGAGCACGATCTCATCACTCGCTTATTCAGGCGCATCATAAACTCAAGAAAACCAAAAATTTTTGGTTACACCTGTTTAGAATGCCATGTAAGTCAGATTTAAATTTTTTAGAAATCGCAATCAAAGTTCCACTTTTTCATAGAGTTCTATATTCTAAATGAAATTCAAAGGCATCTATGGCCACAAACTTCGTACATATAATGATACTGCAACCCTGAGCACGATCTCATCAGTCGCTTATTCAGGTGCATCATAAATTCAAGAAAACCAAAAATTTTTGGTTACACCTGTTTAGAATGCCATGTAAGTCAGATTTAAAGTTTTTAGAAATCGCAATCAAAGTTCCACTTTTTCATAGAGTTCTATATTCTAAATGAAATTCAAAGGCATCTATGGCCACAAACTTCGTACATATAATGATACTGCAACCCTGAGCACGATCTCATCAGTCGCTTATTCAGGTGCATCATAAATTCAAGAAAACCAAAAATTTTTGGTTAAACCTGTTTAGAATGCCATGTAGGTCAGATTTAAATTTTTTAGAAATCGCAATCAAAGTTCCACTTTTTCATAGAGTTCCATATTCTAAATGAAATTCAAAGAGATCTATGGTCACAAACTTCGTACATTTAATGATTATGCAACTCTAAGCACAATTTCATCAGGCGGGTGTTCAGGTGCTCTATAAACATGCCATAACGGAACATTTTGAGTTACATCTGTTTACAAATAAATGTAATTCAGCTTGAAAATTTTTAAGAAATTGTAACCAAAATTTCACTTTTTCATAGAGTTCTAATGAAATTCAAAGGCGTCTATGGCCACAAACTTCGTACATTTAGTGATACTGCAACTCTGAGCACGATCTCATCAGTCGCTTATTCAGGTGCATCATAAATTCAAGAAAACCAAAAATTTTTGGTTACACCTGTTTAGAATGCCATGTAAGTCAGATTTAAATTTTTTAGAAATCGCAATCAAAGTTCCACTTTTTCATAGAGTTCTATATTCTAAATGAAATTCAAAGAGATCTATGGTCACAAACTTCGTACATTTAATGATTCTGCAACTCTAAGCACAATTTTATCAGGCGGGTGTTCAGGTGCTGTATAAACATGCAATAACAGAACATTTTGAGTTACATCTGTTTACAAATAAATGTAATTCAGTTTCAAAATTTTTAAGAAATCATTATCAAAATTTCACTTTTTCATAGAGTTGTAATGAAATTCAAAGGCATCTATGCAAACAAACTTCGTACATTTAATGATACTGCAACTCTGAGCACGATCTTATCAGTCGCTTATTCAGGTGCATCATAAATTCAAGAAAACCAAAAATTTTTGGTTACACCTGTTTAGAATGCCATGTAAGTCAGATTTAAATTTTTTAGAAATCGCAATCAAAGTTCCACTTTTTCATAGAGTTCTATATTCTAAATGAAATTCAAAGATATCTATGGTCACAAACTTCGTATATTTAATGATTCTGCAACTCTGAGCACGATCTCATCAGTCGCTTATTCAGGTGCATCATAAATTCAAGAAAACCAAAAATTTTTGGTTACACCTGTTTAGAATGCCATGTAAGTCAGATTTAAATTTTTTAGAAATCGCAATCAAAGTTCCACTTTTTCATAGAGTTCTATATTCTAAATGAAATTCAAAGATATCTATGGTCACAAACTTCGTATATTTAATGATTCTGCAACTCTAAGCACAATTTCATCAGGCAGGTGTTCAGGTGCTCTATAAACATGCAATAACAGAACATTTTGAGTTACATCTGTTTACAAATAAATGTAATTCAGTTTTAAAATTTTTAAGAAATCGTAATCAAAATTTCACTTTTTCATAGAGTTCTAATGAAATTCAAAGGCATCTATGGCCACAAACTTCGTACATATAATGATACTGCAACCCTGAGCACGATCTCATCAGTCGCTTATTCAGGTGCATCATAAATTCAAGAAAACCAAAAATTTTTGGTTACACCTGTTTAGAATGCCATGTAAGTCAGATTTAAATTTTTTAGAAATCGCAATCAAAGTTCCACTTTTTCATAGAGTTCTATATTCTAAATGAAATTCAAAGAGATCTATGGTCACAAACTTCGTATATTTAATGATTCTGCAACTCTAAGCACAATTTTATCAGGTGGGTGTTCAGGTGCTCTATAAACATGCCATAACAGAACATTTTGAGTTACATCTGTTTACAGATAAATGTAATTCAGTTTTAAAATTTTTAAGAAATTGTAATCAAAATTTAACTTTTTCATAGAGTTCTAATGAAATTCAAAGGCGTCTATGGCCACAAACTTCGTACATTTAGTGATACTGCAACTCTGAGCACGATCTCATCAGTCGCTTATTCAGGTGCATCATAAATTCAAGAAAACCAAAAATTTTTGGTTACACCTGTTTAGAATGCCATGTAAGTCAGATTTAAATTTTTTAGAAATCGCAATCAAAGTTCCACTTTTTCATAGAGTTCTATATTCTAAATGAAATTCAAAGGGATCTATGGCCACAAACTTCGTACATTTAGTGATACTGCAACTCTGAGCACGATCTTATCAGTCGCTTATTCAGGTGCATCATAAATTCAAGAAAACCAAAAATTTTTGGTTACACCTGTTTAGAATGCCATGTAAGTCAGATTTAAATTTTTTAGAAATCGCAATCAAAGTTCCACTTTTTCATAGAGTTCTATATTCTAAATGAAATTCAAAGGGATCTATGGCCACAAACTTCGTACATTTAGTGATACTGCAACTCTGAGCACGATCTCATCAGTCGCTTATTCAGGTGCATCATAAATTCAAGAAAACCAAAAATTTTTGGTTACACCTGTTTAGAATGCCATGTAAGTCAGATTTAAATTTTTTAGAAATCGCAATCAAAGTTCCACTTTTTCATAGAGTTCTATATTCTAAATGAAATTCAAAGGCATCTATGGCCACAAACTTCGTACATATAATGATACTGCAACCCTGAGCACGATCTCATCAGTCGCTTATTCAGGTGCATCATAAATTCAAGAAAACCAAAAATTTTTGGTTAAACCTGTTTAGAATGCCATGTAAGTCAGATTTAAATTTTTTAGAAATCGCCATCAAAGTTCCACCTTTTCATAGAGTTCTATATTCTAAATGAAATTCAAAGAGATCTATGGTCACAAACTTCGTATATTTAATGATTCTGCAACTCTAAGCACAATTTCATCAGGCGGGTGTTCAGGTGCTCTATAAACATGCAATAACAGAACATTTTGAGTTACATCTGTTTACAAATAAATGTAATTCAGTTTTAAAATTTTTAAGAAATCGTAATCAAAATTTCACTTTTTCATAGAGTTCTATTGAAATTCAAAGGCATCTATGGCCACAAACTTCGTACATATAATGATACTGCAACTCTGAGCACGATCTCATCAGCCGCTTATTCAGGTGCATCATAAATTCAAGAAAACCAAACATTTTTGGTTACACCTGTTTAGAATGCCATGTAAGTCAGATTTAAATTTTTTAGAAATCGCAATCAAAGTTCCACTTTTTCATAGAGTTCTATATTCTAAATGAAATCCAAAGGCATCTATGGCCACAAACTTCGTACATATAATGATACTGCAACCCTGAGCACGATCTCATCAGTCGCTTATTCAGGTGCATCATAAATTCAAGAAAACCAAAAATGTTTGGTTAAACCTGTTTAGAATGCCATGTAAGTCAGAATTAAATTTTTTAGAAATCGCAATCAAAGTTCCACTTTTTCATAGAGTTCTATATTCTAAATGAAATTCAAAGGCATCTATGGCCACCAACTTCGTACATATAATGATACTGCAACCCTGAGCACGATCTCATCAGTCGCTTATTCAGGTGCATCATAAATTCAAGAAAACCAAAAATTTTTGGTTAAACCTGTTTAGAATGCCATGTAAGTCAGATTTAAATTTTTTAGAAATCGCAATCAAAGTTCCACTTTTTCATAGAGTTCTATATTCTAAATGAAATTCAAAGAGATCTATGGTCACAAACTTCGTACATTTAATGATTCTGCAACTCTAAGCACAATTTCATCAGGCGGGTGTTCAGGTGCTCTATAAACATGCCATAACAGAACATTTTGAGTTACATCTGTTTACAGATAAATGTAATTCAGTTTTAAAATTTTTAAGAAATTGTAATCAAAATCTAACTTTTTCATAGAGTTCTAATGAAATTCAAAGGCGTCTATGGCCACAAACTTCGTACATTTAATGATACTGCAACTCTGAGCACGATCTCATCAGTCGCTTATTCAGGTGCATCATAAATTGAAGAAAACCAAAAATTTTTGGTTACACCTGTTTACAATGCCATGTAAGTCAGATTTAAATTTTTTAAAAATCGTAATCAAAGTTCCACTTTTTCATAGAGTTCTATATTCTAAATGAAGTTCAAAGAGATCTATGGTCACAAACTTCGTACATTTAATGATTCTGCAACTTTAAGCACAATTTCATCAGGCGGGTGTTCAGGTGCTCTATAAACATGCAAAAACAGAACATTTTGAGTTACATCTCTTTACAAATAAATGTAATTCAGTTTCAAAATTTTTAAGAAATCGTTATCAAAATTTCACTTTTTCATAGAGTTCTAATGAAATTCAAAGGCATCTATGGCCACAAACTTCGTACATTTAATGATACTGCAACTCTGAGCATGATCTCATCACTCGCTTATTCAGGTGCATCATAAACTCAAGAAAACCAAAAATTTTTCGTTACACCTGTTTAGAATGCCATGTAAGTCAGATTTAAATTTTTTAGAAATCGCAATCAAAGTTCCACTTTTTCATAGAGTTCTATATTCTAAATGAAATTCAAAGGCATCTATGGCCACAAACTTCGTACATATAATGATACTGCAACCCTGAGCACGATCTCATCAGTCGCTTATTCAGGTGCATCATAAATTCAAGAAAACCAAAAATTTTTGGTTAAACCTGTTTAGAATGCCATGTAAGTCAGATTTAAATTTTTTAGAAATCGCAATCAAAGTTCCACTTTTTCATAGAGTTCTATATTCTAAATGAAATTCAAAGAGATCTATGGTCACAAACTTCGTACATTTAATGATTCTGCAACTTTAAGCACAATTTCATCAGGCGGGTGTTCAGGTGCTCTATAAACATGCAAAAACAGAACATTTTGAGTTACATCTCTTTACAAATAAATGTAATTCAGTTTTAAAATTTTTAGGAAATCGTAATCAAAATTTCGCTTTTTCATAGAGTTCTAATGAAATTCAAAGGCATCTATGGCCACAAACTTCGTACTTATAATGATACTGCAACTCTGAACACGATCTCATCAGTCGCTTATTCAGGTGCATCATAAATTCAAGAAAACCAAAAATTTTTAGTTATACCTGTTTACAATGCAATGTAAGTCAGATTTAAATTTTTAAGAAATCGCAATCAAAGTTTAACTTTTTCATAGAGTTCTATTTTCAAAATGAAATTCAAAGGCTTCTATGGCCACAAACTTCGTACCTTTAATGATTCTGCAACTCTGAGCACAATTTCTTCAGGCGGGTGTTCAGGTGCTCTATAAACATGCAATAACAGAACATTTTGAGTTACATCTGTTTACAAATAAATGTAATTCAGTTTTAAAATTTTTAAGAAATCGTTATCAAAATTTCACTTTTTCATAGAGTTCTAATGAAATTCAAAGGCATCTATGGCCACAAACTTCGTACATATAATGATACTGCAACTCTGAGCACGATCTCATCAGTCGCTTATTCAGGTGCATCATAAATTCAAGAAAACCAAACATTTTTGGTTACACCTGTTTAGAATGCCATGTAAGTCAGATTTAAATTTTTTAGAAATCGCAATCAAAGTTCCACTTTTTCATAGAGTTCTATATTCTAAATGAAATCCAAAGGCATCTATGGCCACAAACTTCGTACATATAATGATACTGCAACCCTGAGCACGATTTCATCAGTCGCTTATTCAGGTGCATCATAAATTCAAGAAAACCAAAAATTTTTGGTTAAACCTGTTTAGAATGCCATGTAAGTCAGAATTAAATTTTTTAGAAATCGCAATCAAAGTTCCACTTTTTCATAGAGTTCTATATTCTAAATGAAATTCAAAGGCATCTATGGCCACAAACTTCGTACATATAATGATACTGCAACCCTGAGCACGATCTCATCAGTCGCTTATTCAGGTGCATCATAAATTCAAGAAAACCAAAAATTTTTGGTTAAACCTGTTTAGAATGCCATGTAAGTCAGATTTAAATTTTTTAGAAATCGCAATCAAAGTTCCACTTTTTCATAGAGTTCTATATTCTAAATGAAATTCAAAGAGATCTATGGTCACAAACTTCGTACATTTAATGATTCTGCAACTCTAAGCACAATTTCATCAGGCGGGTGTTCAGGCGCTCTATAAACATGCCATAACAGAACATTTTGAGTTACATCTGTTTACAGATAAATGTAATTCAGTTTTAAAATTTTTAAGAAATTGTAATCAAAATTTAACTTTTTCATAGAGTTCTAATGAAATTCAAAGGCGTCTATGGCCACAAACTTCGTACATTTAATGATACTGCAACTCTGAGCACGATCTCATCAGTCGCTTATTCAGGTGCATCATAAATTGAAGAAAACCAAAAATTTTTGGTTACACCTGTTTACAATGCCATGTAAGTCAGATTTAAATTTTTTAAAAATCGTAATCAAAGTTCCACTTTTTCATAGAGTTCTATATTCTAAATGAAATTCAAAGAGATCTATGGTCACAAACTTCGTACATTTAATGATTCTGCAACTTTAAGCACAATTTCATCAGGCGGGTGTTCAGGTGCTCTATAAACATGCAAAAACAGAACATTTTGAGTTACATCTCTTTACAAATAAATGTAATTCAGTTTCAAAATTTTTAAGAAATCGTTATCAAAATTTCACTTTTTCATAGAGTTCTAATGAAATTCAAAGGCATCTATGGCCACAAACTTCGTACATTTAATGATACTGCAACTCTGAGCACGATCTCATCACTCGCTTATTCAGGCGCATCATAAACTCAAGAAAACCAAAAATTTTTGGTTACACCTGTTTAGAATGCCATGTAAGTCAGATTTAAATTTTTTAGAAATCGCAATCAAAGTTCCACTTTTTCATAGAGTTCTATATTCTAAATGAAATTCAAAGGCATCTATGGCCACAAACTTCGTACATATAATGATACTGCAACCCTGAGCACGATCTCATCAGTCGCTTATTCAGGTGCATCATAAATTCAAGAAAACCAAAAATTTTTGGTTAAACCTGTTTAGAATGCCATGTAAGTCAGATTTAAATTTTTTAGAAATCGCAATCAAAGTTCCACTTTTTCATAGAGTTCTATATTCTAAATGAAATTCAAAGAGATCTATGGTCACAAACTTCGTATATTTAATGATTCTGCAACTCTAAACACAATTTCATCAGGCGGGTGTTCAGGTGCTCTATAAACATGCCATAACAGAACATTTTGAGTTACATCTGTTTACAAATAAATGTAATTCAGTTTTAAAATTTTTAGGAAATCGTAATCAAAATTTCACTTTTTCATAGAGTTCTAATGAAATTCAAAGGCATCTATGGCCACAAACTTCGTACTTATAATGATACTGCAACTCTGAACACGATCTCATCAGTCGCTTATTCAGGTGCATCATAAATTCAAGAAAACCAAAAATTTTTAGTTATACCTGTTTACAATGCAATGTAAGTCAGATTTAAATTTTTAAGAAATCGCAATCAAAGTTTAACTTTTTCATAGAGTTCTATTTTCAAAATGAAATTCAAAGGCTTCTATGGCCACAAACATCGTACCTTTAATGATTCTGCAACTCTGAGCACAATTTCTTCAGGCGGGTTTTCAGGTGCTCTATAAACATGCAATAACAGAACATTTTGAGTTACATCTGTTTAAAAATAAATGTAATTCAGGTTCAAAATTTTTTAGAAACCGTTATCAAAATTTCACTTTTTCATAGAGTTCTAATGAAATTCAAAGGCATCTATGGCCACAAACTTTGTACATTTAATGATAGTGCAACTCTGAGCACGATCTCATCAGTCGCTTATTCAGGTGCATCATAAATTCAAGAAAACCAAAAATTTTTGGTTACACCTGTTTAGAATGCCACGTAAGTCAGATTTAAATTTTTTAGAAATCGCAATCAAAGTTCCACTTTTTCATAGAGTTCTATATTCTAAATGAAATTCAAAGAGATCTATGGTCACAAACTTCGTACATTTAATGATTCTGCAACTCTAAGCACAATTTCATCAGGCGGGTGTTCAGGTGCTCTATAAACATGCAAAAACAGAACATTTTGAGTTACATCTCTTTACAAATAAATGTAATTCAGTTTCAAAATTTTTAAGAAATCGTTATCAAAATTTCACTTTTTCATAGAGTTCTAATGAAATTCAAAGGCATCTATGGCCACAAACTTCGTACATTTAATGATACTGCAACTCTGAGCACGATCTCATCAGTCGCTTATTCAGGTGCATCATAAATTCAAGAAAACCAAAAATTTTTGGTTACACCTGTTTAGAATGCCATGTAAGTCAGATTTAAATTATTTAGAAATCGCAATCAAAGTTCCACTTTTTCATAGAGTTCTATATTCTAAATGAAATTCAAAGAGATCTATGGTCACAAACTTCGTACATTTAATGATTCTGCAACTCTAAGCACAATTTCATCAGGCGGGTGCTCAGGTGCTCTATAAACATGCTATAACAGAACATTTTGAGTTACATCTGTTTACAGATAAATGTAATTCAGTTTTAAAATTTTTAAGAAATTGTAATCAAAATTTAACTTTTTCATAGAGTTCTAATGAAATTCAAAGGCGTCTATGGCCACAAACTTCGTACATTTAATGATACTGCAACTCTGAGCACGATCTCATCAGTCGCTTATTCAGGTGCATCATAAATTGAAGAAAACCAAAAATTTTTGGTTACACCTGTTTACAATGCCATGTAAGTCAGATTTAAATTTTTTAAAAATCGTAATCAAAGTTCCACTTTTTCATAGAGTTCTATATTCTAAATGAAATTCAAAGAGATCTATGGTCACAAACTTCGTACATTAAATGATTCTGCAACTCTAAGCACAATTTCATCAGGCGGGTGTTCAGGTGCTCTATAAACATGCAAAAACAGAACATTTTGAGTTACATCTCTTTACAAATAAATGTAATTCAGTTTCAAAATTTTTAAGAAATCGTTATCAAAATTTCAATTTTTCATAGAGTTCTAATGAAATTCAAAGGCATCTATGGCCACAAACTTCGTACATTTAATGATACTGCAACTCTGAGCACGATCTCATCAGTCGCTTATTCAGGTGCATCATAAATTCAAGAAAACCAAAAATTTTTGGTTACACCTGTTTAGAATGCCATGTAAGTCAGATTTAAATTATTTAGAAATCGCAATCAAAGTTCCACTTTTTCATAGAGTTCTATATTCTAAATGAAATTCAAAGGCATCTATGGCCACAAACTTCGTACATATAATGATACTGCAACCCTGAGCACGATCTCATCAGTCGCTTATTCAGGTGCATCATAAATTCAAGAAAACCAAAAATTTTTGGTTAAACCTGTTTAGAATGCCATGTAAGTCAGATTTAAATTTTTTAGAAATCGCAATCAAAGTTCCACTTTTTCATAGAGTTCTATATTCTAAATGAAATTCAAAGAGATCTATGGTCACAAACTTCGTATATTTAATGATTCTGCAACTCTAAGCACAATTTCATCAGGCGGGTGTTCAGGTGCTCTATAAACATGCAATAACAGAACATTTTGAGTTACATCTGTTTACAAATAAATGTAATTCAGTTTTAAAATTTTTAAGAAATCGCAATCAAAGTTTAACTTTTTCATAGAGTTCTATTTTCAAAATGAAATTCAAAGGCATCTATGGCCACAAACTTCGTACATTTAGTGATACTGCAACTCTGAGCACGATCTCATCAGTCGCTTATTCAGGTGCATCATAAATTCAAGAAAACCAAAAATTTTTGGTTACACCTGTTAAGAATGCCATGTAAGTCAGATTTAAATTTTTTAGAAATCGCAATCTAAGTTCCACTTTTTCATAGAGTTCTATATTCTAAATGAAATTCAAAGAGATCTATGGTCACAAACTTCGTACATTTAATGATTCTGCAACTCTAAGCACAATTTTATCAGGCGGGTGTTCAGGTGCTGTATAAACATGCAATAACAGAACATTTTGAGTTACATCTGTTTACAAATAAATGTAATTCAGTTTCAAAATTTTTAAGAAATCGTTATCAAAATTTCACTTTTTCATAGAGTTGTAATGAAATTCAAAGGCATCTATGCAAACAAACTTCGTACATTTAATGATACTGCAACTCTGAGCACGATCTTATCAGCCGCTTATTCAGGTGCATCATAAATTCAAGAAAACCAAAAATTTTTGGTTACACCTGTTTAGAATGCCATGTAAGTCAGATTTAAATTTTTTAGAAATCGCAATCAAAGTTCCACTTTTTCATAGAGTTCTATATTCTAAATGAAATTCAAAGAGATCTATGGTCACAAACTTCGTATATTTAATGATTCTGCAACTCTAAGCACAATTTCATCAGGCGGGTGTTCAGGTGCTCTATAAACATGCAATAACAGAACATTTTGAGTTACATCTGTTTACAAATAAATGTAATTCAGTTTTAAAATTTTTAAGAAATCGTAATCAAAATTTCACTTTTTCATAGAGTTCTAATGAAATTCAAAGGCATCTATGGCCACAAACTTCGTACATATAATGATACTGCAACTCTGAGCACGATCTCATCAGTCGCTTATTCAGGTGCATCATAAATTCAAGAAAACCAAAAATTTTTGGTTACACCTGTTTAGAATGCCATGTAAGTCAGATTTAAATTTTTTAGAAATCGCAATCAAAGTTCCACTTTTTCATAGAGTTCTATATTCTAAATGAAATTCAAAGGCATCTATGGCCACAAACTTCGTACATATAATGATACTGCAACCCTGAGCACGATCTCATCAGTCGCTTATTCAGGTGCATCATAAATTCAAGAAAACCAAAAATTTTTGGTTAAACCTGTTTAGAATGCCATGTAAGTCAGATTTAAATTTTTTAGAAATCGCAATCAAAGTTCCACTTTTTCATAGAGTTCTATATTCTAAATGATATTCAAAGAGATCTATGGTCACAAACTTCGTATATTTAATGATTCTGCAACTCTAAGCACAATTTCATCAGGCGGGTGTTCAGGTGCTCTATAAACATGCAATAACAGAACATTTTGAGTTACATCTGTTTACAAATAAATGTAATTCAGTTTTAAAATTTTTAAGAAATCGTAATCAAAATTTCACTTTTTCATAGAGTTCTAATGAAATTCAAAGGCATCTATGGCCACAAACTTCGTACTTATAATGATACTGCAACTCTGAACACGATCTCATCAGTCGCTTATTCAGGTGCATCATAAATTCAAGAAAACCAAAAATTTTTAGTTACACCTGTTTACAATGCAATGTAAGTCAGATTTAAATTTTTAAGAAATCGCAATCAAAGTTTAACTTTTTCATAGAGTTCTATTTTCAAAATGAAATTCAAAGGCTTCTATGGCCACAAACTTCGTACCTTTAATGATTCTGCAACTCTGAGCACAATTTCTTCAGGCGGGTATTCAGGTGCTCTATAAATATAAACATGCAATAACAGAACATTTTGAGTTACATCTGTTTAAAAATAAATGTAATTCAGGTTCAAAATTTTTAAGAAATCGTTATCAAAATTTCACTTTTTCATAGAGTTCTAATGAAATTCAAAGGCATCTATGGCCACAAACTTTGTACATTTAATGATAGTGCAACTCTGAGCACGATCTCATCAGTCGCTTATTCAGGTGCATCATAAATTCAAGAAAACCAAAAATTTTTGGTTACACCTGTTTAGAATGCCACGTAAGTCAGATTTAAATTTTTTAGAAATCGCAATCAAAGTTCCACTTTTTCATAGAGTTCTATATTCTAAATGAAATTCAAAGAGATCTATGGTCACAAACTTCGTACATTTAATGATTCTGCAACTCTAAGCACAATTTCATCAGGCGGGTGTTCAGGTGCTCTATAAACATGCCATAACAGAACATTTTGAGTTACATCTGTTTACAGATAAATGTAATTCAGTTTTAAAATTTTTAAGAAATTGTAATCAAAATTTAACTTTTTCATAGAGTTCTAATGAAATTCAAAGGCGTCTATGGCCACAAACTTCGTACCTTTAATGATACTGCAACTCTGAGCACGATCTCATCAGTCGCTTATTCAGGTGCATCATAAATTCAAGAAAACCAAAAATTTTTGGTTACACCTGTTTAGAATGCCATGTAAGTCAGATTTAAATTTTTTAGAAATCGCAATCAAAGTTCCACTTTTTCATAGAGTTCTATATTCTAAATGAAATTCAAAGAGATCTATGGTCACAAACTTCGTACATTTAATGATTCTGCAACTCTAAGCACAATTTCATCAGGCGGGTGTTCAGGTGCTCTATAAACATGCCATAACAGAACATTTTGAGTTACATCTGTTTACAGATAAATGTAATTCAGTTTTAAAATTTTTAAGAAATTGTAATCAAAATTTAACTTTTTCATAGAGTTCTAATGAAATTCAAAGGCGTCTATGGCCACAAACTTCGTACATTTAATGATACTGCAACTCTGAGCACGATCTCATCAGTCGCTTATTCAGGTGCATCATAAATTCAAGAAAACCAAAAATTTTTGGTTACACCTGTTTAGAATGCCATGTAAGTCAGATT
This sequence comes from Merzomyia westermanni, assembly GCA_949987695.1. Classification (NCBI taxonomy): domain Eukaryota; kingdom Metazoa; phylum Arthropoda; class Insecta; order Diptera; family Tephritidae; genus Merzomyia; species Merzomyia westermanni. Next base: position 81,024,585 of record OX465292.1, read on the forward strand.
TAAATTATTTAGAAATCGCAATCAAAGTTCCACTTTTTCATAGAGTTCTATATTCTAAATGAAATTCAAAGGCATCTATGGCCACAAACTTCGTACATATAATGATACTGCAACCCTGAGCACGATCTCATCAGTCGCTTATTCAGGTGCATCATAAATTCAAGAAAACCAAAAATTTTTGGTTAAACCTGTTTAGAATGCCATGTAAGTCAGATTTAAATTTTTTAGAAATCGCAATCAAAGTTCCACTTTTTCATAGAGTTCTATATTCTAAATGAAATTCAAAGAGATCTATGGTCACAAACTTCGTATATTTAATGATTCTGCAACTCTAAGCACAATTTCATCAGGCGGGTGTTCAGGTGCTCTATAAACATGCAATAACAGAACATTTTTAGTTACACCTGTTTACAAATAAATGTAAGTCAGATTTAAATTTTTAAGAAATCGCAATCAAAGTTTAACTTTTTCATTGAGTTCTATTTTCAAAATGAAATTCAAAGGCATCTATGGCCACAAACTTCGTACATTTAGTGATACTGCAACTCTGAGCACGATCTCATCAGTCGCTTATTCAGGTGCATCATAAATTCAAGAAAACCAAAAATTTTTGGTTACACCTGTTAAGAATGCCATGTAAGTCAGATTTAAATTTTTTAGAAATCGCAATCTAAGTTCCACTTTTTCATAGAGTTCTATATTCTAAATGAAATTCAAAGAGATCTATGGTCACAAACTTCGTACATTTAATGATTCTGCAACTCTAAGCACAATTTTATCAGGCGGGTGTTCAGGTGCTGTATAAACATGCAATAACAGAACATTTTGAGTTACATCTGTTTACAAATAAATGTAATTCAGTTTCAAAATTTTTAAGAAATCGTTATCAAAATTTCACTTTTTCATAGAGTTGTAATGAAATTCAAAGGCATCTATGCAAACAAACTTCGTACATTTAATGATACTGCAACTCTGAGCACGATCTTATCAGCCGCTTATTCAGGTGCATCATAAATTCAAGAAAACCAAAAATTTTTGGTTACACCTGTTTAGAATGCCATGTAAGTCAGATTTAAATTTTTTAGAAATCGCAATCAAAGTTCCACTTTTTCATAGAGTTCTATATTCTAAATGAAATTCAAAGAGATCTATGGTCACAAACTTCGTATATTTAATGATTCTGCAACTCTAAGCACAATTTCATCAGGCGGGTGTTCAGGTGCTCTATAAACATGCAATAACAGAACATTTTGAGTTACATCTGTTTACAAATAAATGTAATTCAGTTTTAAAATTTTTAAGAAATCGTAATCAAAATTTCACTTTTTCATAGAGTTCTAATGAAATTCAAAGGCATCTATGGCCACAAACTTCGTACATATAATGATACTGCAACTCTGAGCACGATCTCATCAGTCGCTTATTCAGGTGCATCATAAATTCAAGAAAACCAAAAATTTTTGGTTACACCTGTTTAGAATGCCATGTAAGTCAGATTTAAATTTTTTAGAAATCGCAATCAAAGTTCCACTTTTTCATAGAGTTCTATATTCTAAATGAAATTCAAAGGCATCTATGGCCACAAACTTCGTACATATAATGATACTGCAACCCTGAGCACGATCTCATCAGTCGCTTATTCAGGTGCATCATAAATTCAAGAAAACCAAAAATTTTTGGTTAAACCTGTTTAGAATGCCATGTAAGTCAGATTTAAATTTTTTAGAAATCGCAATCAAAGTTCCACTTTTTCATAGAGTTCTATATTCTAAATGATATTCAAAGAGATCTATGGTCACAAACTTCGTATATTTAATGATTCTGCAACTCTAAGCACAATTTCATCAGGCGGGTGTTCAGGTGCTCTATAAACATGCAATAACAGAACATTTTGAGTTACATCTGTTTACAAATAAATGTAATTCAGTTTTAAAATTTTTAAGAAATCGTAATCAAAATTTCACTTTTTCATAGAGTTCTAATGAAATTCAAAGGCATCTATGGCCACAAACTTCGTACTTATAATGATACTGCAACTCTGAACACGATCTCATCAGTCGCTTATTCAGGTGCATCATAAATTCAAGAAAACCAAAAATTTTTAGTTACACCTGTTTACAATGCAATGTAAGTCAGATTTAAATTTTTAAGAAATCGCAATCAAAGTTTAACTTTTTCATAGAGTTCTATTTTCAAAATGAAATTCAAAGGCTTCTATGGCCACAAACTTCGTACCTTTAATGATTCTGCAACTCTGAGCACAATTTCTTCAGGCGGGTATTCAGGTGCTCTATAAATATAAACATGCAATAACAGAACATTTTGAGTTACATCTGTTTAAAAATAAATGTAATTCAGGTTCAAAATTTTTAAGAAATCGTTATCAAAATTTCACTTTTTCATAGAGTTCTAATGAAATTCAAAGGCATCTATGGCCACAAACTTTGTACATTTAATGATAGTGCAACTCTGAGCACGATCTCATCAGTCGCTTATTCAGGTGCATCATAAATTCAAGAAAACCAAAAATTTTTAGTTACACCTGTTTACAATGCAATGTAAGTCAGATTTAAATTTTTAAGAAATCGCAATCAAAGTTTAACTTTTTCATAGAGTTCTATTTTCAAAATGAAATTCAAAGGCATCTATGGCCACAAACTTCGTACATTTAATGATACTGCAACTCTGAGCACGATCTTATCAGCCGCTTATTCAGGTGCATCATAAATTCAAGAAAACCAAAAATTTTTGGTTACACCTGTTTAGAATGCCATGTAAGTCAGATTTAAATTTTTTAGAAATCGCAATCAAAGTTCCACTTTTTCATAGAGTTCTATATTCTAAATGAAATTCAAAGGCATCTATGGCCACAAACTTCGTACATATAATGATACTGCAACCCTGAGCACGATCTCATCAGTCGCTTATTCAGGTGCATCATAAATTCAAGAAAACCAAAAATTTTTAGTTACACCTGTTTACAATGCAATGTAAGTCAGATTTAAATTTTTAAGAAATCGCAATCAAAGTTTAACTTTTTCATAGAGTTCTATTTTCAAAATGAAATTCAAAGGCTTCTATGGCCACAAACTTCGTACCTTTAATGATTCTGCAACTCTGAGCACAATTTCTTCAGGCGGGTATTCAGGTGCTCTATAAATATAAACATGCAATAACAGAACATTTTGAGTTACATCTGTTTAAAAATAAATGTAATTCAGGTTCAAAATTTTTAAGAAATCGTTATCAAAATTTCACTTTTTCATAGAGTTCTAATGAAATTCAAAGGCATCTATGGCCACAAACTTTGTACATTTAATGATAGTGCAACTCTGAGCACGATCTCATCAGTCGCTTATTCAGGTGCATCATAAATTCAAGAAAACCAAAAATTTTTGGTTACACCTGTTTAGAATGCCACGTAAGTCAGATTTAAATTTTTTAGAAATCGCAATCAAAGTTCCACTTTTTCATAGAGTTCTATATTCTAAATGAAATTCAAAGAGATCTATGGTCACAAACTTCGTACATTTAATGATTCTGCAACTCTAAGCACAATTTCATCACGCGGGTGTTCAGGTGCTCTATAAACATGCCATAACAGAACATTTTGAGTTACATCTGTTTACAGATAAATGTAATTCAGTTTTAAAATTTTTAAGAAATTGTAATCAAAATTTAACTTTTTCATAGAGTTCTAATGAAATTCAAAGGCGTCTATGGCCACAAACTTCGTACATTTAATGATACTGCAACTCTGAGCACGATCTCATCAGTCGCTTATTCAGGTGCATCATAAATTCAAGAAAACCAAAAATTTTTGGTTACACCTGTTTAGAATGCCATGTAAGTCAGATTTAAATTTTTTAGAAATCGCAATCAAAGTTCCACTTTTTCATAGAGTTCTATATTCTAAATGAAATTCAAAGAGATCTATGGTCACAAACTTCGTACATTTAATGATTCTGCAACTCTAAGCACAATTTCATCAGGCGGGTGTTCAGGTGCTCTATAAACATGCCATAACAGAACATTTTGAGTTACATCTGTTTACAGATAAATGTAATTCAGTTTTAAAATTTTTAAGAAATTGTAATCAAAATTTAACTTTTTCATAGAGTTCTAATGAAATTCAAAGGCGTCTATGGCCACAAACTTCGTACATTTAATGATACTGCAACTCTGAGCACGATCTCATCAGTCGCTTATTCAGGTGCATCATAAATTGAAGAAAACCAAAAATTTTTGGTTACACCTGTTTACAATGCCATGTAAGTCAGATTTAAATTTTTTAAAAATCGTAATCAAAGTTCCACTTTTTCATAGAGTTCTATATTCTAAATGAAATTCAAAGAGATCTATGGTCACAAACTTCGTACATTTAATGATTCTGCAACTCTAAGCACAATTTCATCAGGCGGGTGTTCAGGTGCTCTATAAACATGCAAAAACAGAACATTTTGAGTTACATCTCTTTACAAATAAATGTAATTCAGTTTCAAAATTTTTAAGAAATCGTTATCAAAATTTCACTTTTTCATAGAGTTCTAATGAAATTCAAAGGCATCTATGGCCACAAACTTCGTACATTTAATGATACTGCAACTCTGAGCACGATCTCATCAGTCGCTTATTCAGGTGCATCATTAATTCAAGAAAACCAAAAATTTTTGGTTACACCTGTTTAGAATGCCATGTAAGTCAGATTTAAATTTTTTATAAATCGCAATCAAAGTTCCACTTTTTCATAGAGTTCTATATTCTAAATGAAATTCAAAGAGATCTATGGTCACAAACTTCGTACATTTAATGATTCTGCAACTCTAAGCACAATTTCATCAGGCGGGTGTTCAGGTGCTCTATAAACATGCAATAACAGAACATTTTGAGTTACATCTGTTTACAAATAAATGTAATTCAGTTTTAAAATTTTTAAGAAATCGTAATCAAAATTTCACTTTTTCATAGAGTTCTAATGAAATTCAAAGGCATCTATGGCCACAAACTTCGTACTTATAATGATACTGCAACTCTGAACACGATCTCATCAGTCGCTTATTCAGGTGCATCATAAATTCAAGAAAACCAAAAATTTTTAGTTACACCTGTTTACAATGCAATGTAAGTCAGATTTAAATTTTTAAGAAATCGCAATCAAAGTTTAACTTTTTCATAGAGTTCTTTTTTCAAAATGAAATTCAAAGGAATCTATGGCCACAAACTTCGTACATTTAGTGATACTGCAACTCTAAGCACGATCTCATCAGTCGCTTATTCAGGTGCATCATAAATTCAAGAAAACCAAAAATTTTTGGTTACACCTGTTTAGAATGCCATGTAAGTCAGATTTAAATTTTTTAGAAATCGCAATCAAAGTTCCACTTTTTCATAGAGTTCTATTTTCAAAATGAAATTCAAAGGCTTCTATGGCCACAAACTTCGTACCTTTAATGATTCTGCAACTCTGAGCACAATTTCTTCAGGCGGGTATTCAGGTGCTCTATAAATATAAACATGCAATAACAGAACATTTTGAGTTACATCTGTTTAAAAATAAATGTAATTCAGGTTCAAAATTTTTAAGAAATCGTTATCAAAATTTCACTTTTTCATAGAGTTCTAATGAAATTCAAAGGCATCTATGGCCACAAACTTTGTACATTTAATGATAGTGCAACTCTGAGCACGATCTCATCAGTCGCTTATTCAGGTGCATCATAAATTCAAGAAAACCAAAAATTTTTGGTTACACCTGTTTAGAATGCCACGTAAGTCAGATTTAAATTTTTTAGAAATCGCAATCAAAGTTCCACTTTTTCATAGAGTTCTATATTCTAAATGAAATTCAAAGAGATCTATGGTCACAAACTTCGTACATTTAATGATTCTGCAACTCTAAGCACAATTTCATCAGGCGGGTGTTCAGGTGCTCTATAAACATGCAATAACAGAACATTTTGAGTTACATCTGTTTACAAATAAATGTAATTCAGTTTTAAAATTTTTAAGAAATCGTAATCAAAATTTCACTTTTTCATAGAGTTCTAATGAAATTCAAAGGCATCTATGGCCACAAACTTCGTACATATAATGATACTGCAACTCTGAGCACGATCTCATCAGTCGCTTATTCAGGTGCATCATAAATTCAAGAAAACCAAACATTTTTGGTTACACCTGTTTAGAATGCCATGTAAGTCAGATTTAAATTTTTTAGAAATCGCAATCAAAGTTCCACTTTTTCATAGAGTTCTATATTCTAAATGAAATTCAAAGGCATCTATGGCCACAAACTTCGTACATATAATGATACTGCAACCCTGAGCACGATCTCATCAGTCGCTTATTCAGGTGCATCATAAATTCAAGAAAACCAAAAATTTTTGGTTAAACCTGTTTAGAATGCCATGTAAGTCAGATTTAAATTTTTTAGAAATCGCAATCAAAGTTCCACTTTTTCATAGAGTTCTATATTCTAAATGATATTCAAAGAGATCTATGGTCACAAACTTCGTATATTTAATGATTCTGCAACTCTAAGCACAATTTCATCAGGCGGGTGTTCAGGTGCTCTATAAACATGCAATAACAGAACATTTTGAGTTACATCTGTTTACAAATAAATGTAATTCAGTTTTAAAATTTTTAAGAAATCGTAATCAAAATTTCACTTTTTCATAGAGTTCTAATGAAATTCAAAGGCATCTATGGCCACAAACTTCGTACTTATAATGATACTGCAACTCTGAACACGATCTCATCAGTCGCTTATTCAGGTGCATCATAAATTCAAGAAAACCAAAAATTTTTAGTTACACCTGTTTACAATGCAATGTAAGTCAGATTTAAATTTTTAAGAAATCGCAATCAAAGTTTAACTTTTTCATAGAGTTCTTTTTTCAAAATGAAATTCAAAGGAATCTATGGCCACAAACTTCGTACATTTAGTGATACTGCAACTCTAAGCACGATCTCATCAGTCGCTTATTCAGGTGCATCATAAATTCAAGAAAACCAAAAATTTTTAGTTACACCTGTTTACAATGCAATGTAAGTCAGATTTAAATTTTTAAGAAATCGCAATCAAAGTTTAACTTTTTCATAGAGTTCTATTTTCAAAATGAAATTCAAAGGCTTCTATGGCCACAAACTTCGTACCTTTAATGATTCTGCAACTCTGAGCACAATTTCTTCAGGCGGGTATTCAGGTGCTCTATAAATATAAACATGCAATAACAGAACATTTTGAGTTACATCTGTTTAAAAATAAATGTAATTCAGGTTCAAAATTTTTAAGAAATCGTTATCAAAATTTCACTTTTTCATAGAGTTCTAATGAAATTCAAAGGCATCTATGGCCACAAACTTTGTACATTTAATGATAGTGCAACTCTGAGCACGATCTCATCAGTCGCTTATTCAGGTGCATCATAAATTCAAGAAAACCAAAAATTTTTGGTTACACCTGTTTAGAATGCCACGTAAGTCAGATTTAAATTTTTTAGAAATCGCAATCAAAGTTCCACTTTTTCATAGAGTTCTATATTCTAAATGAAATTCAAAGAGATCTATGGTCACAAACTTCGTACATTTAATGATTCTGCAACTCTAAGCACAATTTCATCAGGCGGGTGTTCAGGTGCTCTATAAACATGCCATAACAGAACATTTTGAGTTACATCTGTTTACAGATAAATGTAATTCAGTTTTAAAATTTTTAAGAAATTGTAATCAAAATTTAACTTTTTCATAGAGTTCTAATGAAATTCAAAGGCGTCTATGGCCACAAACTTCGTACATTTAATGATACTGCAACTCTGAGCACGATCTCATCAGTCGCTTATTCAGGTGCATCATAAATTCAAGAAAACCAAAAATTTTTGGTTACACCTGTTTAGAATGCCATGTAAGTCAGATTTAAATTTTTTAGAAATCGCAATCAAAGTTCCACTTTTTCATAGAGTTCTATATTCTAAATGAAATTCAAAGAGATCTATGGTCACAAACTTCGTACATTTAATGATTCTGCAACTCTAAGCACAATTTCATCAGGCGGGTGTTCAGGTGCTCTATAAACATGCCATAACAGAACATTTTGAGTTACATCTGTTTACAGATAAATGTAATTCAGTTTTAAAATTTTTAAGAAATTGTAATCAAAATTTAACTTTTTCATAGAGTTCTAATGAAATTCAAAGGCGTCTATGGCCACAAACTTCGTACATTTAATGATACTGCAACTCTGAGCACGATCTCATCAGTCGCTTATTCAGGTGCATCATAAATTGAAGAAAACCAAAAATTTTTGGTTACACCTGTTTACAATGCCATGTAAGTCAGATTTAAATTTTTTAAAAATCGTAATCAAAGTTCCACTTTTTCATAGAGTTCTATATTCTAAATGAAATTCAAAGAGATCTATGGTCACAAACTTCGTACATTTAATGATTCTGCAACTCTAAGCACAATTTCATCAGGCGGGTGTTCAGGTGCTCTATAAACATGCAAAAACAGAACATTTTGAGTTACATCTCTTTACAAATAAATGTAATTCAGTTTCAAAATTTTTAAGAAATCGTTATCAAAATTTCACTTTTTCATAGAGTTCTAATGAAATTCAAAGGCATCTATGGCCACAAACTTCGTACATTTAATGATACTGCAACTCTGAGCACGATCTCATCAGTCGCTTATTCAGGTGCATCATTAATTCAAGAAAACCAAAAATTTTTGGTTACACCTGTTTAGAATGCCATGTAAGTCAGATTTAAATTTTTTATAAATCGCAATCAAAGTTCCACTTTTTCATAGAGTTCTATATTCTAAATGAAATTCAAAGAGATCTATGGTCACAAACTTCGTACATTTAATGATTCTGCAACTCTAAGCACAATTTCATCAGGCGGGTGTTCAGGTGCTCTATAAACATGCAATAACAGAACATTTTGAGTTACATCTGTTTACAAATAAATGTAATTCAGTTTTAAAATTTTTAAGAAATCGTAATCAAAATTTCACTTTTTCATAGAGTTCTAATGAAATTCAAAGGCATCTATGGCCACAAACTTCGTACTTATAATGATACTGCAACTCTGAACACGATCTCATCAGTCGCTTATTCAGGTGCATCATAAATTCAAGAAAACCAAAAATTTTTAGTTACACCTGTTTACAATGCAATGTAAGTCAGATTTAAATTTTTTAGAAATCGCAATCAAAGTTCCACTTTTTCATAGAGTTCTATATTCTAAATGATATTCAAAGAGATCTATGGTCACAAACTTCGTATATTTAATGATTCTGCAACTCTAAGCACAATTTCATCAGGCGGGTGTTCAGGTGCATCATAAATTCAAGAAAACCAAAAATTTTTGGTTAAACCTGTTTAGAATGCCATGTAAGTCAGATTTAAATTTTTTAGAAATCGCAATCAAAGTTCCACTTTTTCATAGAGTTCTATATTCTAAATGATATTCAAAGAGATCTATGGTCACAAACTTCGTATATTTAATGATTCTGCAACTCTAAGCACAATTTCATCAGGCGGGTGTTCAGGTGCTCTATAAACATGCAATAACAGAACATTTTGAGTTACATCTGTTTACAAATAAATGTAATTCAGTTTTAAAATTTTTAAGAAATCGTAATCAAAATTTCACTTTTTCATAGAGTTCTAATGAAATTCAAAGGCATCTATGGCCACAAACTTCGTACTTATAATGATACTGCAACTCTGAACACGATCTCATCAGTCGCTTATTCAGGTGCATCATAAATTCAAGAAAACCAAAAATTTTTAGTTACACCTGTTTACAATGCAATGTAAGTCAGATTTAAATTTTTAAGAAATCGCAATCAAAGTTTAACTTTTTCATAGAGTTCTTTTTTCAAAATGAAATTCAAAGGAATCTATGGCCACAAACTTCGTACATTTAGTGATACTGCAACTCTAAGCACGATCTCATCAGTCGCTTATTCAGGTGCATCATAAATTCAAGAAAACCAAAAATTTTTAGTTACACCTGTTTACAATGCAATGTAAGTCAGATTTAAATTTTTAAGAAATCGCAATCAAAGTTTAACTTTTTCATAGAGTTCTATTTTCAAAATGAAATTCAAAGGCTTCTATGGCCACAAACTTCGTACCTTTAATGATTCTGCAACTCTGAGCACAATTTCTTCAGGCGGGTATTCAGGTGCTCTATAAATATAAACATGCAATAACAGAACATTTTGAGTTACATCTGTTTAAAAATAAATGTAATTCAGGTTCAAAATTTTTAAGAAATCGTTATCAAAATTTCACTTTTTCATAGAGTTCTAATGAAATTCAAAGGCATCTATGGCCACAAACTTCGTACATTTAATGATACTGCAACTCTGAGCACGATCTCATCAGTCGCTTATTCAGGTGCATCATTAATTCAAGAAAACCAAAAATTTTTGGTTACACCTGTTTAGAATGCCATGTAAGTCAGATTTAAATTTTTTATAAATCGCAATCAAAGTTCCACTTTTTCATAGAGTTCTATATTCTAAATGAAATTCAAAGAGATCTATGGTCACAAACTTCGTACATTTAATGATTCTGCAACTCTAAGCACAATTTCATCAGGCGGGTGTTCAGGTGCTCTATAAACATGCAATAACAGAACATTTTGAGTTACATCTGTTTACAGATAAATGTAATTCAGTTTTAAAATTTTTAAGAAATTGTAATCAAAATTTAACTTTTTCATAGAGTTCTAATGAAATTCAAAGGCATCTATGGCCACAAACTTCGTACATTTAATGATACTGCAACTCTGAGCACGATCTCATCAGTCGCTTATTCAGGTGCATCATTAATTCAAGAAAACCAAAAATTTTTGGTTACACCTGTTTAGAATGCCATGTAAGTCAGATTTAAATTTTTTATAAATCGCAATCAAAGTTCCACTTTTTCATAGAGTTCTATATTCTAAATGAAATTCAAAGAGATCTATGGTCACAAACTTCGTACATTTAATGATTCTGCAACTCTAAGCACAATTTCATCAGGCGGGTGTTCAGGTGCTCTATAAACATGCCATAACAGAACATTTTGAGTTACATCTCTTTACAAATAAATGTAATTCAGTTTCAAAATTTTTAAGAAATCGTTATCAAAATTTCACTTTTTCATAGAGTTCTAATGAAATTCAAAGGCATCTATGGCCACAAACTTCGTACATTTAATGATACTGCAACTCTGAGCACGATCTCATCAGTCGCTTATTCAGGTGCATCATTAATTCAAGAAAACCAAAAATTTTTGGTTACACCTGTTTAGAATGCCATGTAAGTCAGATTTAAATTTTTTATAAATCGCAATCAAAGTTCCACTTTTTCATAGAGTTCTATATTCTAAATGAAATTCAAAGAGATCTATGGTCACAAACTTCGTACATTTAATGATTCTGCAACTCTAAGCACAATTTCATCAGGCGGGTGTTCAGGTGCTCTATAAACATGCAATAACAGAACATTTTGAGTTACATCTGTTTACAAATAAATGTAATTCAGTTTTAAAATTTTTAAGAAATCGTAATCAAAATTTCACTTTTTCATAGAGTTCTAATGAAATTCAAAGGCATCTATGGCCACAAACTTCGTACTTATAATGATACTGCAACTCTGAACACGATCTCATCAGTCGCTTATTCAGGTGCATCATAAATTCAAGAAAACCAAAAATTTTTAGTTACACCTGTTTACAATGCAATGTAAGTCAGATTTAAATTTTTTAGAAATCGCAATCAAAGTTCCACTTTTTCATAGAGTTCTATATTCTAAATGAAATTCAAAGAGATCTATGGTCACAAACTTCGTACATTTAATGATTCTGCAACTCTGAGCACGATCTCATCAGTCGCTTATTCAGGTGCATCATTAATTCAAGAAAACCAAAAATTTTTGGTTACACCTGTTTAGAATGCCATGTAAGTCAGATTTAAATTTTTTATAAATCGCAATCAAAGTTCCACTTTTTCATAGAGTTCTATATTCTAAATGAAATTCAAAGAGATCTATGGTCACAAACTTCGTACATTTAATGATTCTGCAACTCTAAGCACAATTTCATCAGGCGGGTGTTCAGGTGCTCTATAAACATGCCATAACAGAACATTTTGAGTTACATCTGTTTACAGATAAATGTAATTCAGTTTTAAAATTTTTAAGAAATTGTAATCAAAATTTAACTTTTTCATAGAGTTCTAATGAAATTCAAAGGCGTCTATGGCCACAAACTTCGTACATTTAATGATACTGCAACTCTGAGCACGATCTCATCAGTCGCTTATTCAGGTGCATCATAAATTGAAGAAAACCAAAAATTTTTGGTTACACCTGTTTACAATGCCATGTAAGTCAGATTTAAATTTTTTAAAAATCGTAATCAAAGTTCCACTTTTTCATAGAGTTCTATATTCTAAATGAAATTCAAAGAGATCTATGGTCACAAACTTCGTACATTTAATGATTCTGCAACTCTAAGCACAATTTCATCAGGCGGGTGTTCAGGTGCTCTATAAACATGCAAAAACAGAACATTTTGAGTTACATCTCTTTACAAATAAATGTAATTCAGTTTCAAAATTTTTAAGAAATCGTTATCAAAATTTCACTTTTTCATAGAGTTCTAATGAAATTCAAAGGCATCTATGGCCACAAACTTCGTACATTTAATGATACTGCAACTCTGAGCACGATCTCATCAGTCGCTTATTCAGGTGCATCATAAATTCAAGAAAACCAAAAATTTTTGGTTACACCTGTTTAGAATGCCATGTAAGTCAGATTTAAATTTTTTATAAATCGCAATCAAAGTTCCACTTTTTCATAGAGTTCTATATTCTAAATGAAATTCAAAGAGATCTATGGTCACAAACTTCGTACATTTAATGATTCTGCAACTCTAAGCACAATTTCATCAGGCGGGTGTTCAGGTGCTCTATAAACATGCAATAACAGAACATTTTGAGTTACATCTGTTTACAAATAAATGTAATTCAGTTTTAAAATTTTTAAGAAATCGTAATCAAAATTTCACTTTTTCATAGAGTTCTAATGAAATTCAAAGGCATCTATGGCCACAAACTTCGTACTTATAATGATACTGCAACTCTGAACACGATCTCATCAGTCGCTTATTCAGGTGCATCATAAATTCAAGAAAACCAAAAATTTTTAGTTACACCTGTTTACAATGCAATGTAAGTCAGATTTAAATTTTTAAGAAATCGCAATCAAAGTTTAACTTTTTCATAGAGTTCTTTTTTCAAAATGAAATTCAAAGGAATCTATGGCCACAAACTTCGTACATTTAGTGATACTGCAACTCTAAGCACGATCTCATCAGTCGCTTATTCAGGTGCATCATAAATTCAAGAAAACCAAAAATTTTTGGTTACACCTGTTTAGAATGCCATGTAAGTCAGATTTAAATTTTTTAGAAATCGCAATCAAAGTTCCACTTTTTCATAGAGTTCTATATTCTAAATGAAATTCAAAGAGATCTATGGTCACAAACTTCGTACATTTAATGATTCTGCAACTCTAAGCACAATTTTATCAGGCGGGTGTTCAGGTGCTGTATAAACATGCAATAACAGAACATTTTGAGTTACATCTGTTTACAAATAAATGTAATTCAGTTTCAAAATTTTTCAGAAATCGTTATCAAAATTTCACTTTTTCATAGAGTTGTAATGAAATTCAAAGGCATCTATGCAAACAAACTTCGTACATTTAATGATACTGCAACTCTGAGCACGATCTTATCAGTCGCTTATTCAGGTGCATCATAAATTCAAGAAAACCAAAAATTTTTGCTTACACCTGTTCAGAATGCCATGTAAGTCAGATTTAAATTTTTTAAAAATCGCAATCAAAGTTCCACTTTTTCATAGAGTTCTATATTCTAAATGAAATTCAAAGAGATCTATGGTCACAAACTTCGTATATTTAATGATTCTGCAACTCTAAGCACAATTTCATCAGGCGGGTGTTCAGGTGCTCTATAAACATGCAATAACAGATCATTTTGAGTTACATCTGTTTACAAATAAATGTAATTCAGTTTTAAAATTTTTAAGAAATCGTAATCAAAATTTCACTTTTTCATAGAGTTCTAATGAAATTCAAAGGCATCTATGGCCACAAACTTCGTACATATAATGATACTGCAACTCTGAGCACGATCTCATCAGTCGCTTATTCAGGTGCATCATAAATTCAAGAAAACCAAAAATTTTTGGTTACACCTGTTTAGAATGCCATGTAAGTCAGATTTAAATTTTTTAGAAATCGCAATCAAAGTTCCACTTTTTCATAGAGTTCTATATTCTAAATGAAATTCAAAGAGATCTATGGTCACAAACTTCGTACATTTAATGATTCTGCAACTCTAAGCACAATTTCATCAGGCGGGTGTTCAGGTGCTCTATAAACATGCTATAACAGAACATTTTGAGTTACATCTGTTTACAGATAAATGTAATTCAGTTTTAAAATTTTTAAGAAATTGTAATCAAAATTTAACTTTTTCATAGAGTTCTAATGAAATTCAAAGGCGTCTATGGCCACAAACTTCGTACATTTAATGATACTGCAACCCTGAGCACGATCTCATCAGTCGCTTATTCAGGTGCATCATAAATTCAAGAAAACCAAAAATTTTTGGTTACACCTGTTTAGAATGCCACGTAAGTCAGATTTAAATTTTTTAGAAAGCGCAATCAAAGTTCCACTTTTTCATAGAGTTCTATATTCTAAATGAAATTCAAAGAGATCTATGGTCACAAACTTCGTACATTTAATGATTCTGCAACTCTAAGCACAATTTCATCAGGCGGGTGTTCAGGTGCTCTATAAACATGCCATAACAGAACATTTTGAGTTACATCTGTTTACAGATAAATGTAATTCAGTTTTAAAATTTTTAAGAAATTGTAATCAAAATTTAACTTTTTCATAGAGTTCTAATGAAATTCAAAGGCGTCTATGGCCACAAACTTCGTACATTTAATGATACTGCAACTCTGAGCACGATCTCATCAGTCGCTTATTCAGGTGCATCATAAATTGAAGAAAACCAAAAATTTTTGGTTACACCTGTTTACAATGCCATGTAAGTCAGATTTAAATTTTTTAAAAATCGTAATCAAAGTTCCACTTTTTCATAGAGTTCTATATTCTAAATGAAATTCAAAGAGATCTATGGTCACAAACTTCGTACATTTAATGATTCTGCAACTCTAAGCACAATTTCATCAGGCGGGTGTTCAGGTGCTCTATAAACATGCAAAAACAGAACATTTTGAGTTACATCTCTTTACAAATAAATGTAATTCAGTTTCAAAATTTTTAAGAAATCGTTATCAAAATTACACTTTTTCATAGAGTTCTAATGAAATTCAAAGGCATCTATGGCCACAAACTTCGTACATTTAATGATACTGCAACTCTGAGCACGATCTCATCAGTCGCTTATTCAGGTGCATCATTAATTCAAGAAAACCAAAAATTTTTGGTTACACCTGTTTAGAATGCCATGTAAGTCAGATTTAAATTTTTTAGAAATCGCAATCAAAGTTCCACTTTTTCATAGAGTTCTATATTCTAAATGAAATTCAAAGAGATCTATGGTCACAAACTTCGTACATTTAATGATTCTGCAACTCTAAGCACAATTTCATCAGGCGGGTGTTCAGGTGCTCTATAAACATGCAATAACAGAACATTTTGAGTTACATCTGTTTACAAATAAATGTAATTCAGTTTTAAAATTTTTAAGAAATCGTAATCAAAATTTCACTTTTTCATAGAGTTCTAATGAAATTCAAAGGCATCTATGGACACAAACTTCGTACTTATAATGATACTGCAACTCTGAACACGATCTCATCAGTCGCTTATTCAGGTGCATCATAAATTCAAGAAAACCAAAAATTTTTAGTTACACCTGTTTACAATGCAATGTAAGTCAGATTTAAATTTTTAAGAAATCGCAATCAAAGTTTAACTTTTTCATAGAGTTCTTTTTTCAAAATGAAATTCAAAGGAATCTATGGCCACAAACTTCGTACATTTAGTGATACTGCAACTCTAAGCACGATCTCATCAGTCGCTTATTCAGGTGCATCATAAATTCAAGAAAACCAAAAATTTTTGGTTACACCTGTTTAGAATGCCATGTAAGTCAGATTTAAATTTTTTAGAAATCGCAATCAAAGTTCCACTTTTTCATAGAGTTCTATATTCTAAATGAAATTCAAAGAGATCTATGGTCACAAACTTCGTACATTTAATGATTCTGCAACTCTAAGCACAATTTTATCAGGCGGGTGTTCAGGTGCTGTATAAACATGCAATAACAGAACATTTTGAGTTACATCTGTTTACAAATAAATGTAATTCAGTTTCAAAATTTTTCAGAAATCGTTATCAAAATTTCACTTTTTCATAGAGTTGTAATGAAATTCAAAGGCATCTATGCAAACAAACTTCGTACATTTAATGATACTGCAACTCTGAGCACGATCTTATCAGTCGCTTATTCAGGTGCATCATAAATTCAAGAAAACCAAAAATTTTTGCTTACACCTGTTTAGAATGCCATGTAAGTCAGATTTAAATTTTTTAGAAATCGCAATCAAAGTTCCACTTTTTCATAGAGTTCTATATTCTAAATGAAATTCAAAGAGATCTATGGTCACAAACTTCGTACATTTAATGATTCTGCAACTCTAAGCACAATTTCATCAGGCGGGTGTTCAGGTGCTCTATAAACATGCAATAACAGATCATTTTGAGTTACATCTGTTTACAAATAAATGTAATTCAGTTTTAAAATTTTTAAGAAATCGTAATCAAAATTTCACTTTTTCATAGAGTTCTAATGAAATTCAAAGGCATCTATGGCCACAAACTTCGTACATATAATGATACTGCAACTCTGAGCACGATCTCATCAGTCGCTTATTCAGGTGCATCATAAATTCAAGAAAACCAAAAATTTTTGGTTACACCTGTTTAGAATGCCATGTAAGTCAGATTTAAATTTTTTAGAAATCGCAATCAAAGTTCCACTTTTTCATAGAGTTCTATATTCTAAATGAAATTCAAAGAGATCTATGGTCACAAACTTCGTACATTTAATGATTCTGCAACTCTAAGCACAATTTCATCAGGCGGGTGTTCAGGTGCTCTATAAACATGCTATAACAGAACATTTTGAGTTACATCTGTTTACAGATAAATGTAATTCAGTTTTAAAATTTTTAAGAAATTGTAATCAAAATTTAACTTTTTCATAGAGTTCTAATGAAATTCAAAGGCGTCTATGGCCACAAACTTCGTACATTTAATGATACTGCAACCCTGAGCACGATCTCATCAGTCGCTTATTCAGGTGCATCATAAATTCAAGAAAACCAAAAATTTTTGCTTACACCTGTTTAGAATGCCATGTAAGTCAGATTTAAATTTTTTAAAAATCGCAATCAAAGTTCCACTTTTTCATAGAGTTCTATATTCTAAATGAAATTCAAAGAGATCTATGGTCACAAACTTCGTATATTTAATGATTCTGCAACTCTAAGCACAATTTCATCAGGCGGGTGTTCAGGTGCTCTATAAACATGCAATAACAGATCATTTTGAGTTACATCTGTTTACAAATAAATGTAATTCAGTTTTAAAATTTTTAAGAAATCGTAATCAAAATTTCACTTTTTCATAGAGTTCTAATGAAATTCAAAGGCATCTATGGCCACAAACTTCGTACATATAATGATACTGCAACTCTGAGCACGATCTCATCAGTCGCTTATTCAGGTGCATCATAAATTCAAGAAAACCAAAAATTTTTGGTTACACCTGTTTAGAATGCCATGTAAGTCAGATTTGAATTTTTTCGAAATCGCAATCAAAGTTCCACTTTTTCATAGAGTTCTATATTCTAAATGAAATTCAAAGAGATCTATGGTCACAAACTTCGTACATTTAATGATTCTGCAACTCTAAGCACAATTTCATCAGGCGGGTGTTCAGGTGCTCTATAAACATGCAATAACAGAACATTTTGAGTTACATCTGTTTACAAATAAATGTAATTCAGTTTTAAAATTTTTAAAAAGTCGTAATCAAAATTTCACTTTTTCATAGAGTTCTAATGAAATTCAAAGGCGTCTATGGCCACAAACTTCGTACATTTAGTGATACTGCAACTCTGAGCACGATCTCATCAGTCGCTTATTCAGATGCATCATAAATTCAAGAAAACCAAAAATTTTTGGTTACACCTGTTTAGAATGCCATGTAAGTCAGATTTGAATTTTTTCGAAATCGCAATCAAAGTTCCACTTTTTCATAGAGTTCTATATTCTAAATGAAATTCAAAGAGATCTATGGTCACAAACTTCGTACATTTAATGATTCTGCAACTCTAAGCACAATTTCATCAGGCGGGTGTTCAGGTGCTCTATAAACATGCAATAACAGAACATTTTGAGTTACATCTGTTTACAAATAAATGTAATTCAGTTTTAAAATGTTTAAGAAATTGTAATCAAAATTTCACTTTTTCATAGAGTTCTAATGAAATTCAAAGGCATCTATGGCCACAAACTTCGTACATTTAATGATAGTGCAACTCTGAGCACGATCTCATCAGTCGCTTATTCAGATGCATCATAAATTCAAGAAAACCAAAAATTTTTGGTTACACCTGTTTAGACTGCCATGTAAGTCAGATTTAAATTTTTTAGAAATCGCAATCAAAGTTCCACTTTTTCATAGAGTTCTATATTCTAAATGAAATTCAAAGAGATCTATGGTCACAAACTTCGTACATTTAATGATTCTGCAACTCTAAGCACAATTTCATCAGGCGGGTGTTCAGGTGCTCTATAAACATGCCATAACAGAACATTTTGAGTTACATCTGTTTACAAATAAATGTAATTCAGCTTTAAAATTTTTAAGAAATTGTAATCAAAATTTCACTTTTTCATAGAGTTCTAATGAAATTCAAAGGCGTCTATGGCCACAAACTTCGTACATTTAGTGATACTGCACCTGTGAGCACGATCTCATCAGTCGCTTATTCAGGTGCATCATAAATTCAAGAAAACCAAAAATTTTTGGTTAGACCTGTTTAGAATGCCATGTAAGTCAGATTTAAATTTTTTAGAAATCGCAATCAAAGTTCCACTTTTTCATAGAGTTCTATATTCTAAATGAAATTCAAAGAGATCTCCATTCACAAACTTCGTACATTTAATGATTCTGCAACTATAAGCACAATTTTATCAGGCGGGTGTTCAGGTGCTGTATAAACATGCAATAACAGAACATTTTGAGTTACATCTGTTTACAAATAAATGTAATTCAGTTTCAAAATTTTTAAGAAATCGTTATCAAAATTTCACTTTTTCATAGAGTTGTAATGAAATTCAAAGGCATCTATGCAAACAAACTTCGTACATTTAATGATACTGCAACTCTGAGCACGATCTTATCAGTCGCTTATTCAGGTGCATCATAAATTCAAGAAAACCAAAAATTTTTGGTTACACCTGTTTAGAATGCCATGTAAGTCAGATTTAAATTTTTTAGAAATCGCAATCAAAGTTCCACTTTTTCATAGAGTTCTATATTCTAAATGAAATTCAAAGGCATCTATGGGCACAAACTTCGTACATATAATGATACTGCAACCCTGAGCACGATCTCATCAGTCGCTTATTCAGGTGCATCATAAATTCAAGAAAACCAAAAATTTTTGGTTAAACCTGTTTAGAATGCCATGTAAGTCAGATTTAAATTTTTTAGAAATCGCAATCAAAGTTCCACTTTTTCATAGAGTTCTATATTCTAAATGAAATTCAAAGAGATCTATGGTCACAAACTTCGTATATTTAATGATTCTGCAACTCTAAGCACAATTTCATCAGGCGGGTGTTCAGGTGCTCTATAAACATGCAATAACAGAACATTTTGAGTTACATCTGTTTACAAATAAATGTAATTCAGTTTTAAAATTTTTAAGAAATCGTAATCAAAATTTCACTTTTTCATAGAGTTCTAATGAAATTCAAAGGCATCTATGGCCACAAACTTCGTACTTTTAATGATACTGCAACTCTGAACACGATCTCATCAGTCGCTTATTCAGGTGCATCATAAATTCAAGAAAACCAAAAATTTTTGCTTACACCTGTTCAGAATGCCATGTAAGTCAGATTTAAATTTTTTAAAAATCGCAATCAAAGTTCCACTTTTTCATAGAGTTCTATATTCTAAATGAAATTCAAAGAGATCTATGGTCACAAACTTCGTATATTTAATGATTCTGCAACTCTAAGCACAATTTCATCAGGCGGGTGTTCAGGTGCTCTATAAACATGCAATAACAGATCATTTTGAGTTACATCTGTTTACAAATAAATGTAATTCAGTTTTAAAATTTTTAAGAAATCGTTATCAAAATTTCACTTTTTCATAGAGTTCTAATGAAATTCAAAGGCATCTATGGCCACAAACTTCGTACATATAATGATACTGCAACTCTGAGCACGATCTCATCAGTCGCTTATTCAGGTGCATCATAAATTCAAGAAAACCAAAAATTTTTGGTTACACCTGTTTAGAATGCCATGTAAGTCAGATTTAAATTTTTTAGAAATCGCAATCAAAGTTCCACTTTTTCATAGAGTTCTATATTCTAAATGAAATTCAAAGAGATCTATGGTCACAAACTTCGTACATTTAATGATTCTGCAACTCTAAGCACAATTTCATCAGGCGGGTGTTCAGGTGCTCTATAAACATGCTATAACAGAACATTTTGAGTTACATCTGTTTACAGATAAATGTAATTCAGTTTTAAAATTTTTAAGAAATTGTAATCAAAATTTAACTTTTTCATAGAGTTCTAATGAAATTCAAAGGCGTCTATGGCCACAAACTTCGTACATTTAATGATACTGCAACCCTGAGCACGATCTCATCAGTCGCTTATTCAGGTGCATCATAAATTCAAGAAAACCAAAAATTTTTGCTTACACCTGTTTAGAATGCCATGTAAGTCAGATTTAAATTTTTTAAAAATCGCAATCAAAGTTCCACTTTTTCATAGAGTTCTATATTCTAAATGAAATTCAAAGAGATCTATGGTCACAAACTTCGTATATTTAATGATTCTGCAACTCTAAGCACAATTTCATCAGGCGGGTGTTCAGGTGCTCTATAAACATGCAATAACAGATCATTTTGAGTTACATCTGTTTACAAATAAATGTAATTCAGTTTTAAAATTTTTAAGAAATCGTAATCAAAATTTCACTTTTTCATAGAGTTCTAATGAAATTCAAAGGCATCTATGGCCACAAACTTCGTACATATAATGATACTGCAACTCTGAGCACGATCTCATCAGTCGCTTATTCAGGTGCATCATAAATTCAAGAAAACCAAAAATTTTTGGTTACACCTGTTTAGAATGCCATGTAAGTCAGATTTAAATTTTTTAGAAATCGCAATCAAAGTTCCACTTTTTCATAGAGTTCTATATTCTAAATGAAATTCAAAGAGATCTATGGTCACAAACTTCGTACATTTAATGATTCTGCAACTCTAAGCACAATTTCATCAGGCGGGTGTTCAGGTGCTCTATAAACATGCAAAAACAGAACATTTTGAGTTACATCTCTTTACAAATAAATGTAATTCAGTTTCAAAATTTTTAAGAAATCGTTATCAAAATTTCACTTTTTCATAGAGTTCTAATGAAATTCAAAGGCATCTATGGCCACAAACTTCGTACATTTAATGATACTGCAACTCTGAGCACGATCTCATCAGTCGCTTATTCAGGTGCATCATTAATTCAAGAAAACCAAAAATTTTTGGTTACACCTGTTTAGAATGCCATGTAAGTCAGATTTAAATTTTTTAGAAATCGCAATCAAAGTTCCACTTTTTCATAGAGTTCTATATTCTAAATGAAATTCAAAGAGATCTATGGTCACAAACTGCGTACATTTAATGATTCTGCAACTCTAAGCACAATTTCATCAGGCGGGTGTTCAGGTGCTCTATAAACATGCCATAACAGAACATTTTGAGTTACATCTGTTTACAAATAAATGTAATTCAGCTTTAAAATTTTTAAGAAATTGTAATCAAAATTTCACTTTTTCATAAAGTTCTAATGAAATTCAAAGGCGTCTATGGCCACAAACTTCGTACATTTAGTGATACTGCAACTGTGAGCACGATCTCATCAGTCGCTTATTCAGGTGCATCATAAATTCAAGAAAACCAAAAATTTTTGGTTAGACCTGTTTAGAATGCCATGTAAGTCAGATTTAAATTTTTTAGAAATCGCAATCAAAGTTCCACTTTTTCATAGAGTTCTATATTCTAAATGAAATTCAAAGAGATCTCCATTCACAAACTTCGTACATTTAATGATTCTGCAACTATAAGCACAATTTTATCAGGCGGGTGTTCAGGTGCTGTATAAACATGCAATAACAGAACATTTTGAGTTACATCTGTTTACAAATAAATGTAATTCAGTTTCAAAATTTTTAAGAAATCGTTATCAAAATTTCACTTTTTCATAGAGTTGTAATGAAATTCAAAGGCATCTATGCAAACAAACTTCGTACATTTAATGATACTGCAACTCTGAGCACGATCTTATCAGTCGCTTATTCAGGTGCATCATAAATTCAAGAAAACCAAAAATTTTTGGTTACACCTGTTTAGAATGCCATGTAAGTCAGATTTAAATTTTTTAGAAATCGCAATCAAAGTTCCACTTTTTCATAGAGTTCTATATTCTAAATGAAATTCAAAGGCATCTATGGGCACAAACTTCGTACATATAATGATACTGCAACCCTGAGCACGATCTCATCAGTCGCTTATTCAGGTGCATCATAAATTCAAGAAAACCAAAAATTTTTGGTTAAACCTGTTTAGAATGCCATGTAAGTCAGATTTAAATTTTTTAGAAATCGCAATCAAAGTTCCACTTTTTCATAGAGTTCTATATTCTAAATGAAATTCAAAGAGATCTATGGTCACAAACTTCGTATATTTAATGATTCTGCAACTCTAAGCACAATTTCATCAGGCGGGTGTTCAGGTGCTCTATAAACATGCAATAACAGAACATTTTGAGTTACATCTGTTTACAAATAAATGTAATTCAGTTTTAAAATTTTTAAGAAATCGTAATCAAAATTTCACTTTTTCATAGAGTTCTAATGAAATTCAAAGGCATCTATGGCCACAAACTTCGTACTTTTAATGATTCTGCAACTCTAAGCACAATTTCATCAGGCGGGTGTTCAGGTGCTCTATAAACATGCAATAACAGAACATTTTGAGTTACATCTGTTTACAAATAAATGTAATTCAGTTTTAAAATTTTTAAGAAATCGTAATCAAAATTTCACTTTTTCATAGAGTTCTAATGAAATTCAAAGGCATCTATGGCCACAAACTTCGTACATATAATGATACTGCAACTCTGAGCACGATCTCATCAGTCGCTTATTCAGGTGCATCATAAATTCAAGAAAACCAAAAATTTTTGGTTACACCTGTTTAATTTGCCATGTAAGTCAGATTTAAAGTTTTTAGAAATCGCAATCAAAGTTCCACTTTTTCATAGAGTTCTATATTCTAAATGAAATTCAAAGGCATCTATGGCCACAAACTTCGTATATATAATGATACTGCAACCCTGAGCACGATCTCATCAGTCGCTTATTCAGGTGCATCATATATTCAAGAAAACCAAAAATTTTTGGTTAAACCTGTTTAGAATGCCATGTAAGTCAGATTTAAATTTTTTAGAAATCGCAATCAAAGTTCCACTTTTTCATAGAGTTCTATATTCTAAATGAAATTCAAAGAGATCTATGGTCCCAAACTTCGTATATTTAATGATTCTGCAACTCTAAGCACAATTTCATCAGGCGGGTGTTCAGGTGATCTATAAACATGCAATAACAGAACATTTTGAGTTACATCTGTTTACAAATAAATGTATTCAGTTTTAAAATTTTTAAGAAATCGTAATCAAAATTTCACTTTTTCATAGAGTTCTAATGAAATTCAAAGGCATCTATGGCCACAAACTTCGTACTTATAATGATACTGCAACTCTGAACACGATCTCATCAGTCGCTTATTCAGGTGCATCATAAATTCAAGAAAACCAAAAATTTTTAGTTACACCTGTTTACAATGCAATGTAAGTCAGATTTAAATTTTTAAGAAATCGCAATCAAAGTTTAACTTTTTCATAGAGTTCTATTTTCAAAATGAAATTCAAAGGCTTCTATGGCCACAAACTTCGTACCTTTAATGATTCTGCAACTCTGAGCACAATTTCTTCAGGCGGGTATTCAGGTGCTCTATAAACATGCAATAACAGAACATTTTGAGTTACATCTGTTTAAAAATAAATGTAATTCAGGTTCAAAATTTTTAAGAAATCGTTATCAAAATTTCACTTTTTCATAGAGTTCTAATGAAATTCAAGCCATCTATGGCCACAAACTTTGTACATTTAATGATAGTGCAACTCTGAGCACGATCTCATCAGTCGCTTATTCAGGTGCATCATAAATTCAAGAAAACCAAAAATTTTTGGTAACACCTGTTTAGAATGCCACGTAAGTCAGATTTAAATTTTTTAGAAATCGCAATCAAAGTTCCACTTTTTCATAGAGTTCTATATTCTAAATGAAATTCAAAGAGATCTATGGTCACAAACTTCGTATATTTAATGATTCTGCAACTCTAAGCACAATTTCATCAGGCGGGTGTTCAGGTGCTCTATAAACATGCAATAACAGAACATTTTGAGTTACATCTGTTTACAAATAAATGTAATTCAGTTTTAAAATTTTTAAGAAATCGTAATCAAAATTTCACTTTTTCATAGAGTTCTAATGAAATTCAAAGGCATCTATGGCCACAAACTTCGTACATTTAATGATACTGCAACTCTGAGCACGATCTCATCAGTCGCTTATTCAGGTGCATCATAAATTCAAGAAAACCAAAAATTTTTGGTTACACCTGTTTAGAATGCCATGTAAGTCAGATTTAAATTTTTTAGAAATCGCAATCAAAGTTCCACTTTTTCATAGAGTTCTATATTCTAAATGAAATTCAAAGGCATCTATGGCCACAAACTTCGTACATATAATGATACTGCAACCCTGAGCACGATCTCATCAGTCGCTTATTCAGGTGCATCATAAATTCAAGAAAACCAAAAATTTTTGGTTAAACCTGTTTAGAATGCCATGTAAGTCAGATTTAAATTTTTTAGAAATCGCAATCAAAGTTCCGCTTTTTCATAGAGTTCTATATTCTAAATGAAATTCAAAGAGATCTATGGTCACAAACTTCGTATATTTAATGATTCTGCAACTCTAAGCACAATTTCATCAGGCGGGTGTTCAGGTGCTCTATAAACATGCAATAACAGAACATTTTGAGTTACATCTGTTTACAAATAAATGTAATTCAGTTTTAAAATTTTTAAGAAATCGTAATCAAAATTTCACTTTTTCATAGAGTTCTAATGAAATTCAAAGGCATCTATGGCCACAAACTTCGTACATATAATAATACTGCAACTCTGAGCACGATCTCATCAGTCGCTTATTCAGGTGCATCATAAATTCAAGAAAACCAAAAATTTTTGGTTACACCTGTTTAGAATGCCATGTAAGTCAGATTTAAATTTTTTAAAAATCGCAATCAAAGTTCCACTTTTTCATAGAGTTCTATATTCTAAATGAAATTCAAAGGCATCTATGGCCACAAACTTCGTACATATAATGATACTGCAACCCTGAGCACGATCTCATCAGTCGCTTATTCAGGTGCATCATATATTCAAGAAAACCAAAAATTTTTGGTTAAACCTGTTTAGAATGCCATGTAAGTCAGATTTAAATTTTTTAGAAATTGCAATCAAAGTTCCACTTTTTCATAGAGTTCTATATTCTAAATGAAATTCAAAGGCTTCTATGGCCACAAACTTCGTACCTTTAATGATTCTGCAACTCTGAGCACAATTTCTTCAGGCGGGTATTCAGGTGCTCTATAAACATGCAATAACAGAACATTTTGAGTTACATCTGTTTACAAATAAATGTAATTCAGGTTCAAAATTTTTAAGAAATCGTTATCAAAATTTCACTTTTTCATAGAGTTCTAATGAAATTCAAAGGCATCTATGGTCACAAACTTCGTATATTTAATGATTCTGCAACTCTAAGCACAATTTCATCAGGCGGGTGTTCAGGTGCTCTATAAACATGCAATAACAGAACATTTTGAGTTACATCTGTTTACAAATAAATGTAATTCAGTTTTAAAATTTTTAAGAAATCGTAATCAAAATTTCACTTTTTCATAGAGTTCTAATGAAATTCAAAGGCATCTATGGCCACAAACTTCGTACTTATAATGATACTGCAACTCTGAACACGATCTCATCAGTCGCTTATTCAGGTGCATCATAAATTCAAGAAAACCAAACATTTTTAGTTACACCTGTTTACAATGCAATGTAAGTCAGATTTAAATTTTTAAGAAATCGCAATCAAAGTTTAACTTTTTCATAGAGTTCTATTTTCAAAATGAAATTCAAAGGCTTCTATGGCCACAAACTTCGTACCTTTAATGATTCTGCAACTCTGAGCACAATTTCTTCAGGCGGGTATTCAGGTGCTCTATAAACATGCAATAACAGAACATTTTGAGTTACATCTGTTTAAAAATAAATGTAATTCAGGTTCAAAATTTTTAAGAAATCGTTATCAAAATTTCACTTTTTCATAGAGTTCTAATGAAATTCAAAGGCATCTATGGCCACAAACTTTGTATATTTAATGATAGTGCAACTCTGAGCACGATCTCATCAGTCGCTTATTCAGGTGCATCATAAATTCAAGAAAACCAAAAATTTTTGGTTACACCTGTTTAGAATGCCACGTAAGTCAGATTTAAATTTTTTAGAAATCGCAATCAAAGTTCCACTTTTTCATAGAGTTCTATATTCTAAATGAAATTCAAAGAGATCTATGGTCACAAACTTCGTACATTTAATGATTCTGCAACTCTAAGCACAATTTCATCAGGCGGGTGTTCAGGTGCTCTATAAACATGCCATAACAGAACATTTTGAGTTACATCTGTTTACAGATAAATGTAATTCAGTTTTAAAATTTTTAAGAAATTGTAATCAAAATTTAACTTTTTCATAGAGTTCTAATGAAATTCAAAGGCGTCTATGGCCACAAACTTCGTACATTTAATGATACTGCAACTCTGAGCACGATCTCATCAGTCGCTTATTCAGGTGCATCATAAATTCAAGAAAACCAAAAATTTTTGGTTACACCTGTTTAGAATGCCATGTAAGTCAGATTTAAATTTTTTAGAAATCGCAATCAACGTTCCACTTTTTCATAGAGTTCTATATTCTAAATGAAATTCAAAGAGATCTATGGTCACAAACTTCGTACATTTAATGATTCTGCAACTCTAAGCACAATTTCATCAGGCGGGTGTTCAGGTGCTCTATAAACATGCCATAACAGAACATTTTGAGTTACATCTGTTTACAGATAAATGTAATTCAGTTTTAAAATTTTTAAGAAATTGTAATCAAAATTTAACTTTTTCATAGAGTTCTAATGAAATTCAAAGGCGTCTATGGCCACAAACTTCGTACATTTAATGATACTGCAACTCTGAGCACGATCTCATCAGTCGCTTATTCAGGTGCATCATAAATTGAAGAAAACCAAAAATTTTTGGTTACACCTGTTTACAATGCCATGTAAGTCAGATTTAAATTTTTTAAAAATCGTAATCAAAGTTCCACTTTTTCATAGAGTTCTATATTCTAAATGAAATTCAAAGAGATCTATGGTCCCAAACTTCGTATATTTAATGATTCTGCAACTCTAAGCACAATTTCATCAGGCGGGTGTTCAGGTGATCTATAAACATGCAATAACGGAACATTTTGAGTTACATCTGTTTACAAATAAATGTATTCAGTTTTAAAATTTTTAAGAAATCGTAATCAAAATTTCACTTTTTCATAGAGTTCTAATGAAATTCAAAGGCATCTATGGCCACAAACTTCGTACTTATAATGATACTGCAACTCTGAACACGATCTCATCAGTCGCTTATTCAGGTGCATCATAAATTCAAGAAAACCAAAAATTTTTAGTTACACCTGTTTACAATGCAATGTAAGTCAGATTTAAATTTTTAAGAAATCGCAATCAAAGTTTAACTTTTTCATAGAGTTCTATTTTCAAAATGAAATTCAAAGGCTTCTATGGCCACAAACTTCGTACCTTTAATGATTCTGCAACTCTGAGCACAATTTCTTCAGGCGGGTATTCAGGTGCTCTATAAACATGCAATAACAGAACATTTTGAGTTACATCTGTTTAAAAATAAATGTAATTCAGGTTCAAAATTTTTAAGAAATCGTTATCAAAATTTCACTTTTTCATAGAGTTCTAATGAAATTCAAGCCATCTATGGCCACAAACTTTGTACATTTAATGATAGTGCAACTCTGAGCACGATCTCATCAGTCGCTTATTCAGGTGCATCATAAATTCAAGAAAACCAAAAATTTTTGGTTACACCTGTTTAGAATGCCACGTAAGTCAGATTTAAATTTTTTAGAAATCGCAATCAAAGTTCCACTTTTTCATAGAGTTCTATATTCTAAATGAAATTCAAAGAGATCTATGGTCCCAAACTTCGTATATTTAATGATTCTGCAACTCTAAGCACAATTTCATCAGGCGGGTGTTCAGGTGATCTATAAACATGCAATAACGGAACATTTTGAGTTACATCTGTTTACAAATAAATGTATTCAGTTTTAAAATTTTTAAGAAATCGTAATCAAAATTTCACTTTTTCATAGAGTTCTAATGAAATTCAAAGGCATCTATGGCCACAAACTTCGTACTTATAATGATACTGCAACTCTGAACACGATCTCATCAGTCGCTTATTCAGGTGCATCATAAATTCAAGAAAACCAAACATTTTTAGTTACACCTGTTTACAATGCAATGTAAGTCAGATTTAAATTTTTAAGAAATCGCAATCAAAGTTTAACTTTTTCATAGAGTTCTATTTTCAAAATGAAATTCAAAGGCTTCTATGGCCACAAACTTCGTACCTTTAATGATTCTGCAACTCTGAGCACAATTTCTTCAGGCGGGTATTCAGGTGCTCTATAAACATGCAATAACAGAACATTTTGAGTTACATCTGTTTAAAAATAAATGTAATTCAGGTTCAAAATTTTTAAGAAATCGTTATCAAAATTTCACTTTTTCATAGAGTTCTAATGAAATTCAAAGGCATCTATGGCCACAAACTTTGTATATTTAATGATAGTGCAACTCTGAGCACGATCTCATCAGTCGCTTATTCAGGTGCATCATAAATTCAAGAAAACCAAAAATTTTTGGTTACACCTGTTTAGAATGCCACGTAAGTCAGATTTAAATTTTTTAGAAATCGCAATCAAAGTTCCACTTTTTCATAGAGTTCTATATTCTAAATGAAATTCAAAGAGATCTATGGTCACAAACTTCGTACATTTAATGATTCTGCAACTCTAAGCACAATTTCATCAGGCGGGTGTTCAGGTGCTCTATAAACATGCCATAACAGAACATTTTGAGTTACATCTGTTTACAGATAAATGTAATTCAGTTTTAAAATTTTTAAGAAATTGTAATCAAAATTTAACTTTTTCATAGAGTTCTAATGAAATTCAAAGGCGTCTATGGCCACAAACTTCGTACATTTAATGATACTGCAACTCTGAGCACGATCTCATCAGTCGCTTATTCAGGTGCATCATAAATTCAAGAAAACCAAAAATTTTTGGTTACACCTGTTTAGAATGCCATGTAAGTCAGATTTAAATTTTTTAGAAATCGCAATCAACGTTCCACTTTTTCATAGAGTTC
Organism: Merzomyia westermanni; assembly: GCA_949987695.1. NCBI lineage: Eukaryota > Metazoa > Arthropoda > Insecta > Diptera > Tephritidae > Merzomyia > Merzomyia westermanni. The sequence continues at coordinate 81,054,680 of OX465292.1, forward strand.
TATATTCTAAATGAAATTCAAAGAGATCTATGGTCACAAACTTCGTACATTTAATGATTCTGCAACTCTAAGCACAATTTCATCAGGCGGGTGTTCAGGTGCTCTATAAACATGCCATAACAGAACATTTTGAGTTACATCTGTTTACAGATAAATGTAATTCAGTTTTAAAATTTTTAAGAAATTGTAATCAAAATTTAACTTTTTCATAGAGTTCTAATGAAATTCAAGGGCGTCTATGGCCACAAACTTCGTACATTTAATGATACTGCAACTCTGAGCACGATCTCATCAGTCGCTTATTCAGGTGCATCATAAATTGAAGAAAACCAAAAATTTTTGGTTACACCTGTTTACAATGCCATGTAAGTCAGATTTAAATTTTTTAAAAATCGTAATCAAAGTTCCACTTTTTCATAGAGTTCTATATTCTAAATGAAATTCAAAGAGATCTATGGTCCCAAACTTCGTATATTTAATGATTCTGCAACTCTAAGCACAATTTCATCAGGCGGGTGTTCAGGTGATCTATAAACATGCAATAACGGAACATTTTGAGTTACATCTGTTTACAAATAAATGTATTCAGTTTTAAAATTTTTAAGAAATCGTAATCAAAATTTCACTTTTTCATAGAGTTCTAATGAAATTCAAAGGCATCTATGGCCACAAACTTCGTACTTATAATGATACTGCAACTCTGAACACGATCTCATCAGTCGCTTATTCAGGTGCATCATAAATTCAAGAAAACCAAAAATTTTTAGTTACACCTGTTTACAATGCAATGTAAGTCAGATTTAAATTTTTAAGAAATCGCAATCAAAGTTTAACTTTTTCATAGAGTTCTATTTTCAAAATGAAATTCAAAGGCTTCTATGGCCACAAACTTCGTACCTTTAATGATTCTGCAACTCTGAGCACAATTTCTTCAGGCGGGTATTCAGGTGCTCTATAAACATGCAATAACAGAACATTTTGAGTTACATCTGTTTAAAAATAAATGTAATTCAGGTTCAAAATTTTTAAGAAATCGTTATCAAAATTTCACTTTTTCATAGAGTTCTAATGAAATTCAAGCCATCTATGGCCACAAACTTTGTACATTTAATGATAGTGCAACTCTGAGCACGATCTCATCAGTCGCTTATTCAGGTGCATCATAAATTCAAGAAAACCAAAAATTTTTGGTTACACCTGTTTAGAATGCCACGTAAGTCAGATTTAAATTTTTTAGAAATCGCAATCAAAGTTCCACTTTTTCATAGAGTTCTATATTCTAAATGAAATTCAAAGAGATCTATGGTCACAAACTTCGTATATTTAATGATTCTGCAACTCTAAGCACAATTTCATCAGGCGGGTGTTCAGGTGCTCTATAAACATGCAATAACAGAACATTTTGAGTTACATCTGTTTACAAATAAATGTAATTCAGTTTTAAAATTTTTAAGAAATCGTAATCAAAATTTCACTTTTTCATAGAGTTCTAATGAAATTCAAAGGCATCTATGGCCACAAACTTCGTACATTTAATGATACTGCAACTCTGAGCACGATCTCATCAGTCGCTTATTCAGGTGCATCATAAATTCAAGAAAACCAAAAATTTTTGGTTACACCTGTTTAGAATGCCATGTAAGTCAGATTTAAATTTTTTAGAAATCGCAATCAAAGTTCCACTTTTTCATAGAGTTCTATATTCTAAATGAAATTCAAAGGCATCTATGGCCACAAACTTCGTACATATAATGATACTGCAACCCTGAGCACGATCTCATCAGTCGCTTATTCAGGTGCATCATAAATTCAAGAAAACCAAAAATTTTTGGTTAAACCTGTTTAGAATGCCATGTAAGTCAGATTTAAATTTTTTAGAAATCGCAATCAAAGTTCCGCTTTTTCATAGAGTTCTATATTCTAAATGAAATTCAAAGAGATCTATGGTCACAAACTTCGTATATTTAATGATTCTGCAACTCTAAGCACAATTTCATCAGGCGGGTGTTCAGGTGCTCTATAAACATGCAATAACAGAACATTTTGAGTTACATCTGTTTACAAATAAATGTAATTCAGTTTTAAAATTTTTAAGAAATCGTAATCAAAATTTCACTTTTTCATAGAGTTCTAATGAAATTCAAAGGCATCTATGGCCACAAACTTCGTACATATAATAATACTGCAACTCTGAGCACGATCTCATCAGTCGCTTATTCAGGTGCATCATAAATTCAAGAAAACCAAAAATTTTTGGTTACACCTGTTTAGAATGCCATGTAAGTCAGATTTAAATTTTTTAAAAATCGCAATCAAAGTTCCTCTTTTTCATAGAGTTCTATATTCTAAATGAAATTCAAAGGCATCTATGGCCACAAACTTCGTACATATAATGATACTGCAACCCTGAGCACGATCTCATCAGTCGCCTTTTCAGGTGCATCATATATTCAAGAAAACCAAAAATTTTTGGTTAAACCTGTTTAGAATGCCATGTAAGTCAGATTTAAATTTTTTAGAAATTGCAATCAAAGTTCCACTTTTTCATAGAGTTCTATATTCTAAATGAAATTCAAAGAGATCTATGGTCACAAACTTCGTATATTTAATGATTCTGCAACTCTAAGCACAATTTCATCAGGCGGGTGTTCAGGTGCTCTATAAACATGCAATAACAGAACATTTTGAGTTACATCTGTTTACAAATAAATGTAATTCAGTTTTAAAATTTTTAAGAAATCGTAATCAAAATTTCACTTTTTCATAGAGTTCTAATGAAATTCAAAGGCATCTATGGCCACAAACTTCGTACTTATAATGATACTGCAACTCTGAACACGATCTCATCAGTCGCTTATTCAGGTGCATCATAAATTCAAGAAAACCAAACATTTTTAGTTACACCTGTTTACAATGCAATGTAAGTCAGATTTAAATTTTTAAGAAATCGCAATCAAAGTTTAACTTTTTCATAGAGTTCTATTTTCAAAATGAAATTCAAAGGCTTCTATGGCCACAAACTTCGTACCTTTAATGATTCTGCAACTCTGAGCACAATTTCTTCAGGCGGGTATTCAGGTGCTCTATAAACATGCAATAACAGAACATTTTGAGTTACATCTGTTTAAAAATAAATGTAATTCAGGTTCAAAATTTTTAAGAAATCGTTATCAAAATTTCACTTTTTCATAGAGTTCTAATGAAATTCAAAGGCATCTATGGCCACAAACTTTGTATATTTAATGATAGTGCAACTCTGAGCACGATCTCATCAGTCGCTTATTCAGGTGCATCATAAATTCAAGAAAACCAAACATTTTTGGTTACACCTGTTTAGAATGCCACGTAAGTCAGATTTAAATTTTTTAGAAATCGCAATCAAAGTTCCACTTTTTCATAGAGTTCTATATTCTAAATGAAATTCAAAGAGATCTATGGTCACAAACTTCGTACATTTAATGATTCTGCAACTCTAAGCACAATTTCATCAGGCGGGTGTTCAGGTGCTCTATAAACATGCCATAACAGAACATTTTGAGTTACATCTGTTTACAGATAAATGTAATTCAGTTTTAAAATTTTTAAGAAATTGTAATCAAAATTTAACTTTTTCATAGAGTTCTAATGAAATTCAAAGGCGTCTATGGCCACAAACTTCGTACATTTAATGATACTGCAACTCTGAGCACGATCTCATCAGTCGCTTATTCAGGTGCATCATAAATTGAAGAAAACCAAAAATTTTTGGTTACACCTGTTTACAATGCCATGTAAGTCAGATTTAAATTTTTTAAAAATCGTAATCAAAGTTCCACTTTTTCATAGAGTTCTATATTCTAAATGAAATTCAAAGAGATCTATGGTCACAAACTTCGTACATTTAATGATTCTGCAACTCTAAGCACAATGTCATCAGGCGGGTGTTCAGGTGCTCTATAAACATGCAAAAACAGAACATTTTGAGTTACATCTCTTTACAAATAAATGTAATTCAGTTTCAAAATTTTTAAGAAATCGTTATCAAAATTTCACTTTTTCATAGAGTTCTAATGAAATTCAAAGGCATCTATGGCCACAAACTTCGTACTTATAATGATACTGCAACTCTGAACACGATCTCATCAGTCGCTTATTCAGGTGCATCATAAATTCAAGAAAACCAAAAATTTTTGGTTACACCTGTTTAGAATGCCATGTAAGTCAGATTTAAATTTTTTAGAAATCGCAATCAACGTTCCACTTTTTCATAGAGTTCTATATTCTAAATGAAATTCAAAGAGATCTATGGTCACAAACTTCGTATATTTAATGATTCTGCAACTCTAAGCACAATTTCATCAGACGGGTGTTCAGGTGCTCTATAAACATGCAATAACAGAACATTTTGAGTTACATCTGTTTACAAATAAATGTAATTCAGTTTTAAAATTTTTAAGAAATCGTAATCAAAATTTCACTTTTTCATAGAGTTCTAATGAAATTCAAAGGCATCTATGGCCACAAACTTCGTACATATAATAATACTGCAACTCTGAGCACGACCTCATCAGTCGCTTATACAGGTGCATCATAAATTCAAGAAAACCAAAAATTTTTGGTTACACCTGTTTAGAATGCCATGTAAGTCAGATTTAAATTTTTTAAAAATCGCAATCAAAGTTCCACTTTTTCATAGAGTTCTATATTCTATATGAAATTCAAAGGCATCTATGGCCACAAACTTCGTACATATAATGATACTGCAACCCTGAGCACGATCTCATCAGTCGCTTATTCAGGTGCATCATATAATCAAGAAAACCAAAAATTTTTGGTTAAACCTGTTTAGAATGCCATGTAAGTCAGATTTAAATTTTTTAGAAATTGCAATCAAAGTTCCACTTTTTCATAGAGTTCTATATTCTAAATGAAATTCAAAGAGATCTATGGTCACAAACTTCGTATATTTAATGATTCTGCAACTCTAAGCACAATTTCATCAGGCGGGTGTTCAGGTGCTCTATAAACATGCAATAACAGAACATTTTGAGTTACATCTGTTTACAAATAAATGTAATTCAGTTTTAAAATTTTTAAGAAATCGTAATCAAAATTTCACTTTTTCATAGAGTTCTAATGAAATTCAAAGGCATCTATGGCCACAAACTTCGTACTTATAATGATACTGCAACTCTGAACACGATCTCATCAGTCGCTTATTCAGGTGCATCATAAATTCAAGAAAACCAAAAATTTTTAGTTACACCTGTTTACAATGCAATGTAAGTCAGATTTAAATTTTTAAGAAATCGCAATCAAAGTTCCACTTTTTCATAGAGTTCTATATTCTATATGAAATTCAAAGGCATCTATGGCCACAAACTTCGTACATATAATGATACTGCAACTCTGAAGACGATCTCATCAGTCGCTTATTCAGGTGCATCATAAATTCAAGAAAACCAAAAATTTTTAGTTACACCTGTTTACAATGCAATGTAAGTCTGATTTAAATTTTTTAGAAATTGCAATCAAAGTTCCACTTTTTCATAGAGTTCTATATTCTAAATGAAATTCAAAGGCTTCTATGGTCACAAACTTCGTATATTTAATGATTCTGCAACTCTAAGCACAATTTCATCAGGCGGGTGTTCAGGTGCTCTATAAACATGCAATAACAGAACATTTTGAGTTACATCTGTTTAAAAATAAATGTAATTCAGGTTCAAAATTTTTAAGAAATCGTTATCAAAATTTCACTTTTTCATAGAGTTCTAATGAAATTCAAAGGCATCTATGGCCACAAACTTTGTACATTTAATGATAGTGCAACTCTGAGCACGATCTCATCAGTCGCTTATTCAGGTGCATCATAAATTCAAGAAAACCAAAAATTTTTGGTTACACCTGTTTAGAATGCCACGTAAGTCAGATTTAAATTTTTTAGAAATCGCAATCAAAGTTCCACTTTTTCATAGAGTTCTATATTCCAAATGAAATTCAAAGAGATCTATGGTCACAAACTTCGTACATTTAATGATTCTGCAACTCTAAGCACAATTTCATCAGGCGGGTGTTCAGGTGCTCTATAAACATGCCATAACAGAACATTTTGAGTTACATCTGTTTACAGATAAATGTAATTCAGTTTTAAAATTTTTAAGAAATTGTAATCAAAATTTAACTTTTTCATAGAGTTCTAATGAAATTCAAAGGCGTCTATGGCCACAAACTTCGTACATTTAATGATACTGCAACTCTGAGCACGATCTCATCAGTCGCTTATTCAGGTGCATCATAAATTGAAGAAAACCAAAAATTTTTGGTTACACCTGTTTACAATGCCATGTAAGTCAGATTTAAATTTTTTAAAAATCGTAATCAAAGTTCCACTTTTTCATAGAGTTCTATATTCTAAATGAAATTCAAAGAGATCTATGGTCACAAACTTCGTACATTTAATGATTCTGCAACTCTAAGCACAATTTCATCAGGCGGGTGTTCAGGTGCTCTATAAACATGCCATAACAGAACATTTTGAGTTACATCTGTTTACAGATAAATGTAATTCAGTTTTAAAATTTTTAAGAAATTGTAATCAAAATTTAACTTTTTCATAGAGTTCTAATGAAATTCAAAGGCGTCTATGGCCACAAACTTCGTACATTTAATGATACTGCAACTCTGAGCACGATCTCATCAGTCGCTTATTCAGGTGCATCATAAATTCAAGAAAACCAAAAATTTTTGGTTACACCTGTTTAGAATGCCATGTAAGTCAGATTTAAATTTTTTAGAAATCGCAATCAAAGTTCCACTTTTTCATAGAGTTCTATATTCTAAATGAAATTCAAAGAGATCTATGGTCACAAACTTCGTACATTTAATGATTCTGCAACTCTAAGCACAATTTCATCAGGCGGGTGTTCAGGTGCTCTATAAACATGCAAAAACAGAACATTTTGAGTTACATCTCTTTACAAATAAATGTAATTCAGTTTCAAAATTTTTAAGAAATCGTTATCAAAATTTCACTTTTTCATAGAGTTCTAATGAAATTCAAAGGCATCTATGGCCACAAACTTCGTACATTTAATGATACTGCAACTCTGAGCACGATCTCATCAGTCGCTTATTCAGGTGCATCATAAATTCAAGAAAACCAAAAATTTTTGGTTACACCTGTTTAGAATGCCATGTAAGTCAGATTTAAATTTTTTAGAAATCGCAATCAAAGTTCCACTTTTTCATAGAGTTCTATATTCTAAATGAAATTCAAAGGCATCTATGGCCACAAACTTCGTACATATAATGATACTGCAACCCTGAGCACGATCTCATCAGTCGCTTATTCAGGTGCATCATAAATTCAAGAAAACCAAAAATTTTTGGTTAAACCTGTTTAGAATGCCATGTAAGTCAGATTTAAATTTTTTAGAAATCGCAATCAAAGTTCCACTTTTTCATAGAGTTCTATATTCTAAATGAAATTCAAAGAGATCTATGGTCACAAACTTCGTATATTTAATGATTCTGCAACTCTAAGCACAATTTCATCAGGCGGGTGTTCAGGTGCTCTATAAACATGCAATAACAGAACATTTTGAGTTACATCTGTTTACAAATAAATGTAATTCAGTTTTAAAATTTTTAAGAAATCGTAATCAAAATTTCACTTTTTCATAGAGTTCTAATGAAATTCAAAGGCATCTATGGCCACAAACTTCGTACTTATAATGATACTGCAACTCTGAACACGATCTCATCAGTCGCTTATTCAGGTGCATCATAAATTCAAGAAAACCAAAAACTTTTAGTTACACCTGTTTACAATGCAATGTAAGTCAGATTTAAATTTTTTAGAAATCGCAATCAAAGTTCCACTTTTTCATAGAGTTCTAATGAAATTCAAAGGCATCTATGGCCACAAACTTCGTACTTATAATGATACTGCAACTCTGAACACGATCTCATCAGTCGCTTATTCAGGTGCATCATAAATTCAAGAAAACCAAAAATTTTTAGTTACACCTGTTTACAATGCAATGTAAGTCAGATTTAAATTTTTAAGAAATCGCAATCAAAGTTTAACTTTTTCATAGAGTTCTATTTTCAAAATGAAATTCAAAGGCATCTATGGCCACAAACTTCGTACATTTAGTGATACTGCAACTCTAAGCACAATCTCATCAGTCGCTTATTCAGGTGCATCATATATTCAAGAAAACCAAAAATTTTTGGTTAAACCTGTTTAGAATGCCATGTAAGTCAGATTTAAATTTTTTAGAAATTGCAATCAAAGTTCCACTTTTTCATAGAGTTCTATATTCTAAATGAAATTCAAAGAGATCTATGGTCACAAACTTCGTATATTTAATGATTCTGCAACTCTAAGCACAATTTCATCAGGCGGGTGTTCAGGTGCTCTATAAACATGCAATAACAGAACATTTTGAGTTACATCTGTTTACAAATAAATGTAATTCAGTTTTAAAATTTTTAAGAAATCGTAATCAAAATTTCACTTTTTCATAGAGTTCTAATGAAATTCAAAGGCATCTATGGCCACAAACTTCGTACTTATAATGATACTGCAACTCTGAACACGATCTCATCAGTCGCTTGTTCAGGTGCATCATAAATTCAAGAAAACCAAAAATTTTTAGTTACACCTGTTTACAATGCAATGTAAGTCAGATTTAAATTTTTTAGAAATCGCAATCAAAGTTCCACTTTTTCATAGAGTTCTATATTCTAAATGAAATTCAAAGGCATCTATGGCCACAAACTTCGTACATATAATGATACTGCAACCCTGAGCACGATCTCATCAGTCGCTTATTCAGGTGCATCATAAATTCAAGAAAACCAAAAATTTTTGGTTAAACCTGTTTAGAATGCCATGTAAGTCAGATTTAAATTTTTTAGAAATCGCAATCAAAGTTCCACTTTTTCATAGAGTTCTATATTCTAAATGAAATTCAAAGAGATCTATGGTCACAAACTTCGTATATTTAATGATTCTGCAACTCTAAGCACAATTTCATCAGGCGGGTGTTCAGGTGCTCTATAAACATGCAATAACAGAACATTTTGAGTTACATCCGTTTACAAATAAATGTAATTCAGTTTTAAAATTTTTAAGAAATCGTAATCAAAATTTCACTTTTTCATAGAGTTCTAATGAAATTCAAAGGCATCTATGGCCACAAACTTCGTACTTATAATGATACTGCAACTCTGAACACGATCTCATCAGTCGCTTATTCAGGTGCAGCATAAATTCAAGAAAACCAAAAATTTTTAGTTACACCTGTTTACAAATGCAATGTAAGTCAGATTTAAATTTTTAAGAAATCGCAATCAAAGTTTAACTTTTTCATAGAGTTCTATTTTCAAAATGAAATTCAAAGGCATCTATGGCCACAAACTTCGTACATTTAGTGATACTGCAACTCTAAGCACAATCTCATCAGTCGCTTATTCAGGTGCATCATATATTCAAGAAAACCAAAAATTTTTGGTTAAACCTGTTTAGAATGCCATGTAAGTCAGATTTAAATTTTTTAGAAATTGCAATCAAAGTTCCACTTTTTCATAGAGTTCTATATTCTAAATGAAATTCAAAGAGATCTATGGTCACAAACTTCGTATATTTAATGATTCTGCAACTCTAAGCACAATTTCATCAGGCGGGTGTTCAGGTGCTCTATAAACATGCAATAACAGAACATTTTGAGTTACATCTGTTTACAAATAAATGTAATTCAGTTTTAAAATTTTTAAGAAATCGTAATCAAAATTTCACTTTTTCATAGAGTTCTAATGAAATTCAAAGGCATCTATGGCCACAAACTTCGTACTTATAATGATACTGCAACTCTGAACACGATCTCATCAGTCGCTTATTCAGGTGCATCATAAATTCAAGAAAACCAAAAATTTTTAGTTACACCTGTTTACAATGCAATGTAAGTCAGATTTAAATTTTTTAGAAATCGCAATCAAAGTTCCACTTTTTCATAGAGTTCTATATTCTAAATGAAATTCAAAGGCATCTATGGCCACAAACTTCGTATATATAATGATACTGCAACCCTGAGCACGATCTCATCAGTCGCTTATTCAGGTGCATCATAAATTCAAGAAAACCAAAAATTTTTGGTTAAACCTGTTTAGAATGCCATGTAAGTCAGATTTAAATTTTTTAGAAATCGCAATCAAAGTTCCACTTTTTCATAGAGTTCTATATTCTAAATGAAATTCTAAGAGATCTATGGTCACAAACTTCGTATATTTAATGATTCTGCAACTCTAAGCACAATTTCATCAGGCGGGTGTTCAGGTGCTCTATAAACATGCAATAACAGAACATTTTGAGTTACATCTGTTTACAAATAAATGTAATTCAGTTTTAAAATTTTTAAGAAATCGTAATCAAAATTTCACTTTTTCATAGAGTTCTAATGAAATTCAAAGGCATCTATGGCCACAAACTTCGTACTTATAATGATGCTGCAACTCTGAGCACGATCTCATCAGTCGCTTATTCAGGTGCATCATAAATTGAAGAAAACCAAAAATTTTTGGTTACACCTGTTTAGAATGCCATGTAAGTCAGATTTAAATTTTTTAGAAATCGCAATCAAAGTTCCACTTTTTCATAGAGTTCTATATTCTAAATGAAATTCAAAGGCATCTATGGCCACAAACTTCGTACATATAATGATACTGCAACCCTGAGCACGATCTCATCAGTCGCTTATTCAGGTGCATCATAAATTCAAGAAAACCAAACATTTTTGGTTAAACCTGTTTAGAATGCCATGTAAGTCAGATTTAAATTTTTTAGAAATCGCAATCAAAGTTCCACTTTTTCATAGAGTTCTATATTCTAAATGAAATTCAAAGAGATCTATGGTCACAAACTTCGTATATTTAATGATTCTGCAACTCTAAGCACAATTTCATCAGGCGGGTGTTCAGGTGCTCTATAAACATGCAATAACAGAACATTTTGAGTTACATCTGTTTACAAATAAATGTAATCCAGTTTTAAAATTTTTAAGAAATCGTAATCAAAATTTCACTTTTTCATAGAGTTCTAATGAAATTCAAAGGCATCTATGGCCACAAACTTCGTACATATAATAATACTGCAACTCTGAGCACGACCTCATCAGTCGCTTATTCAGGTGCATCATAAATTCAAGAAAACCAAAAATTTTTGGTTACACCTGTTTAGAATGCCATGTAAGTCAGATTTAAATTTTTTAAAAATCGCAATCAAAGTTCCACTTTTTCATAGAGTTCTATATTCTAAATGAAATTCAAAGGCATCTATGGCCACAAACTTCGTACATATAATGATACTGCAACCCTGAGCACGATCTCATCAGTCGCTTATTCAGGTGCATCATATATTCAAGAAAACCAAAAATTTTTGGTTAAACCTGTTTAGAATGCCATGTAAGTCAGATTTAAATTTTTTAGAAATTGCAATCAAAGTTCCACTTTTTCATAGAGTTCTATATTCTAAATGAAATTCAAAGAGATCTATGGTCACAAACTTCGTATATTTAATGATTCTGCAACTCTAAGCACAATTTCATCAGGCGGGTGTTCAGGTGCTCTATAAACATGCAATAACAGAACATTTTGAGTTACATCTGTTTACAAATAAATGTAATTCAGTTTTAAAATTTTTAAGAAATCGTAATCAAAATTTCACTTTTTCATAGAGTTCTAATGAAATTCAAAGGCATCTATGGCCACAAACTTCGTACTTATAATGATACTGCAACTCTGAACACGATCTCATCAGTCGCTTATTCAGGTGCATCATAAATTCAAGAAAACCAAAAATTTTTAGTTACACCTGTTTACAATGCAATGTAAGTCAGATTTAAATTTTTAAGAAATCGCAATCAAAGTTTAACTTTTTCATAGAGTTCTATTTTCAAAATGAAATTCAAAGGCTTCTATGGCCACAAACTTCGTACCTTTAATGATTCTGCAACTCTGAGCACAATTTCTTCAGGCGGGTATTCAGGTGCTCTATAAACATGCAATAACAGAACATTTTGAGTTACATCTGTTTAAAAATAAATGTAATTCAGGTTCAAAATTTTTAAGAAATCGTTATCAAAATTTCACTTTTTCATAGAGTTCTAATGAAATTCAAAGGCATCTATGGCCACAAACTTTGTACATTTAATGATAGTGCAACTCTGAGCACGATCTCATCAGTCGCTTATTCAGGTGCATCATAAATTCAAGAAAACCAAAAATTTTTGGTTACACCTGTTTAGAATGCCACGTAAGTCAGATTTAAATTTTTTAAAAATCGCAATCAAAGTTCCACTTTTTCATAGAGTTCTATATTCTAAATGAAATTCAAAGGCATCTATGGCCACAAACTTCGTACATATAATGATACTGCAACCCTGAGCACGATCTCATCAGTCGCTTATTCAGGTGCATCATATATTCAAGAAAACCAAAAATTTTTGGTTAAACCTGTTTAGAATGCCATGTAAGTCAGATTTAAATTTTTTAAAAATCGCAATCAAAGTTCCACTTTTTCATAGAGTTCTATATTCTAAATGAAATTCAAAGGCATCTATGGCCACAAACTTCGTACATATAATGATACTGCAACCCTGAGCACGATCTCATCAGTCGCTTATTCAGGTGCATCATATATTCAAGAAAACCAAAAATTTTTGGTTAAACCTGTTTAGAATGCCACGTAAGTCAGATTTAAATTTTTTAGAAATCGCAATCAAAGTTCCACTTTTTCATAGAGTTCTATATTCTAAATGAAATTCAAAGAGATCTATGGTCACAAACTTCGTACATTTAATGATTCTGCAACTCTAAGCACAATTTCATCAGGCGGGTGTTCAGGTGCTCTATAAACATGCAATAACAGAACATTTTGAGTTACATCTGTTTACAAATAAATGTAATTCAGTTTTAAAATTTTTAAGAAATCGTAATCAAAATTTCACTTTTTCATAGAGTTCTAATGAAATTCAAAGGCATCTATGGCCACAAACTTCGTACTTATAATGATACTGCAACTCTGAACACGATCTCATCAGTCGCTTATTCAGGTGCATCATAAATTCAAGAAAACCAAAAATTTTTAGTTACACCTGTTTACAATGCAATGTAAGTCAGATTTAAATTTTTAAGAAATCGCAATCAAAGTTTAACTTTTTCATAGAGTTCTATTTTCAAAATGAAATTCAAAGGCTTCTATGGCCACAAACTTCGTACATATAATGATACTGCAACCCTGAGCACGATCTCATCAGTCGCTTATTCAGGTGCATCATAAATTGAAGAAAACCAAAAATTTTTGGTTACACCTGTTTACAATGCCATGTAAGTCAGATTTAAATTTTTTAAAAATCGTAATCAAAGTTCCACTTTTTCATAGAGTTCTATATTCTAAATGAAATTCAAAGAGATCTATGGTCACAAACTTCGTACATTTAATGATTCTGCAACTCTAAGCACAATTTCATCAGGCGGGTGTTCAGGTGCTCTATAAACATGCAATAACAGAACATTTTGAGTTACATCTGTTTACAAATAAATGTAATTCAGTTTTTAAGAAAGCGTTATCAAAATTTCACTTTTTCATAGAGTTCTAATGAAATTCAAAAGCATCTATGGCCACAAACTTCGTACTTATAATGATACTGATGTAAGTCAGATTTAAATTATTTAGAAATCGCAATCAAAGTTCCACTTTTTCATAGAGTTCTATATTCTAAATGAAATTCAAAGGCATCTATGGCCACAAACTTCGTACATATAATGATACTGCAACCCTGAGCACGATCTCATCAGTCGCTTATTCAGGTGCATCATAAATTCAAGAAAACCAAACATTTTTGGTTAAACCTGTTTAGAATGCCATGTAAGTCAGATTTAAATTTTTTAGAAATCGCAATCAAAGTTCCACTTTTTCATAGAGTTCTATATTCTAAATGAAATTCAAAGAGATCTATGGTCACAAACTTCGTATATTTAATGATTCTGCAACTCTAAGCACAATTTCATCAGGCGTGTGTTCAGGTGCTCTATAAACATGCAATAACAGAACATTTTGAGTTACATCTGTTTACAAATAAATGTAATTCAGTTTTAAAATTTTTAAGAAATCGTAATCAAAATTTCACTTTTTCATAGAGTTCTAATGAAATTCAAAGGCATCTATGGCCACAAACTTCGTACATATAATAATACTGCAACTCTGAGCACGACCTCATCAGTCGCTTATTCAGGTGCATCATAAATTCAAGAAAACCAAAAATTTTTGGTTACACCTGTTTAGAATGCCATGTAAGTCAGATTTAAATTTTTTAAAAATCGCAATCAAAGTTCCACTTTTTCATAGAGTTCTATATTTTAAATGAAATTCAAAGGCATCTATGGCCACAAACTTCGTACATATAATGATACTGCAACCCTGAGCACGATCTCATCAGTCGCTTATTCAGGTGCATCATATATTCAAGAAAACCAAAAATTTTTAGTTACACCTGTTTACAATGCAATGTAAGTCAGATTTAAATTTTTAAGAAATCGCAATCAAAGTTTAACTTTTTCATAGAGTTCTATTTTCAAAATGAAATTCAAAGGCTTCTATGGCCACAAACTTCGTACCTTTAATGATTCTGCAACTCTGAGCACAATTTCTTCAGGCGGGTATTCAGGTGCTCTATAAACATGCAATAACAGAACATTTTGAGTTACATCTGTTTAAAAATAAATGTAATTCAGGTTCAAAATTTTTAAGAAATCGTTATCAAAATTTCACTTTTTCATAGAGTTCTAATGAAATTCAAAGGCATCTATGGCCACAAACTTTGTACATTTAATGATAGTGCAACTCTGAGCACGATCTCATCAGTCGCTTATTCAGGTGCATCATAAATTCAAGAAAACCAAAAATTTTTGGTTACACCTGTTTAGAATGCCATGTAAGTCAGATTTAAATTTTTTAGAAATTGCAATCAAAGTTCCACTTTTTCATAGAGTTCTATATTCTAAATGAAATTCAAAGAGATCTATGGTCACAAACTTCGTATATTTAATGATTCTGCAACTCTAAGCACAATTTCATCAGGCGGGTGTTCAGGTGCTCTATAAACATGCCATAACAGAACATTTTGAGTTACATCTGTTTACAGATAAATGTAATTCAGTTTTAAAATTTTTAAGAAATCGTAATCAAAATTTCACTTTTTCATAGAGTTCTAATGAAATTCAAAGGCATCTATGGCCACAAACTTCGTACTTATAATGATACTGCAACTCTGAACACGATCTCATCAGTCGCTTATTCAGGTGCATCATAAATTCAAGAAAACCAAAAATTTTTAGTTACACCTGTTTACAATGCAATGTAAGTCAGATTTAAATTTTTTAGAAATTGCAATCAAAGTTCCACTTTTTCATAGAGTTCTATATTCTAAATGAAATTCAAAGAGATCTATGGTCACAAACTTCGTATATTTAATGATTCTGCAACTCTAAGCACAATTTCATCAGGCGGGTGTTCAGGTGCTCTATAAACATGCAATAACAGAACATTTTGAGTTACATCTGTTTACAAATAAATGTAATTCAGTTTTAAAATTTTTAAGAAATCGTAATCAAAATTTCACTTTTTCATAGAGTTCTAATGAAATTCAAAGGCATCTATGGCCACAAACTTCGTACTTATAATGATACTGCAACTCTGAACACGATCTCATCAGTCGCTTATTCAGGTGCATCATAAATTCAAGAAAACCAAAAATTTTTAGTTACACCTGTTTACAATGCAATGTAAGTCAGATTTAAATTTTTAAGAAATCGCAATCAAAGTTTAACTTTTTCATAGAGTTCTATTTTCAAAATGAAATTCAAAGGCTTCTATGGCCACAAACTTCGTACCTTTAATGATTCTGCAACTCTGAGCACAATTTCTTCAGGCGGGTATTCAGGTGCTCTATAAACATGCAATAACAGAACATTTTGAGTTACATCTGTTTAAAAATAAATGTAATTCAGGTTCAAAATTTTTAAGAAATCGTTATCAAAATTTCACTTTTTCATAGAGTTCTAATGAAATTCAAAGGCATCTATGGCCACAAACTTTGTACATTTAATGATAGTGCAACTCTGAGCACGATCTCATCAGTCGCTTATTCAGGTGCATCATAAATTCAAGAAAACCAAAAATTTTTGGTTACACCTGTTTAGAATGCCACGTAAGTCAGATTTAAATTTTTTAGAAATCGCAATCAAAGTTCCACTTTTTCATAGAGTTCTATATTCTAAATGAAATTCAAAGAGATCTATGGTCACAAACTTCGTACATTTAATGATTCTGCAACTCTAAGCACAATTTCATCAGGCGGGTGTTCAGGTGCTCTATAAACATGCCATAACAGAACATTTTGAGTTACATCTCTTTACAAATAAATGTAATTCAGTTTCAAAATTTTTAAGAAATCGTTATCAAAATTTCACTTTTTCATAGAGTTCTAATGAAATTCAAAGGCATCTATGGCCACAAACTTCGTACATTTAATGATACTGCAACTCTGAGCACGATCTCATCAGTCGCTTATTCAGGTGCATCATAAATTCAAGAAAACCAAAAATTTTTGGTTCCACCTGTTTAGAATGCCATGTAAGTCAGATTTAAATTATTTAGAAATCGCAATCAAAGTTCCACTTTTTCATAGAGTTCTATATTCTAAATGAAATTCAAAGGCATCTATGGCCACAAACTTCGTACATATAATGATACTGCAACCCTGAGCACGATCTCATCAGTCGCTTATTCAGGTGCATCATAAATTGAAGAAAACCAAAAATTTTTGGTTACACCTGTTTACAATGCCATGTAAGTCAGATTTAAATTTTTTAAAAATCGTAATCAAAGTTCCACTTTTTCATAGAGTTCTATATTCTAAATGAAATTCAAAGAGATCTATGGTCACAAACTTCGTACATTTAATGATTCTGCAACTCTAAGCACAATTTCATCAGGCGGGTGTTCAGGTGCTCTATAAACATGCAATAACAGAACATTTTGAGTTACATCTGTTTACAAATAAATGTAATTCAGTTTTTAAGAAAGCGTTATCAAAATTTCACTTTTTCATAGAGTTCTAATGAAATTCAAAAGCATCTATGGCCACAAACTTCGTACTTATAATGATACTGATGTAAGTCAGATTTAAATTATTTAGAAATCGCAATCAAAGTTCCACTTTTTCATAGAGTTCTATATTCTAAATGAAATTCAAAGGCATCTATGGCCACAAACTTCGTACATATAATGATACTGCAACCCTGAGCACGATCTCATCAGTCGCTTATTCAGGTGCATCATAAATTCAAGAAAACCAAACATTTTTGGTTAAACCTGTTTAGAATGCCATGTAAGTCAGATTTAAATTTTTTAGAAATCGCAATCAAAGTTCAACTTTTTCATAGAGTTCTATATTCTAAATGAAATTCAAAGAGATCTATGGTCACAAACTTCGTATATTTAATGATTCTGCAACTCTAAGCACAATTTCATCAGGCGGGTGTTCAGGTGCTCTATAAACATGCAATAACAGAACATTTTGAGTTACATCTGTTTACAAATAAATGTAATTCAGTTTTAAAATTTTTAAGAAATCGTAATCAAAATTTCACTTTTTCATAGAGTTCTAATGAAATTCAAAGGCATCTATGGCCACAAACTTCGTACATATAATAATACTGCAACTCTGAGCACGACCTCATCAGTCGCTTATTCAGGTGCATCATAAATTCAAGAAAACCAAAAATTTTTGGTTACACCTGTTTAGAATGCCATGTAAGTCAGATTTAAATTTTTTAAAAATCGCAATCAAAGTTCCACTTTTTCATAGAGTTCTATATTTTAAATGAAATTCAAAGGCATCTATGGCCACAAACTTCGTACATATAATGATACTGCAACCCTGAGCACGATCTCATCAGTCGCTTATTCAGGTGCATCATATATTCAAGAAAACCAAAAATTTTTGGTTAAACCTGTTTAGAATGCCATGTAAGTCAGATTTAAATTTTTTAGAAATTGCAATCAAAGTTCCACTTTTTCATAGAGTTCTATATTCTAAATGAAATTCAAAGAGATCTATGGTCACAAACTTCGTATATTTAATGATTCTGCAACTCTAAGCACAATTTCATCAGGCGGGTGTTCAGGTGCTCTATAAACATGCAATAACAGAACATTTTGAGTTACATCTGTTTACAAATAAATGTAATTCAGTTTTAAAATTTTTAAGAAATCGTAATCAAAATTTCACTTTTTCATAGAGTTCTAATGAAATTCAAAGGCATCTATGGCCACAAACTTCGTACTTATAATGATACTGCAACTCTGAACACGATCTCATCAGTCGCTTATTCAGGTGCATCATAAATTCAAGAAAACCAAAAATTTTTAGTTACACCTGTTTACAATGCAATGTAAGTCAGATTTAAATTTTTAAGAAATCGCAATCAAAGTTTAACTTTTTCATAGAGTTCTATTTTCAAAATGAAATTCAAAGGCTTCTATGGCCACAAACTTCGTACCTTTAATGATTCTGCAACTCTGAGCACAATTTCTTCAGGCGGGTATTCAGGTGCTCTATAAACATGCAATAACAGAACATTTTGAGTTACATCTGTTTAAAAATAAATGTAATTCAGGTTCAAAATTTTTAAGAAATCGTTATCAAAATTTCACTTTTTCATAGAGTTCTAATGAAATTCAAAGGCATCTATGGCCACAAACTTTGTACATTTAATGATAGTGCAACTCTGAGCACGATCTCATCAGTCGCTTATTCAGGTGCATCATAAATTCAAGAAAACCAAAAATTTTTGGTTAAACCTGTTTAGAATGCCATGTAAGTCAGATTTAAATTTTTTAGAAATTGCAATCAAAGTTCCACTTTTTCATAGAGTTCTATATTCTAAATGAAATTCAAAGAGATCTATGGTCACAAACTTCGTATATTTAATGATTCTGCAACTCTAAGCACAATTTCATCAGGCGGGTGTTCAGGTGCTCTATAAACATGCCATAACAGAACATTTTGAGTTACATCTGTTTACAGATAAATGTAATTCAGTTTTAAAATTTTTAAGAAATCGTAATCAAAATTTCACTTTTTCATAGAGTTCTAATGAAATTCAAAGGCATCTATGGCCACAAACTTCGTACTTATAATGATACTGCAACTCTGAACACGATCTCATCAGTCGCTTATTCAGGTGCATCATAAATTCAAGAAAACCAAAAATTTTTAGTTACACCTGTTTACAATGCAATGTAAGTCAGATTTAAATTTTTTAGAAATTGCAATCAAAGTTCCACTTTTTCATAGAGTTCTATATTCTAAATGAAATTCAAAGAGATCTATGGTCACAAACTTCGTATATTTAATGATTCTGCAACTCTAAGCACAATTTCATCAGGCGGGTGTTCAGGTGCTCTATAAACATGCAATAACAGAACATTTTGAGTTACATCTGTTTACAAATAAATGTAATTCAGTTTTAAAATTTTTAAGAAATCGTAATCAAAATTTCACTTTTTCATAGAGTTCTAATGAAATTCAAAGGCATCTATGGCCACAAACTTCGTACTTATAATGATACTGCAACTCTGAACACGATCTCATCAGTCGCTTATTCAGGTGCATCATAAATTCAAGAAAACCAAAAATTTTTAGTTACACCTGTTTACAATGCAATGTAAGTCAGATTTAAATTTTTAAGAAATCGCAATCAAAGTTTAACTTTTTCATAGAGTTCTATTTTCAAAATGAAATTCAAAGGCTTCTATGGCCACAAACTTCGTACCTTTAATGATTCTGCAACTCTGAGCACAATTTCTTCAGGCGGGTATTCAGGTGCTCTATAAACATGCCATAACAGAACATTTTGAGTTACATCTGTTTACAGATAAATGTAATTCAGTTTTAAAATTTTTAAGAAATTGTAATCAAAATTTAACTTTTTCATAGAGTTCTAATGAAATTCAAAGGCGTCTATGGCCACAAACTTCGTACATTTAATGATACTGCAACTCTGAGCACGATCTCATCAGTCGCTTATTCAGGTGCATCATAAATTGAAGAAAACCAAAAATTTTTGGTTACACCTGTTTAGAATGCCATGTAAGTCAGATTTAAATTTTTTAGAAATCGCAATCAAAGTTCCACTTTTTCATAGAGTTCTATATTCTAAATGAAATTCAAAGGCATCTATGGCCACAAACTTCGTACATATAATGATACTGCAACCCTTAGCACGATCTCATCAGTCGCTTATTCAGGTGCATCATAAATTCAAGAAAACCAAACATTTTTGGTTAAACCTGTTTAGAATGCCATGTAAGTCAGATTTAAATATTTTAGAAATTGCAATCAAAGTTCCACTTTTTCATAGAGTTCTATATTCTAAATGAAATTCAAAGAGATCTATGGTCACAAACTTCGTATATTTAATGATTCTGCAACTCTAAGCACAATTTCATCAGGCGGGTGTTCAGGTGCTCTATAAACATGCAATAACAGAACATTTTGAGTTACATCTGTTTACAAATAAATGTAATTCAGTTTTAAAATTTTTAAGAAATCGTAATCAAAATTTCACTTTTTCATAGAGTTCTAATGAAATTCAAAGGCATCTATGGCCACAAACTTCGTACATATAATAATACTGCAACTCTGAGCACGACCTCATCAGTCGCTTATTCAGGTGCATCATAAATTCAAGAAAACCAAAAATTTTTGGTTACACCTGTTTAGAATGCCATGTAAGTCAGATTTAAATTTTTTAAAAATCGCAATCAAAGTTCCACTTTTTCATAGAGTTCTATATTCTAAATGAAATTCAAAGGCATCTATGGCCACAAACTTCGTACATATAATGATACTGCAACCCTGAGCACGATCTCATCAGTCGCTTATTCAGGTGCATCATATATTCAAGAAAACCAAAAATTTTTGGTTAAACCTGTTTAGAATGCCATGTAAGTCAGATTTAAATATTTTAGAAATTGCAATCAAAGTTCCACTTTTTCATAGAGTTCTATATTCTAAATGAAATTCAAAGAGATCTATGGTCACAAACTTCGTATATTTAATGATTCTGCAACTCTAAGCACAATTTCATCAGGCGGGTGTTCAAGTGCTCTATAAACATGCCATAACAGAACATTTTGAGTTACATCTGTTTACAGATAAATGTAATTCAGTTTTAAAATTTTTAAGAAATTGTAATCAAAATTTAACTTTTTCATAGAGTTCTAATGAAATTCAAAGGCGTCTATGGCCACAAACTTCGTACATTTAATGATACTGCAACTCTGAGCACGATCTCATCAGTCGCTTATTCAGGTGCATCATAAATTGAAGAAAACCAAAAATTTTTGGTTACACCTGTTTAGAATGCCATGTAAGTCAGATTTAAATTTTTTAGAAATCGCAATCAAAGTTCCACTTTTTCATAGAGTTCTATATTCTAAATGAAATTCAAAGGCATCTATGGCCAAAAACTTCGTACATATAATGATACTGCAACCCTGAGCACGATCTCATCAGTCGCTTATTCAGGTGCATCATAAATTCAAGAAAACCAAACATTTTTGGTTAAACCTGTTTAGAATGCCATGTAAGTCAGATTTAAATTTTTTAGAAATCGCAATCAAAGTTCCACTTTTTCACAGAGTTCTATATTCTAAATGAAATTCAAAGAGATCTATGGTCACAAACTTCGTATATTTAATGATTCTGCAACTCTAAGCACAATTTCATCAGGCGGGTGTTCAGGTGCTCTATAAACATGCCATAACAGAACATTTTGAGTTACATCTGTTTACAGATAAATGTAATTCAGTTTTAAAATTTTTAAGAAATTGTAATCAAAATTTAACTTTTTCATAGAGTTCTAATGAAATTCAAAGGCGTCTATGGCCACAAACTTCGTACATTTAATGATACTGCAACTCTGAGCACGATCTCATCAGTCGCTTATTCAGGTGCATCATAAATTGAAGAAAACCAAAAATTTTTGGTTACACCTGTTTAGAATGCCATGTAAGTCAGATTTAAATTTTTTAGAAATCGCAATCAAAGTTCCATTTTTTCATAGAGTTCTATATTCTAAATGAAATTCAAAGGCATCTATGGCCACAAACTTCGTACATATAATGATACTGCAACCCTGAGCACGATCTCATCAGTCGCTTATTCAGGTGCATCATATATTCAAGAAAACCAAAAATTTTTGGTTAAACCTGTTTAGAATGCCATGTAAGTCAGATTTAAATATTTTAGAAATTGCAATCAAAGTTCCACTTTTTCATAGAGTTTTATATTCTAAATGAAATTCAAAGAGATCTATGGTCACAAACTTCGTATATTTAATGATTCTGCAACTCTAAGCACAATTTCATCAGGCGGGTGTTCAGGTGCTCTATAAACATGCCATAACAGAACATTTTGAGTTACATCTGTTTACAGATAAATGTAATTCAGTTTTAAAATTTTTAAGAAATTGTAATCAAAATTTAACTTTTTCATAGAGTTCTAATGAAATTCAAAGGCGTCTATGGCCACAAACTTCGTACATTTAATGATACTGCAACTCTGAGCACGATCTCATCAGTCGCTTATTCAGGTGCATCATAAATTGAAGAAAACCAAAAATTTTTGGTTACACCTGTTTAGAATGCCATGTAAGTCAGATTTAAATTTTTTAGAAATCGCAATCAAAGTTCCACTTTTTCATAGAGTTCTATATTCTAAATGAAATTCAAAGGCATCTATGGCCACAAACTTCGTACATATAATGATACTGCAACCCTGAGCACGATCTCATCAGTCGCTTATTCAGGTGCATCATAAATTCAAGAAAACCAAACATTTTTGGTTAAACCTGTTTAGAATGCCATGTAAGTCAGATTTAAATTTTTTAGAAATCGCAATCAAAGTTCCACTTTTTCACAGAGTTCTATATTCTAAATGAAATTCAAAGAGATCTATGGTCACAAACTTCGTATATTTAATGATTCTGCAACTCTAAGCACAATTTCATCAGGCGGGTGTTCAAGTGCTCTATAAACATGCCATAACAGAACATTTTGAGTTACATCTGTTTACAGATAAATGTAATTCAGTTTTAAAATTTTTAAGAAATTGTAATCAAAATTTAACTTTTTCATAGAGTTCTAATGAAATTCAAAGGCGTCTATGGCCACAAACTTCGTACATTTAATGATACTGCAACTCTGAGCACGATCTCATCAGTCGCTTATTCAGGTGCATCATAAATTGAAGAAAACCAAAAATTTTTGGTTACACCTGTTTAGAATGCCATGTAAGTCAGATTTAAATTTTTTAGAAATCGCAATCAAAGTTCCATTTTTTCATAGAGTTCTATATTCTAAATGAAATTCAAAGGCATCTATGGCCACAAACTTCGTACATATAATGATACTGCAACCCTGAGCACGATCTCATCAGTCGCTTATTCAGGTGCATCATAAATTCAAGAAAACCAAACATTTTTGGTTAAACCTGTTTAGAATGCCATGTAAGTCAGATTTAAATTTTTTAGAAATCGCAATCAAAGTTCCACTTTTTCATAGAGTTCTATATTCTAAATGAAATTCAAAGAGATCTATGGTCACAAACTTCGTATATTTAATGATTCTGCAACTCTAAGCACAATTTCATCAGGCGGGTGTTCAGGTGCTCTATAAACATGCCATAACAGAACATTTTGAGTTACATCTGTTTACAGATAAATGTAATTCAGTTTTAAAATTTTTAAGAAATTGTAATCAAAATTTAACTTTTTCATAGAGTTCTAATGAAATTCAAAGGCGTCTATGGCCACAAACTTCGTACATTTAATGATACTGCAACTCTGAGCACGATCTCATCAGTCGCTTATTCAGGTGCATCATAAATTGAAGAAAACCAAAAATTTTTGGTTACACCTGTTTAGAATGCCATGTAAGTCAGATTTAAATTTTTTAGAAATCGCAATCAAAGTTCCATTTTTTCATAGAGTTCTATATTCTAAATGAAATTCAAAGGCATCTATGGCCACAAACTTCGTACATATAATGATACTGCAACCCTGAGCACGATCTCATCAGTCGCTTATTCAGGTGCATCATAAATTCAAGAAAACCAAACATTTTTGGTTAAACCTGTTTAGAATGCCATGTAAGTCAGATTTAAATTTTTTAGAAATCGCAATCAAAGTTCCACTTTTTCATAGAGTTCTATATTCTAAATGAAATTCAAAGAGACCTATGGTCACAAACTTCGTATATTTAATGATTCTGCAACTCTAAGCACAATTTCATCAGGCGGGTGTTCAGGTGCTCTATAAACATGCAATAACAGAACATTTTGAGTTACATCTGTTTACAAATAAATGTAATTCAGTTTTAAAATTTTTAAGAAATCGTAATCAAAATTTCACTTTTTCATAGAGTTCTAATGAAATTCAAAGGCATCTATGGCCACAAACTTCGTACATATAATAATACTGCAAC
Source organism: Merzomyia westermanni (assembly GCA_949987695.1). Lineage (NCBI taxonomy): Eukaryota > Metazoa > Arthropoda > Insecta > Diptera > Tephritidae > Merzomyia > Merzomyia westermanni. Next base: position 81,079,278 of record OX465292.1, read on the forward strand.
TCTGAGCACGACCTCATCAGTCGCTTATTCAGGTGCATCATAAATTCAAGAAAACCAAAAATTTTTGGTTACACCTGTTTATAATGCCATGTAAGTCAGATTTAAATTTTTTAAAAATCGCAATCAAAGTTCCACTTTTTCATAGAGTTCTATATTCTAAATGAAATTCAAAGGCATCTATGGCCACAAACTTCGTACATATAATGATACTGCAACCCTGAGCACGATCTCATCAGTCGCTTATTCAGGTGCATCATATATTCAAGAAAACCAAAAATGTTTGGTTAAACCTGTTTAGAATGCCATGTAAGTCAGATTTAAATTTTTTAGAAATTGCAATCAAAGTTCCACTTTTTCATAGAGTTCTATATTCTAAATGAAATTCAAAGAGATCTATGGTCACAAACTTCGTATATTTAATGATTCTGCAACTCTAAGCACAATTTCATCAGGCGGGTGTTCAGGTGCTCTATAAACATGCAATAACAGAACATTTTGAGTTACATCTGTTTACAAATAAATGTAATTCAGTTTTAAAATTTTTAAGAAATCGTAATCAAAATTTCACTTTTTCATAGAGTTCTAATGAAATTCAAAGGCATCTATGGCCACAAACTTCGTACTTATAATGATACTGCAACTCTGAACACGATCTCATCAGTCGCTTATTCAGGTGCATCATAAATTCAAGAAAACCAAAAATTTTTAGTTACACCTGTTTACAATGCAATGTAAGTCAGATTTAAATTTTTAAGAAATCGCAATCAAAGTTTAACTTTTTCATAGAGTTCTATTTTCAAAATGAAATTCAAAGGCTTCTATGGCCACAAACTTCGTACCTTTAATGATTCTGCAACTCTGACCACAATTTCTTCAGGCGTGTATTCAGGTGCTCTATAAACATGCAATAACAGAACATTTTGAGTTACATCTGTTTAAAAATAAATGTAATTCAGGTTCAAAATTTTTAAGAAATCGTTATCAAAATTTCACTTTTTCATAGAGTTCTAATGAAATTCAAAGGCATCTATGGCCACAAACTTTGTACATTTAATGATAGTGCAACTCTGAGCACGATCTCATCAGTCGCTTATTCAGGTGCATCATAAATTCAAGAAAACCAAAAATTTTTGGTTACACCTGTTTAGAATGCCATGTAAGTCAGATTTAAATTTTTTAGAAATCGCAATCAAAGTTCCACTTTCTCATAGAGTTCTATATTCTAAATGAAATTCAAAGGCATCTATGGCCACAAACTTCGTACATATAATGATACTGCAACCCTGAGCACGATCTCATCAGTCGCTTATTCAGGTGCATCATAAATTCAAGAAAACCAAACATTTTTGGTTAAACCTGTTTAGAATGCCATGTAAGTCAGATTTAAATTTTTTAGAAATCGCAATCAAAGTTCCACTTTTTCATAGAGTTCTATATTCTAAATGAAATTCAAAGAGATCTATGGTCACAAACTTCGTATATTTAATGATTCTGCAACTCTAAGCACAATTTCATCAGGCGGGTGTTCAGGTGCTCTATAAACATGCCATAACAGAACATTTTGAGTTACATCTGTTTACAGATAAATGTAATTCAGTTTTAAAATTTTTAAGAAATTGTAATCAAAATTTAACTTTTTCATAGAGTTCTAATGAAATTCAAAGGCGTCTATGGCCACAAACTTCGTACATTTAATGATACTGCAACTCTGAGCACGATCTCATCAGTCGCTTATTCAGGTGCATCATAAATTGAAGAAAACCAAAAATTTTTGGTTACACCTGTTTAGAATGCCATGTAAGTCAGATTTAAATTTTTTAGAAATCGCAATCAAAGTTCCATTTTTTCATAGAGTTCTATATTCTAAATGAAATTCAAAGGCATCTATGGCCACAAACTTCGTACATATAATGATACTGCAACCCTGAGCACGATCTCATCAGTCGCTTATTCAGGTGCATCATAAATTCAAGAAAACCAAACATTTTTGGTTAAACCTGTTTAGAATGCCATGTAAGTCAGATTTAAATTTTTTAGAAATCGCAATCAAAGTTCCACTTTTTCATAGAGTTCTATATTCTAAATGAAATTCAAAGAGATCTATGGTCACAAACTTCGTATATTTAATGATTCTGCAACTCTAAGCACAATTTCATCAGGCGGGTGTTCAGGTGCTCTATAAACATGCAATAACAGAACATTTTGAGTTACATCTGTTTACAAATAAATGTAATTCAGTTTTAAAATTTTTAAGAAATCGTAATCAAAATTTCACTTTTTCATAGAGTTCTAATGAAATTCAAAGGCATCTATGGCCACAAACTTCGTACATATAATAATACTGCAACTCTGAGCACGACCTCATCAGTCGCTTATTCAGGTGCATCATAAATTCAAGAAAACCAAAAATTTTTGGTTATACCTGTTTAGAATGCCATGTAAGTCAGATTTAAATTTTTTAAAAATCGCAATCAAAGTTCCACTTTTTCATAGAGTTCTATATTCTAAATGAAATTCAAGGGCATCTATGGCCACAAACTTCGTACATATAATGATACTGCAACCCTGAGCACGATCTCATCAGTCGCTTATTCAGGTGCATCATATATTCAAGAAAACCAAAAATGTTTGGTTAAACCTTTTTAGAATGCCATGTAAGTCAGATTTAAATTTTTTAGAAATTGCAATCAAAGTTCCACTTTTTCATAGAGTTCTATATTCTAAATGAAATTCAAAGAGATCTATGGTCACAAACTTCGTATATTTAATGATTCTGCAACTCTAAGCACAATTTCATCAGGCGGGTGTTCAGGTGCTCTATAAACATGCAATAACAGAACATTTTGAGTTACATCTGTTTACAAATAAATGTAATTCAGTTTTAAAATTTTTAAGAAATCGTAATCAAAATTTCACTTTTTCATAGAGTTCTAATGAAATTCAAAGGCATCTATGGCCACAAACTTCGTACTTATAATGATACTGCAACTCTGAACACGATCTCATCAGTCGCTTATTCAGGTGCATCATAAATTCAAGAAAACCAAAAATTTTTAGTTACACCTGTTTACAATGCAATGTAAGTCAGATTTAAATTTTTAAGAAATCGCAATCAAAGTTTAACTTTTTCATAGAGTTCTATTTTCAAAATGAAATTCAAAGGCTTCTATGGCCACAAACTTCGTACCTTTAATGATTCTGCAACTCTGACCACAATTTCTTCAGGCGGGTATTCAGGTGCTCTATAAACATGCAATAACAGAACATTTTGAGTTACATCTGTTTAAAAATAAATGTAATTCAGGTTCAAAATTTTTAAGAAATCGTTATCAAAATTTCACTTTTTCATAGAGTTCTAATGAAATTCAAAGGCATCTATGGCCACAAACTTTGTACATTTAATGATAGTGCAACTCTGAGCACGATCTCATCAGTCGCTTATTCAGGTGCATCATAAATTCAAGAAAACCAAAAATTTTTGGTTACACCTGTTTAGAATGCCACGTAAGTCAGATTTAAATTTTTTAGAAATCGCAATCAAAGTTCCACTTTTTCATAGAGTTCTATATTCTAAATGAAATTCAAAGAGATCTATGGTCACAAACTTCGTACATTTAATGATTCTGCAACTCTAAGCACAATTTCATCAGGCGGGTGTTCAGGTGCTCTATAAACATGCCATAACAGAACATTTTGAGTTACATCTCTTTACAAATAAATGTAATTCAGTTTCAAAATTTTTAAGAAATCGTTATCAAAATTTCACTTTTTCATAGAGTTCTAATGAAATTCAAAGGCATCTATGGCCACAAACTTCGTACATTTAATGATACTGCAACTCTGAGCACGATCTCATCAGTCGCTTATTCAGGTGCATCATAAATTCAAGAAAACCAAAAATTTTTGGTTACACCTGTTTAGAATGCCATGTAAGTCAGATTTAAATTATTTAGAAATCGCAATCAAAGTTCCACTTTTTCATAGAGTTCTATATTCTAAATGAAATTCAAAGGCATCTATGGCCACAAACTTCGTACATATAATGATACTGCAACCCTGAGCACGATCTCATCAGTCGCTTATTCAGGTGCATCATAAATTGAAGAAAACCAAAAATTTTTGGTTACACCTGTTTACAATGCCATGTAAGTCAGATTTAAATTTTTTAAAAATCGTAATCAAAGTTCCACTTTTTCATAGAGTTCTATATTCTAAATAAAATTCAAAGAGATCTATGGTCACAAACTTCGTACATTTAATGATTCTGCAACTCTAAGCACAATTTCATCAGGCGGGTGTTCAGGTGCTCTATAAACATGCAATAACAGAACATTTTGAGTTACATCTGTTTACAAATAAATGTAATTCAGTTTTTAAGAAAGCGTTATCAAAATTTCACTTTTTCATAGAGTTCTAATGAAATTCAAAAGCATCTATGGCCATAAACTTCGTACTTATAATGATACTGATGTAAGTCAGATTTAAATTATTTAGAAATCGCAATCAAAGTTCCACTTTTTCATAGAGTTCTATATTCTAAATGAAATTCAAAGGCATCTATGGCCACAAACTTCGTACATATAATGATACTGCAACCCTGAGCACGATCTCATCAGTCGCTTATTCAGGTGCATCATAAATTGAAGAAAACCAAAAATTTTTGGTTACACCTGTTTACAATGCCATGTAAGTCAGATTTAAATTTTTTAAAAATCGTAATCAAAGTTCCACTTTTTCATAGAGTTCTATATTCTAAATAAAATTCAAAGAGATCTATGGGCACAAACTTCGTACATTTAATGATTCTGCAACTCTAAGCACAATTTCATCAGGCGGGTGTTCAGGTGCTCTATAAACATGCCATAACAGAACATTTTGAGTTACATCTGTTTACAGATAAATGTAATTCAGTTTTAAAATTTTTAAGAAATTGTAATCAAAATTTAACTTTTTCATAGAGTTCTAATGAAATTCAAAGGCATCTATGGCCACAAACTTCGTACTTATAATGATACTGCAACTCTGAACACGATCTCATCAGTCGCTTATTCAGGTGCATCATAAATTCAAGAAAACCAAAAATTTTTGGTTACACCTGTTTAGAATGCCATGTAAGTCAGATTTAAATTTTTTAGAAATCGCAATCAAAGTTCCACTTTTTCATAGAGTTCTATATTCTAAATGAAATTCAAAGGCATCTATGGCCACAAACTTCCTACATTTAATGATACTGCAACCCTGAGCACGATCTCATCAGTCGCTTATTCAGGTGCATCATAAATTCAAGAAAACCAAAAAATTTTGGTTAAACCTGTTTAGAATGCCATGTAAGTCAGATTTAAATTTTTTAGAAATCGCAATCAAAGTTCCACTTTTTCATAGAGTTCTATATTCTAAATGAAATTCAAAGAGATCTATGGTCACAAACTTCGTATATTTAATGATTCTGCAACTCTAAGCACAATTTCATCAGGCGGGTGTTCAGGTGCTCTATAAACATGCAATAACAGAACATTTTGAGTTACATCTGTTTACAAATAAATGTAATTCAGTTTTAAAATTTTTAAGAAATCGTAATCAAAATTTCACTTTTTCATAGAGTTCTAATGAAATTCAAAGGCATCTATGGCCACAAACTTCGTACTTATAATGATACTGCAACTCTGAACACGATCTCATCAGTCGCTTATTCAGGTGCATCATAAATTCAAGAAAACCAAAAATTTTTAGTTACACCTGTTTACAATGCAATGTAAGTCAGATTTAAATTTTTAAGATATCGCAATCAAAGTTTAACTTTTTCATAGAGTTCTATTTTCAAAATGAAATTCAAAGGCATCTATGGCCACAAACTTCGTACATTTAGTGATACTGCAACTCTGAGCACGATCTCATCAGTCGCTTATTCAGGTGCATCATAAATTCAAGAAAACCAAAAATTTTTGGTTACACCTGTTTAGAATGCCATGTAAGTCAGATTTAAATTTTTTAGAAATCGCAATCAAAGTTCCACTTTTTCATAGAGTTCTATTTTCAAAATGAAATTCAAAGGCATCTATGGCCACAAACTTCGTACATTTAATGATACTGCAACTCTGAGCACGATCTCATCAGTCGCTTATTCAGGTGCATCATAAATTCAAGAAAACCAAAAATTTTTGGTTACACCTGTTTAGAATGCCATGTAAGTCAGATTTAAATTTTTTAGAAATCGCAATCAAAGTTCCACTTTTTCATAGAGTTCTATATTCTAAATGAAATTCAAAGAGATCTATGGTCACAAACTTCGTACATTTAATGATTCTGCAACTCTAAGCACAATTTTATCAGGCGGGTGTTCAGGTGCTGTATAAACATGCAATAACAGAACATTTTGAGTTACATCTGTTTACAAATAAATGTAATTCAGTTTCAAAATTTTTAAGAAATCGTTATCAAAATTTCACTTTTTCATAGAGTTGTAATGAAATTCAAAGGCATCTATGCAAACAAACTTCGTACATTTAATGGTACTGCAACTCTGAGCACGATCTTATCAGTCGCTTATTCAGGTGCATCATAAATTCAAGAAAACCAAAAATTTTTGGTTACACCTGTTTAGAATGCCATGTAAGTCAGATTTAAATTTTTAAGCAATCGCAATCAAAGTTTAACTTTTTCATAGAGTTCTATTTTCAAAATGAAATTCAAAGGCATCTATGGCCACAAACTTCGTACATTTAGTGATACTGCAACTCTGAGCACGATCTCATCAGTCGCTTATTCAGGTGCATCATAAATTCAAGAAAACCAAAAATTTTTGGTTACACCTGTTTAGAATGCCATGTAAGTCAGATTTAAATTTTTTAGAAATCGCAATCAAAGTTCCACTTTTTCATAGAGTTCTATATTCTAAATGAAATTCAAAGAGATCTATGGTCACAAACTTCGTACATTTAATGATTCTGCAACTCTAAGCACAATTTTATCAGGCGGGTGTTCAGGTGCTGTATAAACATGCAATAACAGAACATTTTGAGTTACATCTGTTTACAAATAAATGTAATTCAGTTTCAAAATTTTTAAGAAATCGTTATCAAAATTTCACTTTTTCATAGAGTTCTAATGAAATTCAAAGGCATCTATGGCCACAAACTTCGTACATATAATGATACTGCAACTCTGAGCACGATCTCATCAGTCGCTTATTCAGGTGCATCATAAATTCAAGAAAACCAAAAATTTTTGGTTACACCTGTTTAGAATGCCATGTAAGTCAGATTTAAATTTTTTAGAAATCGCAATCAAAGTTCCACTTTTTCATAGAGTTCTATATTCTAAATGAAATTCAAAGAGATCTATGGTCACAAACTTCGTACATTTAATGATTCTGCAACTCTAAGCACAATTTCATCAGGCGGGTGTTCAGGTGCTCTATAAACATGCCATAACAGAACATTTTGAGTTACATCTGTTTACAGATAAATGTAATTCAGTTTTAAAATTTTTAAGAAATTGTAATCAAAATTTAACTTTTTCATAGAGTTCTAATGAAATTCAAAGGCGTCTATGGCTACAAACTTCGTACATTTAATGATACTGCAACTCTGAGCACGATCTCATCAGTCGCTTATTCAGGTGCATCATAAATTCAAGAAAACCAAAAATTTTTGGTTAAACCTGTTTAGAATGTCATGTAAGTCAGATTTAAATTTTTTAGAAATCGCAATCAAAGTTCCACTTTTTCATAGAGTTCTATATTCTAAATGAAATTCAAAGAGATCTATGGTCACAAACTTCGTATATTTAATGATTCTGCAACTCTAAGCACAATTTCATCAGGCGGGTGTTCAGGTGCTCTATAAACATGCAATAACAGAACATTTTGAGTTACATCTGTTTACAAATAAATGTAATTCAGTTTTAAAATTTTTAAGAAATCGTAATCAAAATTTCACTTTTTCATAGAGTTCTAATGAAATTCAAAGGCATCTATGGCCACAAACTTCGTACTTATAATGATACTGCAACTCTGAACACGATCTCATCAGTCGCTTATTCAGGTGCATCATAAATTCAAGAAAACCAAAAATTTTTAGTTACACCTGTTTACAATGCAATGTAAGTCAGATTTAAATTTTTAAGAAATCGCAATCAAAGTTTAACTTTTTCATTGAGTTCTATTTTCAAAATGAAATTCAAAGGCATCTATGGCCACAAACTTCGTACATTTAGTGATACTGCAACTCTGAGCACGATCTCATCAGTCGCTTATTCAGGTGCATCATAAATTCAAGAAAACCAAAAATTTTTGGTTACACCTGTTTAGAATGCCATGTAAGTCAGATTTAAATTTTTTAGAAATCGCAATCAAAGTTCCACTTTTTCATAGAGTTCTATATTCTAAATGAAATTCAAAGAGATCTATGGTCACAAACTTCGTACATTTAATGATTCTGCAACTCTAAGCACAATTTTATCAGGCGGGTGTTCAGGTGCTGTATAAACATGCAATAACAGAACATTTTGAGTTACATCTGTTTACAAATAAATGTAATTCAGTTTCAAAATTTTTAAGAAATCGTTATCAAAATTTCACTTTTTCATAGAGTTGTAATGAAATTCAAAGGCATCTATGCAAACAAACTTCGTACATTTAATGGTACTGCAACTCTGAGCACGATCTTATCAGTCGCTTATTCAGGTGCATCATAAATTCAAGAAAACCAAAAATTTTTGGTTACACCTGTTTAGAATGCCATGTAAGTCAGATTTAAATTTTTAAGAAATCGCAATCAAAGTTTAACTTTTTCATAGAGTTCTATTTTCAAAATGAAATTCAAAGGCATCTATGGCCACAAACTTCGTACATTTAGTGATACTGCAACTCTGAGCACGATCTCATCAGTCGCTTATTCAGGTGCATCATAAATTCAAGAAAACCAAACATTTTTGGTTACACCTGTTTAGAATGCCATGTAAGTCAGATTTAAATTTTTTAGAAATCGCAAACAAAGTTCCACTTTTTCATAGAGTTCTATATTCTAAATGAAATTCAAAAAAATGGTCACAAACTTCGTACATTTAATGATTCTGCAACTCTAAGCACAATTTTATCAGGCGGGTGTTCAGGTGCTGTATAAACATGCAATAACAGAACATTTTGAGTTACATCTGTTTACAAATAAATGTAATTCAGTTTCAAAATTTTTAAGAAATCGTTATCAAAATTTCACTTTTTCATAGAGTTCTAATGAAATTCAAAGGCATCTATGGCCACAAACTTCGTACATATAATGATACTGCAACTCTGAGCACGATCTCATCAGTCGCTTATTCAGGTGCATCATAAATTCAAGAAAACCAAAAATTTTTGGTTACACCTGTTTAGAATGCCATGTAAGTCAGATTTAAATTTTTTAGAAATCGCAATCAAAGTTCCACTTTTTCATAGAGTTCTATATTCTAAATGAAATTCAAAGAGATCTATGGTCACAAACTTCGTACATTTAATGATTCTGCAACTCTAAGCACAATTTCATCAGGCGGGTGTTCAGGTGCTCTATAAACATGCCATAACAGAACATTTTGAGTTACATCTGTTTACAGATAAATGTAATTCAGTTTTAAAATTTTTAAGAAATTGTAATCAAAATTTAACTTTTTCATAGAGTTCTAATGAAATTCAAAGGCGTCTATGGCCACAAACTTCGTACATTTAATGATACTGCAACTCTGAGCACGATCTCATCAGTCGCTTATTCAGGTGCATCATAAATTCAAGAAAACCAAAAATTTTTGGTTAAACCTGTTTAGAATGTCATTTAAGTCAGATTTAAATTTTTTAGAAATCGCAATCAAAGTTCCACTTTTTCATAGAGTTCTATATTCTAAATGAAATTCAAAGAGATCTATGGTCACAAACTTCGTATATTTAATGATTCTGCAACTCTAAGCACAATTTCATCAGGCGGGTGTTCAGGTGCTCTATAAACATGCAATAACAGAACATTTTGAGTTACATCTGTTTACAAATAAATGTAATTCAGTTTTAAAATTTTTAAGAAATCGTAATCAAAATTTCACTTTTTCATAGAGTTCTAATGAAATTCAAAGGCATCTATGGCCACAAACTTCGTACTTATAATGATACTGCAACTCTGAACACGATCTCATCAGTCGCTTATTCAGGTGCATCATAAATTCAAGAAAACCAAAAATTTTTAGTTACACCTGTTTACAATGCAATGTAAGTCAGATTTAAATTTTTAAGAAATCGCAATCAAAGTTTAACTTTTTCATAGAAATCTATTTTCAAAATGAAATTCAAAGGCATCTATGGCCACAAACTTCGTACATTTAGTGATACTGCAACTCTGAGCACGATCTCATCAGTCGCTTATTCAGGTGCATCATAAATTCAAGAAAACCAAAAATTTTTGGTTACACCTGTTTAGAATGCCATGTAAGTCAGATTTAAATTTTTTAGAAATCGCAATCAAAGTTCCACTTTTTCATAGAGTTCTATATTCTAAATGAAATTCAAAGAGATCTATGGTCACAAACTTCGTACATTTAATGATTCTGCAACTCTAAGCACAATTTTATCAGGCGGGTGTTCAGGTGCTGTATAAACATGCAATAACAGAACATTTTGAGTTACATCTGTTTACAAATAAATGTAATTCAGTTTCAAAATTTTTAAGAAATCGTTATCAAAATTTCACTTTTTCATAGAGTTGTAATGAAATTCAAAGGCATCTATGCAAACAAACTTCGTACATTTAATGGTACTAAAACTCTGAGCACGATCTTATCAGTCGCTTATTCAGGTGCATCATAAATTCAAGAAAACCAAAAATTTTTGGTTACACCTGTTTAGAATGCCATGCAAGTCAGATTTAAATTTTTAAGAAATCGCAATCAAAGTTTAACTTTTTCATAGAGTTCTATTTTCAAAATGAAATTCAAAGGCATCTATGGCCACAAACTTCGTACATTTAGTGATACTGCAACTCTGAGCACGATCTCATCAGTCGCTTATTCAGGTGCATCATAAATTCAAGAAAACCAAAAATTTTTGGTTACACCTGTTTAGAATGCCATGTAAGTCAGATTTAAATTTTTTAGAAATCGCAATCAAAGTTCCACTTTTTCATAGAGTTCTATATTCTAAATGAAATTCAAAGAGATCTATGGTCACAAACTTCGTACATTTAATGATTCTGCAACTCTAAGCACAATTTTATCAGGCGGGTGTTCAGGTGCTGTATAAACATGCAATAACAGAACATTTTGAGTTACATCTGTTTACAAATAAATGTAATTCAGTTTCAAAATTTTTAAGAAATCGTTATCAAAATTTCACTTTTTCATAGAGTTCTAATGAAATTCAAAGGCATCTATGGCCACAAACTTCGTACATATAATGATACTGCAACTCTGAGCACGATCTCATCAGTCGCTTATTCAGGTGCATCATAAATTCAAGAAAACCAAAAATTTTTGTTACACCTGTTTAGAATGCCATGTAAGTCAGATTTAAATTTTTTAGAAATCGCAATCAAAGTTCCACTTTTTCATAGAGTTCTATATTCTAAATGAAATTCAAAGAGATCTATGGTCACAAACTTCGTACATTTAATGATTCTGCAACTCTAAGCACAATTTCATCAGGCGGGTGTTCAGGTGCTCTATAAACATGCCATAACAGAACATTTTGAGTTACATCTGTTTACAAATAAATGTAATTCAGTTTCAAAATTTTTAAGAAATCGTTATCAAAATTTCACTTTTTCATAGAGTTCTAATGAAATTCAAAGGCATCTATGGCCACAAACTTCGTACATATAATGATACTGCAACTCTGAGCACGATCTCATCAGTCGCTTATTCAGGTGCATCATAAATTCAAGAAAACCAAAAATTTTTGTTACACCTGTTTAGAATGCCATGTAAGTCAGATTTAAATTTTTTAGAAATCGCAATCAAAGTTCCACTTTTTCATAGAGTTCTATATTCTAAATGAAATTCAAAGGCATCTATGGCCACAAACTTCCTACATTTAATGATACTGCAACCCTGAGCACGATCTCATCAGTCGCTTATTCAGGTGCATCATAAATTCAAGAAAACCAAAAAATTTTGGTTAAACCTGTTTAGAATGCCATGTAAGTCAGATTTAAATTTTTTAGAAATCGCAATCAAAGTTCCACTTTTTCATAGAGTTCTATATTCTAAATGAAATTCAAAGAGATCTATGGTCACAAACTTCGTATATTTAATGATTCTGCAACTCTAAGCACAATTTCATCAGGCGGGTGTTCAGGTGCTCTATAAACATGCAATAACAGAACATTTTGAGTTACATCTGTTTACAAATAAATGTAATTCAGTTTTAAAATTTTTAAGAAATCGTAATCAAAATTTCACTTTTTCATAGAGTTCTAATGAAATTCAAAGGCATCTATGGCCACAAACTTCGTACTTATAATGATACTGCAACTCTGAACACGATCTCATCAGTCGCTTATTCAGGTGCATCATAAATTCAAGAAAACCAAAAATTTTTAGTTACACCTGTTTACAATGCAATGTAAGTCAGATTTAAATTTTTAAGATATCGCAATCAAAGTTTAACTTTTTCATAGAGTTCTATTTTCAAAATGAAATTCAAAGGCATCTATGGCCACAAACTTCGTACATTTAGTGATACTGCAACTCTGAGCACGATCTCATCAGTCGCTTATTCAGGTGCATCATAAATTCAAGAAAACCAAAAATTTTTGGTTACACCTGTTTAGAATGCCATGTAAGTCAGATTTAAATTTTTTAGAAATCGCAATCAAAGTTCCACTTTTTCATAGAGTTCTATTTTCAAAATGAAATTCAAAGGCATCTATGGCCACAAACTTCGTACATTTAGTGATACTGCAACTCTGAGCACGATCTCATCAGTCGCTTATTCAGGTGCATCATAAATTCAAGAAAACCAAAAATTTTTGGTTACACCTGTTTAGAATGCCATGTAAGTCAGATTTAAATTTTTTAGAAATCGCAATCAAAGTTCCACTTTTTCATAGAGTTCTATATTCTAAATGAAATTCAAAGAGATCTATGGTCACAAACTTCGTACATTTAATGATTCTGCAACTCTAAGCACAATTTCATCAGGCGGGTGTTCAGGTGCTGTATAAACATGCAATAACAGAACATTTTGAGTTACATCTGTTTACAAATAAATGTAATTCAGTTTCAAAATTTTTAAGAAATCGTTATCAAAATTTCACTTTTTCATAGAGTTGTAATGAAATTCAAAGGCATCTATGCAAACAAACTTCGTACATTTAATGGTACTGCAACTCTGAGCACGATCTTATCAGTCGCTTATTCAGGTGCATCATAAATTCAAGAAAACCAAAAATTTTTGGTTACACCTGTTTAGAATGCCATGTAAGTCAGATTTAAATTTTTAAGCAATCGCAATCAAAGTTTAACTTTTTCATAGAGTTCTATTTTCAAAATGAAATTCAAAGGCATCTATGGCCACAAACTTCGTACATTTAGTGATACTGCAACTCTGAGCACGATCTCATCAGTCGCTTATTCAGGTGCATCATAAATTCAAGAAAACCAAAAATTTTTGGTTACACCTGTTTAGAATGCCATGTAAGTCAGATTTAAATTTTTTAGAAATCGCAATCAACGTTCCACTTTTTCATAGAGTTCTATATTCTAAATGAAATTCAAAGAGATCTATGGTCACAAACTTCGTACATTTAATGATTCTGCAACTCTAAGCACAATTTTATCAGGCGGGTGTTCAGGTGCTGTATAAACATGCAATAACAGAACATTTTGAGTTACATCTGTTTACAAATAAATGTAATTCAGTTTCAAAATTTTTAAGAAATCGTTATCAAAATTTCACTTTTTCATAGAGTTCTAATGAAATTCAAAGGCATCTATGGCCACAAACTTCGTACATATAATGATACTGCAACTCTGAGCACGATCTCATCAGTCGCTTATTCAGGTGCATCATAAATTCAAGAAAACCAAAAATTTTTGGTTACACCTGTTTAGAATGCCATGTAAGTCAGATTTAAATTTTTTAGAAATCGCAATCAAAGTTCCACTTTTTCATAGAGTTCTATATTCTAAATGAAATTCAAAGAGATCTATGGTCACAAACTTCGTACATTTAATGATTCTGCAACTCTAAGCACAATTTCATCAGGCGGGTGTTCAGGTGCTCTATAAACATGCCATAACAGAACATTTTGAGTTACATCTGTTTACAGATAAATGTAATTCAGTTTTAAAATTTTTAAGAAATTGTAATCAAAATTTAACTTTTTCATAGAGTTCTAATGAAATTCAAAGGCGTCTATGGCTACAAACTTCGTACATTTAATGATACTGCAACTCTGAGCACGATCTCATCAGTCGCTTATTCAGGTGCATCATAAATTCAAGAAAACCAAAAATTTTTGGTTAAACCTGTTTAGAATGTCATGTAAGTCAGATTTAAATTTTTTAGAAATCGCAATCAAAGTTCCACTTTTTCATAGAGTTCTATATTCTAAATGAAATTCAAAGAGATCTATGGTCACAAACTTCGTATATTTAATGATTCTGCAACTCTAAGCACAATTTCATCAGGCGGGTGTTCAGGTGCTCTATAAACATGCAATAACAGAACATTTTGAGTTACATCTGTTTACAAATAAATGTAATTCAGTTTTAAAATTTTTAAGAAATCGTAATCAAAATTTCACTTTTTCATAGAGTTCTAATGAAATTCAAAGGCATCTATGGCCACAAACTTCGTACTTATAATGATACTGCAACTCTGAACACGATCTCATCAGTCGCTTATTCAGGTGCATCATAAATTCAAGAAAACCAAAAATTTTTAGTTACACCTGTTTACAATGCAATGTAAGTCAGATTTAAATTTTTAAGAAATCGCAATCAAAGTTTAACTTTTTCATTGAGTTCTATTTTCAAAATGAAATTCAAAGGCATCTATGGCCACAAACTTCGTACATTTAGTGATACTGCAACTCTGAGCACGATCTCATCAGTCGCTTATTCAGGTGCATCATAAATTCAAGAAAACCAAAAATTTTTGGTTACACCTGTTTAGAATGCCATGTAAGTCAGATTTAAATTTTTTAGAAATCGCAATCAAAGTTCCACTTTTTCATAGAGTTCTATATTCTAAATGAAATTCAAAGAGATCTATGGTCACAAACTTCGTACATTTAATGATTCTGCAACTCTAAGCACAATTTTATCAGGCGGGTGTTCAGGTGCTGTATAAACATGCAATAACAGAACATTTTGAGTTACATCTGTTTACAAATAAATGTAATTCAGTTTCAAAATTTTTAAGAAATCGTTATCAAAATTTCACTTTTTCATAGAGTTGTAATGAAATTCAAAGGCATCTATGCAAACAAACTTCGTACATTTAATGGTACTGCAACTCTGAGCACGATCTTATCAGTCGCTTATTCAGGTGCATCATAAATTCAAGAAAACCAAAAATTTTTGGTTACACCTGTTTAGAATGCCATGTAAGTCAGATTTAAATTTTTAAGAAATCGCAATCAAAGTTTAACTTTTTCATAGAGTTCTATTTTCAAAATGAAATTCAAAGGCATCTATGGCCACAAACTTCGTACATTTAGTGATACTGCAACTCTGAGCACGATCTCATCAGTCGCTTATTCAGGTGCATCATAAATTCAAGAAAACCAAACATTTTTGGTTACACCTGTTTAGAATGCCATGTAAGTCAGATTTAAATTTTTTAGAAATCGCAAACAAAGTTCCACTTTTTCATAGAGTTCTATATTCTAAATGAAATTCAAAAAAATGGTCACAAACTTCGTACATTTAATGATTCTGCAACTCTAAGCACAATTTTATCAGGCGGGTGTTCAGGTGCTGTATAAACATGCAATAACAGAACATTTTGAGTTACATCTGTTTACAAATAAATGTAATTCAGTTTCAAAATTTTTAAGAAATCGTTATCAAAATTTCACTTTTTCATAGAGTTCTAATGAAATTCAAAGGCATCTATGGCCACAAACTTCGTACATATAATGATACTGCAACTCTGAGCACGATCTCATCAGTCGCTTATTCAGGTGCATCATAAATTCAAGAAAACCAAAAATTTTTGGTTACACCTGTTTAGAATGCCATGTAAGTCAGATTTAAATTTTTTAGAAATCGCAATCAAAGTTCCACTTTTTCATAGAGTTCTATATTCTAAATGAAATTCAAAGAGATCTATGGTCACAAACTTCGTACATTTAATGATTCTGCAACTCTAAGCACAATTTCATCAGGCGGGTGTTCAGGTGCTCTATAAACATGCCATAACAGAACATTTTGAGTTACATCTGTTTACAGATAAATGTAATTCAGTTTTAAAATTTTTAAGAAATTGTAATCAAAATTTAACTTTTTCATAGAGTTCTAATGAAATTCAAAGGCGTCTATGGCCACAAACTTCGTACATTTAATGATACTGCAACTCTGAGCACGATCTCATCAGTCGCTTATTCAGGTGCATCATAAATTCAAGAAAACCAAAAATTTTTGGTTAAACCTGTTTAGAATGTCATTTAAGTCAGATTTAAATTTTTTAGAAATCGCAATCAAAGTTCCACTTTTTCATAGAGTTCTATATTCTAAATGAAATTCAAAGAGATCTATGGTCACAAACTTCGTATATTTAATGATTCTGCAACTCTAAGCACAATTTCATCAGGCGGGTGTTCAGGTGCTCTATAAACATGCAATAACAGAACATTTTGAGTTACATCTGTTTACAAATAAATGTAATTCAGTTTTAAAATTTTTAAGAAATCGTAATCAAAATTTCACTTTTTCATAGAGTTCTAATGAAATTCAAAGGCATCTATGGCCACAAACTTCGTACTTATAATGATACTGCAACTCTGAACACGATCTCATCAGTCGCTTATTCAGGTGCATCATAAATTCAAGAAAACCAAAAATTTTTAGTTACACCTGTTTACAATGCAATGTAAGTCAGATTTAAATTTTTAAGAAATCGCAATCAAAGTTTAACTTTTTCATAGAAATCTATTTTCAAAATGAAATTCAAAGGCATCTATGGCCACAAACTTCGTACATTTAGTGATACTGCAACTCTGAGCACGATCTCATCAGTCGCTTATTCAGGTGCATCATAAATTCAAGAAAACCAAAAATTTTTGGTTACACCTGTTTAGAATGCCATGTAAGTCAGATTTAAATTTTTTAGAAATCGCAATCAAAGTTCCACTTTTTCATAGAGTTCTATATTCTAAATGAAATTCAAAGAGATCTATGGTCACAAACTTCGTACATTTAATGATTCTGCAACTCTAAGCACAATTTTATCAGGCGGGTGTTCAGGTGCTGTATAAACATGCAATAACAGAACATTTTGAGTTACATCTGTTTACAAATAAATGTAATTCAGTTTCAAAATTTTTAAGAAATCGTTATCAAAATTTCACTTTTTCATAGAGTTGTAATGAAATTCAAAGGCATCTATGCAAACAAACTTCGTACATTTAATGGTACTAAAACTCTGAGCACGATCTTATCAGTCGCTTATTCAGGTGCATCATAAATTCAAGAAAACCAAAAATTTTTGGTTACACCTGTTTAGAATGCCATGCAAGTCAGATTTAAATTTTTAAGAAATCGCAATCAAAGTTTAACTTTTTCATAGAGTTCTATTTTCAAAATGAAATTCAAAGGCATCTATGGCCACAAACTTCGTACATTTAGTGATACTGCAACTCTGAGCACGATCTCATCAGTCGCTTATTCAGGTGCATCATAAATTCAAGAAAACCAAAAATTTTTGGTTACACCTGTTTAGAATGCCATGTAAGTCAGATTTAAATTTTTTAGAAATCGCAATCAAAGTTCCACTTTTTCATAGAGTTCTATATTCTAAATGAAATTCAAAGAGATCTATGGTCACAAACTTCGTACATTTAATGATTCTGCAACTCTAAGCACAATTTTATCAGGCGGGTGTTCAGGTGCTGTATAAACATGCAATAACAGAACATTTTGAGTTACATCTGTTTACAAATAAATGTAATTCAGTTTCAAAATTTTTAAGAAATCGTTATCAAAATTTCACTTTTTCATAGAGTTCTAATGAAATTCAAAGGCATCTATGGCCACAAACTTCGTACATATAATGATACTGCAACTCTGAGCACGATCTCATCAGTCGCTTATTCAGGTGCATCATAAATTCAAGAAAACCAAAAATTTTTGTTACACCTGTTTAGAATGCCATGTAAGTCAGATTTAAATTTTTTAGAAATCGCAATCAAAGTTCCACTTTTTCATAGAGTTCTATATTCTAAATGAAATTCAAAGAGATCTATGGTCACAAACTTCGTACATTTAATGATTCTGCAACTCTAAGCACAATTTCATCAGGCGGGTGTTCAGGTGCTCTATAAACATGCCATAACAGAACATTTTGAGTTACATCTGTTTACAGATAAATGTAATTCAGTTTTAAAATTTTTAAGAAATTGTAATCAAAATTTAACTTTTTCATAGAGTTCTAATGAAATTCAAAGGCGTCTATGGCCACAAACTTCGTACATTTAATGATACTGCAACTCTGAGCACGATCTCATCAGTCGCTTATTCAGGTGCATCATAAATTGAAGAAAACCAAAAATTTTTGGTTACACCTGTTTAGAATGCCATGTAAGTCAGATTTAAATTTTTTAGAAATCGCAATCAAAGTTCCACTTTTTCATAGAGTTCTATATTCTAAATGAAATTCAAAGAGATCTATGGTCACAAACTTCGTACATTTAATGATTCTGCAACTCTAAGCACAATTTCATCAGGCGGGTGTTCAAGTGCTCTATAAACATGCAATAACAGAACATTTTGAGTTACATCTGTTTACAAATAAATGTAATTCAGTTTTAAAATTTTTAAAAAATCGTAATCAAAATTTCACTTTTTCATAGAGTTCTAATGAAATTCAAAGGCGTCTATGGCCACAAACTTCGTACATTTAGTGATACTGCAACTCTGAGCACGATCTCATCAGTCGCTTATTCAGATGCATCATAAATTCAAGAAAACCAAAAATTTTTGGTTACACCTGTTTAGAATGCCATGTAAGTCAGATTTAAATTTTTTAGAAATCGCAATCAAAGTTCCACTTTTTCATAGAGTTCTATATTCTAAATGAAATTCAAAGAGATCTATGGTCGCAAACTTCGTACATTTAATGATTCTGCAACTCTAAGCACAATTTCATCAGGCGGGTGTTCAGGTGCTCTATAAACATGCAATAACAGAACATTTTGAGTTACATCTGTTTACAAATAAATGTAATTCAGTTTTAAAATGTTTAAGAAATTGTAATCAAAATTTAACTTTTTCATAGAGTTCTAATGAAATTCAAAGGAATCTATGGCCACAAACTTCGTACATTTAATGATAGTGCAACTCTGAGCACGATCTCATCAGTCGCTTATTCAGGTGCATCATAAATTCAAGAAAACCAAAAATTTTTGGTTACACCTGTTTAGACTGCCATGTAAGTCAGATTTAAATTTTTTAGAAATCGCAATCAAAGTTCCACTTTTTCATAGAGTTCTATATTCTAAATGAAATTCAAAGAGATCTATGGTCACAAACTTCGTACATTTAATGATTCTGCAACTCTAAGCACAATTTCATCAGGCGGGTGTTCAGGTGCTCTATAAACATGCCATAACAGAACATTTTGAGTTACATCTGTTTACAAATAAATGTAATTCAGCTTTAAAATTTTTAAGAAATTGTAATCAAAATTTCACTTTTTCATAGAGTTCTAATGAAATTCAAAGGCGTCTATGGCCACAAACTTCGTACATTTAATGATAGTGCAACCCTGAGCACGATCTCATCAGTCGCTTATTCAGGTGCATCATATATTCAAGAAAACCAAAAATTTTTGGTTAAACCTGTTTAGAATGCCATGTAAGTCAGATTTAAATTTTTTAAAAGCGTAATCAAAGTTCCACTTTTTCATAGAGTTCTATATTCTAAATGAAATTCAAAGAGATCTATGGTCACAAACTTCGTACATTTAATGATACTGCAACTCTAAGCACAATTTCATCAGGCGGGTGTTCAAGTGCTCTATAAACATGCAATAACAGAACATTTTGAGTTACATCTGTTTACAAATAAATGTAATTCAGTTTTAAAATTTTTAAAAAATCGTAATCAAAATTTCACTTTTTCATAGAGTTCTAATGAAATTCAAAGGCGTCTATGGCCACAAACTTCGTACATTTAGTGATACTGCAACTCTGAGCACGATCTCATCAGTCGCTTATTCAGATGCATCATAAATTCAAGAAAACCAAAAATTTTTGGTTACACCTGTTTAGAATGCCATGTAAGTCAGATTTAAATTTTTTAGAAATCGCAATCAAAGTTCCACTTTTTCATAGAGTTCTATATTCTAAATGAAATTCAAAGAGATCTATGGTCGCAAACTTCGTACATTTAATGATTCTGCAACTCTAAGCACAATTTCATCAGGCGGGTGTTCAGGTGCTCTATAAACATGCAATAACAGAACATTTTGAGTTACATCTGTTTACAAATAAATGTAATTCAGTTTTAAAATTTTTAAGAAATCGTAATCAAAATTTCACTTTTTCATAGAGTTCTAATGAAATTCAAAGGCATCTATGGCCACAAACTTCGTACTTATAATGATACTGCAACTCTGAACACGATCTCATCAGTCGCTTATTCAGGTGCATCATAAATTCAAGAAAACCAAAAATTTTTAGTTACACCTGTTTACAATGCAATGTAAGTCAGATTTAAATTTTTAAGAAATCGCAATCAAAGTTTAACTTTTTCATAGAGTTCTATTTTCAAAATGAAATTCAAAGGCATCTATGGCCACAAACTTCGTACATTTAGTGATACTGCAACTCTGAGCACGATCTCATCAGTCGCTTATTCAGGTGCATCATAAATTCAAGAAAACCAAAAATTTTTGGTTACACCTGTTTAGAATGCCATGTAAGTCAGATTTAAATTTTTTAGAAATCGCAATCAAAGTTCCACTTTTTCATAGAGTTCTATATTCTAAATGAAATTCAAAGAGATCTATGGTCACAAACTTCGTACATTTAATGATTCTGCAACTCTAAGCACAATTTTATCAGGCGGGTGTTCAGGTGCTGTATAAACGTGCAATAACAGAACATTTTGAGTTACATCTGTTTACAAATAAATGTAATTCAGTTTCAAAATTTTTAAGAAATCGTTATCAAAATTTCACTTTTTCATAGAGTTGTAATGAAATTCAAAGGCATCTATGCAAACAAACTTCGTACATTTAATGGTACTGCAACTCTGAGCACGATCTTATCAGTCGCTTATTCAGGTGCATCATAAATTCAAGAAAACCAAAAATTTTTGGTTACACCTGTTTAGAATGCCATGCAAGTCAGATTTAAATTTTTAAGAAATCGCAATCAAAGTTTAACTTTTTCATAGAGTTCTATTTTCAAAATGAAATTCAAAGGCATCTATGGCCACAAACTTCGTACATTTAGTGATACTGCAACTCTGAGCACGATCTCATCAGTCGCTTATTCAGGTGCATCATAAATTCAAGAAAACCAAAAATTTTTGGTTACACCTGTTTAGAATGCCATGTAAGTCAGATTTAAATTTTTTAGAAATCGCAATCAAAGTTCCACTTTTTCATAGAGTTCTATATTCTAAATGAAATTCAAAGAGATCTATGGTCACAAACTTCGTACATTTAATGATTCTGCAACTCTAAGCACAATTTCATCAGGCGGGTGTTCAGGTGCTGTATAAACATGCAAAAACAGAACATTTTGAGTTACATCTGTTTACAAATAAATGTAATTCAGTTTTAAAATGTTTAAGAAATTGTAATCAAAATTTCACTTTTTCATAGAGTTCTAATGAAATTCAAAGGCGTCTATGGCCACAAACTTCGTACATTTAGTGATACTGCAACTGTGAGCACGATCTCATCAGTCGCTTATTCAGGTGCATCATAAATTCAAGAAAACCAAAAATTTTTGGTTAGACCTGTTTAGAATGCCATGTAAGTCAGATTTAAATTTTTTAGAAATCGCAATCAAAGTTCCACTTTTTCATAGAGTTCTATATTCTAAATGAAATTCAAAGAGATCTATGGTCACAAACTTCGTACATTTAATGATTCTGCAACTCTAAGCACAATTTCATCAGGCGGGTGTTCAGGTGCTCTATAAACATGCCATAACAGAACATTTTGAGTTACATCTGTTTACAGATAAATGTAATTCAGTTTTAAAATTTTTAAGAAATTGTAATCAAAATTTAACTTTTTCATAGAGTTCTAATGAAATTCAAAGGCGTCTATGGCCACAAACTTCGTACATTTAGTGATACT
Source organism: Merzomyia westermanni (assembly GCA_949987695.1). Lineage (NCBI taxonomy): Eukaryota > Metazoa > Arthropoda > Insecta > Diptera > Tephritidae > Merzomyia > Merzomyia westermanni. Next base: position 81,101,770 of record OX465292.1, read on the forward strand.
GCAACTGTGAGCACGATCTCATCAGTCGCTTATTCAGGTGCATCATAAATTCAAGAAAACCAAAAATTTTTGGTTACACCTGTTTAGAATGCCATGTAAGTCAGATTTAAATTTTTTAGAAATCGCAATCAAAGTTCCACTTTTTCATAGAGTTCTATATTCTAAATGAAATTCAAAGAGATCTATGGTCACAAACTTCGTACATTTAATGATTCTGCAACTCTAAGCACAATTTTATCAGGCGGGTGTTCAGGTGCTGTATAAACATGCAATAACAGAACATTTTGAGTTACATCTGTTTACAAATAAATGTAATTCAGTTTCAAAATTTTTAAGAAATCGTTATCAAAATTTCACTTTTTCATAGAGTTCTAATGAAATTCAAAGGCATCTATGGCCACAAACTTCGTACATATAATGATACTGCAACTCTGAGCACGATCTCATCAGTCGCTTATTCAGGTGCATCATAAATTCAAGAAAACCAAAAATTTTTGGTTACACCTGTTTAGAATGCCATGTAAGTCAGATTTAAATTTTTTAGAAATCGCAATCAAAGTTCCACTTTTTCATAGAGTTCTATATTCTAAATGAAATTCAAAGAGATCTATGGTCACAAACTTCGTACATTTAATGATTCTGCAACTCTAAGCACAATTTCATCAGGCGGGTGTTCAGGTGCTGTATAAACATGCAAAAACAGAACATTTTGAGTTACATCTGTTTACAAATAAATGTAATTCAGTTTTAAAATGTTTAAGAAATTGTAATCAAAATTTCACTTTTTCATAGAGTTCTAATGAAATTCAAAGGCGTCTATGGCCACAAACTTCGTACATTTAGTGATACTGCAACTGTGAGCACGATCTCATCAGTCGCTTATTCAGGTGCATCATAAATTCAAGAAAACCAAAAATTTTTGGTTAGACCTGTTTAGAATGCCATGTAAGTCAGATTTAAATTTTTTAGAAATCGCAATCAAAGTTCCACTTTTTCATAGAGTTCTATATTCTAAATGAAATTCAAAGAGATCTATGGTCACAAACTTCGTACATTTAATGATTCTGCAACTCTAAGCACAATTTCATCAGGCGGGTGTTCAGGTGCTCTATAAACATGCCATAACAGAACATTTTGAGTTACATCTGTTTACAGATAAATGTAATTCAGTTTTAAAATTTTTAAGAAATTGTAATCAAAATTTAACTTTTTCATAGAGTTCTAATGAAATTCAAAGGCGTCTATGGCCACAAACTTCGTACATTTAATGATACTGCAACTCTGAGCACGATCTCATCAGTCGCTTATTCCGGTGCATCATAAATTCAAGAAAACCAAAAATTTTTGGTTACACCTGTTTATAATGCCATGTAAGTCAGATTTAAATTTTTTAGAAATCGCAATCAAAGTTCCACTTTTTCATAGAGTTCTATATTCTAAATGAAATTCAAAGAGATCTATGGTCACAAACTTCGTACATTTAATGATTCTGCAACTCTAAGCACAATTTTATCAGGCGGGTGTTCAGGTGCTGTATAAACATGCAATAACAGAACATTTTGAGTTACATCTGTTTACAAATAAATGTAATTCAGTTTCAAAATTTTTAAGAAATCGTTATCAAAGTTTAACTTTTTCATAGAGTTCTATTTTCAAAATGAAATTCAAAGGCATCTATGGCCACAAACTTCGTACATTTAGTGATACTGCAACTCTGAGCACGATCTCATCAGTCGCTTATTCAGGTGCATCATAAATTCAAGAAAACCAAAAATTTTTGGTTACACCTGTTTAGAATGCCATGTAAGTCAGATTTAAATTTTTTAGAAATCGCAATCAAAGTTCCACTTTTTCATAGAGTTCTATATTCTAAATGAAATTCAAAGAGATCTATGGTCACAAACTTCGTACATTTAATGATTCTGCAACTCTGAGCACGATCTCATCAGTCGCTTATTCAGGTGCATCATAAATTCAAGAAAACCAAAAATTTTTGGTTACACCTGTTTAGAATGCCATGTAAGTCAGATTTAAATTTTTAAGAAATCGCATCAAAGTTTAACTTTTTCATAGAGTTCTATTTTCAAAATGAAATTCAAAGGCATCTATGGCCACAAACTTCGTACATTTAGTGATACTGCAACTCTGAGCACGATCTCATCAGTCGCTTATTCAGGTGCATCATAAATTCAAGAAAACCAAAAATTTTTGGTTACACCTGTTTAGAATGCCATGTAAGTCAGATTTAAATTTTTTAGAAATCGCAATCAAAGTTCCACTTTTTCATAGAGTTCTATATTCTAAATGAAATTCAAAGAGATCTATGGTCACAAACTTCGTACATTTAATGATTCTGCAACTCTAAGCACAATTTTATCAGGCGGGTGTTCAGGTGCTGTATAAACATGCAATAACAGAACATTTTGAGTTACATCTGTTTACAAATAAATGTAATTCAGTTTCAAAATTTTTAAGAAATCGTTATCAAAATTTCACTTTTTCATAGAGTTGTAATGAAATTCAAAGGCATCTATGCAAACAAACTTCGTACATTTAATGGTACTGCAACTCTGAGCACGATCTTATCAGTCGCTTATTCAGGTGCATCATAAATTCAAGAAAACCAAAAATTTTTGGTTACACCTGTTTAGAATGCCATGCAAGTCAGATTTAAATTTTTAAGAAATCGCAATCAAAGTTTAACTTTTTCATAGAGTTCTATTTTCAAAATGAAATTCAAAGGCATCTATGGCCACAAACTTCGTACATTTAGTGATACTGCAACTCTGAGCACGATCTCATCAGTCGCTTATTCAGGTGCATCATAAATTCAAGAAAACCAAAAATTTTTGGTTACACCTGTTTAGAATGCCATGTAAGTCAGATTTAAATTTTTTAGAAATCGCAATCAAAGTTCCACTTTTTCATAGAGTTCTATATTCTAAATGAAATTCAAAGAGATCTATGGTCACAAACTTCGTACATTTAATGATTCTGCAACTCTAAGCACAATTTTATCAGGCGGGTGTTCAGGTGCTGTATAAACATGCAATAACAGAACATTTTGAGTTACATCTGTTTACAAATAAATGTAATTCAGTTTCAAAATTTTTAAGAAATCGTTATCAAAATTTCACTTTTTCATAGAGTTCTAATGAAATTCAAAGGCATCTATGGCCACAAACTTCGTACATATAATGATACTGCAACTCTGAGCACGATCTCATCAGTCGCTTATTCAGGTGCATCATAAATTCAAGAAAACCAAAAATTTTTGGTTACACCTGTTTAGAATGCCATGTAAGTCAGATTTAAATTTTTTAGAAATCGCAATCAAAGTTCCACTTTTTCATAGAGTTCTATATTCTAAATGAAATTCAAAGAGATCTATGGTCACAAACTTCGTACATTTAATGATTCTGCAACTCTAAGCACAATTTCATCAGGCGGGTGTTCAGGTGCTCTATAAACATGCCATAACAGAACATTTTGAGTTACATCTGTTTACAGATAAATGTAATTCAGTTTTAAAATTTTTAAGAAATTGTAATCAAAATTTAACTTTTTCATAGAGTTCTAATGAAATTCAAAGGCGTCTATGGCCACAAACTTCGTACATTTAATGATACTGCAACTCTGAGCACGATCTCATCAGTCGCTTATTCAGGTGCATCATAAATTGAAGAAAACCAAAAATTTTTGGTTACACCTGTTTAGAATGCCATGTAAGTCAGATTTAAATTTTTTAGAAATCGCAATCAAAGTTCCACTTTTTCATAGAGTTCTATATTCTAAATGAAATTCAAAGAGATCTATGGTCACAAACTTCGTACATTTAATGATTCTGCAACTCTAAGCACAATTTCATCAGGCGGGTGTTCAAGTGCTCTATAAACATGCAATAACAGAACATTTTGAGTTACATCTGTTTACAAATAAATGTAATTCAGTTTTAAAATTTTTAAAAAATCGTAATCAAAATTTCACTTTTTCATAGAGTTCTAATGAAATTCAAAGGCGTCTATGGCCACAAACTTCGTACATTTAGTGATACTGCAACTCTGAGCACGATCTCATCAGTCGCTTATTCAGATGCATCATAAATTCAAGAAAACCAAAAATTTTTGGTTACACCTGTTTAGAATGCCATGTAAGTCAGATTTAAATTTTTTAGAAATCGCAATCAAAGTTCCACTTTTTCATAGAGTTCTATATTCTAAATGAAATTCAAAGAGATCTATGGTCGCAAACTTCGTACATTTAATGATTCTGCAACTCTAAGCACAATTTCATCAGGCGGGTGTTCAGGTGCTCTATAAACATGCAATAACAGAACATTTTGAGTTACATCTGTTTACAAATAAATGTAATTCAGTTTTAAAATGTTTAAGAAATTGTAATCAAAATTTCACTTTTTCATAGAGTTCTAATGAAATTCAAAGGAATCTATGGCCACAAACTTCGTACATTTAATGATAGTGCAACTCTGAGCACGATCTCATCAGTCGCTTATTCAGGTGCATCATAAATTCAAGAAAACCAAAAATTTTTGGTTACACCTGTTTAGACTGCCATGTAAGTCAGATTTAAATTTTTTAGAAATCGCAATCAAAGTTCCACTTTTTCATAGAGTTCTATATTCTAAATGAAATTCAAAGAGATCTATGGTCACAAACTTCGTACATTTAATGATTCTGCAACTCTAAGCACAATTTCATCAGGCGGGTGTTCAGGTGCTCTATAAACATGCCATAACAGAACATTTTGAGTTACATCTGTTTACAAATAAATGTAATTCAGCTTTAAAATTTTTAAGAAATTGTAATCAAAATTTCACTTTTTCATAGAGTTCTAATGAAATTCAAAGGCGTCTATGGCCACAAACTTCGTACATTTAATGATAGTGCAACCCTGAGCACGATCTCATCAGTCGCTTATTCAGGTGCATCATATATTCAAGAAAACCAAAAATTTTTGGTTAAACCTGTTTAGAATGCCATGTAAGTCAGATTTAAATTTTTTAAAAACGTAATCAAAGTTCCACTTTTTCATAGAGTTCTATATTCTAAATGAAATTCAAAGAGATCTATGGTCACAAACTTCGTACATTTAATGATTCTGCAACTCTAAGCACAATTTCATCAGGCGGGTGTTCAGGTGCTGTATAAACATGCAAAAACAGAACATTTTGAGTTACATCTGTTTACAAATAAATGTAATTCAGTTTTAAAATGTTTAAGAAATTGTAATCAAAATTTCACTTTTTCATAGAGTTCTAATGAAATTCAAAGGCGTCTATGGCCACAAACTTCGTACATTTAGTGATACTGCAACTGTGAGCACGATCTCATCAGTCGCTTATTCCGGTGCATCATAAATTCAAGAAAACCAAAAATTTTTGGTTAGACCTGTTTAGAATGCCATGTAAGTCAGATTTAAATTTTTTAGAAATCGCAATCAAAGTTCCACTTTTTCATAGAGTTCTATATTCTAAATGAAATTCAAAGAGATCTATGGTCACAAACTTCGTACATTTAATGATTCTGCAACTCTAAGCACAATTTTATCAGGCGGGTGTTCAGGTGCTGTATAAACATGCAATAACAGAACATTTTGAGTTACATCTGTTTACAAATAAATGTAATTCAGTTTCAAAATTTTTAAAAAATCGTTATCAAAATTTCACTTTTTCATAGAGTTGTAATGAAATTCAAAGGCATCTATGGCCACAAACTTCGTACATTTAGTGATACTGCAACTGTGAGCACGATCTCATCAGTCGCTTATTCAGGTGCATCATAAATTCAAGAAAACCAAAAATTTTTGGTTACACCTGTTTAGAATGCCATGTAAGTCAGATTTAAATTTTTTAGAAATCGCAATCAAAGTTCCACTTTTTCATAGAGTTCTATATTCTAAATGAAATTCAAAGAGATCTATGGTCACAAACTTCGTACATTTAATGATTCTGCAACTCTAAGCACAATTTCATCAGGCGGGTGTTCAGGTGCTCTATAAACATGCCATAACAGAACATTTTGAGTTACATCTGTTTACAAATAAATGTAATTCAGCTTTAAAATTTTTAAGAAATCGTTATCAAAATTTCACTTTTTCATAGAGTTGTAATGAAATTCAAAGGCATCTATGGCCACAAACTTCGTACATTTAGTGATACTGCAACTCTAAGCACGATCTCATCAGTCGCTTATTCAGGTGCATCATAAATGCAAGAAAACCAAAAATTTTTGGTTACACCTGTTTAGAATGCCATGTAAGTCAGATTTAAATTTTTTAGAAATCGCAATCAAAGTTCCACTTTTTCATAGAGTTCTATATTCTAAATGAAATTCAAAGAGATCTATGGTCACAAACTTCGTATATTTAATGATTCTGCAACTCTAAGCACAATTTCATCAGGCGGGTGTTCAGGTGCTCTATAAACATGCAATAACAGAACATTTTGAGTTACATCTGTTTACAAATAAATGTAATTCAGTTTTAAAATTTTTAAGAAATCGTAATCAAAATTTCACTTTTTCATAGAGTTCTAATGAAATTCAAAGGCATCTGTGGCCACAAACTTCGTACATATAATGATACTGCAACTCTGAGCACGATCTCATCAGTCGCTTATTCAGGTGCATCATAAATTCAAGAAAACCAAAAATTTTTGGTTACACCTGTTTAGAATGTCATGTAAGTCAGATTTAAATTTTTTAGAAATCGCAATCAAAGTTCCACTTTTTCATAGAGTTCTATATTCTAAATGAAATTCAAAGAGATCTATGGTCACAAACTTCGTACATTTAATGATTCTGCAACTCTAAGCACAATTTCATCAGGCGGGTGTTCAGGTGCTCTATAAACATGCCATAACAGAACATTTTGAGTTACATCTGTTTACAAATAAATGTAATTCAGTTTTAAAATTTTTAAGAAATTGTAATCAAAATTTAACTTTTTCATAGAGTTCTAATGAAATTCAAAGGCGTCTATGGCCACAAACTTCGTACATTTAATGATACTGCAACTCTGAGCACGATCTCATCAGTCGCTTATTCAGGTGCATCATAAATTGAAGAAAACCAATAATTTTTGGTTACACCTGTTTACAATGCCATGTAAGTCAGATTTAAATTTTTTAAAAATCGTAATCAAAGTTCCACTTTTTCATAGAGTTCTATATTCTAAATGAAATTCAAAGAGATCTATGGTCACAAACTTCGTACATTTATTGATTCTGCAACTCTAAGCACAATTTCATCAGGCGGGTGTTCAGGTGCTCTATAAACATGCAAAAACAGAACATTTTGAGTTACATCTCTTTACAAATAAATGTAATTCAGTTTCAAAATTTTTAAGAAATCGTTATCAAAATTTCACTTTTTCATAGAGTTCTAATGAAATTCAAAGGCATCTATGGCCACAAACTTCGTACATTTAATGATACTGCAACTCTGAGCACGATCTCATCAGTCGCTTATTCAGGTGCATCATTAATTCAAGAAAACCAAAAATTTTTGGTTACACCTGTTTAGAATGCCATGTAAGTCAGATTTAAGTTTTTTAGAAATCGCAATCAAAGTTCCACTTTTTCATAGAGTTCTATATTTTGAATGAAATTCAAAGGCATCTATGGCCACAAACTTCGTACATATAATGATACTGCAACCCTGAGAACGATCTCATCAGTCGCTTATTCAGGTGCATCATAAATTCAAGAAAACCAAAAATTTTTGGTTACACCTGTTTAGAATGTCATGTAAGTCAGATTTAAATTTTTTAGAAATCGCAATCAAAGTTCCACTTTTTCATAGAGTTCTATATTCTAAATGAAATTCAAAGAGATCTATGGTCACAAACTTCGTACATTTAATGATGCTGCAACTCTAAGCACAATTTTATCAGGCGGGTGTTCAGGTGCTGTATAAACATGCAATAACAGAACATTGTGAGTTACATCTGTTTACAAATAAATGTAATTCAGTTTCAAAATTTTTAAGAAATCGTTATCAAAATTTCACTTTTTCATAGAGTTCTAATGAAATTCAAAGGCATCTGTGGCCACAAACTTCGTACATATAATGATACTGCAACTCTGAGCACGATCTCATCAGTCGCTTATTCAGGTGCATCATAAATTCAAGAAAACCAAAAATTTTTGGTTACACCTGTTTAGAATGTCATGTAAGTCAGATTTAAATTTTTTAGAAATCGCAATCAAAGTTCCACTTTTTCATAGAGTTCTATATTCTAAATGAAATTCAAAGAGATCTATGGTCACAAACTTCGTACATTTAATGATTCTGCAACTCTAAGCACAATTTTATCAGGCGGGTGTTCAGGTGCTGTATAAACATGCAATAACAGAACATTGTGAGTTACATCTGTTTACAAATAAATGTAATTCAGTTTCAAAATTTTTAAGAAATCGTTATCAAAATTTCACTTTTTCATAGAGTTGTAATGAAATTCAAAGGCATCTATGCAAACAAACTTCGTACATTTAATGATACTGCAACTCTGAGCACGATCTTATCAGTCGCTTATTCAGGTGCATCATAAATTCAAGAAAACCAAAAATTTTTGGTTACACCTGTTTAGAATGCCATGTAAGTCAGATTTAAATTTTTTAGAAATCGCAATCAAAGTTCCACTTTTTCATAGAGTTCTATATTCTAAATGAAATTCAAAGAGATCTATGGTCACAAACTTCGTATATTTAATGATTCTGCAACTCTAAGCACAATTTCATCAGGCGGGTGTTCAGGTGCTCTATAAACATGCAATAACAGAACATTTTGAGTTTCATCTGCTTACAAATAAATGTAATTCAGTTTTAAAATTTTTAAGAAATCGTAATCAAAATTTCACTTTTTCATAGAGTTCTAATGAAATTCAAAGGCTTCTATGGCCACAAACTTCGTACATATAATGATACTGCAACTCTGAGCACGATATCATAATTCGCTTATTCAGGTGCATCATAAATTCAAGAAAACCAAAAATTTTTGGTTACACCTGTTTAGAATGCCATGTAAGTCAGATTTAAGTTTTTTAGAAATCGCAATCAAAGTTCCACTTTTTCATAGAGTTCTATATTCTGAATGAAATTCAAAGGCATCTATGGCCACAAACTTCGTACATATAATGATACTGCAACCCTGAGCACGATCTCATCAGTCGCTTATTCAGGTGCATCATAAATTCAAGAAAACCAAAAATTTTTGGTTACACCTGTTTAGAATGCCATGTAAGTCAGATTTAAATTTTTTAGAAATCGCAATCAAAGTTCCACTTTTTCATAGAGTTCTATATTCTAAATGAAATTCAAAGAGATCTATGGTCACAAACTTCGTATATTTAATGATTCTGCAACTCTAAGCACAATTTCATCAGGCGGGTGTTCAGGTGCTCTATAAACATGCAATAACAGAACATTTTGAGTTACATCTGTTTACAAATAAATGTAATTCAGTTTTAAAATTTTTAAGAAATCGTAATCAAAATTTCACTTTTTCATAGAGTTCTAATGAAATTCAAAGGCATCTATGGCCACAAACTTCGTACGTATAATGATACTGCAACTCTGAGCACGATCTCATCAGTCGCTTATTCAGGTGCATCATAAATTCAAGAAACCCAAAAATTTTTAGTTACACCTGCTTACAATGCAATGTAAGTCAGATTTAAATTTTTAAGAAATCGCAATCAAAGTTTAACTTTTTCATAGAGTTCTATTTTCAAAATGAAATTCAAACGCATCTATGGCCACAAACTTCGTACCTTTAATAATTCTGCAACTCTGAGCACAATTTCTTCAGGCGGGTATTCAGGTGCTCTATAAACAGGCCATAACAGAACATTTTGAGTTACATCTGTTTACAAATAAATGTAATTCAGCTTTAAAATTTTTAAGAAATTGTAATCAAAATTTCACTTTTTCATAGAGTTCTATATTCTAAATGAAATTCAAAGAGATCTATGGTCACAAACTTGGTACATTTAATGATTCTGCAACTCTAAGCACAATTTCATCAGGCGGGTGTTCAGGTGCTCTATAAACATGCCATAACAGAACATTTTGAGTTACATCTGTTTACAAATAAATGTAATTCAGCTTTAAAATTTTTAAGAAATTGTAATCAAAATTTCACTTTTTCATAGAGTTCTAATGAAATTCAAAGGCGTCTATGGCCACAAACTTCGTACATTTAGTAATACTGCAACTGTGAGCACGATCTCATCAGTCGCTTATTCAGGTGCATCATAAATTCAAGAAAACCAAAAATTTTTGGTTAGACCTGTTTAGAATGCCATGTAAGTCAGATTTAAATTTTCTAGAAATCGCAATCAAAGTTCCACTTTTTCATAGAGTTCTATATTCTAAATGAAATTCAAAGAGATCTATGGTCACAAACTTCGTACATTTAATGATTCTGCAACTCTAAGCACAATTTTATCAGGCGGGTGTTCAGGTGCTGTATAAACATGCAATAACAGAACATTTTGAGTTACATCTGTTTACAAATAAATGTAATTCAGTTTCAAAATTTTTAAGAAATCGTTATCAAAATTTCACTTTTTCATAGAGTTGTAATGAAATTCAAAGGCATCTATGCAAACAAACTTCGTACATTTAATGATACTGCAACTCTGAGCACGATCTTATCAGTCGCTTATTCAGGTGCATCATAAATTCAAGAAAACCAAAAATTTTTGGTTACACCTGTTTAGAATGCCATGTAAGTCAGATTTAAATTTTTTAGAAATCGCAATCAAAGTTCCCCTTTTTCATAGAGTTCTATATTCTAAATGAAATTCAAAGAGATCTATGGTCACAAACTTCGTATATTTAATGATTCTGCAACTCTAAGCACAATTTCATCAGGCGGGTGTTCAGGTGCTCTATAAACATGCAATAACAGAACATTTTGAGTTACATCTGTTTACAAATAAATGTAATTCAGTTTTAAAATTTTTAAGAAATCGTAATCAAAATTTCACTTTTTCATAGAGTTCTAATGAAATTCAAAAGCTTTTATGGCCACAAACTTCGTACATATAATGATACTGCAACTCTGAGCACGATATCATCAGTCGCTTATTCAGGTGCATCATAAATTCAAGAAAACCAAAATTTTTGGTTACACCTGTTTAGAATGCCATGTAAGTCAGATTTAAATTTTTTAGAAATCGCAATCAAAGTTCCACTTTTTCATAGAGTTCTATATTCTAAATGAAATTCAAAGGCATCTATGGCCACAAACTTCGTACATATAATGATACTGCAACCCTGAGCACGATCTCATCAGTCGCTTATTCAGGTGCATCATAAATTCAAGAAAACCAAAAATTTTTGGTTACACCTGTTTAGAATGCCATGTAAGTCAGATTTAAATTTTTTAGAAATCGCAATCAAAGTTCCACTTTTTCATAGAGTTCTATATTCTAAATGAAATTCAAAGAGATCTATGGTCACAAACTTCGTATATTTAATGATTCTGCAACTCTAAGCACAATTTCATCAGGCGGGTGTTCAGGTGCTGTATACACATGCCATAGCAGAACATTTTGAGTTACATCTGTTTAAAAATAAATGTAATTCAGTTCCAAAATTTTTAAGAAATCGTTATCAAAATTTTACTTTTTCATAGAGTTGTAATGAAATTCAAAGGCGTCTATGGCCACAAACTTCGTACATTTAGTGATACTGCAACTCTGAGCACGATCTCATCAGTCGCTTATTCAGGTGCATCATAAATTCAAGAAAACCAAAAATTTTTGGTTACACCTGTTTAGAATGCCATGTAAGTCAGATTTAAATTTTTTAGAAATCGCAACCAAAGTTCCACTTTTTCATAGAGTTCTATATTCTAAATGAAATTCAAAGGCATCTATGGCCACAAACTTCGTACATATAATGATACTGCAACCCTGAGCACGATCTCATCAGTCGCTTATTCAGGTGCATCATAAATTCAAGAAAACCAAAAATTTTTAGTTACACCTGTTTACAATGCAATGTAATAACAGAACATTTTGAGTTACATCTGTTTAAAAATAAATGTAATTCAGTTTCAAAATTTTTAAGAAATCGTTATCAAAATTTCACTTTTTCATAGAGTTCTAATGAAATTCAAAGGCATCTATGGCCACAAACTTTGTACATTTAATGATAGTGCAACTCTGAGCACGATCTCATCAGTCGCTTATTCAGGTGCATCATAAATTCAAGAAACCCAAAAATTTTTGGTTACACCTGTTTAGAATGCCATGTAAGTCAGATTTAAATTTTTTAGAAATCGCAATCAAAGTTCCACTTTTTCATAGAGTTCTATATTCTAAATGAAATTCAAAGGCATCTATGGCCACAAACTTCGTACATATAATGATAATGCAACCCTGAGCACGATCTCATCAGTCGCTTATTCAGATGCATCATAAATTCAAGAAAACCAAAAATTTTTGGTTACACCTGTTTAGAATGCCATGTAAGTCAGATTTAAATTTTTTAGAAATCGCAATCAAAGTTCCACTTTTTCATAGAGTTCTATATTCTAAATGAAATTCAAAGAGATCTATGGTCACAAACTTCGTATATTTAATGATTCTGCAACTCTGAGCACGATCTCATCAGTCGCTTATTCAGGTGCATCATAAATTCAAGAAAACCAAAAATTTTTAGTTACACCTGTTTACAATGCAATGTAATAACAGAACATTTTGAGTTACATCTGTTTACAAATAAATGTAATTCAGTTTTAAAATTTTTAAGAAATCGTAATCAAAATTTCACTTTTTCATAGAGTTCTAATGAAATTCAAAGGCATCTATGGCCACAAACTTCGTACTTATAATGATACTGCAACTCTGAGCACGATCTCATCAGTCGCTTATTCAGGTGCATCATAAATTCAAGAAAACCAATAATTTTTAGTTACACCTGTTTACAATGCAATGTAATAACAGAACATTTTGAGTTACATCTGTTTAAAAATAAATGTAATTCAGTTTCAAAATTTTTAAGAAATCGTTATCAAAATTTCACTTTTTCATAGAGTTCTAATGAAATTCAAAGGCATCTATGGCCACAAACTTTGTACATTTAATGATAGTGCAACTCTGAGCACGATCTCATCAGTCGCTTATTCAGGTGCATCATAAATTCAAGAAAACCAAAAATTTTTGGTTACACCTGCTTAGAATGCCATGTAAGTCAGATTTAAATTTTTTAGAAATCGCAATCAAAGTTCCACTTTGTCATAGAGTTCTATTTTCAAAATGAAATTCAAAGGCATCTATGGCCACAAACTTCGTACCTTTAATGATTCTGCAACTCTGAGCACAATTTCTTCAGGCGGGTATTCAGGTGCTCTATAAATATGCCATAACAGAACATTTTGAGTTACATCTGTTTACAAATAAATGTAATTCAGTTTCAAAATTTTTAAGAAATCGTTATCAAAATTTCACTTTTTCATAGAGTTGTAATGAAATTCAAAGGCATCTATGCAAACAAACTTCGTACATTTAATGATACTGCAACTCTGAGCACGATCTTATCAGTCGCTTATTCAGGTGCATCATAAATTCAAGAAAACCAAAAATTTTTGGTTACACCTGTTTAGAATGCCATGTAAGTCAGATTTAAATTTTTTAGAAATCGCAATCAAAGTTCCCCTTTTTCATAGAGTTCTATATGCTAAATGAAATTCAAAGAGATCTATGGTCACAAACTTCGTATATTTAATGATTCTGCAACTCTAAGCACAATTTCATCAGGCGGGTGTTCAGGTGCTCTATAAACATGCAATAACAGAACATTTTGAGTTACATCTGTTTACAAATAAATGTAATTCAGTTTTAAAATTTTTAAGAAATCGTAATCAAAATTTCACTTTTTCATAGAGTTCTAATGAAATTCAAAAGCTTTTATGGCCACAAACTTCGTACATATAATGATACTGCAACTCTGAGCACGATATCATCAGTCGCTTATTCAGGTGCATCATAAATTCAAGAAAACCAAAATTTTTGGTTACACCTGTTTAGAATGCCCTGTAAGTCAGATTTAAATTTATTAGAAATCGCAATCAAAGTTCCACTTTTTCATAGAGTTCTATATTCTAAATGAAATTCAAAGGCATCTATGGCCACAAACTTCGTACATATAATGATACTGCAACCCTGAGCACGATCTCATCAGTCGCTTATTCAGGTGCATCATAAATTCAAGAAAACCAAAAATTTTTGGTTACACCTGTTTAGAATGCCATGTAAGTCAGATTTAAATTTTTTAGAAATCGCAATCAAAGTTCCACTTTTTCATAGAGTTCTATATTCTAAATGAAATTCAAAGAGATCTATGGTCACAAACTTCGTATATTTAATGATTCTGCAACTCTAAGCACAATTTCATCAGGCGGGTGTTCAGGTGCTCTATAAACATGCAATAACAGAACATTTTGAGTTACATCTGTTTACAAATAAATGTAATTCAGTTTTAAAATTTTTAAGAAATCGTAATCAAAATTTCACTTTTTCATAGAGTTCTAATGAAATTCAAAGGCATCTATGGCCACAAACTTCGTACGTATAATGATACTGCAACTCTGAGCACGATCTCATCAGTCGCTTATTCAGGTGCATCATAAATTCAAGAAAACCAAAAATTTTTAGTTACACCTGTTTACAGTGCAATGTAAGTCAGATTTAAATTTTTAAGAAATCGCAATCAAAGTTTAACTTTTTTATAGAGTTCTATTTTCAAAATGAAATTCAAAGGCATCTATGGCCACAAACTTCGTACCTTTAATGATTCTGCAACTCTAAGCACAATTTTATCAGGCGGGTGTTCAGGTGCTGTATACACATGCCATAGCAGAACATTTTGAGTTACATCTGTTTATAAATAAATGTAATTCAGTTCCAAAATTTTTAAGAAATCGTAATCAAAATTTCACTTTTTCATAGAGTTCTAATGAAATTCAAAGGCATCTATGGCCACAAACTTCGTACTTATAATGATACTGCAACTCTGAGCACGATCTCATCAGTCGCTTATTCAGGTGCATCATAAATTCAAGAAAACCAATAATTTTTAGTTACACCTGTTTACAATGCAATGTAATAACAGAACATTTTGAGTTACATCTGTTTAAAAATAAATGTAATTCAGTTTCAAAATTTTTAAGAAATCGTTATCAAAATTTCACTTTTTCATAGAGTTCTAATGAAATTCAAAGGCATCTATGGCCACAAACTTTGTACATTTAATGATAGTGCAACTCTGAGCACGATCTCATCAGTCGCTTATTCAGGTGCATCATAAATTCAAGAAAACCAAAAATTTTTGGTTACACCTGCTTAGAATGCCATGTAAGTCAGATTTAAATTTTTTAGAAATCGCAATCAAAGTTCCACTTTGTCATAGAGTTCTATTTTCAAAATGAAATTCAAAGGCATCTATGGCCACAAACTTCGTACCTTTAATGATTCTGCAACTCTGAGCACAATTTCTTCAGGCGGGTATTCAGGTGCTCTATAAATATGCCATAACAGAACATTTTGAGTTACATCTGTTTACAAATAAATGTAATTCAGTTTCAAAATTTTTAAGAAATCGTTATCAAAATTTCACTTTTTCATAGAGTTGTAATGAAATTCAAAGGCATCTATGCAAACAAACTTCGTACATTTAATGATACTGCAACTCTGAGCACGATCTTATCAGTCGCTTATTCAGGTGCATCATAAATTCAAGAAAACCAAAAATTTTTGGTTACACCTGTTTAGAATGCCATGTAAGTCAGATTTAAATTTTTTAGAAATCGCAATCAAAGTTCCCCTTTTTCATAGAGTTCTATATGCTAAATGAAATTCAAAGAGATCTATGGTCACAAACTTCGTATATTTAATGATTCTGCAACTCTAAGCACAATTTCATCAGGCGGGTGTTCAGGTGCTCTATAAACATGCAATAACAGAACATTTTGAGTTACATCTGTTTACAAATAAATGTAATTCAGTTTTAAAATTTTTAAGAAATCGTAATCAAAATTTCACTTTTTCATAGAGTTCTAATGAAATTCAAAAGCTTTTATGGCCACAAACTTCGTACATATAATGATACTGCAACTCTGAGCACGATATCATCAGTCGCTTATTCTGGTGCATCATAAATTCAAGAAAACCAAAATTTTTGGTTACACCTGTTTAGAATGCCCTGTAAGTCAGATTTAAATTTATTAGAAATCGCAATCAAAGTTCCACTTTTTCATAGAGTTCTATATTCTAAATGAAATTCAAAGGCATCTATGGCCACAAACTTCGTACATATAATGATACTGCAACCCTGAGCACGATCTCATCAGTCGCTTATTCAGGTGCATCATAAATTCAAGAAAACCAAAAATTTTTGGTTACACCTGTTTAGAATGCCATGTAAGTCAGATTTAAATTTTTTAGAAATCGCAATCAAAGTTCCACTTTTTCATAGAGTTCTATATTCTAAATGAAATTCAAAGAGATCTATGGTCACAAACTTCGTATATTTAATGATTCTGCAACTCTAAGCACAATTTCATCAGGCGGGTGTTCAGGTGCTCTATAAACATGCAATAACAGAACATTTTGAGTTACATCTGTTTACAAATAAATGTAATTCAGTTTTAAAATTTTTAAGAAATCGTAATCAAAATTTCACTTTTTCATAGAGTTCTAATGAAATTCAAAGGCATCTATGGCCACAAACTTCGTACGTATAATGATACTGCAACTCTGAGCACGATCTCATCAGTCGCTTATTCAGGTGCATCATAAATTCAAGAAAACCAAAAATTTTTAGTTACACCTGTTTACAGTGCAATGTAAGTCAGATTTAAATTTTTAAGAAATCGCAATCAAAGTTTAACTTTTTTATAGAGTTCTATTTTCAAAATGAAATTCAAAGGCATCTATGGCCACAAACTTCGTACCTTTAATGATTCTGCAACTCTAAGCACAATTTTATCAGGCGGGTGTTCAGGTGCTGTATACACATGCCATAGCAGAACATTTTGAGTTACATCTGTTTATAAATAAATGTAATTCAGTTCCAAAATTTTTAAGAAATCGTTATCAAAATTTTACTTTTTCATAGAGTTGTAATGAAATTCAAAGGCGTCTATGGCCACAAACTTCGTACATTTAGTGATACTGCAACTCTGAGCACGATCTCATCAGTCGCTTATTCAGGTGCATCATAAATTCAAGAAAACCAAAAATTTTTGGTTACACCTGTTTAGAATGCCATGTAAGTCAGATTTAAATTTTTTAGAAATCGCAATCAAAGTTCCACTTTTTCATAGAGTTCTATATTCTAAATGAAATTCAAAGGCATCTATGGCCACAAACTTCGTACATATAATGATACTGCAACCCTGAGCACGATCTCATCAGTCGCTTATTCAGGTGCATCATAAATTCAAGAAAACCAAAAATTTTTAGTTACACCTGTTTACAATGCAATGTAATAACAGAACATTTTGAGTTACATCTGTTTAAAAATAAATGTAATTCAGTTTCAAAATTTTTAAGAAATCGTTATCAAAATTTCACTTTTTCATAGAGTTCTAATGAAATTCAAAGGCATCTATGGCCACAAACTTTGTACATTTAATGATAGTGCAACTCTGAGCACGATCTCATCAGTCGCTTATTCAGGTGCATCATAAATTCAAGAAACCCAAAAATTTTTGGTTACACCTGTTTAGAATGCCATGTAAGTCAGATTTAAATTTTTTAGAAATCGCAATCAAAGGTCCACTTTTTCATAGAGTTCTATATTCTAAATGAAATTCAAAGGCATCTATGGCCACAAACTTCGTACATATAATGATAATGCAACTCTGAGCACGATCTCATCAGTCGCTTATTCAGGTGCATCATAAATTCAAGAAAACCAATAATTTTTAGTTACACCTGTTTACAATGCAATGTAATAACAGAACATTTTGAGTTACATCTGTTTAAAAATCAATGTAAATAAGTACAATGGATAAGTGGTTTTTATTACAGTGGAAGGTGAAATTAAATATACAACAGTATTATGAATATAAGAAAAAGTTATGGAACTTGTATATTTACCTCGGATGGCTGCTGGTGACTCTTGTACGCTCGATAATCAAGTGCCCGAGCCCTTTCTTTTAATTTTGTTCTGTACCGCCGCCGAATGCTTACTTTCGTTAGGTTCGGAGGGGTAAGAGCTGTTATCGGTACAAGAGATAAACTAACCGCACGGGCAGATACGTAAAGCTGCACAAATACGAGGGGCGACCGTGATATTTAGGCCGGTGGCCTAAACATGCCGGCCCCCTTGCGACACGCAACCTGTAATCAAATGGCAGCCGCCAGCAACCATTCCGATTTACATAAAGGTTAGAATACACACCCAGTGAAATGAAATATGGGTTAAACATCATAATATTTATCAAAAAACAAAAAAAAACCTTAGTATAGGGATCATACGCCACTACGCAGCCTCCTTTTGACACCTGTTGGGGATGAAAAAAGATAGGTTATTATATAAGTACGTGGTTTTGCCTAGTTCATTGCACCTTATTCTTTGGATTTCTCCTCGATGGGATACCGTGTCGAGGATAAATTATCACTATTGTTGGTGGGCCCCTGAAATTACTAGGCCGAAGATTGTGGCCTGTGCCAATAGCCCACTGATGGTCGACGGTGGGGTGCCGATCAGCATCAGGCTGGCATACACGTCACACCCGAGAGTGAGCCGAACGGGTGACGCTCGAAAGAAAGTCGGATCCGCCAACTTCATCAACTGGAAGGGGGCGGCTACGGTGGCGTCTATGTTGGACACCGGGGTCATGCGGTGGTGGCGAGCAAGGACCGTGGCTTGCGTGGTGACCCTTCTGGTGATTCCGTACTTCCCGCGTAGAATGAGGGTACACCTGCTAGGCCGCGTATCACCAACACGTTCTAGGCGGAGGTCTCTGGCGAGCTCACCGTCAATGGTTGATGAACACGGGTCGAGCAGGGCACGTACGATGTGCAGTTCCCCGCCAGATTCGATGGTCACGCTCGCCGTTGGTGCGATGACGACAAACGATCGCATTATCAGAGCTGTAGCAGGCAGATTGGCAACTCGGCCAGACCGAAACGTGGCTGGTGTGTCCTTGGGGCGGACGATTGTGGTGTCGTTAACTGGGTTGCGGGCTTGGTAAGGTGCCGTCCGACCCGCTGTTCGTCGTGACGAGCGGAAAGGACGCGTTTCCGCGTCACCACGACGGACACCAGTGGGACTGTGAGGTGGTCGGAAAGGACGTGTTTCCGAGCCACCGCGATTCACCTTAACAGCCCGCTGGGATTGGCGAAAAGGACGTGTTTCCGCGCCACCCTCACGTAGTTTGGGTGTCTTTAGTGGACGTCGAGTCTTGTCTGGCGTGCGCATCTTCCGTTGCTCGTGCCGTAGTAGCGGTCGGAAAGGACGTGTTTCCGAGCCGCTGAGCTGGGGAATGGCTGGTGCTGCTGCCCTCATGGCTTCCTCTTCTTCCTCCTCCTCTGCTACTTGCTCCGCCCAAGACTTGGTTGTCTCGGTGAGGGTTAAGGACAGCGCGTCGTCCGAGGTCTCTCCGTCATCCTCTCTAGACGGAACCGTTGGCTGGGGGTGCGCGGGGACTTGTGCCGTGACGTCGTCCATGTGAAGGGACGTATGGTGAGGTTCGTTGCAGCGATAGCAGCGGTCCTTGCTAGGGCATATTTCCGGTCGGTGGAAAGGGGACAAGCAATTGGGGCAGTACTTATGTATAAGTACCACTCGTAGTCTTTCCTCGGCCGACATACCTCGGTACTTTTGGCAAAACCGTATGCCATGGTTGTTGTTGCATAACCGACACGGGATGGTGAAGATGTTGGACCGCTCCGATTTTGCGCGTGTGGCAGTAAAACGAGTCATTCTAAAAATAAACCCGTTAGTAAGCCCATAGTTTTTGTATATCTGGGTGGCTTGTGAACATAACCGACTGACATTGTCGGTATTTTGGTTTGGCATATTCTAATTTTTTTTTCCGAAAGGATTAAAGTTTTAATTTTGTTAAAGTTTAAACGTTTGTAAACGTTTATGTTTGTTGCGTGAATAAACGTTTATGTTTGTTACGTGAATATTTTCCTTCTGGCAGCTTTGTCACGTTTTGACACTTTCCTTCCCCCCGAAAAAATTGAAATGCATTGGCAATTTATGTGTTAAGTAACTCCTAGGAAATCGAGTGTTAACATATTTTGGTGAAGCCGTTTAAAAAGGGGAGAATGGTGTAAGGGTTTCTGCATTTACGTAATATTTATGTGATTGTGCAATGGTATTTGTATAAATTTAGCTAAAATGCATTCATTTATACATGCATTCCGGCTGGTTCGTGTAGTGAGGCATAAGCAGCTGATTAACACCGTGGTCTGTCAGCTAGTAAATCACCCACATTTGGTGTGCTGCAGATGTAGTCAGCGATTCTGTGCTGCCACATCCCACCGATGATGTCTGTCTTACTTGGCAATGTAGAGGCGGAGACAGATGCATCGCGAAAGATGGGGGAACACATCCATGAACAAATGTAATCGAATCGGTTGAAGTTCTGAGATGTGCGGTGAAAAATATTTTCCATTTTGCTGTGCCAGAAGTCTCGAGTTTTTGGCCGTGACAAATGAAAATCACGGGGGGAAGCAAATAATCTGTCAATAAATGTTCGATTGACGTATATTTCCCCACATTATCTATGGTATTTGTGTGTTTAATTATACTTTTCTCTGGCATACGAATTTATTTGAAACGGCACAATTGAGACTACCCCATGTATGTATGTGTATACATACATAGTTGTCAATATTGTACCTAGGCTAAATTATATTGTATATATAAAATTATATTTCGGCATCCCCCGTACTTCGCTTAAGGTGGCGAATAAATTCCGCCGCTCAATACGGTACGCCAAAAAAATTGGGGGATTTTTGTAACGATTAAATACCCGCGTGTGCCAACTCGCATTGGCACTAATCGTTACGCGAAGTGGCTACGCTGCACTGGATACATTTCTGAATGAATGTCACAATGAAAATTTTTCACGAGGTAAGGTGTATTTTTATGTCGGTAATTTTTCTTCTTATATTAATGTTTATTCTTTTCTTTTCAGGTGATTTGCTCAATCCCATATAAGAAGTGTGAAGAATTAATTCTCCCTATGTGCCACGTAAGCGTTTCCAGCTCATTTATTTTACATTTATACATATGTGCATGTGTAATACAGTCGACTTGGCACGTCAACAAGCGAAGGAACTGAAAACATGTCCGCATTTGCAGATCGGCTTCTATGTGGGAGAACGTGACGTAGACTATTGGTCTAGGAAGAAATGGGATGAGGAAATCAAATCCATGTCGTGGTAATATCGTTACATTTAGTTCCATTGAAGAATATCAAAATGTTATGCTATGTTTGCACCAAAAATCGAGGAATCGAAGATTATAGCACAAATAGAAATAAGAAATATCGGTAATTCTATACGTCCAACACCGGCTACGCGGTCCACAGTATTTCTGCGCAGAACACCTTTTGCACTTTTCGGTACACCCTAATCTGTGATTACAACAACCACATGAAAATGACAGAAAATTTTCAACTTTGATTGCAAATATCTCTGAACAGACATAAAATATCTAACTTCCGCTTTCGGATTAGTGATACGGAGGTTAAAACCCGTCGTTTGATACATTTCCCGAGATTTTTGGCCGTATATTAGCAGTTACGTGCTGTCGTATAGAATTACCGAAATATCATACAAAATTTTTGTTGTTTAGCAAAATTAAATTTATTTGATGTAGGTATCTTTTTTTTTCTTGAGCAAATTTGTTGTTGCAACTGCACTCCACATTTACGTTAATGCGAGTTGTTTAACTGGCAAGTGCAAAGTAATCTTTAGTTTTTTTTTGGGATCAGCAATCATTATTCTTACCAGGTTTCCAGTTAGCTGGGCATACTTCACCATGCTCATCGGTAACTTGGAATGCTTGTACCAAGCGCAGAGTTTCATCAACACCACGACCCACAGGCAAATCATTCACTGTGATTTGACGCAAATTCTGTGCTTTATCAATGATGAAGAGGCCACGGAATGGAATGCCACTATCTTCATCCAAAATACCATAATCACGGGCGATCTTCATTGATTTATCTGCTAATAGTGGTACAGACAAATCACCAAGTCCACCTTGTGTACGAGGAGTATTTATCCATGCTAAATGTGTAAAATGACTGTCCGTTGAGCAAGCGACAACTTCACATCCAATATTGCGTAACTCAGAAGCACGGTCTGAGAAAGCAATAAGTTCAGTTGGACAAACGAATGTGAAATCCAAGGGATAGAAAAAGAGTACTAGGCATTTGCCTTTGTAGTCAATCAAATCGATATCTTTGAATGAGCCGTTAACAACAGGGGTTCCCTTGAAGTGGGGTGCGGGTTTTTGAAGCTTGGGCATCCTCCAATTCTTTTAGTTTAATTACAAAATATAATTTTCCGGTACAAGTTTTTGTTAATCTATCACTGAGACGGAAGGCGATTTAAGTTTACACCACAACGAAAATCACGACCACACGTCTATTCAGCTAACGAGTTAATACTTACACATACAATTTGATTTGCGTCTAATAGTGTAGATGATTTTAATAATTTTTGATATTAACTTTGTTTTATTTTTCAAGCCTAAAGCTTTGCAATACATACATACCGTGAATATAGTTTAGATACATTATATGTTACGTGTTACGTATATTTCTGACTATATGAACGAAATGTATGCAGTATATTTTATTTTTTTGAATAATTGAATACACATAATAGACTGATACTTAGACTGAGGGCACAGCTTTTGCTAGAAGTTATGTATTTGCGATAAAATTCATACGCTTCAAGTTTCCCTCACACATTTTCTTACATTTTTCATATTAAATAATTTTTATAGCATCAGGACTTAAAATAGTGTCATGATGTAGCAACATTTCTCATTTTTACTGTGTCCTCGAAGCCAAAAAGGTCTAATTTAAGAGCCAAAATTTTTCATTTTGTTGAATTTTGTCAGACTCTTAAGTGACTAACACGGTAATTTAAGAGCCAAAATTTTTCATTTATTGAATTTTGTAAGACTCTTAAGTGACTAATAGGTGACTATGGCCATAAGCGATCCCATTTAGGACTCCTTGAGAACGTCGGGGGGGATTTCTGTGGTCTAGCCTTGGTGTAAGTGGGTAGAAAAATAGTTAATGTGTGTGTATGTGAATGCGATGTTCGGCAGATTAGCGGCTGCAACTTTTTGTGGCAGACCGGTTCGCCCGTCTGCGTTAGGATTCTTGTTGACCTCGTTACGTTTGAACGAGTGCGTTTATTTTCTTGGGATGGGTCGGTTCTTCTGATTGCGGTAGGCCTCAATGGCCTCGTTACATTTTCGCGAATACTTTCTGATAAGTCGCTTCGACCCAGCCATGACCTCCCTAATTCGTAATGTAATTAGAAGTGGAATTAGGGAGATTTAGAAGTGGAATAAGATTAGTTCTCACCATCCTTGTTACCGGATGGCAGTGGGACCAACTTCGTGATTGGTCTGGTAGTCTGGCCCCTCGCGGTATCAAGCACGACGACTCGGACTCGGTTATCTGGTCCACGATGTAGTTGGGAGATTCTTCCTAGCCTCCATTCGTTGGGAGGTAGGTTGTCCTCCTTTAGAACGACTAGGTCCCCTTGTTTCAAGTTGGATTGTGGATGTTTCCACTTTACACGTTTTTGCAGTTCGGTGAGGTACTCGGTTTTCCATCGTTTGCAAAACGTTTGGTGAAGGGACTTGAGTTTCTCCCATCGGTTGACGAGCGAGGCGCGATTCTCGCTAACGTCGATCTCCGGTGGGGCTAAAAGATGCCCTCCAACGAGGAAATGTCCCGGAGTCAGTGGCTCCAAGTTGGACGGCTCGTTGGAGGATGGACTGAGTGGTCGAGAGTTGAGACAAGACTCGATTCGACAAAGTAAAGTAGAGAACTCTTCAAGAGTAAATTTATGATCGGAAGCGATCTTTTTAAAGTGAGTTTTAAAACTCTTTACCCCTGCTTCCCACAGTCCGCCCATATGAGGAGCGCCAGCTGGTATGAAGTGCCAGGTCAGGGTTTGATGGCAGTAGGTCGACAGGGTTTGGTTGCGAGCATCTTTTAGAAAGGCCTTGAACTCTGAGCGGAGGGCTCGGGAGGCTCCGACAAAGTTAGTTCCATTGTCGGAGTAGATGTTCTTTGGACATCCTCGTCTGGCAACAAACCTGTCCAACGCTGCTAAGAACGAGGCGGTGCTAAGATCACAAGTGGCCTCCAAGTGAATAGCCTTGGTCGTGAAGCAGACAAAGAGGCAAACGTAGCCCTTTGATAGACGACATCCTCTCCCGCTGTAGGACTTGATGTCGAAAGGTCCGGCGAAATCTACACCGGTGTTTGTGAACTCGCGGGAGAAGGTGGTGCGTTCTGGTGGAAGGTCGCCCATCAGTTGGGTCGCCGCTCGTTTTCGGAAGATCGTGCAGACCTTGCAGTTATGGATGGTTGACCGGAACATATTTTTCACCTTAGGAATCCAATATTGAGTGCGTAGGAGCCGCAGCATTAGTTGGTTTTCGCCATGCAAGGAGATCTTGTGGACAAACTGGACGAGCAGACGGGTGAAACAGCAGGCGTAAGGGAGGATAATTGGATGGCGTTCGTTAAAGGCGAGATCATGGGATGCAGAGAGACGACCACCCACTCGCAAGATATTATGGCTGTCGACAAAGGGGTTCAGAGGAAGGACTTTACTTTTAGTCCCAATGGGTTTCCCGGTTTTAAAATCCCTTAGTTCTTCAGAATAATGTTTCTGTTGATATATTTTGATAAGCCGGCGAGTCGTATCCTTAATTTCGTCGGGCGAAATGAGGTATGACTCCGCTTTGAAAGAAGATTTTGTTTTGGGGTTAGTTCTTTGAGAGAACCTCATAATGTATGATATGACCCTCAAAGCCCTTGAAAAATCAGAAAACCTTTCGAGAATGTCCTCGTTATCCTGTATTTGCTTAGTTGTATGAACTTGTACTCTCTTCTCTTCGACGTTTGTACCATAATATTTTTCTTGAGTTGGCCATTTTGTCTCGTCTTCTTGTAGCCAAGAAGGTCCCTGCCACCACAAAGTGTGGTTTACCATATCCTTCGCTGATAGTCCTCTGCTGGCCATGTCTGCGGGGTTTGATGAGGAATCTACGTGTCGCCAGGCTTTATTTCCCACCTTTTCTACAATTTTCGTTACTCGGTGTGCCACAAATGTTGACCAAGCGCACGGTGGTTTTCTGATCCAAGCTAAGACTATAGTTGAGTCAGTCCATAGGTGAACGTTGACAGTGCCTAAGTTAAGGTTTTCTATAACAGATTCTATGGTTTCGGCCAACAGGACTGCTCCACCGAGCTCCAATCGGGGCAGGGAAATTGTTTTAATTGGGGCGACTCTTGTCTTCGCCATTAATAAATTGACGTAGATCTGGTCCCCTATCTTTGCTCGTAAAAAGATTGTGGCTGCGTAGGCTTTTTCTGATGCATCGCAGAACCCGTGTATTTCCACAACGTTGGATGGCGTGAAATGCACCCATCGAGGTATTTGAATTTTATTGATTTCGTGGTAGTCCTGCGTGAAGCTTTGCCACCGATCTAGGGTTAGGGTAGACACTCTTTCGTCCCAGTCTGTCCCCTCTAGCCATATGTTCTGCATAAGTATTTTGGCCACTATGACGACTGGTGCCAACCAGCCTAACGGGTCGAAGAGTTTGGCGATGGCTGAAAGTATTGCCCTTTTTGTTATAATATCCCCATTTTCGATGGGTTTTGCCGTAAAATAAAAGGAGTCGGAATGCGCGTTCCAACGGATGCCTAGGGTCTTAACCATACTTGAGTCTTCGAACTCCAAAAAGTCCTCGTTTAGCCGATGAAGTTTGGGTATTCCATGCAGTATTTTGCTGCAATTCGACGTCCATTTTCGTAGGGAGAAGCCTGCCGATTGTAGGACCTGCGTTATTTCATCGCGAGCTTTGATGGTTGTATCGATGCTATGCCCCCCCGCAAGAACGTCATCAACGTACATACTTGAGCGAAGAATATTCGCTGCTGTAGGGGCAGAGCTCTCCACGTCGTCCGCTAGTTGATGCAGTGTTCTTATGGCCAGATACGGGGCGCAATTGACTCCAAAGGTCACAGTCTTTAATTCGTAGACGCGTATGGGGTCACCTGGATTGGGTCGAAAAACTATCCTTTGGAACTTTGTCTGTTTAGGTTTTACCCATATCTGGCGGTACATTTTCTCAATATCGCTATTAAAGACATACTTGAAAAATCTCCACCGAAGGAGTAGGATAGTCAAATCGGCCTGAAGGACTGGGCCTGTATGAAGTACGTCATTTAAGCTTGTGCCATTAGCAGTAGGACACGAAGCGTTGAATACCACCCGGACCTTCGTGGTCGTGCTTTCTTCTTTTATAACCGCATGATGTGGTAAGAAGTAGCAATCCGTAGAATGGGGTGGTATGACAGTGGGAACTTGTGACATATGTCCTAACGTCTCATATTCCGCTAATACTCTATTATATTCTGTTTGTAGGGCCGGTGTCTTAGCAAGGCGCGTCTCATTCCGATAAAACTGAGAGCACACACCGTTTAGAGAAGGCCCTAAGCCGATAGTATTAGGAAAATCATGTTTAAATGGAAGGGCGACAATATATTTCCCATCGGAGTTCCTTTCCGTTGTGGCTTTGAAGAGTGCTTCGCAATAGGCATTCGCTTCATTAAGTGCCCTTTTCTTCGGGACATCCTCCAACTCCCAGAAAGCGGTTAACTGCTTATCCAGGCTTATTTCATTGAAAAATGATACCCGAGTATTGGTTGGCTTAGGTGCGTCTGCACGACCAGTTAAGATCCAACCGAATACGGTTTCTTGGGCGAGAAGCGTGTTTAATACGTTCTTCCGTATACCGTTTAGTATGACTTGTGGATATATGTCGCCTCCTAGGATGAGGTCGACTGGTTCATTAACGAAGAACCTTTTATCCGCCAAGATTAGGTCAGGGAATGCTTGCCGAGTCAATGCGCTCACTTGGCAAGTAGGAAGATCCCCTGTTAATTGGGGTAGGACCAATACCACTGTGTCGATTCTTACTAAGGGGTTGATTAAGGAACCTAGCTGAATGGAGCACGACTCTTTCACTTGCGCTGACAGAGTATTGTATATTCCAGAAACTTGGACGTGCAAGCGTTTCGATGGGAGATTTAATCGTCGCTTTAATCTTTCTGTCATGAATGAACATTCTGAACCCGAGTCAATCAGGGCTCTAGCAGGAAAATCTACTCCATTATAGTGAATGTTCACACGTGCTGTTCCTAATAATACCCCCTTAGTAGCATTAGCGTGACAAGAAGAGACGTTATTAACATCTTTCCTCTTTTCAGATTCCAAACTATCTCTTGCCTGCTGTGATGTCGAGGGTCTATCATCTGACGCATTTTGACGCCACCTTTGGTTCGTTGCCTTTGGCTGAGCTGTTGCCAAGTGGAGTAAGGTGTTGTGCCTTGCGTGACACGAGCTGCAGTTAAATGAACTTGTGCATCGTGTCACTGTGTGTCCAGCCGACAGGCAGTTCAAGCAACAATTGTTGTTTTTGATGTAGGCTATTCGATCCGTAGTGGATAGTCCGCGGAATTTTTGACAATTTCG
The DNA here is from genome assembly GCA_949987695.1 of Merzomyia westermanni. NCBI lineage: Eukaryota > Metazoa > Arthropoda > Insecta > Diptera > Tephritidae > Merzomyia > Merzomyia westermanni. Next base: position 81,129,571 of record OX465292.1, read on the forward strand.
TAATTTGTGCTCCTTACTGTTGCACATCTTACACGAAGTTTTAGGGACGCTGGCTTGGTATACTCCAAGTTTCGCAGGCGTTTCCCGTGCACTATGTTGACTCCTGGGTGCCTTGGATGATTTGCAACCCCTGAGGTCAGAAACGGTTTCCAATGTTTGGAACCTATTGGATAGAAATTTATCCATATCCTCCCATTTTGGAATCTCTGTTTTATTCTCTATGGTTTGTTCCCATAGAGCCAGAGTGCATTCCGGGAGTTTGGTGGAGCCTAAGTAGGTTATGATCGCATCCCAATTGGAAATGTCAGTTTGATGACATTGGAGCGACGAAATGCAATTATTAATGTCGCGTTGCAATTTTTTAATTGCTGTACCGCATTCACTTTCGACAGCCGTTAAACTAAACAATGTTTTTAACTGAGTATTGACAAGGATACGTTTATTTTCGTACCTGTCACTCAGATTTTTCCAGGCTGTTGAAAAGCCTTCATTCGTCAATGGACACCTGCGCACAATTTCTTCAGTTTTCTGGTTGAGGTGATATAACTTTTCAACCGGGGTAAGGCGTTTGTTTAATATATATATGCCCGTGAACAAGTTCCTAAAGGTTGGCCAAGAAAGGTAGTCACCTTTAAACACCTCGGTGTCACACGGCGGGAGGCGAATATTATTCTCTCTGATGGGAGATTCAGAGACTTTAGGGGCAGGTGTGGCAGGTATGGAAAATTTTTCGACCTCAGCATTAATTGTGGCCATGCATTTCGCGTAGCATGCGAAACAGGTCTTGTTTTTCTGACGCAAAGACTGCAGGTCATCTTTGGTTAAGTCAGCCGAACTGAGTAGACTCTCATATGTCGCTTTGGTCTTCTTCCACAGCGATTTTAACTCCTCTTGCTGTATTGCAAGGGTGTGTTTATCTAATTCTCCGACAGGTGTGGAGCTAAAGTCTTGCTGAAACTCAACTATGCAGTCGGATAGTCGGATGTAGGTCTCCATTTTTTTAATTAATTTGAATATTTTGTCTCTTTAAAGGAACGAGAACAGAAGTAACGACTCAGGAAATTTGTGCTCGGAACGTAAGCGAAGTTAAGGGTGACACAGATAGAAATCTGGATGTAGATTTAGTGTGTCTAAAAAATGTAAAAGTGAAGAAGTGTAATTTGAAAGTGACACAGATAGAAATCTCGGTACAGATTTAGTGTGCCTTGGGGAAAATATACCACAGTTAATGAAATTCCCTGAATTGCCAAACCAAAATAATATAAAAGTGTTATACAAAATCAATTGTGTTTTTCCAGAAATGTGGAAATGTATAAAATTGTTTATTGAGATTTATATTGATACACTTAATAAGTATTAGAAGCAATAATATCAAAAAAAAACAAGCCACCCAATGTAGTGATACTGTCGTAAATGCGCAACGCTTTTATATTGTTTGTAGTGAATTTTGTGTTGGCTCTATAAAAAAGCATCAACCAAGTGAGAATCAAGCGATATAGTCACTCAAAGAATTTCCACAGAATGTGGCAAATAAGAGATATACAGTGCAGTGATGTGTATACGAAAAAAAAATAAAAAAATTCACTGACTGCCTGCCTTGAGCTGTGTCGGATAAGTCTTACTACTGGTGAGGGACTTAACCGATAGTCAAAAGGCGAAAGTGTGCCCACGAGAACACAAATTTCTCACTTGCTTTGTTTTCCAACACACACTCGCAAAATTCACTCTATACGTTTTTCACGTATGTTAAAAAAAAGTGGTGCATGAACCAAACAAAAAAACCAACGTACCTTGTATAATGAGTGTGATGCGTGACGACTCTTGCGATAATGTAGTTAAAGTGGACTGTGTGAGCGGATTGAATATGATGATGTGATATGTATGCGAAGATGTGATGTGATGTGTATGGATGCGATCTTAATGGACTGTATGTGATGATGTGATTGTATTGATGATGTGATCGGTATGGTGTGATGCGATCTGTAGTGTGAAGCGATCTGTGGCTGTCTCTTTCTGCTGCCGTCACTCGCTGCTGTAGCTTTCTGCTCGTTTGTGTTTTTGTTGAATATTTATTTAATTATCTCCGTGTATTTTTAAATTTTCAATGGCACTGAATTACAAAGGTTGTACTTCTCCGGATAGTATTTATGTTGATGTTTAAAAGTTGTTCTTTGTTTTCCTGGCGCGATAGGACCAATGTTTTTACGGCGGAGTCGTTCCAATGACGAGGCGCGCTCGCACGTAATAGGGGTAGGAAGAAAAAAGGCAACGAGTTAATAAATAAATAAACACCGGAATTCAATGTAAATAAGTACAATGGATAAGTGGTTTTTATTACAGTGGAAGGTGAAATTAAATATACAACAGTATTATGAATATAAGAAAAAGTTATGGAACTTGTATATTTACCTCGGATGGCTGCTGGTGACTCTTGTACGCTCGATAATCAAGTGCCCGAGCCCTTTCTTTTAATTTTGTTCTGTACCGCCGCCGAATGCTTACTTAGGTTCGGAGGGTAAGAGCTGTTATCGGTACAAGAGATAAACTAACCGCACGGGCAGATACGTAAAGCTGCACAAATACGAGGGGCGACCGTGATATTTAGGCCGGTGGCCTAAACAGCATCTATGGCAACAAACTTCGTACCTTTAATGATTCTGCAACTCTGAGCACAATTTCTTCAGGCGGGTATTCAGGTGCTCTATAAACATGCCATAACAGAACATTTTGAGTTACATCTGTTTACAAATAAATGTAATTCAGCTTTAAAATTTTTAAGAAATTGTAATCAAAATTTCACTTTTTCATAGAGTTCTAATGAAATTCAAAGATATCTATGGTCACAAACTTCGTATATTTAATGATTCTGCAACTCTGAGCACGATCTCATCAGTCGCTTATTCAGGTGCATCATAAATTCAATAAAACCAAAAATTTTTAGTTACACCTGTTTACAATGCAATGTAATAACAGAACATTTTGAGTTACATCCGTTTACAAATAAATGTAATTCAGTTTTAAAATTTTTAAGAAATCGTAATCAAAATTTCACTTTTTCATAGAGTTCTAATGAAATTCAAAGGCATCTATGGCCACAAACTTCGTACTTATAATGATACTGCAACTCTGAGCACGATCTCATCAGTCGCTTATTCAGATGCATCATAAATTCAAGAAAACCAAAAATTTTTAGTTACACCTGTTTACAATGCAATGTAATAACAGAACATTTTGAGTTACATCCGTTTACAAATAAATGTAATTCAGTTTTAAAATTTTTAAGAAATCGTAATCAAAATTTCACTTTTTCATAGAGTTCTAATGAAATTCAAAGGCATCTATGGCCACAAACTTCGTACTTATAATGACACTGCAACTCTGAGCACGATCTCATCAGTCGCTTATTCAGGTGCATCATAAATTCAAGAAAACCAAAAATTTTTAGTTACACCTGTTTACAATGCAATGTAAGTCAGATTTAAATTTTTAAGAAATCGCAATCAAAGTTTAACTTTTTCATAGAGTTCTATTTTCAAAATGAAATTCAAAGGCATCTATGGCCACAAACTTCGTACCTTTAATGATTCTGCAACTCTGAGCACAATTTCTTCAGGCGGGTATTCAGGTGCTCTATAAACATGCCATAACAGAACATTTTGAGTTACATCTGTTTACAAATAAATGTAATTCAGCTTTAAAATTTTTAAGAAATTGTAATCAAAATTTCACTTTTTCATAGAGTTCTAATGAAATTCAAAGATATCTATGGTCACAAACTTCGTATATTTAATGATTCTGCAACTCTGAGCACGATCTCATCAGTCGCTTATTCAGGTGCATCATAAATTCAAGAAAACCAAAAATTTTTAGTTACACCTGTTAACAATGCAATGTAATAACAGAACATTTTGAGTTACATCCGTTTACAAATAAATGTAATTCAGTTTTAAAATTTTTAAGAAATCGTAATCAAAATTTCCCTTTTTCATAGAGTTCTAATGAAATTCAAAGGCATCTATGGCCACAAACTTCGTACTTATAATGATACTGCAACTCTGAGCACGATCTCATCAGTCGCTTATTCAGATGCATCATAAATTCAAAAAAACCAAAAATTTTTGGTTACACCTGTTTAGAATGCCATGTAAGTCAGATTTAAATTTTTTAGAAATCGCAATCAAAGTTCCACTTTTTCATAGAGTTCTATATTCTAAATGAAATTCAAAGAGATCTATGGTCACAAACTTCGTATATTTAATGATTCTGCAACTCTAAGCACAATTTCATCAGGCGGGTGTTCAGGTGCTCTATAAACATGCAATAACAGAACATTTTGAGTTACATCTGTTTACAAATAAATGTAATTCAGTTTCAAAATTTTTAAGAAATCGTTATCAAAATTTCACTTTTTCATAGAGTTCTAATGAAATTCAAAGGCATCTATGGTCACAAACTTCGTACTTATAATGATACTGCAACTCTGAGCACGATCTCATCAGTCGCTTATTCAGGTGCATCATAAATTCAAGAAAACCAAAAATTTTTAGTTACACCTGTTTACAATGCAATGTAATAACAGAACATTTTGAGTTACATCTGTTTAAAAATAAATGTAATTCAGTTTCAAAATTTTTAAGAAATCGTTATCAAAATTTCACTTTTTCATAGAGTTCTAATGAAATTCAAAGGCATCTAAGGCCACAAACTTCGTACTTATAATGATACTGCAACTCTGAGCACGACCTCATCAGTCGCTTATTCAGGTGCATCATAAATTCAAGAAAACCAAAAATTTTTAGTTACACCTGTTTACAATGCAATGTAAGTCAGATTTAAATTTTTAAGAAATCGCAATCAAAGTTTAACTTTTTCATAGAGTTCTATTTTCAAAATTAAATTCAAAGGCATCTATGGCCACAAACTTCGTACCTTTAATGATTCTGCAACTCTGAGCACAATTTCCTCAGGCGGGTATTCAGGTGCTCTATAAACATGCCATAACAGAACATTTTGAGTTACATCTGTTTACAAATAAATGTAATTCAGTTTAAAAATTTTTAAGAAATCGTAATCAAAATTTCACTTTTTCATAGAGTTCTAATGAAATTCAAAGGCATCTATGGCCACAAACTTCGTACTTATAATGATACTGCAACTCTGAGCACGACCTCATCAGTCGCTTATTCAGGTGCATCATAAATTCAAGAAAACCAAAAATTTTTAGTTACACCTGTTTACAATGCAATGTAATAACAGAACATTTTGAGTTACATCTGTTTAAAAATAAATGTAATTCAGTTTCAAAATTTTTAAGAAATCGTAATCAAAATTTCACTTTTTCATAGAGTTCTAATGAAATTCAAAGGCATCTATGGCCACAAACTTCGTACTTATAATGATACTGCAACTCTGAGCACGACCTCATCAGTCGCTTATTCAGGTGCATCATAAATTCAAGAAAACCAAAAATTTTTAGTTACACCTGTTTACAATGCAATGTAATAACAGAACATTTTGAGTTACATCTGTTTAAAAATAAATGTAATTCAGTTTCAAAATTTTTAAGAAATCGTTATCAAAATTTCACTTTTTCATAGAGTTCTAATGAAATTCAAAGGCATCTATGGCTACAAACTTCGTACATTTAATGATTCTGCAACTCTGAGCACAATTTCATCAGGCGGGTATTCAGGTGCTCTATAAACATGCAAAAAGACAACATTTTAAGTTACATCTCATTACAAATAAATGTAATTCAGTTTTACAATTTTTAAGAAATCGTAATCAAAATTTCACATTTTCATAGAGTTCTATTTTTTAAAATGAAATTCAAAGGCATCTATGGCCACCAACTTCTTACATTTAATGATTCTGCAACTCTGAGCACAATTTCATCAGGAGGGTATTCAGGTGCTCTATAAACATGCAAAAACTGAACATTTTGTGTTACATCTCTTTACAAATAAATGTAATACAGTTTTATAATTTTTAAGAAATCGTAATCAAAATTTCACTTCTTCATAGAGTTCTATTTTTTAAAACGAAATTCAAAGGCATCTATGGCCACCAATTTCGTACATTTAATGATTCTGCAACTCTGAGCACAATTTCATCAGGCGGGTATTCAGGTGCTCTATAAACATGCAAAAAGACAACATTTTAAGTTACATCTCATTACAAAAAATGTAATTCAGTTTTACAATTTTTAAAAAATCGTTATCAAAATTTCACATTTTCATAGAGTTCTATTTTTTAAAATGAAATTCAAAGGCATCTATGGCCACCAACTTCTTACATTTAATGATTCTGCAACTTTGAGCACAATTTCATCAGGAGGGTATTCAGGTGCTCTATAAACATGCAAAAACTGAACATTTTGTGTTACATCTCATTACAAATAAATGTAATTCAGTTTTACAATTTTTAAGAAATCGTAATCAAAATTTCACATTTTCATAGAGTTCTATTTTTTAAAATGAAATTCAAAGGCATCTATGGCCACCAACTTCTTACATTTAATGATTCTGCAACTCTGAGCACAATTTCATCAGGAGGGTATTCAGGTGCTCTATAAACATGCAAAAACTGAACATTTTGTGTTACATCTCTTTACAAATAAATGTAATTCAGTTTTACAATTTTTAAAAAATCGTAATCAAAATTTCACTTTTTCATAGAGTTCTATTTTCAAAATAAAATTTGAAGTCATCCATGGCCACAAACTTCGTACATTTAATGATTCTGCAACTCTGAGCACAATTTCATCAGGCGGGTATTCAGGTGCTCTATAAACATGCAAAAAGACAACATTTTAAGTTACATCTCATTACAAAAAATGTAATTCAGTTTTACAATTTTTAAGAAATCGTTATCAAAATTTCACATTTTCATAGAGTTCTATTTTTTAAAATGAAATTCAAAGGCATCTATGGCTACAAACTTCGTACATTTAATGATTCTGCAACTTTGAGCACAATTTCATCAGGCGGGTAGTCAGGTGCTCTATAAACATGCAAAAACCGAACATTTTGAGTTACATCTCTTTACAAATAAATGTAATACAGTTTTAAAATTTTTAAGAAATGGTAATCAAAATTTCACTTCTTCATAGAGTTCTATTTTTTAAAATGAAATTCAAAGTCATCTTTGGCCACAAACTTCGTACATTTAATGATTCTGCAACTCTGAGCACAATTTCATCAGGCGGGTATTCAGGCGCTCTATAAACATGCAAAAAGACAACATTTTAAGTTACATCTCATTACAAATAAATGTAATTCAGTTTTACAATTTTTAAGAAATCGTAATCAAAATTTCACATTTTCATAGAGTTCTATTTTTAAAAATGAAATTCAAAGGCATCTATGGCCACCAACTTCTTACATTTAATGATTCTGCAACTGTGAGCACAATTTCATCAGGAGGGTATTCAGGTGCTCTATAAACATGCAAAAACTGAACATTTTGTGTTACATCTCTTTACAAATAAATGTAATACAGTTTTATAATTTTTAAGAAATCGTAATCAAAATTTCACTTCTTCATAGAGTTCTATTTTTTAAAATGAAATTCAAAGGCATCTATGGAAACCAATTTCGTACATTTAATGATTCTGCAACTCTGAGCACAATTTCATCAGGAGGGTATTCAGGTGCTCTATAAACATGCAAAAACTGAACATTTTGAGTTACATCTCTTTACAAATAAATGTAATTCAGTTTTACAATTTTTAAAAAATTGTAATCAAAATTTCACTTTTTCATAGAGTTCTATTTTCAAAATAAAATTTGAAGTCATCCATGGCCACAAACTTCGTACATTTAATGATTCTGCAACTCTGAGCACAATTTCATCAGGCGGGTATTCAGGTGCTCTATATACATGCAAAAAGACAACATTTTAAGTTACATTTCATTACAAATATATGTAATTCAGTTTTACAATTTTTAAGAAATCGTTATCAAAATTTCACATTTTCATAGAGTTCTATTTTTTAAAATGAAATTCAAAGGCATCTATGGCCACCAACTTCTTACATTTAATGATTCTGCAACTCTGAGCACAATTTCATCAGGAGGGTATTCAGGTGCTCTATAACAAACTGAACATTTTGAGTTACATCTCTTTACAAATAAATGTAATACAGTTTTATAATTTTTAAGAAATCGTAATCAAAATTTCACTTTTTCGTAGAGTTCTATTTTCAAAATAAAATTTGAAGTCATCCATGGCCACAAACTTCGTACATTTAATGATTCTGCAACTCTGAGCACAATTTCATCAGGCGGGTATTCAGGTGCTCTATAAAGATGCAAAAAGAGAACATTTTAAGTTACATCTCATTACAAATAAATGTAATTTAGTTTTACAATTTTTAAGAAATCGCAATCAAAATTTCACATTTTCATAGAGTTCTATTTTTTAAAATGAAATTCAAAGGCATCTATGGCCACCAACTTCGTACATTTAATGATTCTGCAACTCTGAGCGCAATTTCATCAGGAGGGTATTCAGGTACTCCATAAACATGCAAAAACCGAACATTTTGATTTAAATCTCTTTACAAATAAATGTAATTCAATTTTAAAATTTTTAAGAAATCGTAATCAAAATTTCACTTTTTCATAGAGTTCTATTTTCTAAATGAAATTCAAAGGGATATTTGGCACACACTGCATACATTTAATGATTGTGACACTCTGAGCACAATGTCATCAGTCGCTTATGCAGGTGTATCCTAAATTCCAGAAAAACCATATTGCGTTACTTCTGTTTACAATTCAATGCAACTCAACTTTAAATTTTGTAGAAATCGCAATCAAAGTTCTACTTTTTCATAGAGTTTTATTTTCAAAATGAAATTCAAACGCATCTATGGCTACAAACTTCGTACATTTAATGATTCTGCAACTCTGAGCACATTTTCATCAGGCGGGTAGTCAGGTGCTCTATAAACATGCAAAAACCGAACATTTTGAGTTACATCTCTTTACAAATAAATGTAACTCAGTTTTACAATTTTTAAGAAATCGTAATCAAAATTTCACTTCTTCATAGAGTTCTATTTTTTAAAATGAAATACAAAGGCATCTATGGCCACCAACTTCGTACATTTAATGATTCTGCAACTCTGAACACAATGTCATCAGGCGGGTATTCAGGTGCTCTATAAACATGCAAAAACAGAACATTTTGAGTTACATCTCTTTACAAATAAATGTAATTCAGTTTCAAAATTTTTAAGAACTCGTAATCAAAATTTCACTTTTTCATAGAGTTCTATTTTCAAAATGAAATTCAAAGGCATCTATGACCACAAACTTCGTACATTTAATGACTCTGCAGCTCTGAGCACAATTTCATCAGGAGGGTATTCAGGTGCTCCATAAACATGCAAAAACCGAACATTTTGAGTTAAATCTCTTTACAAATAAATGTAATTCAGTTTTAAAATTTTTAAGAAATCGTAATCAAAATTTCACTTTTTCACAGAGTTCTATTTTCAAAATGAAATTCAAAGGCATGTATGGCCACAAACTTCGTACATTTAATGACTCTGCAACTCTGGGCACAATTTCATCAGGAGGGTATTCAGGTGCTATATAAACATGCAAAAACCGAACATTTTGAGTTAACCCTCTTTACAAATAAATGTAATTCAGTTTCAAAATTTTAAAGAAATCGTAATCAAAATTTCACTTTTTCATAGAGTTCTATTTTCCAGATGAAATTCGATGGCATCTATGGCCACAACCTTTGCACATTTAATGACTCTGCAACTCTGAGCACAATTTCATCAGGGAGGTATTCAGGTACTCCATAAACATGCAAAAACCGAACATTTTGAGTTAAATCTCTTTACAAATAAATGTAATTCAATTTTAAAATTTTTAAGAAATCGTAATCAAAATTTCACTTTTTCATAGAGTTCTATTTTCTAAATGAAATTCAAAGGGATATTTGGCACACACTGCATACATTTAATGATTGTGCAACTCTGAGCACAATGTCATCAGTCGCTTATGCAGGTGTATCCTAAATTCCAGAAAAAACATATTGCGTTACTTCTGTTTACAATTCAATGCAGCTCAACTTTAAATTTTGTAGAAATCGCAATCAAAGTTCTACTTTTTCATAGAGTTTTATTTTCAAAATGAAATTCAAACGCATCTATGGCTACAAACTTCGTACATTTAATGATTCTGCAACTCTGAGCACATTTTCATCAGGCGGGTAGTCAGGTGCTCTATAAACATGCAAAAACCGAACATTTTGAGTTACATCTCTTTACAAATAAATGTAACTCAGTTTTACAATTTTTAAGAAATCGTAATCAAAATTTCACTTTTTCATAGAGTTCTATTTTCAAAATGAAATTCAAAGGCATCTATGGCTACAAACTTCGTACATTTAATGATTCTGCAACTCTGAGCACAATTTCATCAGTCGGGTAGTCAGGTGCTCTATAAACATGCAAAAACCGAACATTTTGAGTTACATCTCTTTACAAATAAATGTAACTCTGTTTTACAATTTTTAAGAAATCGTAATCAAAATTTCACTTTTTCATAGAGTTCTATTTTCAAAATGAAATTCAAAGGCATCTATGGCCACAAACTTCATACATTTAATGATTCTGCAACTCTGAGCACAATCTCATCAGTCAGTTATTCAGCTGCATCATAAATTCCAGAAAACCAAACATATTGCGTTACTTCTGTTTAAAATTCAATGCAACTCAACTTTAAATTTTGTAGAAATCGCAATCAAAGTTCTACTTTTTCATACAGTTTTATTTTCAAAATGAAATTCAAAGGCATCTATGGCTACAAACTTCGTACATTTAATGATTCTGCAACTCTGAGCACAATTGCATCAGGCGGGTAGTCAGGTGCTCTATAAACATGCAAAAACTGAACATTTTGAGTTACATCTCTTTACAAATAAATGTAACTCAGTTTTACAATTTTTAAGAAATCGTAATCAAAATTTCACTTTTTCATAGAGTTCTATTTTCAAAATGAAATTCAAAGGCATCTATGGCTACAAACTTCGTACATTTAATGATTCTGCAACTCTGAGCACAATTTCATCAGGCGGGTAGTCAGGTGCTCTATAACCATGCAAAAACCGAACATTTTGAGTTACATCTCTTTACAAATAAATGTAATTCAGTTTTACAATTTTTAAGAAATCGTAATCAAAATTTCACTTTTTCATAGAGTTCTATTTTTTAAAATGAAATTCAAAGGCATCTATGGCTAAAAACTTCGTACATTTAATGATTCTGCAACTCTGAGCACAATTTCATCAGGCGGGTAGTCAGGTGCTCTATAAACATGCAAAAACCGAACATTTTGAGTTACATCTCTTTACAAATAAATGTAATACAGTTTTAAAATTTTTAAGAAAACGTAATGAAAATTTCACTTCTTCATAGAGTTCTATTTTTTAAAATGAAATTCAAAGGCATCTATGGCTACAAACTTCGTACATTTAATGATTCTGCAACTCTGAGCACAATTTCATCAGGCGGGTAGTCAGGTGCTCTATAAACATGCAAAAACCGAACATTTTGAGTTACATCTCTTTACAAATAAATGTAATACAGTTTTAAAATTTTTAAGAAATCGTAATGAAAATTTCACTTCTTCATAGAGTTCTATTTTTTTAAATGAAATTCAAAGGCATCTATGGCTACAAACTTCGTACATTTAATGATTCTGCAACTCTGAGCACAATTTCATCAGGCGGGTAGTCAGGTGCTCTATAAACATGCAAAAACCGAACATGTTGAGTTACATCTCTTTACAAATAAATGTAATACAGTTTTAAAATTTTTAAGAAATGGTAATCAAAATTTCACTTCTTCATAGAGTTCTATTTTTTAAAATGAAATTCAAAGTCATCTTTGGCCACAAACTTCGTACATTTAATGATTCTGCAACTCTGAGCACAATTTCATCAGGCGGGTATTCAGGTGCTCTATAAACATGCAAAAAGACAACATTTTAAGTTACATCTCATTACAAATAAATGTAATTCAGTTTTACAATTTTTAAGAAATCGTAATCAAAATTTCACATTTTCATAGAGTTATATTTTTTAAAATGAAATTCAAAGGCATCTATGGCCACCAACTTCTTACATTTAATGATTCTGCAACTCTGAGCACAATTTCATCAGAAGGGTATTCAGGTGCTCTATAAACATGCAAAAACTGAACATTTTGTGTTACATCTCTTTACAAATAAATGTAATACAGTTTTATAATTTTTAAGAAATCGTAATCAAAATTTCACTTCTTCATAGAGTTCTATTTTTTAAAATGAAATTCAAAGGCATCTATGGCCACCAATTTCGTACATTTAATGATTCTGCAACTCTGAGCACAATTTCATCAGGAGGGTATTCAGGTGCTATATAAACATGCAAAAACCGAACATTTTGAGTTAACCCTCTTTACAAATAAATGTAATTCAGTTTCAAAATTTTAAAGAAATCGTAATCAAAATTTCACTTTTTCATAGAGTTCTATTTTCCAGATGAAATTCGATGGCATCTATGGCCACAAACTTTGCACATTTAATGACTCTGCAACTCTGAGCACAATTTCATCAGGGAGGTATTCAGGTACTCCATAAACATGCAAAAACCGAACATTTTGAGTTAAATCTCTTTACAAATAAATGTAATTCAATTTAAAAATTTTTAAGAAATCGTAATCAAAATTTCACTTTTTCATAGAGTTCTATTTTCTAAATGAAATTCAAAGGGATATTTGGCACACACTGCATACATTTAATGATTGTGCAACTCTGAGCACAATGTCATCAGTCGCTTATGCAGGTGTATCCTAAATTCCAGAAAAAACATATTGCGTTACTTCTGTTTACAATTCAATGCAACTCAACTTTAAATTTTGTAGAAATCGCAATCAAAGTTCTACTTTTTCATAGAGTTTTATTTTCAAAATGAAATTCAAACGCATCTATGGCTACAAACTTCGTACATTTAATGATTCTGCAACTCTGAGCACATTTTCATCAGGCGGGTAGTCAGGTGCTCTATAAACATGCAAAAACCGAACATTTTGAGTTACATCTCTTTACAAATAAATGTAACTCAGTTTTACAATTTTTAAGAAATCGTAATCAAAATTTCACTTTTTCATAGAGTTCTATTTTCAAAATGAAATTCAAAGGCATCTATGGCTACAAACTTCGTACATTTAATGATTCTGCAACTCTGAGCACAATTTCATCAGTCGGGTAGTCAGGTGCTCTATAAACATGCAAAAACCGAACATTTTGAGTTACATCTCTTTACAAATAAATGTAACTCAGTTTTACAATTTTTAAGAAATCGTAATCAAAATTTCACTTTTTCATAGAGTTCTATTTTCAAAATGAAATTCAAAGGCATCTATGGCCACAAACTTCATACATTTAATGATTCTGCAACTCTGAGCACAATCTCATCAGTCAGTTATTCAGCTGCATCATAAATTCCAGAAAACCAAACATATTGCGTTACTTCTGTTTAAAATTCAATGCAACTCAACTTTAAATTTTGTAGAAATCGCAATCAAAGTTCTACTTTTTCATACAGTTTTATTTTCAAAATGAAATTCAAAGGCATCTATGGCTACAAACTTCGTACATTTAATGATTCTGCAACTCTGAGCACAATTGCATCAGGCGGGTAGTCAGGTGCTCTATAAACATGCAAAAACTGAACATTTTGAGTTACATCTCTTTACAAATAAATGTAACTCAGTTTTACAATTTTTAAGAAATCGTAATCAAAATTTCACTTTTTCATAGAGTTCTATTTTCAAAATGAAATTCAAAAACATCTATGGCTACAAACTTCGTACATTTAATGATTCTGCAACTCTGAGCACAATTTCATCAGGCGGGTAGTCAGGTGCTCTATAACCATGCAAAAACCGAACATTTTGAGTTACATCTCTTTACAAATAAATGTAATTCAGTTTTACAATTTTTAAGAAATCGTAATCAAAATTTCACTTTTTCATAGAGTTCTATTTTTTAAAATGAAATTCAAAGGCATCTATGGCTAAAAACTTCGTACATTTAATGATTCTGCAACTCTGAGCACAATTTCATCAGGCGGGTAGTCAGGTGCTCTATAAACATGCAAAAACCGAACATTTTGAGTTACATCTCTTTACAAATAAATGTAATACAGTTTTAAAATTTTTAAGAAATCGTAATGAAAATTTCACTTCTTCATAGAGTTCTATTTTTTAAAATGAAATTCAAAGGCATCTATGGCTACAAACTTCGTACATTTAATGATTCTGCAACTCTGAGCACAATTTCATCAGGCGGGTAGTCAGGTGCTCTATAAACATGCAAAAACCGAACATTTTGAGTTACATCTCTTTACAAATAAATGTAATACAGTTTTAAAATTTTTAAGAAATCGTAATGAAAATTTCACTTCTTCATAGAGTTCTATTTTTTAAAATGAAATTCAAAGGCATCTATGGCTACAAACTTCGTACATTTAATGATTCTGCAACTCTGAGCACAATTTCATCAGGCGGGTAGTCAGGTGCTCTATAAACATGCAAAAACCGAACATGTTGAGTTACATCTCTTTACAAATAAATGTAATACAGTTTTAAAATTTTTAAGAAATGGTAATCAAAATTTCACTTCTTCATAGAGTTCTATTTTTTAAAATGAAATTCAAAGTCATCTTTGGCCACAAACTTCGTACATTTAATGATTCTGCAACTCTGAGCACAATTTCATCAGGCGGGTATTCAGGTGCTCTATAAACATGCAAAAAGACAACATTTTAAGTTACATCTCATTACAAATAAATGTAATTCAGTTTTACAATTTTTAAGAAATCGTAATCAAAATTTCACATTTTCATAGAGTTATATTTTTTAAAATGAAATTCAAAGGCATCTATGGCCACCAACTTCTTACATTTAATGATTCTGCAACTCTGAGCACAATTTCATCAGGAGGGTATTCAGGTGCTCTATAAACATGCAAAAACTGAACATTTTGTGTTACATCTCTTTACAAATAAATGTAATACAGTTTTATAATTTTTAAGAAATCGTAATCAAAATTTCACTTCTTCATAGAGTTCTATTTTTTAAAATGAAATTCAAAGGCATCTATGGCCACCAATTTCGTACATTTAATGATTCTGCAACTCTGAGCACAATTTCATCAGGAGGGTATTCAGGTGCTCTATAAACATGCAAAAACTGAACATTTTGAGTTACATCTCTTTACAAATAAATGTAATTCAGTTTTACAATTTTTAAAAAATCGTAATCAAAATTTCACTTTTTCATAGAGTTCTTTTTTCAAAATAAAATTTGAAGTCATCCATGGCCACAAACTTCGTACATTTAATGATTCTGCAACTCTGAGCACAATTTCATCAGGCGGGTATTCAGGTGCTCTATAAACATGCAAAAAGACAACATTTTAAGTTACATCTCATTACAAATAAATGTAATTCAGTTTTACAATTTTTAAGAAATCGCTATCAAAATTTCACATTTTCATAGAGTTCTATTTTTTAAAATGAAATTCAAAGGCATCTATGGCTACAAACTTCGTACATTTAATGATTCTGCAACTTTGAGCACAATTTCATCAGGCGGGTAGTCAGGTGCTCTATAAACATGCAAAAACCGAACATTTTGAGTTACATCTCTTTACAAATAAATGTAATACAGTTTTAAAATTTTTAAGAAATGGTAATCAAAATTTCACTTCTTCATAGAGTTCTATTTTTTAAAATGAAATTCAAAGTCATCTTTGGCCACAAACTTCGTACATTTAATGATTCTGCAACTCTGAGCACAATTTCATCAGGCGGGTATTCAGGTGCTCTATAAACATGCAAAAAGACAACATTTTAAGTTACATCTCATTACAAATAAATGTAATTCAGTTTTACAATTTTTAAGAAATCGTAATCAAAATTTCACATTTTCATAGAGTTCTATTTTTAAAAATGAAATTCAAAGGCATCTATGGCCACCAACTTCTTACATTTAATGATTCTGCAACTGTGAGCACAATTTCATCAGGAGGGTATTCAGGTGCTCTATAAACATGCAAAAACTGTACATTTTGTGTTACATCTCTTTACAAATAAATGTAATACAGTTTTATAATTTTTAAGAAATCGTAATCAAAATTTCACTTCTTCATAGAGTTCTATTTTTTAAAATGAAATTCAAAGGCATCTATGGCCACCAATTTCGTACATTTAATGATTCTGCAACTCTGAGCACAATTTCATCAGGAGGGTATTCAGGTGCTCTATAAACATGCAAAAACTGAACATTTTGAGTTACATCTCTTTACAAATAAATGTAATTCAGTTTTACAATTTTTAAAAAATCGTAATCAAAATTTCACTTTTTCATAGAGTTCTATTTTCAAAATAAAATTTGAAGTCATCCATGGCCACAAACTTCGTACATTTAATGATTCTGCAACTCTGAGCACAATTTCATCAGGCGGGTATTCAGGTGCTCTATAAACATGCAAAAAGACAACATTTTAAGTTACATCTCATTACAAATATATGTAATTCAGTTTTACAATTTTTAAGAAATCGTTATCAAAATTTCACATTTTCATAGAGTTCTATTTTTTAAAATGAAATTCAAAGGCATCTATGGCCACCAACTTCTTACATTTAATGATTCTGCAACTCTGAGCACAATTTCATCAGGAGGGTATTCAGGTGCTCTATAACAAACTGAACATTTTGAGTTACATCTCTTTACAAATAAATGTAATACAGTTTTATAATTTTTAAGAAATCGTAATCAAAATTTCACTTCTTCATAGAGTTCTATTTTTTAAAATGAAATTCAAAGGCATCTATGGACACCAACTTCGTACATTTAATGATTCTGCAACTCTGAGCACAATTTCATCAGGAGGGTATTCAGGTGCTCTATAAACATGCAAGAACTGAACATTTTGAGTTACATCTCTTTACAAATAAATGTAATTCAGTTTTACAATTTTTAAAAAATCGTAATCAAAATTTCACTTTTTCATAGAGTTCTATTTTCATAATAAAATTTGAAGTCATCCATGGCCACAAACTTCGTACATTTAATGATTCTGCAACTCTGAACACAATTTCATCAGGCGGGTATTCAGGTGCTCTATAAACATGCAAATACTGAACATTTTGAGTTACATCTCTTTACAAATAAATGTAATTCAGTTTTACAATTTTTAAAAAATCGTAATCAAAATTTCACTTTTTCATAGAGTTCTATTTTCAAAATAAAATTTGAAGTCATCCATGGCCACAAACTTCGTACATTTAATGATTCTGCAACTCTGAGCACAATTTCATCAGGCGGGTATTCAGGTGCTCTATAAACATGCAAAAAGACAACATTTTAAGTTACATCTCATTACAAATAAATGTAATTCAGTTTTACAATTTTTAAGAAATCGTTATCAAAATTTCACATTTTCATAGAGTTCTATTTTTTAAAATGAAATTCAAAGGCATCTATGGCTACAAACTTCGTACATTTAATGATTCTGCAACTTTGAGCACAATTTCATCAGGCGGGTAGTCAGGTGCTCTATAAACATGCAAAAACCGAACATTTTGAGTTACATCTCTTTACAAATAAATGTAATACAGTTTTAAAATTTTTAAGAAATGGTAATCAAAATTTCACTTCTTCATAGAGTTCTATTTTTCAAAATGAAATTCAAAGTCATCTTTGGCCACAAACTTCGTACATTTAATGATTCTGCAACTCTGAGCACAATTTCATCAGGCGGGTATTCAGGTGCTCTATAAACATGCAAAAAGACAACATTTTAAGTTACATCTCATTACAAATAAATGTAATTCAGTTTTACAATTTTTAAGAAATCGTTATCAAAATTTCACATTTTCATAGAGTTCTATTTTTTAAAATGAAATTCAAAGGCATCTATGGACACCAACTTCGTACATTTAATGATTCTGCAACTCTGAGCACAATTTCATCAGGAGGGTATTCAGGTGCTCTATAAACATGCAAGAACTGAACATTTTGAGTTACATCTCTTTACAAATAAATGTAATTCAGTTTTACAATTTTTAAAAAATCGTAATCAAAATTTCACTTTTTCATAGAGTTCTATTTTCAAAATAAAATTTGAAGTCATCCATGGCCACAAACTTCGTACATTTAATGATTCTGCAACTCTGAGCACAATTTCATCAGGCGGGTGTTCAGGTGCTCTATAAACATGCAAAAAGACAACATTTTAAGTTACATCTCTTTACAAATAAATGTAATTCAGTTTTACAATTTTTAAGAAATCGTTATCAAAATTTCACATTTTCATAGAGTTCTATTTTTTAAAATGAAATTCAAAGGCATCTATGGACACCAACTTCGTACATTTAATGATTCTGCAACTCTGAGCACAATTTCATCAGGCGGGTAGTCAGGTGCTCTATAAACATGCAAAAACCGAACATTTTGAGTTACATCTCTTTACAAATAAATGTAATACAGTTTTAAAATTTTTAAGAAATGGTAATCAAAATTTCACTTCTTCATAGAGTTCTATTTTTTAAAAAGAAATTCAAAGTCATCTTTGGCCACAAACTTCGTACATTTAATGATTCTGCAACTCTGAGCACAATTTCATCAGGCGGGTATTCAGGTGCTCTATAAACATGCAAAAAGACAACATTTTAAGTTACATCTCATTACAAATAAATGTAATTCAGTTTTACAATTTTTAAGAAATCGTAATCAAAATTTCACATTTTCATAGAGTTCTATTTTTAAAAATGAAATTCAAAGGCATCTATGGCCACCAACTTCTTACATTTAATGATTCTGCAACTGTGAGCACAATTTCATCAGGAGGGTATTCAGGTGCTCTATAAACATGCAAAAACTGAACATTTTGTGTTACATCTCTTTACAAATAAATGTAATACAGTTTTATAATTTTTAAGAAATCGTAATCAAAATTTCACTTCTTCATAGAGTTCTATTTTTTAAAATGAAATTCAAAGGCATCTATGGCTACAAACTTCGTACATTTAATGATTCTGCAACTCTGAGCACAATTTCATCAGGCGGGTAGTCAGGTGCTCTATAAACATGCAAAAACCGAAGATTTTGAGTTACATCTCTTTACAAATAAATGTAATACAGTTTTAAAATTTTTAAGAAATCGTAATGAAAATTTCACTTCTTCATAGAGTTCTATTTTTTAAAATGAAATTCAAAGGCATCTATGGCTACAAACTTCGTACATTTAATGATTCTGCAACTCTGAGCACAATTTCATCAGGCGGGTAGTCAGGTGCTCTATAAACATGCAAAAACCGAACATTTTGAGTTACATCTCTTTACAAATAAATGAAATACAGTTTTAAAATTTTTAAGAAATCGTAATGAAAATTTCACTTCTTCATAGAGTTCTATTTTTTAAAATGAAATTCAAAGGCATCTATGGCTACAAACTTCGTACATTTAATGATTCTGCAACTCTGAGCACAATTTCATCAGGCGGGTAGTCAGGTGCTCTATAAACATGCAAAAACCGAACATGTTGAGTTACATCTCTTTACAAATAAATGTAATACAGTTTTAAAATTTTTAAGAAATGGTAATCAAAATTTCACTTCTTCATAGAGTTCTATTTTTTAAAATGAAATTCAAAGTCATCTTTGGCCACAAACTTCGTACATTTAATGATTCTGCAACTCTGAGCACAATTTCATCAGGCGGGTATTCAGGTGCTCTATAAACATGCAAAAAGACAACATTTTAAGTTACATCTCATTACAAATAAATGTAATTCAGTTTTACAATTTTTAAGAAATCGTAATCAAAATTTCACATTTTCATAGAGTTATATTTTTTAAAATGAAATTCAAAGGCATCTATGGCCACCAACTTCTTACATTTAATGATTCTGCAACTCTGAGCACAATTTCATCAGGAGGGTATTCAGGTGCTCTATAAACATGCAAAAACTGAACATTTTGTGTTACATCTCTTTACAAATAAATGTAATACAGTTTTATAATTTTTAAGAAATCGTAATCAAAATTTCACTTCTTCATAGAGTTCTATTTTTTAAAATGAAATTCAAAGGCATCTATGGCCACCAATTTCGTACATTTAATGATTCTGCAACTCTGAGCACAATTTCATCAGGAGGGTATTCAGGTGCTCTATAAACATGCAAAAACTGAACATTTTGAGTTACATCTCTTTACAAATAAATGTAATTCAGTTTTACAATTTTTAAAAACTCGTAATCAAAATTTCACTTTTTCATAGAGTTCTATTTTCAAAATAAAATTTGAAGTCATCCATGGCCACAAACTTCGTACATTTAATGATTCTGCAACTCTGAGCACAATTTCATCAGGCGGGTATTCAGGTGCTCTATAAACATGCAAAAAGACAACATTTTAAGTTACATCTCATTACAAATAAATGTAATTCAGTTTTACAATTTTTAAGAAATCGTTATCAAAATTTCACATTTTCATAGAGTTCTATTTTTTAAAATGAAATTCAAAGGCATCTATGGCTACAAACTTCGTACATTTAATGATTCTGCAACTTTGAGCACAATTTCATCAGGCGGGTAGTCAGGTGCTCTATAAACATGCAAAAACCGAACATTTTGAGTTACATCTCTTTACAAATAAATGTAATACAGTTTTAAAATTTTTAAGAAATGGTAATCAAAATTTCACTTCTTCATAGAGTTCTATTTTTTAAAATGAAATTCAAAGTCATCTTTGGCCACAAACTTCGTACATTTAATGATTCTGCAACTCTGAGCACAATTTCATCAGGCGGGTATTCAGGTGCTCTATAAACATGCAAAAAGACAACATTTTAAGTTACATCTCATTACAAATGAATGTAATTCAGTTTTACAATTTTTAAGAAATCGTAATCAAAATTTCACATTTTCATAGAGTTCTATTTTTAAAAATGAAATTCAAAGGCATCTATGGCCACCAACTTCCTACATTTAATGATTCTGCAACTGTGAGCACAATTTCATCAGGAGGGTATTCAGGTGCTCTATAAACATGCAAAAACTGAACATTTTGTGTTACATCTCTTTACAAATAAATGTAATACAGTTTTATAATTTTTAAGAAATCGTAATCAAAATTTCACTTCTTCATAGAGTTCTATTTTTTAAAATGAAATTCAAAGGCATCTATGGCCACCAATTTCGTACATTTAATGATTCTGCAACTCTGAGCACAATTTCATCAGGAGGGTATTCAGGTGCTCTATAAACATGCAAAAACTGAACATTTTGAGTTACATCTCTTTACAAATAAATGTAATTCAGTTTTACAATTTTTAAAAAATCGTAATCAAAATTTCACTTTTTCATAGAGTTCTATTTTCAAAATAAAATTTGAAGTCATCCATGGCCACAAACTTCGTACATTTAATGATTCTGCAACTCTGAGCACAATTTCATCAGGCGGGTATTCAGGTGCTCTATAAACATGCAAAAAGACAACATTTTAAGTTACATCTCATTACAAATAAATGTAATTCAGTTTTACAATTTTTAAGAAATCGTTATCAAAATTTCACATTTTCATAGAGTTCTATTTTTTAAAATGAAATTCAAAGGCATCTATGGCTACAAACTTCGTACATTTAATGATTCTGCAACTTTGAGCACAATTTCATCAGGCGGGTAGTCAGGTGCTCTATAAACATGCAAAAACCGAACATTTTGAGTTACATCTCTTTACAAATAAATGTAATTCAGTTTTACAATTTTTAAAAAATCGTAATCAAAATTTCACTTTTTCATAGAGTTCTATTTTCAAAATAAAATTTGAAGTCATCCATGGCCACAAACTTCGTACATTTAATGATTCTGCAACTCTGAGCACAATTTCATCAGGCGGGTATTCAGGTGCTCTATAAACATGCAAAAAGACAACATTTTAAGTTACATCTCATTACAAATGAATGTAATTCAGTTTTACAATTTTTAAGAAATCGTAATCAAAATTTCACATTTTCATAGAGTTCTATTTTTAAAAATGAAATTCAAAGGCATCTATGGCCACCAACTTCTTACATTTAATGATTCTGCAACTGTGAGCACAATTTCATCAGGAGGGTATTCAGGTGCTCTATAAACATGCAAAAACTGAACATTTTGTGTTACATCTCTTTACAAATAAATGTAATACAGTTTTATAATTTTTAAGAAATCGTAATCAAAATTTCACTTCTTCATAGAGTTCTATTTTTTAAAATGAAATTCAAAGGCATCTATGGCCACCAATTTCGTACATTTAATGATTCTGCAACTCTGAGCACAATTTCATCAGGCGGGTATTCAGGTGCTCTATAAACATGCAAAAAGACAACATTTTAAGTTACATCTCATTACAAATGAATGTAATTCAGTTTTACAATTTTTAAGAAATCGTAATCAAAATTTCACATTTTCATAGAGTTCTATTTTTAAAAATGAAATTCAAAGGCATCTATGGCCACCAACTTCTTACATTTAATGATTCTGCAACTGTGAGCACAATTTCATCAGGAGGGTATTCAGGTGCTCTATAAACATGCAAAAACTGAACATTTTGTGTTACGTCTCTTTACAAATAAATGTAATACAGTTTTATAATTTTTAAGAAATCGTAATCAAAATTTCACTTCTTCATAGAGTTCTATTTTTTAAAATGAAATTCAAAGGCATCTATGGCCACCAATTTCGTACATTTAATGATTCTGCAACTCTGAGCACAATTTCATCAGGAGGGTATTCAGGTGCTCTATAAACATGCAAAAACTGAACATTTTGAGTTACATCTCTTTACAAATAAATGTAATTCAGTTTTACAATTTTTAAAAAATCGTAATCAAAATTTCACTTTTTCATAGAGTTCTATTTTCAAAATAAAATTTGAAGTCATCCATGGCCACAAACTTCGTACATTTAATGATTCTGCAACTCTGAGCACAATTTCATCAGGCGGGTATTCAGGTGCTCTATAAACATGCAAAAAGACAACATTTTAAGTTACATCTCATTACAAATGAATGTAATTCAGTTTTACAATTTTTAAGAAATCGTAATCAAAATTTCACATTTTCATAGAGTTCTATTTTTAAAAATGAAATTCAAAGGCATCTATGGCCACCAACTTCTTACATTTAATGATTCTGCAACTCTGAGCACAATTTCATCAGGAGGGTATTCAGGTGCTCTATAACAAACTGAACATTTTGAGTTACATCTCTTTACAAATAAATGTAATACAGTTTTATAATTTTTAAGAAATCGTAATCAAAATTTCACTTCTTCATAGAGTTCTATTTTTTAAAATGAAATTCAAAGGCATCTATGGACACCAACTTCGTACATTTAATGATTCTGCAACTCTGAGCACAATTTCATCAGGAGGGTATTCAGGTGCTCTATAAACATGCAAGAACTGAACATTTTGAGTTACATCTCTTTACAAATAAATGTAATTCAGTTTTACAATTTTTAAAAAATCGTAATCAAAATTTCACTTTTTCATAGAGTTCTATTTTCATAATAAAATTTGAAGTCATCCATGGCCACAAACTTCGTACATTTAATGATTCTGCAACTCTGAACACAATTTCATCAGGCGGGTATTCAGGTGCTCTATAAACATGCAAAAACAGAACATTTTGAGTTACATCTCTTTACAAATAAATGTAATTCAGTTTTACAATTTTTAAAAAATCGTAATCAAAATTTCACTTTTTCATAGAGTTCTATTTTCAAAATAAAATTTGAAGTCATCCATGGCCACAAACTTCGTACATTTAATGATTCTGCAACTCTGAGCACAATTTCATCAGGCGGGTATTCAGGTGCTCTATAAACATGCAAAAAGACAACATTTTAAGTTACATCTCATTACAAATAAATGTAATTCAGTTTTACAATTTTTAAGAAATCGTTATCAAAATTTCACATTTTCATAGAGTTCTATTTTTTAAAATGAAATTCAAAGGCATCTATGGCTACAAACTTCGTACATTTAATGATTCTGCAACTTTGAGCACAATTTCATCAGGCGGGTAGTCAGGTGCTCTATAAACATGCAAAAACCGAACATTTTGAGTTACATCTCTTTACAAATAAATGTAATACAGTTTTAAAATTTTTAAGAAATGGTAATCAAAATTTCACTTCTTCATAGAGTTCTATTTTTCAAAATGAAATTCAAAGTCATCTTTGGCCACAAACTTCGTACATTTAATGATTCTGCAACTCTGAGCACAATTTCATCAGGCGGGTATTCAGGTGCTCTATAAACATGCAAAAAGACAACATTTTAAGTTACATCTCATTACAAATAAATGTAATTCAGTTTTACAATTTTTAAGAAATCGTTATCAAAATTTCACATTTTCATAGAGTTCTATTTTTTAAAATGAAATTCAAAGGCATCTATGGACACCAACTTCGTACATTTAATGATTCTGCAACTCTGAGCACAATTTCATCAGGAGGGTATTCAGGTGCTCTATAAACATGCAAGAACTGAACATTTTGAGTTACATCTCTTTACAAATAAATGTAATTCAGTTTTACAATTTTTAAAAAATCGTAATCAAAATTTCACTTTTTCATAGAGTTCTATTTTCAAAATAAAATTTGAAGTCATCCATGGCCACAAACTTCGTACATTTAATGATTCTGCAACTCTGAGCACAATTTCATCAGGCGGGTGTTCAGGTGCTCTATAAACATGCAAAAAGACAACATTTTAAGTTACATCTCTTTACAAATAAATGTAATTCAGTTTTACAATTTTTAAGAAATCGTTATCAAAATTTCACATTTTCATAGAGTTCTATTTTTTAAAATGAAATTCAAAGGCATCTATGGCTACAAACTTCGTACATTTAATGATTCTGCAACTTTGAGCACAATTTCATCAGGCGGGTAGTCAGGTGCTCTATAAACATGCAAAAACCGAACATTTTGAGTTACATCTCTTTACAAATAAATGTAATACAGTTTTAAAATTTTTAAGAAATGGTAATCAAAATTTCACTTCTTCATAGAGTTCTATTTTTTAAAAAGAAATTCAAAGTCATCTTTGGCCACAAACTTCGTACATTTAATGATTCTGCAACTCTGAGCACAATTTCATCAGGCGGGTATTCAGGTGCTCTATAAACATGCAAAAAGACAACATTTTAAGTTACATCTCATTACAAATAAATGTAATTCAGTTTTACAATTTTTAAGAAATCGTAATCAAAATTTCACATTTTCATAGAGTTCTATTTTTAAAAATGAAATTCAAAGGCATCTATGGCCACCAACTTCTTACATTTAATGATTCTGCAACTGTGAGCACAATTTCATCAGGAGGGTATTCAGGTGCTCTATAAACATGCAAAAACTGAACATTTTGTGTTACATCTCTTTACAAATAAATGTAATACAGTTTTATAATTTTTAAGAAATCGTAATCAAAATTTCACTTCTTCATAGAGTTCTATTTTTTAAAATGAAATTCAAAGGCATCTATGGCCACCAATTTCGTACATTTAATGATTCTGCAACTCTGAGCACAATTTCATCAGGAGGGTATTCAGGTGCTCTATAAACATGCAAATACTGAACATTTTGAGTTACATCTCTTTACAAATAAATGTAATTCAGTTTTACAATTTTTAAAAAATCGTAATCAAAATTTCACTTTTTCATAGAGTTCTATTTTCAAAATAAAATTTGAAGTCATCCATGGCCACAAACTTCGTACATTTAATGATTCTGCAACTCTGAGCACAATTTCATCAGGCGGGTATTCAGGTGCTCTATAAACATGCAAAAAGACAACATTTTAAGTTACATCTCATTACAAATATATGTAATTCAGTTTTACAATTTTTAAGAAATCGTTATCAAAATTTCACATTTTCATAGAGTTCTATTTTTTAAAATGAAATTCAAAGGCATCTATGGCCACCAACTTCTTACATTTAATGATTCTGCAACTCTGAGCACAATTTCATCAGGAGGGTATTCAGGTGCTCTATAACAAACTGAACATTTTGAGTTACATCTCTTTACAAATAAATGTAATACAGTTTTATAATTTTTAAGAAATCGTAATCAAAATTTCACTTCTTCATAGAGTTCTATTTTTTAAAATGAAATTCAAAGGCATCTATGGACACCAACTTCGTACATTTAATGATTCTGCAACTCTGAGCACAATTTCATCAGGAGGGTATTCAGGTGCTCTATAAACATGCAAGAACTGAACATTTTGAGTTACATCTCTTTACAAATAAATGTAATTCAGTTTTACAATTTTTAAAAAATCGTAATCAAAATTTCACTTTTTCATAGAGTTCTATTTTCATAATAAAATGTGAAGTCATCTATGGCCACAAACTTCGTACATTTAATGATTCTGCAACTCTGAACACAATTTCATCAGGCGGGTATTCAGGTGCTCTATAAACATGCAAAAACAGAACATTTTGAGTTACATCTCTTTACAAATAAATGTAATTCAGTTTTACAATTTTTAAGAAATCGTAATCAAAATTTAACTTTTTCATAGAGTTCTATTTTCAAAATGAAATTCAAAGGCATCTATGACCACAAACTTCGTACATTTAATGACTCTGCAGCTCTGAGCACAATTTCATCAGGAGGGTATTCAGGTGCTCCATAAACATGCAAAAACCGAACATTTTGAGTTAAATCTCTTTACAAATAAATGTAATTCAGTTGTAAAATTTTTAAGAAATCGTAATCAAAATTTCACTTTTTCACAGAGTTCTATTTTCAAAATGAAATTCAAAGGCATCTATGGCCACAAACTTCGTACATTTAATGACTCTGCAACTCTGGGCACAATTTCATCAGGAGGGTATTCAGGTGCTCTATAAACATGCAAAAACAGAACATTTTGAGTTACATCTCTTTACAAATAAATGTAATTCAGTTTCAAAATTTTAAAGAATTCGTAATCAAAATTTCACTTTTTCATAGAGTTCTATTTTCCAGATGAAATTCAATGGCATCTATGGCCACAAACTTAATGACTCTGCAACTCTGAGCACAATTTCATCAGGAGGGTATTCAGGTACTCCATAAACATGTAAAAACCGAACATTTTGAGATAAATCTCTTTACAAATAAATGTAATTCAATTTTAAAATTTTTAAGCAATCGTAATCAAAATTTCACTTTTTCATAGAGTTCTATTTTCTAAATGAAATTCAAAGGCATCCGTGGCCAATATCGTCGTCCATTTAATCATTCAGCTACTTTGAGCACAATGTCATCAGTCGCTTATGCAGGTGTATCCTAAATTCCAGAAAACTTAACATATTGCGTTACTTCTGTTTACAATTCAATGCAACTCAACTTTAAATTTTGTAGAAATCGCAATCAAAGTTCTACTTTTTCATAGAGTTCTATTTTCAAAATGAAATTCAAAGGCATCTATGGCTACAAACTTCGTACATTTAATGATTCTGCAAAAACCGAACATTTTGAGATAAATCTCTTTACAAATAAATGTAATTCAATTTTAAAATTTTTAAGAAATCGTATTCAAAATTTCACTTTTTCATAGAGTTCTATTTTCTAAATGAAATTCAAAGGCATCCGTGGCCACCATCGTCGTCCATTTAATCATTCAGCTACTTTGAGCACAATGTCATCAGTCGCTTATGCAGGTGTATCCTAAATTCCAGAAAACTTAACATATTGCGTTACTTCCGTTTACAATTCAATGCAACTCAACTTTAAATTTTGTAGAAATCGCAATCAAAGTTCTACTTTTTCATAGAGTTCTATTTTCAAAATGAAATTCAAAGGCATCTATGGCTACAAACTTCGTACATTTAATGATTCTGCAACTCTGAGCACAATTTCATCAGGCGGGTAGTCAGGTGCTCTATAAACATGGAAAAACCGAACATTTTGAGTTACATCTCTTTACAAATAAATGTAATACAGTTTTAAAATTTTTAAGAAATCGTAATGAAAATTTCACTTCTTCATTTAGTTCTATTTTTTAAAATGAAATTCAAAGGCATCTATGGCTACAAACTTCGTACATTTAATGATTCTGCAACTCTGAGCACAATTTCATCAGGCGGGTAGTCAGGTGCTCTATAAAGATGGAAAAAGACAACATTTTAAGTTACATCTCATTACAAATAAATGTAATTCAGTTTTACAATTTTTAAGAATTCGTAATCAAAATTTCATATTTTCACAGAGTTCTATTTTTAAAAATGAAATTCAAAGGCTTCTATGGCCACCAACTTCTTACATTTAATGATTCTGCCACTCTGAGCACAATTTCATCAGGAGGGTATTCAGGTGCTCTATAAACATGCAAAAACTGAACATTTTGAGTTACATCTCTTTACAAATAAATGTAATACAGTTTTATAATTTTTAAGAAATCGTAATCAAAATTTCACTTCTTCATAGAGTTCTATTTTTTAAAATGAAATTCAAAGGCATCTATGGCCACCAACTTCGTACATTTAATGATTCTGCAACTCTGAGCACAATTTCATCAGGAGGGTATTCAGGTGCTCTATAAACATACAAAATCTAAACATTTTGAGTTACATCTCTTTACAAATAAATGTAATTCAGTTTTACAATTTTTAAAAAATCGTAATCAAAATTTCACTTTTTCATAGAGTTCTATTTTCAAAATAAAATTTGAAGTCATCCATGGCCACAAACTTCGTACATTTAATGATTCTGCAACTCTGAACACAATTTCATCAGGAGGGTATTCAGGTGCTCCATAAACATGCAAAAACCGAACATTTTGAGTTAAATCTCTTTACAAATAAATGTAATTCAGTTTTACAATTTTTAAAAAATCGTAATCAAAATTTCACTTTTTCATAGAGTTCTATTTTCAAAATAAAATTTGAAGTCATCCATGGCCACAAACTTCGTACATTTAATGATTCTGCAACTCTGAGCACAATTTCATCAGGAGGGTATTCAGGTGCTCCATAAACATGCAAAAACCGAACATTTTGAGTTACATCTCTTTACAAATAAATGTAATTCAGTTTTAAAATTTTTAAGAAATCGTAATTAAAATTTCACTTTTTCACAGAGTTCTATTTTCAAAATGAAATTCAAAGGCATCTATGGCCACAAACTTCGTACATTTAATGACTCTGCAACTCTGGGCACAATTTCATCAGGAGGGTATTCAGGTGCTATATAAACATGCAAAAACCGAACATTTTGAGTTAAATCTCTTTACAACTAAATGTAATTCAGTTTCAAAATTTTAAAGAAATCGTAATCAAAATTTCACTTTTTCATAGAGTTCTATTTTCCAGATGAAATTCAATGGCATCTATGGCCACAAACTTTGTACATTTAATGACTCTGCAACTCTGAGCACAATTTCATCAGGAGGGTATTCAGGTACTCCATAATAATGCAAAAACCGAACATTTTGAGATAAATCTCTTTACAAATAAATGTAATTCAATTTTAAAATTTTTAAGAAATCGTAATCAAAATTTCACTTTTTCATAGAGTTCTATTTTCTAAATGAAATTCAAAGGCATCCGTGGCCACCATCGTCGTCCATTTAATCATTCAGCTACTTTGAGCACAATGTCATCAGTCGCTTATGCAGGTGTATCCTAAATTCCAGAAAACTTAACATATTGCGTTACTTCTGTTTACAATTCAATGCAACTCAACTTTAAATTTTGTAGAAATCGCACTCAAAGTTCTACTTTTTCATAGAGTTCTATTTTCTAAATGAAATTCAAAGGCATCTATGGCCACAAACTTCATACATTTAATGATTCTGCAACTCTGAGCACAATCTCATCAGTCACTTATTCCGGTGCATCATAAATTCCAGAAAACCTAACATTTTTGGTTATATATGTTTACACTTAAATGTAATTCAGTTTTACAATTTTTTAGATATCGAAATCAAAGCTCACTTTTTCATAGAGCCCTATTTTCAAAATGAAATTCAAAGGCATCCGTCCACCATCGTCGTCCATTTAATCATTCAGCTACTTTGAGCACAATGTCATCAGTCGCTTATGCAGGTGTATCCTAAATTCCAGAAAACTTAACATATTGCGTTACTTCTGTTTACAATTCAATGCAACTCAACTTTAAATTTTGTAGAAATCGCAATCAAAGTTCTACTTTTTCATAGAGTTCTATTTTCTAAATGAAATTCAAAGGCATCTATGGCCACAAACTTCATACATTTAATGATTCTGCAACTCTGAGCACAATCTTATCAGTCAGTTATTCAGCTGCATCATAAATTCCAGAAAACCAAACATATTGCGTTACTTCTGTTTATAATTCAATGCAAGTCAGCTTTAAATTTTGGAGAAAGTGCAATCAAAGTTCCACTTTTTCATAGAGTTCTATTTACTAAATGAAATTCAAAGGCATTTATCGCCACAAACTTCGTACATTTAATGACTCTGCAACTCTGGGCACAATTTCATCAGGAGGGTATTCAGGTGCTATATAAACATGCAAAAACCGAACATTTTGAGTTAAATCTCTTTACAAATAAATGTAACTCAGTTTCACAATTTTTAAGAAATCGTAATCAAAATTTCACTTTTTCATAGAGTTCTATTTTCCAGATGAAATTCAATGGCATCTATGGCCACAAACTTTGTACATTTAATGACTCTGCAACTCTGAGCACAATTTCATCAGGAGGGTATTCAGGTGCTCCAATAATCGGTCGGTGACTTTGGCACAACGTGAATTTCGTCGCAGATTTCCTGGCCGTCCAACGCCTACTGTTAAAACACTGCGACGTTTAGCCGCTCGCCTCGAAGAGACTGGCACAACACGAGATTCTGCCAGGCGTGGCAGACCCCGGAGTAGCCGTTCTGCAGAGAATATTGCTCCTGTAGCCGAGGATGTCATGGAAGCGCCGTCGAAATCGACAAGACGACGTGCCACGCAATTGGGTATCAGCCGACGGTCTTTACAGCGAATTTTGGTACAAGATTTGAAGATGTTTCCGTACAAAGTCCAGACGGTGCATCACCTGTTAGCTGCTGACCGCCAATCGCGTCTAACATACGCTCAAGCCATCCTTAATCACCACCAAGAGGAAGATGATTTTTCATCAAAAATAATCATGAGTGATGAGGCCCATTTCCATCTTAGCGGGTACGTAAATAAGCAAAATTTTCGCTTCTGAGGCACTGAAAATCCGCGTGTAACCCACGAAGAGCCATTACACCCGCTCAAAGTCACTGTATGGTGTGCTGTTTTCGCTGGAGGAGTCATCGGAAATGTTTTCTTCGAAGACGTCGCGGGCCAAACGGTTACTGTGAATGGTGAGCGCTACAGAGCAATGATCAACGAGTTCTTTTTGCCGCAACTTGATGAATTGGGATTGGAAAACATGTGGTTCCAACAAGACGGGCGCCTAATCTCCCGTTTTGGCGATTTGCACTGGCCAGCAAGATCGCCTGATTTCACCGCTCCAGACTTCTTTTTGTGGGGCTTTTTGAAGTCGCGCGTTAATGTCAACAAGCCTCAGACTCTTGCAGCTCTTAAAAACAATATCCGTCAAGAATGTGAGGACCTATCGCCGGAAGTTTTGGCCAAAGTGATGGAAAATGCCATAAAAAGGGCTCAAATGACAATCAACTGTGGCGGCGGCCATTTACATGACATCATGTTCTCGACTTGATGTAAAACAATTAAAAGACCAAATAAAAATAATCCACAAGAAGAATCAAAGTTTTTCATTTTTTTTTTAATTACAGCCAAAAAACATCGGAAGCTTACTTTTGCGCTACCTTGTATATGTTTACACTTAAATGTAATTCAGTTTTAAAATTTTTTAGAAATCGAAATCAAAGCTCACTTTTTCATAGAGCCCTATTTTCAAAATGAAATTCAAAGGCATCCGTGGCCACCATCGTCGTCCATTTAATCATTCAGCTACTTTGAGCACAATGTCATCAGTCGCTTATGCAGGTGTATCCTAAATTCCAGAAAACTTAACATATTGCGTTACTTCTGTTTACAATTCAATGCAACTCAACTTTAAATTTTGTAGAAATCGCAATCAAAGTTCTACTTTTTCATAGAGTTCTATTTTCTAAATGAAATTCAAAGGCATCTATGGCCACAAACTTCATACATTTAATGATTCTGCAACTCTGAGCACAATCTCATCAGTCAGTTATTCTGGTGCATCATAAATTGCAGAAATCCAACCATATTGCGTTGCTTCTGTTTACAATTCAATGCAACTCAGCTTAAAATTTTGTAGAAATCGCAATCAAAGTTCCACTTTTTCATAGAGTTCTATATTCTAAATGAAATTCAAAGAGATCTATGGCACAAACTTCATACATTTAATGATTCTGCAACTCTGAGCACAATTTCATCAGCGGGTATTCAGGTGCTACAAACTTCGTACATTTAATGATTCTGCAACTCTGAGCACAATTTCATCAGGCGGGTATTCAGGTGCTCTATAAACATGCAAAAAGATAATATTTTGATTCCAGAAAACCAAACATATTGCGTTACTTCTGTTTATAATTCAATGCAAGTCAGCTTTAAATTTTGGAGAAAGTGCAATCAAAGTTCCAATTTTTCATAGAGTTCTATTTACTAAATGAAATTCAAAGAGATCTATGGCACAAACTTCATACATTTAATGATTCTGCAACTCTGAGCACAATCTCATCAGCGGGTATTCAGGTGCTACAAACTTCATACATTTAATGATTCTGCAACCCTGAGCACAATCTCATCAGTCACTTATTCAGGTGCATCATAAATTGCAGAAATCCAACCATATTGCGTTACTTCAGTTTACAATTCAATGCAACTCAGCTTAAAATTTTGTAGAAATCGCAATGAAAGTTCCACTTTTTCATAGAGTTCTATATTCTAAATGAAATTCAAAGAGATCTATGGCACAAACTTCATACATTTAATGATTCTGCAACTCTGAGCACAATCTCATCAGTCAGTTATTCTGGTGCATCATAAATTGCAGAAATCCAACCATATTGCGTTGCTTCTGTTTACAATTCAATGCAACTCAGCTTAAAATTTTGTAGAAATCGCAATCAAAGTTCCACTTTTTCATAGAGTTCTATATTCTAAATGAAATTCAAAGAGCTCTATGGCACAAACTTCATACATTTAATGATTCTGCAACTCTGAGCACAATTTCATCAGCGGGTATTCAGGTGCTACAAACTTCGTACATTTAATGACTCTGCAACTCTGAGCACAATTTCATCAGGCGGGTAGTCAGGTGCTCTATAAACATGCAAAAACCGAACATTTTGAGTTACATCTCTTTACAAATAAATGTAATACAGTTTTAAAATTTTTAAGAAATCGTAATCAAAATTTCACTTCTTCATAGATTTCTATTTTTAAAATGAAATTCAAAGTCATCTATGGCCACCAACTTCGTACATTTAATGATTCTGCAACTCTGAGCACGATTTCATCAGGAGGGCGTTCAGGTGCTCTATAAACATGCAAAAACTGAACATTTGAGTTACATCTCTTTACAAATAAATGTAATTCAGTTTTACAATTTTTAAGAAACCGTAATCAAAATTTCACTTTTTCATAGAGTTCTATTTTTTAAAATGAAATTCAAAGGCATCTATGGCCACAAACTTCGTACATTTAATGAGTCTGCAACTCTGAGCACAATTTCATCAGGAGGGTATTCAGGTGCTCTATAAACATGCAAAAACAGAACATTTTGAGTTACATCTCTTTACAAATAAATGTAATACAGTTTTATAATTTTTAAGAAATCGTAATCAAAATTTCACATTTGCATAAAGTTCTATTTTCAAAATGAAATTCAAAGGCATCCGTGGCACAAACTTCATACATTTAATGATTGTGCAACTCTGAGCACAATCTCATCAGTCACTTATACAGGTGCATCATAAATTCCAGAAAACCTAACATTTTTGGTTATATATGTTTACACTTAAATGTAATTCAGTTTTAAAATATTTTAGAAATCGAAATCAAAGCTCACTTTTTCATAGAGCCCTATTTTCAAAATGAAATTCAAAGGCATCTGTGGCCACCATCGTCGCCCATTTATCATTCAGCTACTTTGAGCACAATGTCATCCGTCGCTTATGCAGGTGCATCCTTAATTCGAGAAAACCTAATATTTTGAATTACATCTGTTTACAATTCAATGCAACTCATCTTTAAATTTTGTAGAAATCGCAATCAAAGTTCCACTTTTTCATAGAGTTCTATTTTCTAAATGAAATTCAAAGGGATCTTTGGCACAAACTTCATACATTTAATGATTCTGCAACTCTGAGCACAACCTCATCAGCCACTTATTCAGGTGCATCATAAATTCCAGAAAACCTAATATTTTGAATTACATCTGATTACAATTCAATGCAACTCAGCTTAAATTTTTTTAGAAATCGCAATCAAAGTTCCACTTTTTCATAGAGTTATATTTTCTAAATGAAATTCGAAGGTGTATCATAAATTCAAGAAAACCAAAAATTTTTGGTTACACCTGTTTACAATGCAATGTAAGTCAGATTTAAATTTTTAAGAAATCGCAATCAAAGTTCCACTTTTTCATAGAGTTATATTTTCTAAATTAAATTCGAAGGTGCATCATAAATTCCAGAAAACCTAATATTTTGAATTACATCTGTTTACAGTTCAGTGCAATTCAGTTTTAAATTTTGTAGAAATCGCAATCATTGTTCTACTCTTTCATAGAGTTCTATTTTCTAAATGCAATTCAAAGCCATCTATGGGCACAAACTTCATACATATAATGATTCTGCAACTCTGAGCACAATCTCATCAGTCACTTATTGAGGTGCATCATAAATTCCAGAAAACCTAATATTTTGAATTAGATCTGTTTACAATTCAATGCAATTCAGTTTTAAATTTTATAGAAATCGCAATCAAAGATCTACTTTTTCATAGAGTTCTATTTTCTAAATGAAATTCAAAGGCATATATGGCCACAAACTTCATACATTAAATGATTCTGCAACTCTGAGCACAATCTCATCAGTCACTTATTGAGGTGCATCATAAATTCCAGAAAACCTAACATTTTGGGTTACATCTGCTTACAATTCAATGCAACTCTGCTTTAAATTTTTTAGAAATCGCAATCAAAGTTTCACTTTTTCAAATAGTTCTATTTTCAAAACAAGATTGAAAGGCATCCATGTCCACCATCGTCGTCTATTTTATGATTCTGCAACCCTGAGCACAATCTCATCAGTCACTTATTCAGGTGCATCATTAATTGCAGAAAACCAACCATATTGCGTTACTTCTGTTTACAATTCAATGCAACTCAGCTTAAAATTTTGTAGAAATCGCATCCACTTTTTCATAGAGTTATATTTTCTAAATGAAATTCAAAGGCAAATAAGGCTACAAACTTCATACATTTAATGATTCTGCAACTCTGAGCACAATCTCATCAGTCATTTATTCAAGCGCATCATAAATTCCCGAAAACCTAATATTTTGAATTACATCTGTTTACAATTCAATGCAACTCAGCTTTAAATTTTTTAGAAATCGCAATCAAAGTGTCACTTTTTCAAATAGTTCTATTTTCAAAACAAGATTGAAAGGCATCCATGGGCACCTTCGTCGTCTATTTTATGGTTCTGCAACCCTGAGCACAGTCTCATCAGTCACTTATTCAGGTGCATCATAAATTGCAGAAATCCAACCATATTGCGTTACTTCAGTTTACAATTCAATGCAACTCAGCTTAAAATTTTGTAGAAATCGCAATGAAAGTTCCACTTTTTCATAGAGTTCTATATTCTAAATGAAATTCAAAGGGATCTTTGGCACAAACTTCATACATTTAATGATTCTGCAACTCTGAGCACAACCTCATCAGCCACTTATTGAGGTGCATCATAAATTCCAGAAAACCTAATATTTTGAATTAGATCTGTTTACAATTCAATGCAATTCAGTTTTAAATTTTATAGAAATCGCAATCAAAGATCTACTTTTTCATAGAGTTCTATTTTCTAAATGAAATTCAAAGGCATATATGGCCACAAACTTCGTACATTTAATGATTCTGCAACTCTGAGCACAATTTCATCAGGCGGGTATTCAGGTGCTCTATAAACATGCAAAAAGATAATATTTTGATTCCAGAAAACCAAACATATTGCGTTACTTCTGTTTATAATTCAATGCAAGTCAGCTTTAAATTTTGGAGAAAGTGCAATCAAAGTTCCAATTTTTCATAGAGTTCTATTTACTAAATGAAATTCAAAGAGATCTATGGCACAAACTTCATACATTTAATGATTCTGCAACTCTGAGCACAATCTCATCAGCGGGTATTCAGGTGCTACAAACTTCATACATTTAATGATTCTGCAACCCTGAGCACAATCTCATCAGTCACTTATTCAGGTGCAT
The DNA here is from genome assembly GCA_949987695.1 of Merzomyia westermanni. Classification (NCBI taxonomy): domain Eukaryota; kingdom Metazoa; phylum Arthropoda; class Insecta; order Diptera; family Tephritidae; genus Merzomyia; species Merzomyia westermanni. The sequence goes on from OX465292.1 coordinate 81,166,131, forward strand.
CATAAATTGCAGAAATCCAACCATATTGCGTTACTTCAGTTTACAATTCAATGCAACTCAGCTTAAAATTTTGTAGAAATCGCAATGAAAGTTCCACTTTTTCATAGAGTTCTATATTCTAAATGAAATTCAAAGAGATCTATGGCACAAACTTCATACATTTAATGATTCTGCAACTCTGAGCACAATCTCATCAGTCAGTTATTCTGGTGCATCATAAATTGCAGAAATCCAACCATATTGCGTTGCTTCTGTTTACAATTCAATGCAACTCAGCTTAAAATTTTGTAGAAATCGCAATCAAAGTTCCACTTTTTCATAGAGTTCTATATTCTAAATGAAATTCAAAGAGATCTATGGCACAAACTTCATACATTTAATGATTCTGCAACTCTGAGCACAATTTCATCAGCGGGTATTCAGGTGCTACAAACTTCGTACATTTAATGACTCTGCAACTCTGAGCACAATTTCATCAGGCGGGTAGTCAGGTGCTCTATAAACATGCAAAAACCGAACATTTTGAGTTACATCTCTTTACAAATAAATGTAATACAGTTTTAAAATTTTTAAGAAATCGTAATCAAAATTTCACTTCTTCATAGATTTCTATTTTTAAAATGAAATTCAAAGTCATCTATGGCCACCAACTTCGTACATTTAATGATTCTGCAACTCTGAGCACGATTTCATCAGGAGGGCGTTCAGGTGCTCTATAAACATGCAAAAACTGAACATTTGAGTTACATCTCTTTACAAATAAATGTAATTCAGTTTTACAATTTTTAAGAAACCGTAATCAAAATTTCACTTTTTCATAGAGTTCTATTTTTTAAAATGAAATTCAAAGGCATCTATGGCCACAAACTTCGTACATTTAATGAGTCTGCAACTCTGAGCACAATTTCATCAGGAGGGTATTCAGGTGCTCTATAAACATGCAAAAACAGAACATTTTGAGTTACATCTCTTTACAAATAAATGTAATACAGTTTTATAATTTTTAAGAAATCGTAATCAAAATTTCACATTTGCATAAAGTTCTATTTTCAAAATGAAATTCAAAGGCATCCGTGGCACAAACTTCATACATTTAATGATTGTGCAACTCTGAGCACAATCTCATCAGTCACTTATACAGGTGCATCATAAATTCCAGAAAACCTAACATTTTTGGTTATATATGTTTACACTTAAATGTAATTCAGTTTTAAAATATTTTAGAAATCGAAATCAAAGCTCACTTTTTCATAGAGCCCTATTTTCAAAATGAAATTCAAAGGCATCTGTGGCCACCATCGTCGCCCATTTATCATTCAGCTACTTTGAGCACAATGTCATCCGTCGCTTATGCAGGTGCATCCTTAATTCGAGAAAACCTAATATTTTGAATTACATCTGTTTACAATTCAATGCAACTCATCTTTAAATTTTGTAGAAATCGCAATCAAAGTTCCACTTTTTCATAGAGTTCTATTTTCTAAATGAAATTCAAAGGGATCTTTGGCACAAACTTCATACATTTAATGATTCTGCAACTCTGAGCACAACCTCATCAGCCACTTATTCAGGTGCATCATAAATTCCAGAAAACCTAATATTTTGAATTACATCTGATTACAATTCAATGCGACTCAGCTTAAATTTTTTTAGAAATCGCAATCAAAGTTCCACTTTTTCATAGAGTTATATTTTCTAAATGAAATTCGAAGGTGTATCATAAATTCAAGAAAACCAAAAATTTTTGGTTACACCTGTTTACAATGCAATGTAAGTCAGATTTAAATTTTTAAGAAATCGCAATCAAAGTTCCACTTTTTCATAGAGTTATATTTTCTAAATTAAATTCGAAGGTGCATCATAAATTCCAGAAAACCTAATATTTTGAATTACATCTGTTTACAGTTCAGTGCAATTCAGTTTTAAATTTTGTAGAAATCGCAATCATTGTTCTACTCTTTCATAGAGTTCTATTTTCTAAATGCAATTCAAAGCCATCTATGGGCACAAACTTCATACATATAATGATTCTGCAACTCTGAGCACAATCTCATCAGTCACTTATTGAGGTGCATCATAAATTCCAGAAAACCTAATATTTTGAATTAGATCTGTTTACAATTCAATGCAATTCAGTTTTAAATTTTATAGAAATCGCAATCAAAGATCTACTTTTTCATAGAGTTCTATTTTCTAAATGAAATTCAAAGGCATATATGGCCACAAACTTCATACATTAAATGATTCTGCAACTCTGAGCACAATCTCATCAGTCACTTATTGAGGTGCATCATAAATTCCAGAAAACCTAACATTTTGGGTTACATCTGCTTACAATTCAATGCAACTCAGCTTTAAATTTTTTAGAAATCGCAATCAAAGTTTCACTTTTTCAAATAGTTCTATTTTCAAAACAAGATTGAAAGGCATCCATGTCCACCATCGTCGTCTATTTTATGATTCTGCAACCCTGAGCACAATCTCATCAGTCACTTATTCAGGTGCATCATTAATTGCAGAAAACCAACCATATTGCGTTACTTCTGTTTACAATTCAATGCAACTCAGCTTAAAATTTTGTAGAAATCGCATCCACTTTTTCATAGAGTTATATTTTCTAAATGAAATTCGAAGGCATCTATGGCGACAAACTTCATACATTAAATGATTCTGCAACTCTGAGCACAATCTCATCAGTCACTTATTGAGGTGCATCATAAATTCCAGAAAACGTAACATTTTGGGTTACATATGTTTACAATTAAATATAATTCAGTTTTAAAATTTTTTATAAATCGAAATTAAAATTCACTTTTTCATAGAGCCCTGTTTTCAAAATGAAATTCAAAAGCATCCGTGGCAACCATCGTCGTCCATTTAATTATTCAGCTACTTTGAGCACAAGCTCATCAGTCACTTATTCAAGCGCATCATAAATTCCCGAAAACCTAATATTTTTAATTACATCTGCTTACAATTCAATGCAACTCAGCTTTAAATTTTTTAGAAATCGCAATCAAAGTTTCACTTTTTCAAATAGTTCTATTTTCAAAATAAGATTGAAAGGCATCCATGGGCACCTTCGTCGTCTATTTTATGATTCTGCAACCCTGAGCACAATCTCATCAGTCACTTATTCAGGTGCATCATAAATTGCAGAAAACCTAATATTTTGAATTACATCTGTTTACAATTAAATGTAATTCAGTTTTAAAATTTTTTATAAATCGAAATCAACATTTACTTTTTCATAGAGCCCTGTTTACAAAATGAAATTCAAAAGCATCCGTGGCAACCATCGTCGTCCATTTAATTATTCAGCTACTTTTAGCACAAGCTCATCAGTCACTTATTCAAGCGCATCATAAATTCCCGAAAACCTAATATTTTGAATTACATCTGCTTACAATTCAATGCAACTCAGCTTTAAACTTTTTAGAAATCGCAATCAAAGTTTCACTTTTTCAAATAGTTCTATTTTCAAAACAAGATTGAAAGGCATCCATGACCACCATCGTCGTCTATTTTATGATTCTGCAAATCTGAGCACAATCTCATCAGTCACTTATTCAGGTGCATCATAAATTCCAGAAAACCAACCATATTGCGTTACTTCTGTTTACAATTCAATGCAACTCAGCTTTAAATTTTGTAGAAATCGCAATCAAAGTTTCACTTTTTCATATAGTTATATTTTCAAAACAAGATTGAAAGGCATCCATGGGCACCTTCGTCGTCTATTTTATGATTCTGCAACCCTGAGCACAATCTCATCAGTCACTTATTCAGGTGCATCATAAATTGCAGAAAACCTAATATTTTGAATTACATCTGCTTACAATTCAATGCAACTCAGCTTTAAATTTTTTAGAAATCGCAATCAAAGTTTCACTTTTTCAAATAGTTCTATTTTCAAAACAAGATTGAAAGGCATCCATGGGCACCTTCGTCGTCTATTTTATGATTCTGCAACCCTGAGCACAATCTCATCAGTCACTTATTCAGGTGCATCATAAATTGCAGAAAACCTAATATTTTGAATTACATCTGTTTACAATTAAATGTAATTCAGTTTTAAAATTTTTTATAAATCGAAATCAACATTTACTTTTTCATAGAGCCCTGTTTACAAAATGAAATTCAAAAGCATCCGTGGCAACCATCGTCGTCCATTTAATTATTCAGCTACTTTTAGCACAAGCTCATCAGTCAGTTATTCAAGCGCATCATAAATTCCCGAAAACCTAATATTTTGAATTACATCTGCTTACAATTCAATGCAACTCAGCTTTAAACTTTTTAGAAATCGCAATCAAAGTTTCACTTTTTCAAATAGTTCTATTTTCAAAACAAGATTGAAAGGCATCCATGGCCACCATCGTCGTCTATTTTATGATTCTGCAACCCTGAGCACAATCTCATCAGTCACTTATTCAGGTGCATCATTAATTGCAGAAAACCAACCATATTGCGTTACTTCTGTTTACAATTCAATGCAACTCAGCTTAAAATTTTGTAGAAATCGCATCCACTTCTTCATAGAGTTATATTTTCTAAATGAAATTCGAAGGCATCTATGGCGACAAACTTCATACATTAAATGATTCTGCAACTCTGAGCACAATCTCATCAGTCACTTATTGAGGTGCATCATAAATTCCAGAAAACCTAACATTTTGGGTTACATATGTTTACAATTAAATGTAATTCAGTTTTAAAATTTTTTATAAATCGAAATCAACATTTACTTTTTCATAGAGCCCTGTTTTCAAAATGAAATTTAAAAGCATCCGTGGCAGCCATCGTCGTCCATTTAATTATTCAGATACTTTGAGCACAAGCTCATCAGTCACTTATTCAAGCGCATCATAAATTCCAGAAAACCTAATATTTTGAATTACATTTGTTTACAATTAAATGCAATTCAGCTTTAAATTTTTTAGAAATCGCAATCAAAGTTTCACTTTTTCATAGAGTTATATTTTCTAAATGAAATTCGAAGGCAAATAAGGCTACAAACTTCATACATTTAATGATTCTGCAACTCTGAGCACAATCTCATCAGTCATTTATTCAAGCGCATCATAAATTCCCGAAAACCTAATATTTTGAATTACATCTGTTTACAATTCAATGCAACTCAGCTTTAAATTTTTTAGAAATCGCAATCAAAGTGTCACTTTTTCAAATAGTTCTATTTTCAAAACAAGATTGAAAGGCATCCATAGGCACCTTCGTCGTCTATTTTATGGTTCTGCAACCCTGAGCACAGTCTCATCAGTCACTTATTCAGGTGCATCATAAATTGCAGAAAACCAACCATATTGCGTTACTTCTGTTTACAATTCAATGCAACTCAGCTTTAAATTTTGTAGAAATCGCAATCAAAGTTTCACTTTTTCATATAGTTATATTTTCTAAATGAAATTCGAAGGCATCTAAGGCCACAAACTTCATACATTTAATGATTCTGCAACTCTGAGCACAATCTCATCAGTCACTTATTCAAGCGCATCATAAATTCCCGAAAACCTAATATTTTGAATTACATCTGTTTACAATTCAATGCAACTCAGCTTTAAACTTTTTAGAAATCGCAATCAAAGTTTCACTTTTTCAAATAGTTCTATTTTCAAAACAAGATTGAAAGGCATCCATGACCACCATCGTCGTCTATTTTATGATTCTGCAAATCTGAGCACAATCTCATCAGTCACTTATTCAGGTGCATCATAAATTCCAGAAAACCAACCATATTGCGTTACTTCTGTTTACAATTCAATGCAACTCAGCTTTAAATTTTGTAGAAATCGCAATCAAAGTTTCACTTTTTCATATAGTTATATTTTCTAAATGAAATTCGAAGGCATCTAAGGCCACAAACTTCATACATTTAATGATTCTGCAACTCTGAGCACAATCTCATCAGTCACTTATTCAAGCGCATCATAAATTCCCGAAAACCTAATATTTTGAATTACATCTGTTTACAATTCAATGCAACTCAGCTTTAAACTTTTTACAAATCGCAATCAAAGTTTCACTTTTTCAAATAGTTCTATTTTCAAAACAAGATTGAAAGGCATCCATGGCCACCATCGTCGTCTATTTTATGATTCTGCAACCCTGAGCACAATCTCATCAGTCACTTATTCAGGTGCATCATTAATTGCAGAAAACCAACCATATTGCGTTACTTCTGTTTACAATTCAATGCAACTCAGCTTAAAATTTTGTAGAAATCGCATCCACTTTTTCATAAAGTTATATTTTCTAAATGAAATTCGAAGGCATCTATGGCGACAAACTTCATACATTAAATGATTCTGCAACTCTGAGCACAATCTCATCAGTCACTTATTGAGGTGCATCATAAATTCCAGAAAACCTAATATTTTGAATTACATCTGTTTACAATTCAATGCAATTCAGTTTTAAATTTTATAGAAATCGCAATCAAAGATCTACTTTTTCATAGAGTTCTATTTTCTAAATGAAATTCAAAGGCATATATGGCCACAAACTTCATACATTAAATGATTCTGCAACTCTGAGCACAATCTCATCAGTCACTTATTGAGGTGCATCATAAATTCCAGAAAACCTAACATTTTGGGTTACATCTGCTTACAATTCAATGCAACTCAGCTTTAAATTTTTTAGAAATCGCAATCAAAGTTTCACTTTTTCAAATAGTTCTATTTTCAAAACAAGATTGAAAGGCATCCATGGCCACCATCGTCGTCTATTTTATGATTCTGCAACTCTGAGCACAATCTCATCAGTCACTTATTCAGGTGCATCATTAATTGCAGAAAACCAACCATATTGCGTTACTTCTGTTTACAATTCAATGCAACTCAGCTTAAAATTTTGTAGAAATCGCATCCACTTTTTCATAGAGTTATATTTTCTAAATGAAATTCGAAGGCATCTATGGCGACAAACTTCATACATTAAATGATTCTGCAACTCTGAGCACAATCTCATCAGTCACTTATTGAGGTGCATCATAAATTCCAGAAAACGTAACATTTTGGGTTACATATGTTTACAATTAAATGTAATTCAGTTTTAAAATTTTTTATAAATCGAAATCAAAATTCACTTTTTCATAGAGCCCTGTTTTCAAAATGAAATTCAAAAGCATCCGTGGCAACCATCGTCGTCCATTTAATTATTCAGCTACTTTGAGCACAAGCTCATCAGTCACTTATTCAAGCGCATCATAAATTCCCGAAAACCTAATATTTTGAATTACATCTGCTTACAATTCAATGCAACTCAGCTTTAAATTTTTTAGAAATCGCAATCAAAGTTTCACTTTTTCAAATAGTTCTATTTTCAAAACAAGATTGAAAGGCATCCATGGGCACCTTCGGCGTCTATTTTATGATTCTGCAACCCTGAGCACAATCTCATCAGTCACTTATTCAGGTGCATCATAAATTGCAGAAAACCTAATATTTTGAATTACATCTGTTTACAATTAAATGTAATTCAGTTTTAAAATTTTTTATAAATCGAAATCAACATTTACTTTTTCATAGAGCCCTGTTTTCAAAATGAAATTCAAAAGCATCCGTGGCAACCATCGTCGTCCATTTAATTATTCAGCTACTTTGAGGACAAGCTCATCAGTCACTTATTCAAGCGCATCATAAATTCCCGAAAACCTAATATTTTGAATTACATCTGCTTACAATTCAATGCAACTCAGCTTTAAATTTTTTAGAAATCGCAATCAAAGTTTCACTTTTTCAAATAGTTCTATTTTCAAAACAAGATTGAAAGGCATCCATGGCCACCATCGTCGTCTATTTTATGATTCTGCAACCCTGAGCACAATCTCATAAGTCACTTATTCAGGTGCATCATTAATTGCAGAAAACCAACCATACTGCGTTACTTCTTTTTACAATTCAATGCAACTCAGCTTAAAATTTTGTAGAAATCGCATCCACTTCTTCATAGAGTTATATTTTCTAAATGAAATTCGAAGGCATCTATGGCGACAAACTTCATACATTAAATGATTCTGCAACTCTGAGCACAATCTCATCAGTCACTTATTGAGGTGCATCATAAATTCCAGAAAACCTAACATTTTGGGTTACATATGTTTACAATTAAATGTAATTCAGTTTTAAAATTTTTTATAAATCGAAATCAACATTTACTTTTTCATAGAGCCCTGTTTTCAAAATGAAATTCAAAAGCATCCGTGGCAACCATCGTCGTCCATTTAATTATTCAGCTACTTTGAGCACAAGCTCATCAGTCACTTATTCAAGCGCATCATAAATTCCAGAAAACCTAATATTTTGAATTACATTTGTTTACAATTAAATGCAATTCAGCTTTAAATTTTTTAGAAATCGCAATCAAAGTTTCACTTTTTCATAGAGTTATATTTTCTAAATGAAATTCGAAGGCAAATAAGGCTACAAACTTCATACATTTAATGATTCTACAACTCTGAGCACAATCTCATCAGTCATTTATTCAAGCGCAACATAAATTCCCGAAAACCTAATATTTTGAATTACATCTGTTTACAATTCAATTCAACTCAGCTTTAAATTTTTTAGAAATCGCAATCAAAGTATCACTTTTTCAAATAGTTCTATTTTCAAAACAAGATTGAAAGGCATCCATGGGCACCTTCGTCGTCTATTTTATGATTCTGCAACCCTGAGCACAGTCTCATCAGTCACTTATTCAGGTGCATCATAAATTGCAGAAAACCAACCATATTGCGTTACTTCTGTTTACAATTCAATGCAACTCAGCTTTAAATTTTGTAGAAATCGCAATCAAAGTTTCACGTTTTCATATAGTTATATTTTCTAAATGAAATTCGAAGGCATCTAAGGCCACAAACTTCATACATTTAATGATTCTGCAACTCTGAGCACAATCTCATCAGTCACTTATTCAAGCGCATCATAAATTCCCGAAAACCTAATATTTGGAATTACATCTGTTTACAATTCAATGCAACTCAGCTTTAAACTTTTTAGAAATCGCAATCAAAGTTTCACTTTTTCAAATAGTTCTATTTTCAAAACAAGATTGAAAGGCATCCATGACCACCATCGTCGTCTATTTTATGATTCTGCAAATCTGAGCACAATCTCATCAGTCACTTATTCAGGTGCATCATAAATTCCAGAAAACCAACCATATTGCGTTACTTCTGTTTACAATTCAATGCAACTCAGCTTTAAATTTTGTAGAAATCGCAATCAAAGTTTCACTTTTTCATATAGTTATATTTTCTAAATGAAATTCGAAGGCATCTAAGGCCACAAACTTCATACATTTAATGATTCTGCAACTCTGAGCACAATCTCATCAGTCACTTATTCAAGCGCATCATAAATTCCAGAAAACCTAATATTTTGAATTACATTTGTTTACAATTAAATGCAATTCAGCTTTAAATTTTTTAGAAATCGCAATCAAAGTTTCACTTTTTCATAGAGTTATATTTTCTAAATGAAATTCGAAGGCATCTAAGGCCACAAACTTCATACATTTAACGATTCTGCAACTCTGAGCACAATCTCATCAGTCACTTATTCAAGCACATCATAAATTCCCGAAAACCTAATATTTTGAATTACATCTGTTTACAATTCAATGCAACTCAGCTTTAAATTTTTTAGAAATCGCAATCAAAGTTTCACTTTTTGAAATAGTTCTATTTTCAAAACAAGATTGAAAGGCATCCATGGCCACCATCGTCGTCTATTTTATGATTCTGCAACCCTGAGCACAATCTCATCAGTCACTTATTCAGGTGCATCATAAATTGCAGAAAACCTAATATTTTGAATTACATCTGCTTACAATTAAATGTAATTCAGTTTTAAAATTTTTCATAAATCGAAATCAACATTTACTTTTTCATAGAGCCCTGTTTTCAAAATGAAATTCAAAAGCATCCGTGGCAACCATCGTCGTCCATTTAATTATTCAGCTACTTTGAGCACAAGCTCATCAGTCACTTATTCAAGCGCATCATAAATTCCAGAAAACCTAATATTTTGAATTACATCTGTTTACAATTCAATGCAACTCAGCTTTAAACTTTTTAGAAATCGCAATCAAAGTTTCACTTTTTCAAATAGTTCTATTTTCAAAACAAGATTGAAAGGCATCCATGGCCACCATCGTCGTCTATTTTATGATTCTGCAACCCTGAGCACAATCTCATCAGTCACTTATTCAGGTGCATCATAAATTCCAGAAAACCAACCATATTGCGTTACTTCTGTTTACAATTCAATGCAACTCAGCTTTAAATTTTGTAGAAATCGCAATCAAAGTTTCACTTTTTCATATAGTTATATTTTCTAAATGAAATTCGAAGGCATCTAAGGCCACAAACTTCATACATTTAATGATTCTGCAACTCTGAGCACAATCTCATCAGTCACTTATTCAAGCGCATCATAAATTCCAGAAAACCTAATATTTTGAATTACATTTGTTTACAATTAAATGCAATTCAGCTTTAAATTTTTTAGAAATCGCAATCAAAGTTTCACTTTTTCATAGAGTTATATTTTCTAAATGAAATTCGAAGGCATCTATGGCGACAAACTTCGTACATTAAATGATTCTGCAACTCTGAGCAGAATCTCATCAGTCACTTATTGAGGTGCATCATAAATTCCAGAAAACCTAACATTTTGGGTTACATATGTTTACAATTAAATGTAATTCAGTTTTAAAATTTTTTATAAATCGAAATCAACATTTACTTTTTCATAGAGCCCTGTTTTCAAAATGAAATTCAAAAGCATCCGTGGCAACCATCGTCGTCCATTTAATTATGCAGCTACTTTGAGCACAAGCTCATCAGTCACTTATTCAAGCGCATCATAAATTCCAGAAAACCTAATATTTTGAATTACATCTGTTTACAATTCAATGCAACTCAGCTTTAAACTTTTTAGAAATCGCAATCAAAGTTTCACTTGTTCAAATAGTTCTATTTTCAAAACAAGATTGAAAGGCATCCATGGCCACCATCGTCGTCTATTTTATGATTCTGCAACCCTGAGCACAATCTCATCAGTCACTTATTCAGGTGCATCATAAATTCCAGAAAACCAACCATATTGCGTTACTTCTGTTTACAATTCAATGCAACTCAGCTTTAAATTTTGTAGAAATCGCAATCAAAGTTTCACTTTTTCATATAGTTATATTTTCTAAATGAAATTCGAAGGCATCTAAGGCCACAAACTTCATACATTTAATGATTCTGCAACTCTGAGCACAATCTCATCAGTCACTTATTCAAGCGCATCATAAATTCCAGAAAACCTAATATTTTGAATTACATTTGTTTACAATTAAATGCAATTCAGCTTTAAATTTTTTAGAAATCGCAATCAAAGTTTCACTTTTTCATAGAGTTATATTATCTAAATGAAATTCGAAGGCAAATAAGGCTACAAACTTCATACATTTAATGATTCTGCAACTCTGAGCACAATCTCATCAGTCATTTATTCAAGCGCATCATAAATTCCCGAAAACCTAATATTTTGAATTACATCTGTTTACAATTCAATGCAACTCAGCTTTAAATTTTTTAGAAATCGCAATCAAAGTGTCACTTTTTCAAATAGTTCTATTTTCAAACCAAGATTGAAAGGCATCCATGGGCACCTTCGTCGTCTATTTTATGATTCTGCAACCCTGAGCACAGTCTCATCAGTCACTTATTCAGGTGCATCATAAATTGCAGAAAACCAACCATATTGCGTTACTTCTGTTTACAATTCAATGCAACTCAGCTTTAAATTTTGTAGAAATCGCAATCAAAGTTTCACTTTTTCATATAGTTATATTTTCTAAATGAAATTCGAAGGCATCTAAGGCCACAAACTTCATACATTTAACGATTCTGCAACTCTGAGCACAATCTCATCAGTCACTTATTCAAGCGCATCATAAATTCCCGAAAACCTAATATTTTGAATTACATCTGTTTACAATTCAATGCAACTCAGCTTTAAATTTTTTAGAAATCGCAATCAAAGTTTCACTTTTTCAAATAGTTCTATTTTCAAAACAAGATTGAAAGGCATCCATGGCCACCATCGTCGTCTATTTTATGATTCTGCAACCCTGAGCACAATCTCATCAGTCACTTATTCAGGTGCATCATAAATTGCAAAAAACCTAATATTTTGAATTACATCTGTTTACAATTCAATGCAACTCAGCTCTAAATTTTTTAGAAATCGCAATCAAAGTTTCACTTTTTCAAATAGTTCTATTTTCAAAACAAGATTGAAAGGCATCCATGGGCACCTTCGCCGCCTATTTTATGATTCTGCAACCCTGAGCACAGTCTCATCAGTCACTTATTGAGGTGCATCATAAATTCCAGAAAACCTAACATTTTGAATTACATCTGTTTACAATTCAATGCAACTCAGCTTTAAATTTTTTAGAAATCGCAATCAAAGTGTCACTTTTTCAAATAGTTCTATTTTCAAAACAAGATTGAAAGGCATCCATGGGCACCTTCGTCGTCTATTTTATGATTCTGCAACCCTGAGCACAGTCTCATCAGTCACTTATTCAGGTGCATCATAAATTGCAGAAAACCAACCATATTGCGTTACTTCTGTTTACAATTCAATGCAACTCAGCTTTAAATTTTGTAGAAATCGCAATCAAAGTTTCACTTTTTCATATAGTTATATTTTCTAAATGAAATTCGAAGGCATCTAAGGCCACAAACTTCATACATTTAATGATTCTGCAACTCTGAGCACAATCTCATCAGTCACTTATTCAAGCGCATCATAAATTCCCGAAAACCTAATATTTTGAATTACATCTGTTTACAATTCAATGCAACTCAGCTTTAAACTTTTTAGAAATCGCAATCAAAGTTTCACTTTTTCAAATAGTTCTATTTTCAAAACAAGATTGAAAGGCATCCATGACCACCATCGTCGTCTATTTTATGATTCTGCAAATCTGAGCACAATCTCATCAGTCACTTATTCAGGTGCATCATAAATTCCAGAAAACCAACCATATTGCGTTACTTCTGTTTACAATTCAATGCAACTCAGCTTTAAATTTTGTAGAAATCGCAATCAAAGTTTCACTTTTTCATATAGTTATATTTTCTAAATGAAATTCGAAGGCATCTAAGGCCACAAACTTCATACATTTAATGATTCTGCAACTCTGAGCACAATCTCATCAGTCACTTATTCAAGCGCATCATAAATTCCAGAAAACCTAATATTTTGAATTACATTTGTTTACAATTAAATGCAATTCAGCTTTAAATTTTTTAGAAATCCCAATCAAAGTTTCACTTTTTCATAGAGTTATATTTTCTAAATGAAATTCGAAGGCATCTAAGGCCACAAACTTCATACATTTAACGATTCTGCAACTCTGAGCACAATCTCATCAGTCACTTATTCAAGCGCATCATAAATTCCCGAAAACCTAATATTTTGAATTACATCTGTTTACAATTCAATGCAACTCAGCTTTAAATTTTTTAGAAATCGCAATCAAAGTTTCACTTTTTCAAATAGTTCTATTTTCAAAACAAGATTGAAAGGCATCCATGGCCACCATCGTCGTCTATTTTATGATTCTGCAACCCTGAGCACAATCTCATCAGTCACTTATTCAGGTGCATCATAAATTGCAAAAAACCTAATATTTTGAATTACATCTGTTTACAATTCAATGCAACTCAGCTCTAAATTTTTTAGAAATCGCAATCAAAGTTTCACTTTTTCAAATAGTTCTATTTTCAAAACAAGATTGAAAGGCATCCATGGGCACCTTCGTCGTCTATTTTATGATTCTGCAACCCTGAGCACAGTCTCATCAGTCACTTATTCAGGTGCATCATAAATTGCAGAAACCCAACCATATTGCGTTACTTCTGTTTACAATTCAATGCAACTCAGCTTTAAATTTTGTAGAAATCGCAATCAAAGTTTCACTTTTTCATATAGTTCTATTTTCTAAATGAAATTCGAAGGCATCTAAGGCCACAAACTTCATAGATTTAATGATTCTGCAACTCTGAGCACAATCTCATCAGTCACTTATTCAGGTGCACCATAAATTGCAAAAAACCTAATATTTTGAATTACATCTGTTTACAATTCAATGCAACTCAGCTTTAAATTTTTTAGAAATCGCAATCAAAGTTTCACTTTTTCAAATAGTTCTATTTTCAAAACAAGATTGAAAGGCATCCATGGGCACCTTCGTCGTCTATTTTATGATTCTGCAACCCTGAGCACAGTCTCATCAGTCACTTATTCAGGTGCATCATAAATTGCAGAAAACCAACCATATTGCGTTACTTCTGTTTACAATTAAAAGCAATTCAGCTTTAAATTTTTTAGAAACCGCAATCAAAGTTTCACTTTTTCAAATAGTTCTATTTTCAAAACAAGATTGAAAGGCATCCATGGGCACCTTCGTCGTCTATTTTATGATTCTGCAACCCTGAGCACAGTCTCATCAGTCACTTATTCAGGTGCATCATAAATTGCAGAAAACCAACCATATTGCGTTACTTCTGTTTACAATTAAAAGCAATTCAGCTTTAAATTTTTTAGAAATCGCAATTAAAGTTTCACTTTTTCATAGAGCTATATTTTCTAAATGAAATTCGAAGGCATCTAAGGCCACAAACTTCATACATTTAATGATTCTGCAACTCTGAGCACAATCTCATCAGTCACTTGTTCAAGCGCATCATAAATTCCCGAAAACCTGATATTTTGAATTACATCTGTTTACAATTCAATGCAACTCAGCTTTAAATTTTTTTGAAATCGCAATCAAAGTTTCACTTTTTCAAATAGTTCTATTTTCAAAACAAGATTGAAAGGCATCCATGGGCACCTTCGTCGTCTATTTTATGATTCTGCAACCCTGAGCACAGTCTCATCAGTCACTTATTCAGGTGCATCATAAATTGCAGAAACCCAACCATATTGCGTTACTTCTGTTTACAATTCAATGCAACTCAGCTTTAAATTTTGTAGAAATCGCAATCAAAGTTTCACTTTTTCATATAGTTCTATTTTCTAAATGAAATTCGAAGGCATCTAAGGCCACAAACTTCATAGATTTAATGATTCTGCAACTCTGAGCACAATCTCATCAGTCACTTATTCAAGCGCATCATAAATTCCCGAAAACCTAATATTTTGAATTACATCTGTTTACAATTCAATGCAACTCAGCTTGAAATTTTTTAGAAATCGCAATCAAAGTTTCACTTTTTCAAATAGTTCTATTTTCAAAACAAGATTGAAAGGCATCCATGGGCACCTTCGTCGTCTATTTTATGATTCTGCAACCCTGAGCACAGTCTCATCAGTCACTTATTCAGGTGCATCATAAATTGCAGAAAACCTAATATTTTGAATTACATCTGTTTACAATTCAATGAAATTCAGTTTTAAATTTTTTAGAAATCGCAATCAAAGCTCCACTTTTTCATAGAGTTCTATTTTCTAATTGAAATTCAAAGGGATATATGGCACAAACTTCATACATTTAATGATTCTGCAACTCTGAGCAAAGTCTCAATTCAATGCATTTCAGTTTTACATTTTTTAGAAATCGCAAGCAAAGTTTCACTTTTTCAAAGAGTTCTATTTTCAAAATAAGATTGAAAGGCATCCATGGCCACCATCGTCGTCTATTTTATTATTCTGCAAATCTGAGCACAATCTCATCACTCGCTTATTCAGGTGCATCATAAATTCCCGAAAACCTAACACTTTGAATTACATCTGTTTACAATTCAATGCAATTCAGTTTTAAATTTTGTAGAAATCGCAATCAAAGTTTCACTCTTTCAAAGAGTTCTATTTCCAAAATAAGATTGAAAGGCATCCATGGCCACCATCGTCGTCTATTTTATTATTCTGCAAATCTGAGCACAATCTCATCACTCGCTTATTCAGGTGCATCATAAATTCCCGAAAACCTAACACTTTGAATTACATCTGTTTACAATTCAATGCAACTCAGCTTTAAATTTTTTTGAAATCGCAATCAAAGTTTCACTTTTTCAAATAGTTCTATTTTCAAAACAAGATTGAAAGGCATCCATGGGCACCTTCGTCGTCTATTTTATGATTCTGCAACCCTGAGCACAGTCTCATCAGTCACTTATTCAGGTGCATCATAAATTCCAGAAAACCAAACATATTGCGTTCCTTCTGTTTACAATTCAATGCAACTCAGCTTTAAATTTTTTAGAAATCGCAATCAAAGTTCCACTTTTTCAAATAGTTCTATTTTCAAACCAACATTGAAAGGCATCCATGGCCACCATCCTCGTCTATTTTATTATTCTGCAAATCTGAGCACAATCTCATCACTCGCTTATTCAGGTGCATCATAAATTCCCGAAAACCTAACACTTTGAATTACATCTGTTTACAATTCAATGCAATTCAGTTTTAAATTTTGTAGAAATCGCAATCAAAGTTTCACTCTTTCAAAGAGTTCTATTTCCAAAATAAGATTGAAAGGCATCCATGGCCACCATCGTCGTCTATTTTATTATTCTGAAACTCTGAGCACAATCTCATCAGTCACTTATTCAGGTGCATCATAAATTCCAGAAAACCAAACATATTGCGTTCCTTCTGTTTACAATTCAATGCAACTCAGCTTTAAATTTTGTAGAAATCGCAATCAAAGCTCACTTTTTCATAGAGCCCTATTTTCAAAATGAAATTCAAATGCATCCGTGGCCGCCATCGTCGGTCATTAAATTATTCAGCTACTCTGAGCACAATCTCATCAGTCATTTATTCAGGTGCATCATAAATTCCAGAAAACCAAACATATTGCGTTCCTTCTGTTTACAATTCAATGCAACTCAGCTTTAAATTTTTTAGAAATCGCAATCAAAGTTTCACTTTTTCAAAGAGTTCTATTTTCAAAATAAGATTGAAAGGCATCCATGGCCACCATCGTTGTCTATTTTATGATTCTGCAACTCTGAGCACAATCTCATCAGTCACTTATTCAGGTGCATCATAAATTGCAGAAAACCTACTATTTTGAATTACATCTGTTTACAATTCAATGCAACTCAGCTTTAAATTTTTTAGAAATCGCAATCAAAGTTTCACTTTTTCAAATAGTTCTATTTTCAAAACAAGATTGAAAGGCATCCATGGGCACCTTCGTCTTCTATTTTATGATTCTGCAACCCTGAGCACAGTCTCATCAGTCACTTATTCAAGCGCATCATAAATTCCCGAAAACCTGATATTTTGAATTACATCTGTTTACAATTCAATGCAACTCAGCTTTAAATTTTTTTGAAATCGCAATCAAAGTTTCACTTTTTCAAATAGTTCTATTTTCAAAACAAGATTGAAAGGCATCCATGGGCACCTTCGTCGTCTATTTTATGATTCTGCAACCCTGAGCACAGTCTCATCAGTCACTTATTCAGGTGCATCATAAATTGCAGAAACCCAACCATATTGCGTTACTTCTGTTTACAATTCAATGCAACTCAGCTTTAAATTTTTTAGAAATCGCAATCAAAGTTTCACTTTTTCATAGAGTTATATTTTCTAAATGAAATTCCAAGGCATCTAAGGCCACAAACTTCATACATTTAATGATTCTGCAACTCTGAACACAATCTCATCAGTCACTTATTCAAGCGCATCATAAATTCCCGAAAACCTAATATTTTGAATTACATCTGTTTACAATTCAATGCAACTCAGCTTTAAATTTTTTAGAAATCGCAATCAATGTTTCACTTTTTCAAATAGTTCTATTTTCAAAACAAGATTGAAAGGCATCCATGGCCACCATCGTCGTCTATTTTATGATTCTGCAACCCTGAGCACAATCTCATCAGTCACTTATTCAGGTGCATCATAAATTGCAGAAAACCTAATATTTTGAATTACATCTGTTTACAATTCAATGCAACTCAGCTTTAAATTTTTTAGAAATCGCAATCAAAGTTTCACATTTTCAAATAGTTCTATTTTCAAAACAAGATTGAAAGGCATCCATGGCCACCATCGTCGTCTATTTTATGATTCTGCAACCCTGAGCACAATCTCATCAGTCACTTATTCAGGTGCATCATAAATTGCAGAAAACCTAATATTTTGAATTACATCTGTTTACAATTCAATGCAACTCAGCTTTAAATTTTTTAGAAATCGCAATCAAAGTTTCACTTTTTCAAATAGTTCTATTTTCAAAACAAGATTGAAAGGCATCCATGGGCACCTTCGTCGTCTATTTTATGATTCTGCAACCCTGAGCACAGTCTCATCAGTCACTTATTCAGGTGCATCATAAATTGCAGAAAACCTAATATTTTGAATTACATCTGTTTACAATTCAATGAAATTCAGTTTTAAATTTTTTAGAAATCGCAATCAAAGCTCCACTTTTTCATAGAGTTCTATTTTCTAATTGAAATTCAAAGGGATATATGGCACAAACTTCATACATTTAATGATTCTGCAACTCTGAGCAAAGTCTCAATTCAATGCATTTCAGTTTTACATTTTTTAGAAATCGCAAGCAAAGTTTCACTTTTTCAAAGAGTTCTATTTTCAAAATAAGATTGAAAGGCATCCATGGCACCATCGTCGTCTATTTTATTATTCTGCAACTCTGAGCACAATCTCATCAGTCACTTATTCAGGTGCATCATAAATTCCAGAAAACCAAACATATTGCGTTCCTTCTGTTTACAATTCAATGCAACTCAGCTTTAAATTTTTTAGAAATCGCAATCAAAGTTCCACTTTTTCAAATAGTTCTATTTTCAAACCAACATTGAAAGGCATCCATGGCCACCATCCTCGTCTATTTTATTATTCTGCAAATCTGAGCACAATCTCATCACTCGCTTATTCAGGTGCATCATAAATTCCCGAAAACCTAACACTTTGAATTACATCTGTTTACAATTCAATGCAATTCAGTTTTAAATTTTGTAGAAATCGCAATCAAAGTTTCACTCTTTCAAAGAGTTCTATTTCCAAAATAAGATTGAAAGGCATCCATGGCCACCATCGTCGTCTATTTTATTATTCTGAAACTCTGAGCACAATCTCATCAGTCACTTATTCAGGTGCATCATAAATTCCAGAAAACCAAACATATTGCGTTCCTTCTGTTTACAATTCAATGCAACTCAGCTTTAAATTTTGTAGAAATCGCAATCAAAGCTCACTTTTTCATAGAGCCCTATTTTCAAAATGAAATTCAAATGCATCCGTGGCCGCCATCGTCGGTCATTAAATTATTCAGCTACTCTGAGCACAATCTCATCAGTCATTTATTCAGGTGCATCATAAATTCCAGAAAACCAAACATATTGCGTTCCTTCTGTTTACAATTCAATGCAACTCAGCTTTAAATTTTTTAGAAATCGCAATCAAAGTTTCACTTTTTCAAAGAGTTCTATTTTCAAAATAAGATTGAAAGGCATCCATGGCCACCATCGTTGTCTATTTTATGATTCTGCAACTCTGAGCACAATCTCATCAGTCACTTATTCAGGTGCATCATAAATTGCAGAAAACCTACTATTTTGAATTACATCTGTTTACAATTCAATGCAACTCAGCTTTAAATTTTTTAGAAATCGCAATCAAAGTTTCACTTTTTCAAATAGTTCTATTTTCAAAACAAGATTGAAAGGCATCCATGGGCACCTTCGTCTTCTATTTTATGATTCTGCAACCCTGAGCACAGTCTCATCAGTCACTTATTCAAGCGCATCATAAATTCCCGAAAACCTGATATTTTGAATTACATCTGTTTACAATTCAATGCAACTCAGCTTTAAATTTTTTTGAAATCGCAATCAAAGTTTCACTTTTTCAAATAGTTCTATTTTCAAAACAAGATTGAAAGGCATCCATGGGCACCTTCGTCGTCTATTTTATGATTCTGCAACCCTGAGCACAGTCTCATCAGTCACTTATTCAGGTGCATCATAAATTGCAGAAACCCAACCATATTGCGTTACTTCTGTTTACAATTCAATGCAACTCAGCTTTAAATTTTTTAGAAATCGCAATCAAAGTTTCACTTTTTCATAGAGTTATATTTTCTAAATGAAATTCCAAGGCATCTAAGGCCACAAACTTCATACATTTAATGATTCTGCAACTCTGAACACAATCTCATCAGTCACTTATTCAAGCGCATCATAAATTCCCGAAAACCTAATATTTTGAATTACATCTGTTTACAATTCAATGCAACTCAGCTTTAAATTTTTTAGAAATCGCAATCAATGTTTCACTTTTTCAAATAGTTCTATTTTCAAAACAAGATTGAAAGGCATCCATGGCCACCATCGTCGTCTATTTTATGATTCTGCAACCCTGAGCACAATCTCATCAGTCACTTATTCAGGTGCATCATAAATTGCAGAAAACCTAATATTTTGAATTACATCTGTTTACAATTCAATGCAACTCAGCTTTAAATTTTTTAGAAATCGCAATCAAAGTTTCACTTTTTCAAATAGTTCTATTTTCAAAACAAGATTGAAAGGCATCCATGGGCACCTTCGTCGTCTATTTTATGATTCTGCAACCCTGAGCACAGTCTCATCAGTCACTTATTCAGGTGCATCATAAATTGCAGAAAACCTAATATTTTGAATTACATCTGTTTACAATTCAATGAAATTCAGTTTTAAATTTTTTAGAAATCGCAATCAAAGCTCCACTTTTTCATAGAGTTCTATTTTCTAATTGAAATTCAATGGGATCTATGGCACAAACTTCATACATTTAATGATTCTGCAACTCTGAGCAAAGTCTCAATTCAATGCATTTCAGTTTTACATTTTTTAGAAATCGCAAGCAAAGTTTCACTTTTTCAAAGAGTTCTATTTTCAAAATAAGATTGAAAGGCATCCATGGCCACCATCGTCGTCTATTTTATTATTCTGCAACTCTGAGCACAATCTCATTACTCGCTTATTCAGGTGCATCATAAATTCCAGAAAACCAAACATATTGCTTTCCTTCTGTTTTCAATTCAATGCAACTCAGCTTTAAACTTTGTAGAAATCGCAATCAAAGCTCACTTTTTCATAGAGCCCTATTTTCGAAATGAAATTCAAATGCATCCGTGGCCGCCATCGTCGGTCATTAAATTATTCAGCTACTCTGAGCACAATCTCATCAGTCATTTATTCAGGTGCATCATAAATTCCAGAAAACCAAACATATTGCGTTCCTTCTGTTTACAATTCAATGCAACTCAGCTTTAAATTTTTTAGAAATCGCAATCAAAGTTTCACTTTTTCATATAGTTCTATTTTCTAAATGAAATTCGAAGGCATCTAAGGCCACAAACTTCATAGATTTAATGATTCTGCAACTCTGAGCACAATCTCATCAGTCACTTATTCAGGTGCACCATAAATTGCAAAAAACCTAATATTTTGAATTACATCTGTTTACAATTCAATGCAACTCAGCTTTAAATTTTTTAGAAATCGCAATCAAAGTTTCACTTTTTCAAATAGTTCTATTTTCAAAACAAGATTGAAAGGCATCCATGGGCACCTTCGTCGTCTATTTTATGATTCTGCAACCCTGAGCACAGTCTCATCAGTCACTTATTCAGGTGCATCATAAATTGCAGAAAACCAACCATATTGCGTTACTTCTGTTTACAATTAAAAGCAATTCAGCTTTAAATTTTTTAGAAACCGCAATCAAAGTTTCACTTTTTCAAATAGTTCTATTTTCAAAACAAGATTGAAAGGCATCCATGGGCACCTTCGTCGTCTATTTTATGATTCTGCAACCCTGAGCACAGTCTCATCAGTCACTTATTCAGGTGCATCATAAATTGCAGAAAACCAACCATATTGCGTTACTTCTGTTTACAATTAAAAGCAATTCAGCTTTAAATTTTTTAGAAATCGCAATTAAAGTTTCACTTTTTCATAGAGCTATATTTTCTAAATGAAATTCGAAGGCATCTAAGGCCACAAACTTCATACATTTAATGATTCTGCAACTCTGAGCACAATCTCATCAGTCACTTGTTCAAGCGCATCATAAATTCCCGAAAACCTGATATTTTGAATTACATCTGTTTACAATTCAATGCAACTCAGCTTTAAATTTTTTTGAAATCGCAATCAAAGTTTCACTTTTTCAAATAGTTCTATTTTCAAAACAAGATTGAAAGGCATCCATGGGCACCTTCGTCGTCTATTTTATGATTCTGCAACCCTGAGCACAGTCTCATCAGTCACTTATTCAGGTGCAACATAAATTGCAGAAACCCAACCATATTGCGTTACTTCTGTTTACAATTCAATGCAACTCAGCTTTAAATTTTGTAGAAATCGCAATCAAAGTTTCACTTTTTCATATAGTTCTATTTTCTAAATGAAATTCGAAGGCATCTAAGGCCACAAACTTCATAGATTTAATGATTCTGCAACTCTGAGCACAATCTCATCAGTCACTTATTCAAGCGCATCATAAATTCCCGAAAACCTAATATTTTGAATTACATCTGTTTACAATTCAATGCAACTCAGCTTTAAATTTTTTAGAAATCGCAATCAAAGTTTCACTTTTTCATAGAGTTATATTTTCTAAATGAAATTGCAAGGCATCTAAGGCCACAAAGTTCATACATTTAATGATTCTGCAACTCTGAACACAATCTCATCAGTCACTTATTCAGCGCATCATAAATTCCCGAAAACCTAATATTTTGAATTACATCTGTTTACAATTCAATGCAACTCAGCTTTAAATTTTTTAGAAATCGCAATCAAAGTTTCACTTTTTCAAATAGTTCTATTTTCAAAACAAGATTGAAAGGCATCCATGGCCACCATCGTCGTCTATTTTATGATTCTGCAACCCTGAGCACAATCTCATCAGTCACTTATTCAGGTGCATCATAAATTGCAGAAAACCTAATATTTTGAATTACATCTGTTTACAATTCAATGCAACTCAGCTTGAAATTTTTTAGAAATCGCAATCAAAGTTTCACTTTTTCAAATAGTTCTATTTTCAAAACAAGATTGAAAGGCATCCATGGGCACCTTCGTCGTCTATTTTATGATTCTGCAACCCTGAGCACAGTCTCATCAGTCACTTATTCAGGTGCATCATAAATTGCAGAAAACCTAATATTTTGAATTACATCTGTTTACAATTCAATGAAATTCAGTTTTAAATTTTTTAGAAATCGAAATCAAAGCTCCACTTTTTCATAGAGTTCTATTTTCTAATTGAAATTCAAAGGGATATATGGCACAAACTTCATACATTTAATGATTCTGCAACTCTGAGCAAAGTCTCAATTCAATGCATTTCAGTTTTACATTTTTTAGAAATCGCAAGCAAAGTTTCACTTTTTCAAAGAGTTCTATTTTCAAAATAAGATTGAAAGGCATCCATGGCCACCATCGTCGTCTATTTTATTATTCTGCAACTCTGAGCACAATCTCATCAGTCACTTATTCAGGTGCATCATAAATTCCAGAAAACCAAACATATTGCGTTCCTTCTGTTTACAATTCAATGCAACTCAGCTTTAAATTTTTTAGAAATCGCAATCAAAGTTCCACTTTTTCAAATAGTTCTATTTTCAAACCAACATTGAAAGGCATCCATGGCCACCATCCTCGTCTATTTTATTATTCTGCAAATCTGAGCACAATCTCATCACTCGCTTATTCAGGTGCATCATAAATTCCCGAAAACCTAATACTTTGAATTACATCTGTTTACAATTCAATGCAATTCAGTTTTAAATTTTGTAGAAATCGCAATCAAAGTTTCACTCTTTCAAAGAGTTCTATTTCCAAAATAAGATTGAAAGGCATCCATGGCCACCATCGTCGTCTATTTTATTATTCTGAAACTCTGAGCACAATCTCATCAGTCACTTATTCAGGTGCATCATAAATTCCAGAAAACCAAACATATTGCGTTCCTTCTGTTTACAATTCAATGCAACTCAGCTTTAAATTTTGTAGAAATCGCAATCAAAGCTCACTTTTTCATAGAGCCCTATTTTCAAAATGAAATTCAAATGCATCCGTGGCCGCCATCGTCGGTCATTAAATTATTCAGCTACTCTGAGCACAATCTCATCAGTCATTTATTCAGGTGCATCATAAATTCCAGAAAACCAAACATATTGCGTTCCTTCTGTTTACAATTCAATGCAACTCAGCTTTAAATTTTTTAGAAATCGCAATCAAAGTTTCACTTTTTCAAAGAGTTCTATTTTCAAAATAAGATTGAAAGGCATCCATGGCCACCATCGTTGTCTATTTTATGATTCTGCAACTCTGAGCACAATCTCATCAGTCACTTATTCAGGTGCATCATAAATTGCAGAAAACCTACTATTTTGAATTACATCTGTTTACAATTCAATGCAACTCAGCTTTAAATTTTTTAGAAATCGCAATCAAAGTTTCACTTTTTCAAATAGTTCTATTTTCAAAACAAGATTGAAAGGCATCCATGGGCACCTTCGTCTTCTATTTTATGATTCTGCAACCCTGAGCACAGTCTCATCAGTCACTTATTCAAGCGCATCATAAATTCCCGAAAACCTGATATTTTGAATTACATCTGTTTACAATTCAATGCAACTCAGCTTTAAATTTTTTTGAAATCGCAATCAAAGTTTCACTTTTTCAAATAGTTCTATTTTCAAAACAAGATTGAAAGGCATCCATGGGCACCTTCGTCGTCTATTTTATGATTCTGCAACCCTGAGCACAGTCTCATCAGTCACTTATTCAGGTGCATCATAAATTGCAGAAACCCAACCATATTGCGTTACTTCTGTTTACAATTCAATGCAACTCAGCTTTAAATTTTTTAGAAATCGCAATCAAAGTTTCACTTTTTCATAGAGTTATATTTTCTAAATGAAATTCCAAGGCATCTAAGGCCACAAACTTCATACATTTAATGATTCTGCAACTCTGAACACAATCTCATCAGTCACTTATTCAAGCGCATCATAAATTCCCGAAAACCTAATATTTTGAATTACATCTGTTTACAATTCAATGCAACTCAGCTTTAAATTTTTTAGAAATCGCAATCAATGTTTCACTTTTTCAAATAGTTCTATTTTCAAAACAAGATTGAAAGGCATCCATGGCCACCATCGTCGTCTATTTTATGATTCTGCAACCCTGAGCACAATCTCATCAGTCACTTATTCAGGTGCATCATAAATTGCAGAAAACCTAATATTTTGAATTACATCTGTTTACAATTCAATGCAACTCAGCTTTAAATTTTTTAGAAATCGCAATCAAAGTTTCACTTTTTCAAATAGTTCTATTTTCAAAACAAGATTGAAAGGCATCCATGGGCACCTTCGTCGTCTATTTTATGATTCTGCAACCCTGAGCACAGTCTCATCAGTCACTTATTCAGGTGCATCATAAATTGCAGAAAACCTAATATTTTGAATTACATCTGTTTACAATTCAATGAAATTCAGTTTTAAATTTTTTAGAAATCGCAATCAAAGCTCCACTTTTTCATAGAGTTCTATTTTCTAATTGAAATTCAATGGGATCTATGGCACAAACTTCATACATTTAATGATTCTGCAACTCTGAGCAAAGTCTCAATTCAATGCATTTCAGTTTTACATTTTTTAGAAATCGCAAGCAAAGTTTCACTTTTTCAAAGAGTTCTATTTTCAAAATAAGATTGAAAGGCATCCATGGCCACCATCGTCGTCTATTTTATTATTCTGCAACTCTGAGCACAATCTCATTACTCGCTTATTCAGGTGCATCATAAATTCCAGAAAACCAAACATATTGCGTTCCTTCTGTTTTCAATTCAATGCAACTCAGCTTTAAATTTTGTAGAAATCGCAATCAAAGCTCACTTTTTCATAGAGCCCTATTTTCGAAATGAAATTCAAATGCATCCGTGGCCGCCATCGTCGGCCATTAAATTATTCAGCTACTCTGAGCACAATCTCATCAGTCATTTATTCAGGTGCATCATAAATTCCAGAAAACCAAACATATTGCGTTCCTTCTGTTTATAATTCAATGCAACTCAGCTTTAAATTTTTTAGAAATCGCAATCAAAGTTTCACTTTTTCAAAGAGTTCTATTTTCAAAATAAGATTGAAAGGCATCCATGGCCACCATCGTTGTCTATTTTATGATTCTGCAACTCTGAGCACAATCTCATCAGTCGTCTATGCAGGTGCATCATAAATTCCAGAAAACAAAACATATTGCGTTCCTTCTGGTTACAATTCAATGCAACTCAGCTTTAAATATTTTTAGAAATCGCAATCAAAGTTTCACTATTTCAAATAGTTCTATTTTAAAACCAAGATTGAAAGGCATCCATGGCCACCATCCTCGTCTATTTTATTATTCTGCAACTCTGAGCACAATCTCATCAGTCACTTATTCAGGTGCATCATAATTTGCAGAAAACCTACTATTTTGAATTACATCTGTTTACAATTCAATGCAACTCAGCTTTAAATATTTTTAGAAATCGCAATCAAAGTTTCACTTTTTCAAATAGTTCTATTTTAAAACCAAGATTGAAAGGCATCCATGGCCACCATCCTCGTCTATTTTATTATTCTGCAACTCTGAGCACAATCTCATCAGTCACTTATTCAGGTGCATCATAAATTGCAGAAAACCTACTATTTTGAATTACACCTGTTTACAATTCAATGCAACTCAGCTTTAAATTTTTTAGAAATCGCAATCAAAGTTCCACTTTTTCAAATAGTTCTATTTTCAAACCAACATTGAAAGGCATCCATGGCCACCATCCTCGTCTATTTTATTATTCTGCAAATCTGAGCACAATCTCATCACTCGCTTATTCAGGTGCATTATAAATTCCCGAAAACCTAATACTTTGAATTACATCTGTTTACAATTCAATGCAATTCAGTTTTAAATTTTGTAGAAATCGCAATCAAAGTTTCACTCTTTCAAAGAGTTCTATTTTCAAAATAAGATTGAAAGGCATCCATGGCCACCATCGTCGTCTATTTTATTATTCTGCAACTCCGAGCACAATCTCATCACTCGCTTATTCAGGTGCACCATAAATTCCAGAAAACCAAACATATTGCGTTCCTTCTGTTTACAATTCAATGCAACTCAGCTTTAAATTTTGTAGAAATCGCAATCAAAGCTCACTTTTTCATAGAGCCCTATTTTCAAAACAAGATTGAAAGGCATCCATGGCCACCATCGTCGTCTATTTTATGATTCTGCAACCCTGAGCACAATCTCATCAGTCACTTATTCAGGTGCATCATAAATTGCAGAAAACCTAATATTTTGAATTACATCTGTTTACAATTCAATGCAACTCAGCTTTAAATTTTTTAGAAATCGCAATCAATGTTTCACTTTTTCAAATAGTTCTATTTTCAAAACAAGATTGAAAGGCATCCATGGCCACCATCGTCGTCTATTTTATGATTCTGCAACCCTGAGCACAATCTCATCAGTCACTTATTCAGGTGCATCATAAATTGCAGAAAACCTACTATTTTGAATTACACCTGTTTACAATTCAATGCAACTCAGCTTTAAATTTTTTAGAAATCGCAATCAAAGCTCCACTTTTTCATAGAGTTCTATTTTCTAATTGAAATTCAATGGGATCTATGGCACAAACTTCATACATTTAATGATTCTGCAACTCTGAGCAAAGTCTCAATTCAATGCATTTCAGTTTTACATTTTTTAGAAATCGCAAGCAAAGTTTCACTTTTTCAAAGAGTTCTATTTTCAAAATAAGATTGAAAGGCATCCATGGCCACCATCGTCGTCTATTTTATTATTCTGCAACTCTGAGCACAATCTCATTACTCGCTTATTCAGGTGCATCATAAATTCCAGAAAACCAAACATATTGCGTTCCTTCTGTTTTCAATTCAATGCAACTCAGCTTTAAATTTTGTAGAAATCGCAATCAAAGCTCACTTTTTCATAGAGCCCTATTTTCGAAATGAAATTCAAATGCATCCGTGGCCGCCATCGTCGGCCATTAAATTATTCAGCTACTCTGAGCACAATCTCATCAGTCATTTATTCAGGTGCATCATAAATTCCAGAAAACCAAACATATTGCGTTCCTTCTGTTTATAATTCAATGCAACTCAGCTTTAAATTTTTTAGAAATCGCAATCAAAGTTTCACTTTTTCAAAGAGTTCTATTTTCAAAATAAGATTGAAAGGCATCCATGGCCACCATCGTTGTCTATTTTATGATTCTGCAACTCTGAGCACAATCTCATCAGTCGTCTATGCAGGTGCATCATAAATTCCAGAAAACAAAACATATTGCGTTCCTTCTGGTTACAATTCAATGCAACTCAGCTTTAAATATTTTTAGAAATCGCAATCAAAGTTTCACTATTTCAAATAGTTCTATTTTAAAACCAAGATTGAAAGGCATCCATGGCCACCATCCTCGTCTATTTTATTATTCTGCAACTCTGAGCACAATCTCATCAGTCACTTATTCAGGTGCATCATAATTTGCAGAAAACCTACTATTTTGAATTACATCTGTTTACAATTCAATGCAACTCAGCTTTAAATATTTTTAGAAATCGCAATCAAAGTTTCACTTTTTCAAATAGTTCTATTTTAAAACCAAGATTGAAAGGCATCCATGGCCACCATCCTCGTCTATTTTATTATTCTGCAACTCTGAGCACAATCTCATCAGTCACTTATTCAGGTGCATCATAAATTGCAGAAAACCTACTATTTTGAATTACACCTGTTTACAATTCAATGCAACTCAGCTTTAAATTTTTTAGAAATCGCAATCAAAGTTCCACTTTTTCAAATAGTTCTATTTTCAAACCAACATTGAAAGGCATCCATGGCCACCATCCTCGTCTATTTTATTATTCTGCAAATCTGAGCACAATCTCATCACTCGCTTATTCAGGTGCATTATAAATTCCCGAAAACCTAATACTTTGAATTACATCTGTTTACAATTCAATGCAATTCAGTTTTAAATTTTGTAGAAATCGCAATCAAAGTTTCACTCTTTCAAAGAGTTCTATTTTCAAAATAAGATTGAAAGGCATCCATGGCCACCATCGTCGTCTATTTTATTATTCTGCAACTCCGAGCACAATCTCATCACTCGCTTATTCAGGTGCACCATAAATTCCAGAAAACCAAACATATTGCGTTCCTTCTGTTTACAATTCAATGCAACTCAGCTTTAAATTTTGTAGAAATCGCAATCAAAGCTCACTTTTTCATAGAGCCCTATTTTCAAAACAAGATTGAAAGGCATCCATGGCCACCATCGTCGTCTATTTTATGATTCTGCAACCCTGAGCACAATCTCATCAGTCACTTATTCAGGTGCATCATAAATTGCAGAAAACCTAATATTTTGAATTACATCTGTTTACAATTCAATGCAACTCAGCTTTAAATTTTTTAGAAATCGCAATCAATGTTTCACTTTTTCAAATAGTTCTATTTTCAAAACAAGATTGAAAGGCATCCATGGCCACCATCGTCGTCTATTTTATGATTCTGCAACCCTGAGCACAATCTCATCAGTCACTTATTCAGGTGCATCATAAATTGCAGAAAACCTACTATTTTGAATTACACCTGTTTACAATTCAATGCAACTCAGCTTTAAATTTTTTAGAAATCGCAATCAAAGCTCCACTTTTTCATAGAGTTCTATTTTCTAATTGAAATTCAATGGGATCTATGGCACAAACTTCATACATTTAATGATTCTGCAACTCTGAGCAAAGTCTCAATTCAATGCATTTCAGTTTTACATTTTTTAGAAATCGCAAGCAAAGTTTCACTTTTTCAAAGAGTTCTATTTTCAAAATAAGATTGAAAGGCATCCATGGCCACCATCGTCGTCTATTTTATTATTCTGCAACTCTGAGCACAATCTCATTACTCGCTTATTCAGGTGCATCATAAATTCCAGAAAACCAAACATATTGCGTTCCTTCTGTTTTCAATTCAATGCAACTCAGCTTTAAATTTTGTAGAAATCGCAATCAAAGCTCACTTTTTCATAGAGCCCTATTTTCGAAATGAAATTCAAATGCATCCGTGGCCGCCATCGTCGGCCATTAAATTATTCAGCTACTCTGAGCACAATCTCATCAGTCATTTATTCAGGTGCATCATAAATTCCAGAAAACCAAACATATTGCGTTCCTTCTGTTTATAATTCAATGCAACTCAGCTTTAAATTTTTTAGAAATCGCAATCAAAGTTTCACTTTTTCAAAGAGTTCTATTTTCAAAATAAGATTGAAAGGCATCCATGGCCACCATCGTTGTCTATTTTATGATTCTGCAACTCTGAGCACAATCTCATCAGTCGTCTATGCAGGTGCATCATAAATTCCAGAAAACAAAACATATTGCGTTCCTTCTGGTTACAATTCAATGCAACTCAGCTTTAAATATTTTTAGAAATCGCAATCAAAGTTTCACTATTTCAAATAGTTCTATTTTAAAACCAAGATTGAAAGGCATCCATGGCCACCATCCTCGTCTATTTTATTATTCTGCAACTCTGAGCACAATCTCATCAGTCACTTATTCAGGTGCATCATAATTTGCAGAAAACCTACTATTTTGAATTACATCTGTTTACAATTCAATGCAACTCAGCTTTAAATATTTTTAGAAATCGCAATCAAAGTTTCACTTTTTCAAATAGTTCTATTTTAAAACCAAGATTGAAAGGCATCCATGGCCACCATCCTCGTCTATTTTATTATTCTGCAACTCTGAGCACAATCTCATCAGTCACTTATTCAGGTGCATCATAAATTGCAGAAAACCTACTATTTTGAATTACACCTGTTTACAATTCAATGCAACTCAGCTTTAAATTTTTTAGAAATCGCAATCAAAGTTCCACTTTTTCAAATAGTTCTATTTTCAAACCAACATTGAAAGGCATCCATGGCCACCATCCTCGTCTATTTTATTATTCTGCAAATCTGAGCACAATCTCATCACTCGCTTATTCAGGTGCATTATAAATTCCCGAAAACCTAATACTTTGAATTACATCTGTTTACAATTCAATGCAATTCAGTTTTAAATTTTGTAGAAATCGCAATCAAAGTTTCACTCTTTCAAAGAGTTCTATTTTCAAAATAAGATTGAAAGGCATCCATGGCCACCATCGTCGTCTATTTTATTATTCTGCAACTCCGAGCACAATCTCATCACTCGCTTATTCAGGTGCACCATAAATTCCAGAAAACCAAACATATTGCGTTCCTTCTGTTTACAATTCAATGCAACTC
This sequence comes from Merzomyia westermanni, assembly GCA_949987695.1. Lineage (NCBI taxonomy): Eukaryota > Metazoa > Arthropoda > Insecta > Diptera > Tephritidae > Merzomyia > Merzomyia westermanni. Next base: position 81,197,552 of record OX465292.1, read on the forward strand.
AGCTTTAAATTTTGTAGAAATCGCAATCAAAGCTCACTTTTTCATAGAGCCCTATTTTCAAAATGAAATTCAAATGCATCCGTGGCCGCCATCGTCGGCCATTAAATTATTCAGCTACTCTGAGCACAATCTCATCAGTCATTTATTCAGGTGCATCATAAATTCCAGAAAACCAAACATATTGCGTTCCTTCTGTTTACAATTCAATGCAACTCAGCTTTAAATTTTTTAGAAATCGCAATCAAAGTTTCACTTTTTCAAAGAGTTCTATTTTCAAAATAAGATTGAAAGGCATCCATGGCCACCATCGTTGTCTATTTTATGATTCTGCAACTCTGAGCACAATCTCATCAGTCGTCTATGCAGGTGCATCATAAATTCCAGAAAACAAAACATATTGCGTTCCTTCTGGTTACAATTCAATGCAACTCAGCTTTAAATATTTTTAGAAATCGCAATCAAAGTTTCACTTTTTCAAATAGTTCTATTTTAAAACCAAGATTGAAAGGCATCCATGGCCACCATCCTCGTCTATTTTATTATTCTGCAACTCTGAGCACAATCTCATCAGTCACTTATTCAGGTGCATCATAATTTGCAGAAAACCTACTATTTTGAATTACATCTGTTTACAATTCAATGCAACTCAGCTTTAAATATTTTTAGAAATCGCAATCAAAGTTTCACTTTTTCAAATAGTTCTATTTTAAAACCAAGATTGAAAGGCATCCATGGCCACCATCCTCGTCTATTTTATTATTCTGCAACTCTGAGCACAATCTCATCAGTCACTTATTCAGGTGCATCATAAATTGCAGAAAACCTACTATTTTGAATTACACCTGTTTACAATTCAATGCAACTCAGCTTTAAATTTTTTAGAAATCGCAATCAAAGTTTCACTTTTTCAAATAGTTCTATTTTCAAAACAAGATTGAAAGGCATCCATGGGCACCTTCGTCGTCTATTTTATGATTCTGCAACCCTGAGCACAGTCTCATCAGTCACTTATTCAGGTGCATCATAAATTGCAGAAAACCTAATATTTTGAATTACATCTGTTTACAATTCAATGCAACTCAGCTTTAAATATTTTTAGAAATCGCAATCAAAGTTTCACTTTTTCAAATAGTTCTATTCTAAAACCAAGATTGAAAGGCATCCATGGGCACCATCCTCGTCTATTTTATTATTCTGCAACTCTGAGCACAATCTCATCAGTCACTTATTCAGGTGCATCATAAATTGCAGAAAACCTAATATTTTGAATTACATCTGTTTACAATTCAATGCAACTCAGCTTTAAATATTTTTAGAAATCGCAATCAAAGTTTCACTTTTTCAAATAGTTCTATTTTAAAACCAAGATTGAAAGGCATCCATGGCCACCATCCTCGTCTATTTTATTATTCTGCAACTCTGAGCACAATCTCATCACTCGCTTATTCAGGTGCATCATAAATTCCCGAAAACCTAATACTTTGAATTACATCTGTTCACAATTCAATCCAGTTCAGTTTTAAATTTTGTAGAAATCGCAATCAAAGTTTCACTTTTTCAAAGATTTCTATTTTCAAAATAAGATTGAAAGGCATCCATGGCCAGCATCGTCGTCTATTTTATTATTCTGCAACTCTGAGCGCAATCCCATCACTCGCTTATTCAGGTGCATCATAAATTCCCGAAAACCTAATACTTTGAATTACATCTGTTCACAATTCAATCCAGTTCAGTTTTAAATTTTGTAGAAATCGCAATCAAAGTTTCACTTTTTCAAAGAGTTCTATTTTCAAAATAAGATTGAAAGGCATCCATGGCCACCATCCTCGTCTATTTTATTATTCTGCAACTCTGAGCACAATCTCATCACTCGCTTATTCAGGTGCATCATAAATTCCAGAAAACCAAACATATTGCGTTCCTTCTGTATACAATTCAATGCAACTCAGCTTTAAATTTTTTAGAAATCGCAATCAAAGTTTCACTTTTTCAAATAGTTCTATTTTCTAATTGAAGTTCAAAGGGATCTATGGCACAAACTTCATACATTTAATGATTCTGCAACTCTGAGCACAATCTCATCAGTCACTTATTCAAGCGCATCATAAATTCCCGAAAACCTAATATTTTGAATTACATCTGTTTACAATTCAATGCAACTCAGCTTTAAATTTTTTAGAAATCGCAATCAAAGTTTCACTTTTTCAAATAGTTCTATTTTCAAAGCAAGATTGAAAGGCATCCAAGGCCACCATCGTCGTCTATTTTATGATTCTGCAACCCTGAGCACAATCTCATCAGTCACTTATTCAGGTGCATCATAAATTGCAGAAAACCTAATATTTTGAATTACATCTGTTTACAATTCAATGCAACTCAGCTTTAAATTTTTTAGAAATCGCAATCAAAGTTTCACTTTTTCAAATAGTTCTATTTTCAAAACAAGATTGAAAGGCATCCAAGGCCACCATCGTCGTCTATTTTATGATTCTGCAACCCTGAGCACAATCTCATCAGTCACTTATTCAGGTGCATCATAAATTGCAGAAAACCTAATATTTTGAATTACATCTGTTTACAATTCAATGCAACTCAGCTTTAAATTTTTTAGAAATCGCAATCAAAGTTTCACTTTTTCAAATAGTTCTATTTTCAAAACAAGATTAAAAGGCATCCATGGGCACCTTCGTCGTCTATTTTATGATTCTGCAACCCTGAGCACAGTCTCATCAGTCACTTATTCAGGTGCATCATAAATTGCAGAAAACCTAATATTTTGAATTACATCTGTTTACAATTCAATGCAACTCAGCTTTAAATATTTTTAGAAATCGCAATCAAAGTTTCACTTTTTCAAATAGTTCTATTCTAAAACCAAGATTGAAAGGCATCCATGGGCACCATCCTCGTCTATTTTATTATTCTGCAACTCTGAGCACAATCTCATCAGTCACTTATTCAGGTGCATCATAAATTGCAGAAAACTTAATATTTTGAATTACATCTGTTTACAATTCAATGCAACTCAGCTTTAAATATTTTTAGAAATCGCAATCAAAGTTTCACTTTTTCAAATAGTTCTATTTTAAAACCAAGATTGAAAGGCATCCATGGCCACCATCCTCGTCTATTTTATTATTCTGCAACTCTGAGCACAATCTCATCACTCGCTTATTCAGGTGCATCATAAATTCCCGAAAACCTAATACTTTGAATTACATATGTTCACAATTCAATCCAGTTCAGTTTTAAATTTTGTAGAAATCGCAATCAAAGTTTCACTTTTTCAAAGATTTCTATTTTCAAAATAAGATTGAAAGGCATCCATGGCCAGCATCGTCGTCTATTTTATTATTCTGCAACTCTGAGCGCAATCCCATCACTCGCTTATTCAGGTGCATCATAAATTCCCGAAAACCTAATACTTTGAATTACATCTGTTTACAATTCAATGCAATTCAGTTTTAAATTTTGTAGAAATCGCAATCAAAGTTTCACTTTTTCAAAGAGTTCTATTTTCAAAATAAGATTGAAAGGCATCCATGGCCACCATCCTCGTCTATTTTATTATTCTGCAACTCTGAGCACAATCTCATCACTCGCTTGTTCAGGTGCATCATAAATTCCAGAAAACCAAACATATTGCGTTCCTTCTGTATACAATTCAATGCAACTCAGCTTTAAATTTTTTAGAAATCGCAATCAAAGTTTCACTTTTTCAAATAGTTCTATTTTCTAATTGAAGTTCAAAGTTATCTATGGCACAAACTTCATACATTTAATGATTCTGCAACTCTGAGCAAAATCTCAATTCAATGCATTTCAGTTTTAAATTTTTTAGAAATCGCAAGCAAAGTTTCACTTTTGAAAGAGTTCTATTTTCAAAATAAGATTGAAAGGCATCCATGGCCACCATCCTCGTCTATTTTATTATTCTGCAACTCTGAGCACAATCTCATCACTCGCTTATTCAGGTGCATCATAAATTCCAGAAAACCAAACATATTGCGTTCCTTTTGTTTACAATTCAATGCAACTCAGCTTCAAATTTTTTAGAAATCGCAATCAAAGTTTCACTTTTTCAAATAGTTCTAATTTCAAACCAAGATTGAAAGGCATCCATGGCCACCATCCTCGTCTATTTTATTATTCTGCAACTCTGAGCAAGATCTCATCACTCGCTTATTCAGGTGCATCATAAATTACAGAAAACCAAAGATATTGCGTTCCTTTTGTTTACAATTCAATGCAACTCAGCTTTAAATTTTTTAGAAATCGCAATCAAAGTTTCACTTTTTCAAATAGTTCTAATTTCAAACCAAGATTGAAAGGCATCCATGGCCACCATCCTCGTCTATTTTATTATTCTGCAACTCTGAGCACAATCTCATCACTCGCTTATTCAGGTGCATCATAAATTCCAGAAAACCAAACATATTGCGATCCTTCTGTATACAATTCAACGCAACTCAGCTTTAAATTTTTTAGAAATCGCAATCAAAGTTTCACTTTTTCATAGAGTTATATTTTCTAAATGAAATTCCAAGGCATCTAAGGCCACAAACTTCATACATTTAATGATTCTGCAACTCTGAGCACAATCTCATCAGTCACTTATTCAAGCGCATCATAAATTCCCGAAAACCTAATATTTTGAATTACATCTGTTTACAATTCAATGCAACTCAGCTTTAAATTTTTTAGAAATCGCAATCAAAGTTTCACTTTTTCAAATAGTTCTATTTTCAAAACAAGATTGAAAGGCATCCAAGGCCACCATCGTCGTCTATTTTATGATTCTGCAACCCTGAGCACAATCTCATCAGTCACTTATTCAGGTGCATCATAAATTGCAGAAAACCTAATATTTTGAATTACATCTGTTTACAATTCAATGCAACTCAGCTTTAAATTTTTTAGAAATCGCAATCAAAGTTTCACTTTTTCAAATAGTTCTATTTTCAAAACAAGATTAAAAGGCATCCATGGGCACCTTCGTCGTCTATTTTATGATTCTGCAACCCTGAGCACAGTTTCATCAGTCACTTATTCAGGTGCATCATAAATTGCAGAAAACCTAATATTTTGAATTACATCTGTTTACAATTCAATGCAATTCAGTTTTAAATTTTTTAGAAATCGCAATCAAAGTTTCACTTTTTCAAATAGTTCTATTTTCAAAATAAGATTGAAAGGCATCCATGGCCACCATCCTCGTCTATTTTATTATTCTGCAACTCTGAGCACAATCCCATCACTCGCTTATTCAGGTGCATCATAAATTCCCGAAAACCTAATACTTTGAATTACATCTGTTTACAATTCAATGCAATTCAGTTTTAAATTTTGTAGAAATCGCAATCAAAGTTTCACTCTTTCAAAGAGTTCTATTTTCAAAATAAGATTGAAGGGCATCCATGGCCACCATCGTCGTCTATTTTATTATTCTGCAACTCTGAGCACAATCTCATCAGTCACTTATTCAGGTGCATCATAAATTCCAGAAAACCAAACATATTGCGTTCCTTCTGTTTACAATTCAATGCAACTCAGCTTTAAATTTTGTAGAAATCGCAATCAAAGTTTCACTTTTTCAAAGAGTTCTATTTTCAAAATAAGATTGAAAGGCATCCATGGCCACCATCCTCGTCTATTTTATTATTCTGCAACTCTGAGCACAATCTCATCACTCGCTTATTCAGGTGCATCATAAATTCCAGAAAACCAAACATATTGCGTTCCTTATGTTTACAATTCAATGCAACTCAGCTTTAAATTTTTTAGAAATCGCAATCAAAGTTTCACTTTTTCAAATAGTTCTATTTTCTAATTGAAGTTCAAAGGGATCTATGGCACAAACTTCATACATTTAATGATTCTGCAACTCTGAGCAAAGTCTCAATTCAATGCATTTCAGTTTTACATTTTTTAGAAATCGCAAGCAAAGTTTCACTTTTTCAAAGAGTTCTATTTTCAAAATAAGATTGAAAGGCATCCATGGCCACCATCGTCTTCTATTTTATTATTCTGCAACTCTGAGCACAATCTCATCACTCTCTTATTCAGGTGCATCAAAAATTCCAGAAAACCAAACATATTGCGTTCCTTATGTTTACAATTCTATGCAACTCAGCTTTAAATTTTTTAGAAATCGCAATCAAAGTTTCACTTTTTCAAATAGTTCTATTTTCAAAACAAGATTGAAAGGCATCCATGGGCACCTTCGTCGTCTATTTTATGATTCTGCAACACTGAGCACAATCTCATCAGTCACTTATTCAGGTGCATCATAAATTGCAGAAAACCTACTATTTTGAATTACACCTGTTTACAAATCAATGCAACTCAGCTTTAAATTTTTTAGAAATCGCAATCAAAGTTTCACTTTTTCAAATAGTTCTATTTTCAAAACAAGATTGAAAGGCATCCATGGGCACCTTCGTCGTCTATTTTATGATTCTGCAACACTGAGCACAATCTCATCAGTCACTTATTCAGGTGCATCATAATTTGCAGAAAACCTACTATTTTGAATTACATCTGTTTACAATTCAATGCAACTCAGCTTTAAATATTTTTAGAAATCGCAATCAAAGTTTCACTTTTTCAAATAGTTCTATTTTAAAACCAAGATTGAAAGGCATCCATGGCCACCATCCTCGTCTATTTTATTATTCTGCAACTCTGAGCACAATCTCATCAGTCACTTATTCAGGTGCATCATAAATTGCAGAAAACCTACTATTTTGAATTACACCTGTTTACAATTCAATGCAACTCAGCTTTAAATTTTTTAGAAATCGCAATCAAAGTTTCACTTTTTCAAATAGTTCTATTTTCAAAACAAGATTGAAAGGCATCCATGGGCACCTTCGTCGTCTATTTTATGATTCTGCAACCCTGAGCACAGTCTCATCAGTCACTTATTCAGGTGCATCATAAATTGCAGAAAACCTAATATTTTGAATTACATCTGTTTACAATTCAATGCAACTCAGCTTTAAATATTTTTAGAAATCGCAATCAAAGTTTCACTTTTTCAAATAGTTCTATTTTAAAACCAAGATTGAAAGGCATCCATGGCCACCATCCTCGTCTATTTTATTATTCTGCAACTCTGAGCACAATCTCATCAGTCACTTATTCAGGTGCATCATAAATTGCAGAAAACCTAATATTTTGAATTACATCTGTTTACAATTCAATGCAACTTAGCTTTAAATATTTTTAGAAATCGCAATCAAAGTTTCACTTTTTCAAATAGTTCTATTTTCAAAACAAGATTGAAAGGCATCCATGGGCACCTTCGTCGTCTATTTTATGATTCTGCAACACTGAGCACAATCTCATCAGTCACTTATTCAGGTGCATCATAATTTGCAGAAAACCTACTATTTTGAATTACATCTGTTTACAATTCAATGCAACTCAGCTTTAAATATTTTTAGAAATCGCAATCAAAGTTTCACTTTTTCAAATAGTTCTATTTTAAAACCAAGATTGAAAGGCATCCATGGCCACCATCCTCGTCTATTTTATTATTCTGCAACTCTGAGCACAATCTCATCAGTCACTTATTCAGGTGCATCATAAATTGCAGAAAACCTACTATTTTGAATTACACCTGTTTACAATTCAATGCAACTCAGCTTTAAATTTTTTAGAAATCGCAATCAAAGTTTCACTTTTTCAAATAGTTCTATTTTCAAAACAAGATTGAAAGGCATCCATGGGCACCTTCGTCGTCTATTTTATGATTCTGCAACCCTGAGCACAGTCTCATCAGTCACTTATTCAGGTGCATCATAAATTGCAGAAAGCCTAATATTTTGAATTACATCTGTTTACAATTCAATGCAACTCAGCTTTAAATATTTTTAGAAATCGCAATCAAAGTTTCACTTTTTCAAATAGTTCTATTTTAAAACCAAGATTGAAAGGCATCCATGGCCACCATCCTCGTCTATTTTATTATTCTGCAACTCTGAGCACAATCTCATCAGTCACTTATTCAGGTGCATCATAAATTGCAGAAAACCTAATATTTTGAATTACATCTGTTTACAATTCAATGCAACTCAGCTTTAAATATTTTTAGAAATCGCAATCAAAGTTTCACTTTTTCAAATAGTTCTATTTTAAAACCAAGATTGTCAGGGTTGCTTTTCTTTAATCCGCTAAATTTTTTTTTCTTAACTTATAATTTTTATTATAAATTTATATAAGTATTTATATGAAAATGTCGTGCATGATAGCAAACTGCCAGTTAAAAAGCGAGTCCGAACGCTTTGTAGCTTGCTGGCTGTGTGATGGACTTGTCCACGCCAAGTGCACTGGGTTAACCGGTAGAATAGCTGACCTGCTTAACGAAGGAAAAGGCCTGCGCTGGTCTTGTTCCAAATGCCGGTCGACGGAAGTTGATCTGTGTAAAATCTTTAGGCATATCAGAAACGGTTTTTCTGAAATAAGCAAAGATTTTTCATTGCTGACTGAAAAGTTCCAAAAATATGAAAATATTTTCAAAACCTTGGAAACTTTGGAGAATTCGCCTCATTTGGAATGCCCTGATCATCGCGAAAACAAGCGCAGGCGTACGGATGATCGGCCTACTACCTCAACAGTCCCGAACTTGCCTCAACCCCTTGAACTTATAGATTTGGCTTCTCCAGTTCCTAGTACGGTTGTCCGAGCAACGTCGAAGAACGCCCCTTCAAAAATGTCCACTAGGAAAAACCAGGAAATTCCAAATATTGCAATGGAGTCTGAACCAATCGTTGGTAAGCTGGTTGTGGTTCCTCGCAAAAAATCTTTTTTTGTGTCTAGGTTCCATCCAGACACTACCGAGGATGATTTGTTGTACCATATTTCTTCTAAAGTTAAAGATCAAAGCGTAACTGTTAGAAAATTTAATTTCACATATCAAAGAAGTATGTCTTCGTTTAAGATTGATGTATCTGGGAAAGATTTCGATACTCTTTTGGACAGCTCTTTTTGGCCTCCCGGGGCTCTTGTGCGGGAGTTTGAATACAGACCGAATAGGAATGTTCAAAATGTAGCGAAAATTTCTCGTAATAACGTTGAGTCAAAAAACTGAGCACTAAATCCGTGAATATCTTTTATCAAAATGTCAGAGGTCTAAATACCAAATTAACTGATCTCTTTTTGAAATCTTTTCATTGTAATTATAACGTAATTGCTTTTACCGAAACTTGGCTAAAACCTCATGTTTTCAATTCAGAGTTTTTATGTAATGAATATCAAGTATATAGAAATGATCGCTTGAACAGAGTCGGGGGTGGTGTTCTACTTGCCGTTCATTCCTCCATCCCTTCAGAAGAGGTTAATATTCCTAACATCGATTTCATTGAGTTCAAATGCATCCGCCTTCAACTAGACAACGTCTCTATGTACTTATATGTTTGCTACATCCCTCCAGCATCAGATTTTTCAGTCTACATGCAACATGTCTCTCTGCTCAAAACTGTTAACCTTATGACTAAAGCTTCAGATTCAATTATTGTTTTGGGTGATTTTAACTTACCTCATATATCGTGGAACATATCTGATGGTAACATTATTCCAAATCCGTCCAAACTAGGGTTCAATGACTTTTTAGATGGAATTTCCGATCTTTGCCTTAATCAAATAAATGTTACCGCTAACAAGTTTGGGAAAGTCTTAGATTTAGTGTATGTTAATGATATAAACCAATTTTCTGTAAATCGTTGTGATCCGTTGGTTTTACCAGAAGACCTTTACCACCCTTCTATGGAAATAGTCTACGAAACCATAAGTAATGGCCAAGGCACTCAATGCTACTCATGTAGTAGCTTTGATTATAACTTTTCCAAAGCAAACTACAAGAAATTAAATAAAGAACTGTCTAAATTAACTTGGCCTGAATTTGGTTGTGATATCGATCTAAACGTCTCACATTTCAATCACACTATTTTCTGCCTATTTGAGAAGTTTATTCCTAAACGTAAAGTAACTTATGATCATCCTACGCAAGCTTGGTTTACTAAAGAGCTTAAGGCTCTTAAAAATAGGAAAACGCGATCATTTAATTTATATAAGAAATCCGGATTAAATAAACATTACCTACTGTATTCCATTCTACGTCAGAAGTACATAGATTTAAATAAGAAGTGCTATAAAGCTTATATCTCTAAAACGAAAAGAGACATTATTCTCAATCCTAAGTCATTTTATGGTTTCGTAAATTCTAAACGTAAAGTATCAGGGTTTCCCTCAGCCATGAAATATCAAGACATTATATCTAGCGATAATCAATGTATCGCAAATTTTTTTGCTCAATTTTTCACTTCTAACTATTCTGCTGTCACCAATTCAAACTTTCAAAACTATCCCTATAAGCTACACGGGACAAATTCAATTAATTCACCAATTATATGCGCCAAAGATGTTCTAATTTACCTTAAAACCTTAAAAGAATCTTTTAAATATGGTCCTGATAGGATTCCTACATGTTTCTTGAAAAAGTGTGCGAACCATATTTACCAACCCCTTACCAATTTGTTCAATCTATCACTAAAGTGTGGTGTTTTTCCAACTGCGTGGAAAGAATCGTTTCTTCTGCCGCTGCATAAAAGCGGGAGTAGGTCTTCTATAGAGAACTATCGTGGCATCGCAAAGCTTTCTGCCATCCCAAAATTGTTTGAAGCTATTGTTACAAATCAACTTACGGGTCCGATCTCTACTTTGATAGCTGACTGCCAACACGGGTTCAGTAAGGGAAAGTCCACAGTTACGAATTTACTTGAGTTTACCAGTCATGTCTCAAATGGCTTTAGAAAAAATCTGCAAACCGACGTTATTTATACGGATTTCAGCAAAGCTTTTGACAAAGTGTGTCACTCATTACTTATTCATAAACTCGATCAGTTGGGCTTCCAGCCGGGTCTCAATCGCTGGATCTCTTCTTACCTTAGTGACAGGACACAAAGAGTAATGTTCAAAAATTTAGTATCCGATGTCATTTATGTCTCTTCGGGGGTTCCTCAAGGAAGCCATCTTGGCCCGATTCTGTTCTTGTTGTTTATAAATGATATTTCTACAATAATAAAATTTTCAAAAATGTTAATGTATGCCGACGACGTAAAGCTTTTCATGTCATTCGCGTCATTTGAAGATAGAAATAAGCTACAATCAGATCTAGATGCACTAGTTACTTGGTGCGATTTAAATTATATGCCACTTAACCTTAAAAAATGTAAACACATGGGTTTTTCGCGTGGAATTTCTCAGCCGGCTTCCTATACAATTAAAAATTATAGTCTTGAGCAAGTGTATGATTTTGTTGACCTGGGGGTTACTATGGACTATAAACTCAGTTTCAACCGCCATATTAATACAACAGAAAGGCATCCATGGGCACCATCCTCGTCTATTTTATTATTCTGCAACTCTGAGCACAATCTCATCAGTCACTTATTCAGGTGCATCATAAATTGCAGAAAACCTACTATTTTGAATTACACCTGTTTACAATTCAATGCAACTCAGCTTTAAATTTTTTAGAAATCGCAATCAAAGTTTCACTTTTTCAAATAGTTCTATTTTCAAAACAAGATTGAAAGGCATCCATGGGCACTTTCGTCGTCTATTTTATGATTCTGCAACCCTGAGCACAGTCTTATCAGTCACTTATTCAGGTGCATCATAAATTGCAGAAAACCTAATATTTTGAATTACATCTGTTTACAATTCAATGCAACTCAGCTTTAAATATTTTTAGAAATCGCAATCAAAGTTTCACTTTTTCAAATAGTTCTATTTTAAAACCAAGATTGAAAGGCATCCATGGCCACCATCCTCGTCTATTTTATTATTCTGCAACTCTGAGCACAATCTCATCAGTCACTTATTCAGGTGCATCATAAATTGCAGAAAACCTAATATTTTGAATTACATCTGTTTACAATTCAATGCAACTCAGCTTTAAATATTTTTAGAAATCGCAATCAAAGTTTCACTTTTTCAAATAGTTCTATTTTAAAACCAAGATTGAAAGGCATCCATGGGCACCATCCTCGTCTATTTTATTATTCTGCAACTCTGAGCACAATCTCATCACTCGCTTATTCAGGTGCATCATAAATTACAGAAAACCAAAGATATTGCGTTCCTTTTGTTTACAATTCAATGCAACTCAGCTTTAAATTTTTTAGAAATCGCAATCAAAGTTTCACTTTTTCAAATAGTTCTAATTTCAAACCAAGATTGAAAGGCATCCATGGCCACCATCCTCGTCTATTTTATTATTCTGCAACTCTGAGCACAATCTCATCACTCGCTTATTCAGGTGCATCATAAATTCCAGAAAACCAAACATATTGCGATCCTTCTGTATACAATTCAACGCAACTCAGCTTTAAATTTTTTAGAAATCGCAATCAAAGTTTCACTTTTTCATAGAGTTATATTTTCTAAATGAAATTCCAAGGCATCTAAGGCCACAAACTTCATACATTTAATGATTCTGCAACTCTGAGCACAATCTCATCAGTCACTTATTCAAGCGCATCATAAATTCCCGAAAACCTAATATTTTGAATTACATCTGTTTACAATTCAATGCAACTCAGCTTTAAACTTTTTAGAAATCGCAATCAAAGTTTCACTTTTTCAAATAGTTCTATTTTAAAACCAAGATTGAAAGGCATCCATGGCCACCATCCTCGTCTATTTTATTATTCTGCAACTCTGAGCACAATCTCATCAGTCACTTATTCAGGTGCATCATAAATTGCAGAAAACCTAATATTTTGAATTACATCTGTTTACAATTCAATGCAACTCAGCTTTAAATATTTTTAGAAATCGCAATCAAAGTTTCACTTTTTCAAATAGTTCTATTTTAAAACCAAGATTGAAAGGCATCCATGGCCACCATCCTCGTCTATTTTATTATTCTGCAACTCTGAGCACAATCTCATCAGTCACTTATTCAGGTGCATCATAAATTGCAGAAAACCTAATATTTTGAATTACATCTGTTTACAATTCAATGCAACTCAGCTTTAAATATTTTTAGAAATCGCAATCAAAGTTTCACTTTTTCAAATAGTTCTATTTTAAAACCAAGATTGAAAGGCATCCATGGCCACCATCCTCGTCTATTTTATTATTCTGCAACTCTGAGCACAATCTCATCAGTCACTTATTCAGGTGCATCATAAATTGCAGAAAACCTACTATTTTGAATTACACCTGTTTACAATTCAATGCAACTCAGCTTTAAATTTTTTAGAAATCGCAATCAAAGTTTCACTTTTTCAAATAGTTCTATTTTCAAAACAAGATTGAAAGGCATCCATGGGCACCTTCGTCGTCTATTTTATGATTCTGCAACCCTGAGCACAGTCTCATAAGTCACTTATTCAGGTGCATCATAAATTGCAGAAAACCTAATATTTTGAATTACATCTGTTTACAATTCAATGCAACTCAGCTTTAAATATTTTTAGAAATCGCAATCAAAGTTTCACTTTTTCAAATAGTTCTATTTTAAAACCAAGATTGAAAGGCATCCATGGCCACCATCCTCGTCTATTTTATTATTCTGCAACTCTGAGCACAATCTCATCAGTCACTTATTCAGGTGCATCATAAATTGCAGAAAACCTAATATTTTGAATTACATCTGTTTACAATTCAATGCAACTCAGCTTTAAATATTTTTAGAAATCGCAATCAAAGTTTCACTTTTTCAAATAGTTCTATTTTAAAACCAAGATTGAAAGGCATCCATGGGCACCATCCTCGTCTATTTTATTATTCTGCAACTCTGAGCACAATCTCATCAGTCACTTATTCAGGTGCATCATAAATTGCAGAAAACCTAATATTTTGAATTACATCTGTTTACAATTCAATGCAACTCAGCTTTAAATATTTTTAGAAATCGCAATCAAAGTTTCACTTTTTCAAATAGTTCTATTTTAAAACCAAGATTGAAAGGCATCCATGGGCACCATCCTCGTCTATTTTATTATTCTGCAACCCTGAGCACAGTCTCATCAGTCACTTATTCAGGTGCATCATAAATTGCAGAAAACCTAATATTTTGAATTACATCTGTTTACAATTCAATGCAACTCAGCTTTAAATATTTTTAGAAATCGCAATCAAAGTTTCACTTTTTCAAATAGTTCTATTTTAAAACCAAGATTGAAAGGCATCCGTGGCCACCATCCTCGTCTATTTTATTATTCTGCAACTCTGAGCACAATCTCATCAGTCACTTATTCAGGTGCATCATAATTTGCAGAAAACCTACTATTTTGAATTACATCTGTTTACAATTCAATGCAACTCAGCTTTAAATATTTTTAGAAATCGCAATCAAAGTTTCACTTTTTCAAATAGTTCTATTTTAAAACCAAGATTGAAAGGCATCCATGGGCACCATCCTCGTCTATTTTATTATTCTGCAACTCTGAGCACAATCTCATCAGTCACTTATTCAGGTGCATCATAAATTGCAGAAAACCTAATATTTTGAATTACATCTGTTTACAATTCAATGCAACTCAGCTTTAAATATTTTTAGAAATCGCAATCAAAGTCTCACTTTTTCAAATAGTTCTATTTTAAAACCAAGATTGAAAGGCATCCATGGGCACCATCCTCGTCTATTTTATTATTCTGCAACCCTGAGCACAGTCTCATCAGTCACTTATTCAGGTGCATCATAAATTGCAGAAAACCTAATATTTTGAATTACATCTGTTTACAATTCAATGCAACTCAGCTTTAAATATTTTTAGAAATCGCAATCAAAGTTTCACTTTTTCAAATAGTTCTATTTTAAAACCAAGATTGAAGGGCATCCATGGCCACCATCCTCGTCTATTTTATTATCCTGCAACTCTGAGCACAATCTCTTCAGTCACTTATTCAGGTGCATCATAATTTGCAGAAAACCTACTATTTTGAATTACATCTGTTTACAATTCAATGCAACTCAGCTTTAAATATTTTTAGAAATCGCAATCAAAGTTTCACTTTTTCAAATAGTTCTATTTTAAAACCAAGATTGAAGGGCATCCATGGCCACCATCCTCGTATATTTTATTATCCTGCAACTCTGAGCACAATCTCATCAGTCACTTATTCAGGTGCATCATAATTTGCAGAAAACCTACTATTTTGAATTACATCTGTTTACAATTCAATGCAACTCAGCTTTAAATATTTTTAGAAATCGCAATCAAAGTTTCACTTTTTCAAATAGTTCTATTTTAAAACCAATATTGAAAGGCATCCATGGCCACCATCCTCGTCTATTTTATTGTTCTGCAACTCTGAGCACAATCTCATCACTCGCTTATTCAGGTGCATCATAAATTCCCGAAAACCTAATACTTTGAATTACATCTGTTCACAATTCAATCCAATTCAGTTTTAAATTTTGTAGAAATCGCAATCAAAGTTTCACTTTTTCAAAGATTTCTATTTTCAAAATAAGATTGAAAGGCATCCATGGCCAGCATCGTCGTCTATTTTATTATTCTGCAACTCTGAGCGCAATCCCATCACTCGCTTATTCAGGTGCATCATAAATTCCCGAAAACCTAATACTTTGAATTACATCTGTTTACAATTCAATGCAATTCAGTTTTAAATTTTGTAGAAATCGCAATCAAAGTTTCACTTTTTCAAAGAGTTCTATTTTCAAAATAAGATTGAAAGGCATCCATGGCCACCATCCTCGTCTATTTTATTATTCTGCAACTCTGAGCAAAATCTCATCACTCGCTTATTCAGGTGCATCATAAATTCCAGAAAACCAAACATATTGCGTTCCTTCTGTATACAATTCAATGCAACTCAGCTTTAAATTTTTTAGAAATCGCAATCAAAGTTTCACTTTTTCAAATAGTTCTATTTTCTAATTGAAGTTCAAAGGGATCTATGGCACAAACTTCATACATTTAATGATTCTGCAACTCTGAGCAAAATCTCAATTCAATGCATTTCAGTTTTAAATTTTTTAGAAATCGCAAGCAAAGTTTCACTTTTGAAAGAGTTCTATTTTCAAAATAAGATTGAAAGGCATCCATGGCCACCATCCTCGTCTATTTTATTATTCTGCAACTCTGAGCACAATCTCATCACTCGCTTATTCAGGTGCATCATAAATTCCAGAAAACCAAACATATTGCGTTCCTTTTGTTTACAATTCAATGCAACTCAGCTTTAAATTTTTTAGAAATCGCAATCAAAGTTTCACTTTTTCAAATAGTTCTAATTTCAAACCAAGATTGAAAGGCATCCATGGCCACCATCCTCGTCTATTTTATTATTCTGCAACTCTGAGCACAATCTCATCACTCGCTTATTCAGGTGCATCATAAATTACAGAAAACCAAAGATATTGCGTTCCTTTTGTTTACAATTCAATGCAACTCAGCTTTAAATTTTTTAGAAATCGCAATCAAAGTTTCACTTTTTCAAATAGTTCTAATTTCAAACCAAGATTGAAAGGCATCCATGGCCACCATCCTCGTCTATTTTATTATTCTGCAACTCTGAGCACAATCTCATCACTCGCTTATTCAGGTGCATCATAAATTCCAGAAAACCAAACATATTGCGATCCTTCTGTATACAATTCAATGCAACTCAGCTTTAAATTTTTTAGAAATCGCAATCAAAGTTTCACTTTTTCATAGAGTTATATTTTCTAAATGAAATTCCAAGGCATCTAAGGCCACAAACTTCATACATTTAATGATTCTGCAACTCTGAGCACAATCTCATCAGTCACTTATTCAAGCGCATCATAAATTCCCGAAAACCTAATATTTTGAATTACATCTGTTTACAATTCAATGCAACTCAGCTTTAAATTTTTTAGAAATCGTAATCAAAGTTTCACTTTTTCAAATAGTTCTATTTTCAAAACAAGATTGAAAGGCATCCAAGGCCACCATCGTCGTCTATTTTATGATTCTGCAACCCTGAGCACAATCTCATCAGTCACTTATTCAGGTGCATCATAAATTGCAGAAAACCTAATATTTTGAATTACATCTGTTTACAATTCAATGCAACTCAGCTTTAAATTTTTTAGAAATCGCAATCAAAGTTTCACTTTTTCAAATAGTTCTATTTTCAAAACAAGATTGAAAGGCATCCATGGGCACCTTCGTCGTCTATTTTATGATTCTGCAACCCTGAGCACAGTCTCATCAGTCACTTATTCAGGTTCATCATAAATTGCAGAAAACCTAATATTTTGAATTACATCTGTTTACAATTCAATGCAATTCAGTTTTAAATTTTTTAGAAATCGCAATCAAAGTTTCACTTTTTCATAGAGTTCTATTTTCTAATTGAAATTCAAAGGGATCTATGGCACAAACTTCATACATTTAATGATTCTGCAACTCTGAGCAAAGTCTCAATTCAATGCATTTCAGTTTTACATTTTTTAGAAATCGCAAGCAAAGTTTCACTTTTTCAAAGAGTTCTATTTTCAAAATAAGATTGAAAGGCATCCATGGCCACCATCGTCGTCTATTTTATTATTCTGCAACTCTGAGCACAATCTCATCAGTCACTTATTCAGGTGCATCATAAATTCCAGAAAACCAAACATATTGCGTTCCTTCTGTTTACAATTCAATGCAATTCAGTTTTAAATTTTGTAGAAATCGCAATCAAAGTTTCACTCTTTCAAAGAGTTCTATTTTCAAAATAAGATTGAAAGGCATCCATGGCCACCATCGTCGTCTATTTTATTATTCTGCAAATCTGAGCACAATCTCATCACTCGCTTATTCAGGTGCATCATAAATTCCCGAAAACCTAATACTGTGAATTACATCTGTTTACAATTCAATGCAATTCAGTTTTAAATTTTGTAGAAATCGCAATCAAAGTTTCACTCTTTCAAAGAGTTCTATTTTCAAAATAAGATTGAAAGGCATCCATGGCCACCATCGTCGTCTATTTTATTATTCTGCAACTCTGAGCACAATCTCATCAGTCACTTATTCAGGTGCATCATAAATTCCAGAAAACCAAACATATTGCGTTCCTTCTGTTTACAATTCAATGCAATTCAGTTTTAAATTTTGTAGAAATCGCAATCAAAGTTTCACTCTTTCAAAGAGTTCTATTTTCAAAATAAGATTGAAAGGCATCCATGGCCACCATCGTCGTCTATTTTATTATTCTGCAACTCTGAGCACAACCTCATCAGTCACTTATTCAGGTGCATCATAAATTCCAGAAAACCAAACATATTGCGTTCCTTCTGTTTACAATTCAATGCAATTCAGTTTTAAATTTTGTAGAAATCGCAATCAAAGTTTCACTCTTTCAAAGAGTTCTATTTTCAAAATAAGATTGAAAGGCATCCATGGCCACCATCGTCGTCTATTTTATTATTCTGCAAATCTGAGCACAATCTCATCACTCGCTTATTCAGGTGCATCATAAATTCCCGAAAACCTAATACTGTGAATTACATCTGTTTACAATTCAATGCAATTCAGTTTTAAATTTTGTAGAAATCGCAATCAAAGTTTCACTCTTTCAAAGAGTTCTATTTTCAAAATAAGATTGAAAGGCATCCATGGCCACCATCGTCGTCTATTTTATTATTCTGCAACTCTGAGCACAATCTCATCAGTCACTTATTCAGGTGCATCATAAATTCCAGAAAACCTACTATTTTGAATTACATCTGTTTACAATTCAATGCAACTCAGCTTTAAATTTTTTAGAAATCACAATCAAAGTTTCACTTTTTCAAATAGTTCTATTTTCAAAACAAGATTGAAAGGCATCCATGGGCACCTTCGTCGTCTATTTTATGATTCTGCAACCCTGAGCACAGTCTCATCAGTCACTTATTCAGGTGCATCATAAGTTGCAGAAAACCTAATATTTTGAATTACATCTGTTTACAATGCAATGCAACTCAGCTTTAAATATTTTTAGAAATCGCAATCAAAGTTTCACTTTTTCAAATAGTTCTATTTTAAAACCAAGATTGAAAGGCATCCATGGCCACCATCCTCGTCTAATTTATTATTCTGCAACTCTGAGCACAATCTCATCAGTCACTTATTCAGGTGCATCATAAATTGCAGAAAACCTAATATTTTGAATTACATCTGTTTACAATTCAATGCAACTCAGCTTTAAATATTTTTAGAAATCGCAATCAAAGTTTCACTTTTTCAAATAGTTCTATTTTAAAACCAAGATTGAAAGGCATCCATGGCCACCATCCTCGTCTATTTTATTATTCTGCAACTCTGAGCACAATCTCATCACTCGCTTATTCAGGTGCATCATAAATTACAGAAAACCAAAGATATTGCGTTCCTTTTGTTTACAATTCAATGCAACTCAGCTTTAAATTTTTTAGAAATCGCAATCAAAGTTTCACTTTTTCAAATAGTTCTAATTTCAAACCAAGATTGAAAGGCATCCATGGCCACCATCCTCGTCTATTTTATTATTCTGCAACTCTGAGCACAATCTCATCACTCGCTTATTCAGGTGCATCATAAATTACAGAAAACCAAAGATATTGCGTTCCTTTTGTTTACAATTCAATGCAACTCAGCTTTAAATTTTTTAGAAATCGCAATCAAAGTTTCACTTTTTCAAATAGTTCTAATTTCAAACCAAGATTGAAAGGCATCCATGGCCACCATCCTCGTCTATTTTATTATTCTGCAACTCTGAGCACAATCTCATCACTCGCTTATTCACGTGCATCATAAATTCCAGAAAACCAAACATATTTCGATCCTTCTGTATACAATTCAATGCAACTCAGCTTTAAATTTTTTAAAAATCGCAATCAAAGTTTCACTTTTTCAAATAGTTCTATTTTCTAATTGAAGTTCAAAGGGATCTATGGCACAAACTTCATACATTTAATGATTCTGCAACTCTGAGCAAAATCTCAATTCAATGCACTTCAGCTTTAAATTTTTTAGAAATCGCAAGCAAATTTTCACTTTTGAAAGAGTTCTATTTTCAAAATAAGATTGAAAGGCATCCATGGCCACCATCGTCGTCTATTTTATGATTCTGCAACTCTGAGCACAATCTCATCAGTCACTTATTCAGGTGCATCATAAATTCCAGAAAACCAAACATATTGCGTTCCTTCTGTTTACAATTCAATGCAATTCAGTTTTAAATTTTGTAGAAATCGCAATCAAAGTTTCACTCTTTCAAAGAGTTCTATTTTCAAAATAAGATTGAAAGGCATCCATGGCCACCATCGTCGTCTATTTTATTATTCTGCAACTCTGAGCACAATCTCATCAGTCACTTATTCAGGTGCATCATAAATTCCAGAAAACCAAACATATTGCGTTCCTTCTGTTTACAATTCAATGCAACTCAGCTTTAAATTTTTTAGAAATCGCATCAAAGTCTTACTATTTCAAATAGTTCTATTTTAAAACCAAGATTGAAAGGCATCCATGGCCACCATCCTCGTCTATTTTATTATTCTGCAACTCTGAGCACAATCTCATCAGTCACTTATTCAGGTGCATCATAAATTGCAGAAAACCTACTATTTTGAATTACATCTGTTTACAATTCAATGCAACTCAGCTTTAAATTTTTTAGAAATCACAATCAAAGTTTCACTTTTTCAAATAGTTCTATTTTCAAAACAAGATTGAAAGGCATCCATGGGCACCTTCGTCGTCTATTTTATGATTCTGCAACCCTGAGCACAGTCTCATCAGTCACTTATTCAGGTGCATCATAAATTGCAGAAAACCTAATATTTTGAATTACATCTGTTTACAATGCAATGCAACTCAGCTTTAAATATTTTTAGAAATCGCAATCAAAGTTTCACTTTTTCAAATAGTTCTATTTTAAAACCAAGATTGAAAGGCATTCATGGCCACCATCCTCGTCTATTTTATTATTCTGCAACTCTGAGCACAATCTCATCAGTCACTTATTCAGGTGCATCATAAATTGCAGAAAACCTAATATTTTGAATTACATCTGTTTACAATTCAATGCAACTCAGCTTTAAATATTTTTAGAAATCGCAATCAAAGTTTCACTTTTTCAAATAGTTCTATTTTAAAACCAAGATTGAAAGGCATCCATGGCCACCATCGTCGTCTATTTTATTATTCTGCAACTCTGAGCACAATCTCATCAGTCACTTATTCAGGTGCATCATAAATTCCAGAAAACCAAACATATTGCGTTCCTTCTGTTTACAATTCAATGCAACTCAGCTTTAAATTTTTTAGAAATCGCATCAAAGTTTCACTATTTCAAATAGTTCTATTTTCTAATTGAAGTTCAAAGGGATCTATGGCACAAACTTCATACATTTAATGATTCTGCAACTCTGAGCAAAATCTCAATTCAATGCACTTCAGCTTTAAATTTTTTAGAAATCGCAAGCAAATTTTCACTTTTGAAAGAGTTCTATTTTCAAAATAAGATTGAAAGGCATCCATGGCCACCATCGTCGTCTATTTTATGATTCTGCAACTCTGAGCACAATCTCATCAGTCACTTATTCAGGTGCATCATAAATTCCAGAAAACCAAACATATTGCGTTCCTTCTGTTTACAATTCAATGCAATTCAGTTTTAAATTTTGTAGAAATCGCAATCAAAGTTTCACTCTTTCAAAGAGTTCTATTTTCAAAATAAGATTGAAAGGCATCCATGGCCACCATCGTCGTCTATTTTATTATTCTGCAACTCTGAGCACAATCTCATCAGTCACTTATTCAGGTGCATCATAAATTCCAGAAAACCAAACATATTGCGTTCCTTCTGTTTACAATTCAATGCAACTCAGCTTTAAATTTTTTAGAAATCGCATCAAAGTTTTACTATTTCAAATAGTTCTATTTTAAAACCAAGATTGAAAGGCATCCATGGCCACCATCCTCGTCTATTTTATTATTCTGCAACTCTGAGCACAATCTCATCAGTCACTTATTCAGGTGCATCATAAATTGCAGAAAACCTACTATTTTGAATTACATCTGTTTACAATTCAATGCAACTCAGCTTTAAATTTTTTAGAAATCACAATCAAAGTTTCACTTTTTCAAATAGTTCTATTTTCAAAACAAGATTGAAAGGCATCCATGGGCACCTTCGTCGTCTATTTTATGATTCTGCAACCCTGAGCACAGTCTCATCAGTCACTTATTCAGGTGCATCATAAATTGCAGAAAACCTAATATTTTGAATTACATCTGTTTACAATGCAATGCAACTCAGCTTTAAATATTTTTAGAAATCGCAATCAAAGTTTCACTTTTTCAAATAGTTCTATTTTAAAACCAAGATTGAAAGGCATTCATGGCCACCATCCTCGTCTATTTTATTATTCTGCAACTCTGAGCACAATCTCATCAGTCACTTATTCAGGTGCATCATAAATTGCAGAAAACCTAATATTTTGAATTACATCTGTTTACAATTCAATGCAACTCAGCTTTAAATATTTTTAGAAATCGCAATCAAAGTTTCACTTTTTCAAATAGTTCTATTTTAAAACCAAGATTGAAAGGCATCCATGGCCACCATCGTCGTCTATTTTATTATTCTGCAACTCTGAGCACAATCTCATCAGTCACTTATTCAGGTGCATCATAAATTCCAGAAAACCAAACATATTGCGTTCCTTCTGTTTACAATTCAATGCAACTCAGCTTTAAATTTTTTAGAAATCGCATCAAAGTTTCACTATTTCAAATAGTTCTATTTTAAAACCAAGATGGAAAGGCATCCATGGCCACCATCCTCGTCTATTTTATTATTCTGCAACTCTGAGCACAATCTCATCAGTCACTTATTCAGGTGCATCATAAATTGCAGAAAACCTACTATTTTGAATTACATCTGTTTACAATTCAATGCAACTCAGCTTTAAATTTTTTAGAAATCACAATCAAAGTTTCACTTTTTCAAATAGTTCTATTTTCAAAACAAGATTGAAAGGCATCCATGGGCACCTTCGTCGTCTATTTTATGATTCTGCAACCCTGAGCACAGTCTCATCAGTCACTTATTCAGGTGCATCATAAATTGCAGAAAACCTAATATTTTGAATTACATCTGTTTACAATGCAATGCAACTCAGCTTTAAATATTTTTAGAAATCGCAATCAAAGTTTCACTTTTTCAAATAGTTCTATTTTAAAACCAAGATTGAAAGGCATTCATGGCCACCATCCTCGTCTATTTTATTATTCTGCAACTCTGAGCACAATCTCATCAGTCACTTATTCAGGTGCATCATAAATTGCAGAAAACCTAATATTTTGAATTACATCTGTTTACAATGCAATGCAACTCAGCTTTAAATATTTTTAGAAATCGCAATCAAAGTTTCACTTTTTCAAATAGTTCTATTTTAAAACCAAGATTGAAAGGCATTCATGGCCACCATCCTCGTCTATTTTATTATTCTGCAACTCTGAGCACAATCTCATCAGTCACTTATTCAGGTGCATCATAAATTGCAGAAAACCTAATATTTTGAATTACATCTGTTTACAATTCAATGCAACTCAGCTTTAAATATTTTTAGAAATCGCAATCAAAGTTTCACTTTTTCAAATAGTTCTATTTTAAAACCAAGATTGAAAGGCATTCATGGCCACCATCCTCGTCTATTTTATTATTCTGCAACTCTAAGCGCAATCTCATCACTCACTTATTCAGGTGCATCATAAATTCCAGAAAACCAAATATATTGCGTTCCTTCTGTTTACACTTCAATGCAACTCACCTTTAAATTTTTTAGAAATCGCAATCAAAGTTTCACTTTTTCAAATAGTTCTATTTTCAAACCAAGATTGAAAGGCATCCATGGCCACCATCCTCGTCTATTTTATTATTCTGCAACTCTGAGCACAATCTCATCACTCGCTTATTCAGGTGCATCATAAATTCCCGAAAACCTAATACTTTAAATTACATCTATTCACAATTCAATGCAATTCAGTTTTAAATTTTGTAGAAATCGCAATCAAAGTTTCACTTTTTCAAATAGTTCTATTTTAAAACCAAGATTGAAAGGCATTCATGGCCACCATCCTCGTCTATTTTATTATTCTGCAACTCTGAGCACAATCTCATCAGTCACTTATTCAGGTGCATCATAAATTGCAGAAAACCTAATATTTTGAATTACATCTATTCACAATTCAATGCAACTCAGCTTTAAATATTTTTAGAAATCGCAATCAAAGTTTCACTTTTTCAAATAGTTCTATTTTAAAACCAAGATTGAAAGGCATTCATGGCCACCATCCTCGTCTATTTTATTATTCTGCAACTCTGAGCACAATCTCATCAGTCACTTATTCAGGTGCATCATAAATTGCAGAAAACCTAATATTTTGAATTACATCTGTTTACAATTCAATGCAACTCAGCTTTAAATATTTTTAGAAATCGCAATCAAAGTTTCACTTTTTCAAATAGTTCTATTTTCAAACCAAGATTGAAAGGCATCCATGGCCACCATCCTCGTCTATTTTATTATTCTGCAACTCTAAGCGCAATCTCATCACTCACTTATTCAGGTGCATCATAAATTCCAGAAAACCAAATATATTGCGTTCCTTCTGTTTACACTTCAATGCAACTCACCTTTAAATTTTTTAGAAATCGCAATCAAAGTTTCACTTTTTCAAATAGTTCTATTTTCAAACCAAGTTTGAAAGGCATCCATGGCCACCATCCTCGTCTATTTTATTATTCTGCAACTCTGAGCACAATCTCATCACTCGCTTATTCAGGTGCATCATAAATTCCCGAAAACCTAATACTTTAAATTACATCTATTCACAATTCAAAGCAATTCAGTTTTAAATTTTGTAGAAATCGCAATCAAAGTTTCACTTTTTCAAAGATTTCTATTTTCAAAATAAGATTGAAAGGCATCCATGGCCACCATCTCCGTCTATTTTATTATTCTGCAACTCTAAGCGCAATCTCATCACTCACTTATTCAGGTGCATCATAAATTCCAGAAAACCAAATATATTGCGTTCCTTCTGTTTACAATTCAATGCAACTCATCTTAAAATTTTTTAGAAATCGCAATCAAAGTTTCACTTTTTCAAATAGTTCTATTTTCAAACCAAGATTGAAAGGCATCCATGGCCACCATCCTCGTCTATTTTATTATTCTGCAACTCTAAACACAATCTCATCACTCGCTTATTCAGGTGCATCATAAATTCCCGAAAACCTAATACTTTAAATTACATCTATTCACAATTCAATGCAATTCAGTTTTAAATTTTGTAGAAATCGCAATCAAAGTTTCACTTTTTCAAAGATTTCTATTTTCAAAATAAGATTGAAAGGCATCCATGGCCACCATCTCCGTCTATTTTATTATTCTGCAACTCTAAGCGCAATCTCATCACTCACTTATTCAGGTGCATCATAAATTCCAGAAAACCAAATATATTGCGTTCCTTCTGTTTACAATTCACTGCAACTCAGCTTTAAATTTTTTAGAAATCGCAATCAAAGTTTCACTTTTTCAAATAGTTCTATTTTCAAACCAAGATTGAAAGGCATCCATGGCCACCATCCTCGTCTATTTTATTATTCTGCAACTCTGAGCACAATCTCATCACTCGCTTATTCAGGTGCATCATAAATTCCCGAAAACCTAATACTTTAAATTACATCTATTCACAATTCAATGCAATTCAGTTTTAAATTTTGTAGAAATCGCAATCAAAGTATCACTTTTTCAAAGATTTCTATTTTCAAAATAAGATTGAAAGGCATCCATGGCCACCATCTCCGTCTATTTTATTATTCTGCAACTCTAAGCGCAATCTCATCACTCACTTATTCAGGTGCATCATAAATTCCAGAAAACCAAATATATTGCGTTCCTTCTGTTTACAATTCAATGCAACTCAGCTTTAAATTTTTTAGAAATCGCAATCAAAGTTTCACTTTTTCAAATAGTTCTATTTTCAAACCAAGATTGAAAGACATCCATGGCCACCATCCTCGTCTATTTTATTATTCTGCAACTCTGAGCACAATCTCATCACTCGCTTATTCAGGTGCATCATAAATTCCCGAAAACCTTATACTTTGAATTACCTCTGTTTACAATTCAATGCAATTCAGTTTTAAATTTTGTAGAAATCGCAATCAAAGTTTCACTTTTTCAAAGAGTTCTATTTTTAAAATAAGATTGAAAGGCATCCATGGCCACCAACTTCGTCTACTTTATTAGTCTGCAACTCTGAGCACAATCTCATCAGTCACTTATTCAGGTGCATCATAAATTCCAGAAAACCAAACATATTGCGTTCCTTCTGTTTACAATTCAATGCAACTCAGCTTTAAATTTTTTAGAAATCGCAATCAAAGTTTCACTTTTTCAAATAGTTCTATTTTCAAACCAAGATTGAAAGGCATCCATGGCCACCATCCTCGTCTATTTTATTATTCTGCAACTCTGAGCACAATCTCATCACTCGCTTATTCACGTGCATCATAAATTCCCGAAAACCTAATACTTTGAATTACCTCTGTTTACAATTCATTGCAATTCAGTTTTAAATTTTGTAGAAATCGCAATCAAAGTTTCACTTTTTCAAAGATTTCTATTTTCAAAATAAGATTGAAAGGCATCCATGGCCACCATCGTCGTCTATTTTATTATTCTGCAACTCTGAGCGCAATCTCATCACTCGCTTATTCAGGTGCATCATAAATTCCCGAAAACCTTATACTTTGAATTACATCTGTTTACAATTCAATGCAATTCAGTTTTAAATTTTGTAGAAATCGCAATCAAAGTTTCACTTTTTCAAAGAGTTCTATTTTCAAAATAAGATTGAAA
This sequence comes from Merzomyia westermanni, assembly GCA_949987695.1. NCBI lineage: Eukaryota > Metazoa > Arthropoda > Insecta > Diptera > Tephritidae > Merzomyia > Merzomyia westermanni. Next base: position 81,224,448 of record OX465292.1, read on the forward strand.
GGCATCCATGGCCACTATCGCCGTCTATTTTATTATTCTGCAACTCTGAGCACAATCTCATCAGTCACTTATTCAGGTGCATCATAAATTCCAGAAAACCAAACATATTGCGTTCCTTCTGTTTACAATTCAATGCAATTCAGTTTTAAATTTTGTAGAAATCGCAATCAAAGTTTCACTTTTTCAAATAGTTCTATTTTCAAACCAAGATTGAAAGGCATCCATGGCCACCATCCTCGTCTATTTTATTATTCTGCTACTCTGAGCACAATCTCATCACTCGCTTATTCACGTGCATCATAAATTCCCGAAAACCTAATACTTTGAATTACCTCTGTTTACAATTCAATGCAATTCAGTTTTAAATTTTGTAGAAATCGCAATCAAAGTTTCACTTTTTCAAAGATTTCTATTTTCAAAATAAGATTGAAAGGCATCCATGGCCACCATCGTCGTCTATTTTGTTATTCTGCAACTCTGAGCGCAATCTCATCACTCGCTTATTCAGGTGCATCATAAATTCCCGAAAACCTTATACTTTGAATTACATCTGTTTACAATTCAATGCAATTCAGTTTTAAATTTTGTAGAAATCGCAATCAAAGTTTTACTTTTTCAAAGAGTTCTATTTTCAAAATAAGATTGAAAGGCATCCATAGCCACCATCGTCGTCTATTTTATTATTCTGCAACTCTGAGCGCAATCTCATCACTCGCTTATTCAGGTGCATCATAAATTCCCGAAAACCTTATACTTTGAATTACATCTGTTTACAATTCAATGCAACTCAGCTTTAAATTTTTTAGAAATCGCAATCAAAGTTTCACTTTTTCAAATAGTTCTATTTTCAACCCAAGATTGAAAGGCATCCATGGCCACCATCCTCGTCTATTTTATTATTCTGCAACTCTGAGCACAATCTCATCACTCGCTTATTCAGGTGCATCATAAATTCCCGAAAACCTAATACTTTGAATTACCTCTGTTTACAATTCAATGCAATTCAGTTTTAAATTTTGTAGAAATCACAATCAAAGTTTCACTTTTTCAAATAGTTCTATTTTCAAACCAAGATTGAAAGGCATCCATGGCCACCATCCTCGTCTATTTTATTATTCTGCAACTCTGAGCGCAATCTCATCACTCGCTTATTCAGGTGCATCATAAATTCCCGAAAACCTTATACTTTGAATTACATCTGTTTACAATTCAATGCAATTCAGTTTTAAATTTTGTAGAAATCGCAATCAAAGTTTCACTTTTTCAAATATTTCTATTTTCAAAATAAGATTGAAAGGCATCCATGGCCACCATCGTCGTCTATTTTATTATTCTGCAACTCTGAGCGCAATCTCATCACTCGCTTATTCAGGTGCATCATAAATTCCCGAAAACCTTATACTTTGAATTACATCTGTTTACAATTCAATGCAACTCAGTTTTAAATTTTGTAGAAATCGCAATCAAAGTTTCACTTTTTCAAAGAGTTCTATTTTCAAAATAAGATTGAAAGGCATCCATGGCCACCATCGTCGTCTATTTTATTATTCTGCAACTCTGAGCGCGATCTCATCACTCGCTTATTCAGGTGCATCATAAATTCCCGAAAACCTTATACTTTGAATTACATCTGTTTACAATTCAATGCAACTCAGCTTTAAATTTTTTAGAAATCGCAATCAAAGTTTCACTTTTTCAAATAGTGCTATTTTCAAACCAAGATTGAAAGGCATCCATGGCCACCATCGTCGTCTATTTTATTATTCTGCAACTCTGAGCACAATCTCATCAGTCACTTATTCAGGTGCATCATAAATTCCAGAAAACCAAACATATTGCGTTCCTTCTGTTTACAATTCAATGCAATTCAGTTTTAAATTTTGTAGAAATCGCAATCAAAGTTTCACTTTTTCAAATAGTTCTATTTTCAAACCAAGATTGGAAGGCATCCATGGCCACCATCCTCGTCTATTTTATTATTCTGCAACTCTGAGCACAATCTCATCACTCGCTTATTCACGTGCATCATAAATTCCCGAAAACCTTATACTTTGAATTACATCTGTTTACAATTCAATGCAACTCAGCTTTAAATTTTTTAGAAATCGCAATCAAAGTTTCACTTTTTCAAATAGTTCTATTTTCAAACCAAGATTGAAAGGCATCCATGGCCACCATCCTCGTCTATTTTATTATTCTGCAACTCTGAGCACAATCTCATCACTCGCTTATTCACGTGCATCATAAATTCCCGAAAACCTTATACTTTGAATTACCTCTGTTTACAATTCAATGCAACTCAGCTTTAAATTTTTTAGAAATCGCAATCAAAGTTTCACTTTTTCAAATAGTTCTATTTTCAAACCAAGATTGAAAGGCATCCATGGCCACCATCCTCGTCTATTTTATTATTCTGCAACTCTGAGCGCAATCTCATCACTCGCTTATTCAGGTGCATCATAAATTCCCGAAAACCTTATACTTTGAATTACATCTGTTTACAATTCAATGCAACTCAGCTTTAAATTTTTTAGAAATCGCAATCAAAGTTTCACTTTTTCAAATAGTTCTATTTTCAAACCAAGATTGAAAGGCATCCATGGCCACCATCGTCGTCTATTTTATTATTCTGCAACTCTGAGCACAATCTCATCAGTCACTTATTCAGGTGCATCATAAATTCCAGAAAACCAAACATATTGCGTTCCTTCTGTTTACAATTCAATGCAATTCAGTTTTAAATTTTGTAGAAATCGCAATCAAAGTTTCACTTTTTCAAATAGTTCTATTTTCAAACCAAGATTGAAAGGCATCCATGGCCACCATCCTCGTCTATTTTATTATTCTGCAACTCTGAGCACAATCTCATCACTCGCTTATTCACGTGCATCATAAATTCCCGAAAACCTTATACTTTGAATTACATCTGTTTACAATTCAATGCAACTCAGCTTTAAATTTTTTAGAAATCGCAATCAAAGTTTCACTTTTTCAAATAGTTCTATTTTCAAACCAAGATTGAAAGGCATCCATGGCCACCATCCTCGTCTATTTTATTATTCTGCAACTCTGAGCACAATCTCATCACTCGCTTATTCACGTGCATCATAAATTCCCGAAAACCTTGTACTTTGAATTACCTCTGTTTACAATTCAATGCAACTCAGCTTTAAATTTTTTAGAAATCGCAATCAAAGTTTCACTTTTTCAAATAGTTCTATTTTCAAACCAAGATTGAAAGGCATCCATGGCCACCATCCTCGTCTATTTTATTATTCTGCAACTCTGAGCGCAATCTCATCACTCGCTTATTCAGGTGCATCATAAATTCCCGAAAACCTTATACTTTGAATTACATCTGTTTACAATTCAATGCAACTCAGCTTTAAATTTTTTAGAAATCGCAATCAAAGTTTCACTTTTTCAAATAGTTCTAATTTCAAACCAAGATTGAAAGGCATCCATGGCCACCATCCTCGTCTATTTTATTATTCTGCAACTCTGAGCACAATCTCATCACTCGCTTATTCAGGTGCATCATAAATTACAGAAAACCAAAGATATTGCGTTCCTTTTGTTTACAATTCAATGCAACTCAGCTTTAAATTTTTTAGAAATCGCAATCAAAGTTTCACTTTTTCAAATAGTTCTAATTTCAAACCAAGATTGAAAGGCATCCATGGCCACCATCCTCGTCTATTTTATTATTCTGCAACTCTGAGCACAATCTCATCACTCGCTTATTCAGGTGCATCATAAATTCCAGAAAACCAAACATATTGCGATCCTTCTGTATACAATTCAATGCAACTCAGCTTTAAATTTTTTAGAAATCGCAATCAAAGTTTCACTTTTTCAAATAGTTCTATTTTCAAACCAAGATTGAAAGGCATCCATGGCCACCATCCTCGTCTATTTTATTATTCTGCAACTCTGAGCGCAATCTCATCACTCGCTTATTCAGGTGCATCATAAATTCCCGAAAACCTTATACTTTGAATTACATCTGTTTACAATTCAATGCAACTCAGCTTTAAATTTTTTAGAAATCGCAATCAAAGTTTCACTTTTTCAAATAGTTCTATTTTCAAACCAAGATTGAAAGGCATCCATGGCCACCATCGTCGTCTATTTTATTATTCTGCAACTCTGAGCACAATCTCATCAGTCACTTATTCAGGTGCATCATAAATTCCAGAAAACCAAACATATTGCGTTCCTTCTGTTTACAATTCAATGCAATTCAGTTTTAAATTTTGTAGAAATCGCAATCAAAGTTTCACTTTTTCAAATAGTTCTATTTTCAAACCAAGATTGAAAGGCATCCATGGCCACCATCCTCGTCTATTTTATTATTCTGCAACTCTGAGCACAATCTCATCACTCGCTTATTCACGTGCATCATAAATTCCCGAAAACCTTATACTTTGAATTACATCTGTTTACAATTCAATGCAACTCAGCTTTAAATTTTTTAGAAATCGCAATCAAAGTTTCACTTTTTCAAATAGTTCTATTTTCAAACCAAGATTGAAAGGCATCCATGGCCACCATCCTCGTCTATTTTATTATTCTGCAACTCTGAGCACAATCTCATCACTCGCTTATTCACGTGCATCATAAATTCCCGAAAACCTTGTACTTTGAATTACCTCTGTTTACAATTCAATGCAACTCAGCTTTAAATTTTTTAGAAATCGCAATCAAAGTTTCACTTTTTCAAATAGTTCTATTTTCAAACCAAGATTGAAAGGCATCCATGGCCACCATCCTCGTCTATTTTATTATTCTGCAACTCTGAGCGCAATCTCATCACTCGCTTATTCAGGTGCATCATAAATTCCCGAAAACCTTATACTTTGAATTACATCTGTTTACAATTCAATGCAACTCAGCTTTAAATTTTTTAGAAATCGCAATCAAAGTTTCACTTTTTCAAATAGTTCTAATTTCAAACCAAGATTGAAAGGCATCCATGGCCACCATCCTCGTCTATTTTATTATTCTGCAACTCTGAGCACAATCTCATCACTCGCTTATTCAGGTGCATCATAAATTACAGAAAACCAAAGATATTGCGTTCCTTTTGTTTACAATTCAATGCAACTCAGCTTTAAATTTTTTAGAAATCGCAATCAAAGTTTCACTTTTTCAAATAGTTCTAATTTCAAACCAAGATTGAAAGGCATCCATGGCCACCATCCTCGTCTATTTTATTATTCTGCAACTCTGAGCACAATCTCATCACTCGCTTATTCAGGTGCATCATAAATTCCAGAAAACCAAACATATTGCGATCCTTCTGTATACAATTCAATGCAACTCAGCTTTAAATTTTTTAGAAATCGCAATCAAAGTTTCACTTTTTCATAGAGTTATATTTTCTAAATGAAATTCCAAGGCATCTAAGGCCACAAACTTCATACATTTAATGATTCTGCAACTCTGAGCACAATCTCATCAGTCACTTATTCAAGCGCATCATAAATTCCCGAAAACCTAATATTTTGAATTACATCTGTTTACAATTCAATGCAACTCAGCTTTAAATTTTTTAGAAATCGTAATCAAAGTTTCACTTTTTCAAATAGTTCTATTTTCAAAACAAGATTGAAAGGCATCCAAGGCCACCATCGTCGTCTATTTTATGATTCTGCAACCCTGAGCACAATCTCATCAGTCACTTATTCAGGTGCATCATAAATTGCAGAAAACCTAATATTTTGAATTACATCTGTTTACAATTCAATGCAACTCAGCTTTAAATTTTTTAGAAATCGCAATCAAAGTTTCACTTTTTCAAATAGTTCTATTTTCAAAACAAGATTGAAAGGCATCCATGGGCACCTTCGTCGTCTATTTTATGATTCTGCAACCCTGAGCACAGTCTCATCAGTCACTTATTCAGGTGCATCATAAATTGCAGAAAACCTAATATTTTGAATTACATCTGTTTACAATTCAATGCAATTCAGTTTTAAATTTTTTAGAAATCGCAATCAAAGTTTCACTTTTTCATAGAGTTCTATTTTCTAATTGAAATTCAAAGGGATCTATGGCACAAACTTCATACATTTAATGATTCTGCAACTCTGAGCAAAGTCTCAATTCAATGCATTTCAGTTTTACATTTTTTAGAAATCGCAAGCAAAGTTTCACTTTTTCAAAGAGTTCTATTTTCAAAATAAGATTGAAAGGCATCCATGGCCACCATCGTCGTCTATTTTATTATTCTGCAACTCTGAGCACAATCTCATCACTCTCTTATTCAGGTGCATCATAAATTCCAGAAAACCAAACATATTGCGTTCCTTATGTTTACAATTCAATGCAACTCAGCTTTAAATTTTTTAGAAATCGCAATCAAAGTTCCACTTTTTCAAATAGTTCTATTTTCAAACCAACATTGAAAGGCATCCATGGCCACCATCCTCGTCTATTTTATTATTCTGCAAATCTGAGCACAATCTCATCACTCGCTTATTCAGGTGCATCATAAATTCCCGAAAACCTAATACTGTGAATTACATATGTTTACAATTCAATGCAATTCAGTTTTAAGTTTTGTAGAAATCGCAATCAAAGTTTCACTCTTTCAAAGAGTTCTATTTTCAAAATAAGATTGAAAGGCATCCATGGCCACCATCGTCGTCTATTTTATTATTCTGCAACTCTGAGCACAATCTCATCAGTCACTTATTCAGGTGCATCATAAATTCCAGAAAACCAAACATATTGCGTTCCTTCTGTTTACAATTCAATGCAATTCAGTTTTAAATTTTGTAGAAATCGCAATCAAAGTTTCACTCTTTCAAAGAGTTCTATTTTCAAAATAAGATTGAAAGGCATCCATGGCCACCATCGTCGTCTATTTTATTATTCTGCAACTCTGAGCACAACCTCATCAGTCACTTATTCAGGTGCATCATAAATTCCAGAAAACCAAACATATTGCGTTCCTTCTGTTTACAATTCAATGCAATTCAGTTTTAAATTTTGTAGAAATCGCAATCAAAGTTTCACTCTTTCAAAGAGTTATATTTTCAAAATAAGATTGAAAGGCATCCATGGCCACCATCGTCGTCTATTTTATTATTCTGCAACTCTGAGCACAATCTCATCAGTCACTTATTCAGGTGCATCATAAATTCCAGAAAACCAAACATATTGCGTTCGTTCTGTTTACAATTCAATGCAACTCAGCTTTAAATTTTTTAGAAATCGCATCAAAGTTTCACTATTTCAAATAGTTCTATTTTAAAACCAAGATTGAAAGGCATCCATGGCCACCATCCTCGTCTATTTTATTATTCTGCAACTCTGAGCACAATCTCATCAGTCACTTATTCAGGTGCATCATAAATTGCAGAAAACCTACTATTTTGAATTACATCTGTTTACAATTCAATGCAACTCAGCTTTACATTTTTTAGAAATCACAATCAAAGTTTCACTTTTTCAAATAGTTCTATTTTCAAAACAAGATTGAAAGGCATCCATGGGCACCTTCGTCGTCTATTTTATGATTCTGCAACCCTGAGCACAGTCTCATCAGTCACTTATTCAAGTGCATCATAAGTTGCAGAAAACCTAATATTTTGAATTACATCTGTTTACAATGCAATGCAACTCAGCTTTAAATATTTTTAGAAATCGCAATCAAAGTTTCACTTTTTCAAATAGTTCTATTTTAAAACCAAGATTGAAAGGCATCCATGGGGACCATCCTCGTCTATTTTATTATTCTGCAACTCTGAGCACAATCTCATCAGTCACTTATTCAGGTGCATCATAAATTGCAGAAAACCTAATATTTTGAATTACATCTGTTTACAATTCAATGCAACTCAGCTTTAAATATTTTTAGAAATCGCAATCAAAGTTTCACTTTTTCAAATAGTTCTATTTTAAAACCAAGATTGAAAGGCATCCATGGCCACCATCCTCGTCTATTTTATTATTCTGCAAGTCTGAGCACAATCTCATCACTCGCTTATTCAGGTGCATCATAAATTACAGAAAACCAAAGATATTGCGTTCCTTTTGTTTACAATTCAATGCAACTCAGCTTTAAATTTTTTAGAAATCGCAATCAAAGTTTCACTTTTTCAAATAGTTCTAATTTCAAACCAAGATTGAAAGGCATCCATGGCCACCATCCTCGTCTATTTTATTATTCTGCAACTCTGAGCACAATCTCATCACTCGCTTATTCAGGTGCATCATAAATTACACAAAACCAAAGATATTGCGTTCCTTTTGTTTACAATTCAATGCAACTCAGCTTTAAATTTTTTAGAAATCGCAATCAAAGTTTCACTTTTTCAAATAGTTCTAATTTCAAACCAAGATTGAAAGGCATCCATGGCCACCATCCTCGTCTATTTTATTATTCTGCAACTCTGAGCACAATCTCATCACTCGCTTATTCAGGTGCATCATAAATTCCAGAAAACCAAACATATTTCGATCCTTCTGTATACAATTCAATGCAACTCAGCTTTAAATTTTTTAGAAATCGCAATCAAAGTTTCACTTTTTCAAATAGTTCTATTTTCTAATTGAAGTTCAAAGGGATCTATGGCACAAACTTCATACATTTAATGATTCTGCAACTCTGAGCAAAATCTCAATTCAATGCACTTCAGCTTTAAATTTTTTAGAAATCGCAAGCAAATTTTCACTTTTGAAAGAGTTCTATTTTCAAAATAAGATTGAAAGGCATCCATGGCCACCATCGTCGTCTATTTTATGATTCTGCAACTCTGAGCACAATCTCATCAGTCACTTATTCAGGTGCATCATAAATTCCAGAAAACCAAACATATTGCGTTCCTTCTGTTTACAATTCAATGCAATTCAGTTTTAAATTTTGTAGAAATCGCAATCAAAGTTTCACTCTTTCAAAGAGTTCTATTTTCAAAATAAGATTGAAAGGCATCCATGGCCACCATCGTCGTCTATTTTATTATTCTGCAACTCTGAGCACAATCTCATCAGTCACTTATTCAGGTGCATCATAAATTCCAGAAAACCAAACATATTGCGTTCCTTCTGTTTACAATTCAATGCAACTCAGCTTTAAATTTTTTAGAAATCGCATCAAAGTTTCACTATTTCAAATAGTTCTATTTTAAAACCAAGATTGAAAGGCATCCATGGCCACCATCCTCGTCTATTTTATTATTCTGCAACTCTGAGCACAATCTCATCAGTCACTTATTCAGGTGCATCATAAATTGCAGAAAACCTACTATTTTGAATTGCATCTGTTTACAATTCAATGCAACTCAGCTTTAAATTTTTTAGAAATCACAATCAAAGTTTCACTTTTTCAAATAGTTCTATTTTCAAAACAAGATTGAAAGGCATCCATGGGCACCTTCGTCGTCTATTTTATGATTCTGCAACCCTGAGCACAGTCTCATCAGTCACTTATTCAGGTGCATCATAAATTGCAGAAAACCTAATATTTTGAATTACATCTGTTTACAATGCAATGCAACTCAGCTTTAAATATTTTTAGAAATCGCAATCAAAGTTTCACTTTTTCAAATAGTTCTATTTTAAAACCAAGATTGAAAGGCATTCATGACCACCATCCTCGTCTATTTTATTATTCTGCAACTCTGAGCACAATCTCATCAGTCACTTATTCAGGTGCATCATAAATTGCAGAAAACCTAATATTTTGAATTACATCTGTTTACAATTCAATGCAACTCAGCTTTAAATATTTTTAGAAATCGCAATCAAAGTTTCACTTTTTCAAATAGTTCTATTTTAAAACCAAGATTGAAAGGCATCCATGGCCACCATCGTCGTCTATTTTATTATTCTGCAACTCTGAGCACAATCTCATCAGTCACTTATTCAGGTGCATCATAAATTCCAGAAAACCAAACATATTGCGTTCCTTCTGTTTACAATTCAATGCAACTCAGCTTTAAATTTTTTAGAAATCGCATCAAAGTTTCACTATTTCAAATAGTTCTATTTTAAAACCAAGATTGAAAGGCATCCATGGCCACCATCCTCGTCTATTTTATTATTCTGCAACTCTGAGCACAATCTCATCAGTCACTTATTCAGGTGCATCATAAATTGCAGAAAACCTACTATTTTGAATTACATCTGTTTACAATTCAATGCAACTCAGCTTTAAATTTTTTAGAAATAACAATCAAAGTTTCACTTTTTCAAATAGTTCTATTTTCAAAACAAGATTGAAAGGCATCCATGGGCACCTTCGTCGTCTATTTTATGATTCTGCAACCCTGAGCACAGTCTCATCAGTCACTTATTCAGGTGCATCATAAATTGCAGAAAACCTAATATTTTGAATTACATCTGTTTACAATGCAATGCAACTCAGCTTTAAATATTTTTAGAAATCGCAATCAAAGTTTCACTTTTTCAAATAGTTCTATTTTAAAACCAAGATTGAAAGGCATTCATGGCCACCATCCTCGTCTATTTTATTATTCTGCAACTCTGAGCACAATCTCATCAGTCACTTATTCAGGTGCATCATAAATTGCAGAAAACCTAATATTTTGAATTACATCTGTTTACAATGCAATGCAACTCAGCTTTAAATATTTTTAGAAATCGCAATCAAAGTTTCACTTTTTCAAATAGTTCTATTTTAAAACCAAGATTGAAAGGCATTCATGGCCACCATCCTCGTCTATTTTATTATTCTGCAACTCTGAGCACAATCTCATCAGTCACTTATTCAGGTGCATCATAAATTGCAGAAAACCTAATATTTTGAATTACATCTGTTTACAATGCAATGCAACTCAGCTTTAAATATTTTTAGAAATCGCAATCAAAGTTTCACTTTTTCAAATAGTTCTATTTTAAAACCAAGATTGAAAGGCATTCATGGCCACCATCCTCGTCTATTTTATTATTCTGCAACTCTAAGCGCAATCTCATCACTCACTTATTCAGGTGCATCATAAATTCCAGAAAACCAAATATATTGCGTTCCTTCTGTTTACAATTCAATGCAACTCACCTTTAAATTTTTTAGAAATCGCAATCAAAGTTTCACTTTTTCAAATAGTTCTATTTTCAAACCAAGATTGAAAGGCATCCATGGCCACCATCCTCGTCTATTTTATTATTCTGCAACTCTGAGCACAATCTCATCACTCGCTTATTCAGGTGCATCATAAATTCCCGAAAACCTAATACTTTAAATTACATCTATTCACAATTCAATGCAATTCAGTTTTAAATTTTGTAGAAATCGCAATCAAAGTTTCACTTTTTCAAAGATTTCTATTTTCAAAATAAGATTGAAAGGCATCCATGGCCACCATCTCCGTCTATTTTATTATTCTGCAACTCTAAGCGCAATCTCATCACTCACTTATTCAGGTGCATCATAAATTGCAGAAAACCTAATATTTTGAATTACATCTGTTTACAATGCAATGCAACTCAGCTTTAAATATTTTTAGAAATCGCAATCAAAGTTTCACTTTTTCAAATAGTTCTATTTTAAAACCAAGATTGAAAGGCATCCATGGCCACCATCCTCGTCTATTTTATTATTCTGCAACTCTGAGCACAATCTCATCAGTCACTTATTCAGGTGCATCATAAATTGCAGAAAACCTAATATTTTGAATTACATCTGTTTACAATGCAATGCAACTCAGCTTTAAATATTTTTAGAAATCGCAATCAAAGTTTCACTTTTTCAAATAGTTCTATTTTAAAACCAAGATTGAAAGGCATCCATGGCCACCATCCTCGTCTATTTTATTATTCTGCAACTCTGAGCACAATCTCATCAGTCACTTATTCAGGTGCATCATAAATTGCAGAAAACCTACTATTTTGAATTACATCTGTTTACAATTCAATGCAACTCAGCTTTAAATTTTTTAGAAATCACAATCAAAGTTTCACTTTTTCAAATAGTTCTATTTTCAAAACAAGATTGAAAGGCATCCATGGGCACCTTCGTCGTCTATTTTATGATTCTGCAACCCTGAGCACAGTCTCATCAGTCACTTATTCAGGTGCATCATAAATTGCAGAAAACCTAATATTTTGAATTACATCTGTTTACAATGCAATGCAACTCAGCTTTAAATATTTTTAGAAATCGCAATCAAAGTTTCACTTTTTCAAATAGTTCTATTTTAAAACCAAGATTGAAAGGCATTCATGGCCACCATCCTCGTCTATTTTATTATTCTGCAACTCTGAGCACAATCTCATCAGTCACTTATTCAGGTGCATCATAAATTGCAGAAAACCTAATATTTTGAATTACATCTGTTTACAATTCAATGCAACTCAGCTTTAAATATTTTTAGAAATCGCAATCAAAGTTTCACTTTTTCAAATAGTTCTATTTTAAAACCAAGATTGAAAGGCATCCATGGCCACCATCGTCGTCTATTTTATTATTCTGCAACTCTGAGCACAATCTCATCAGTCACTTATTCAGGTGCATCATAAATTCCAGAAAACCAAACATATTGCGTTCCTTCTGTTTACAATTCAATGCAACTCAGCTTTAAATTTTTTAGAAATCGCATCAAAGTTTCACTATTTCAAATAGTTCTATTTTAAAACCAAGATTGAAAGGCATCCATGGCCACCATCCTCGTCTATTTTATTATTCTGCAACTCTGAGCACAATCTCATCAGTCACTTATTCAGGTGCATCATAAATTGCAGAAAACCTACTATTTTGAATTACATCTGTTTACAATTCAATGCAACTCAGCTTTAAATTTTTTAGAAATCACAATCAAAGTTTCACTTTTTCAAATAGTTCTATTTTCAAAACAAGATTGAAAGGCATCCATGGGCACCTTCGTCGTCTATTTTATGATTCTGCAACCCTGAGCACAGTCTCATCAGTCACTTATTCAGGTGCATCATAAATTGCAGAAAACCTAATATTTTGAATTACATCTGTTTACAATGCAATGCAACTCAGCTTTAAATATTTTTAGAAATCGCAATCAAAGTTTCACTTTTTCAAATAGTTCTATTTTAAAACCAAGATTGAAAGGCATTCATGGCCACCATCCTCGTCTATTTTATTATTCTGCAACTCTGAGCACAATCTCATCAGTCACTTATTCAGGTGCATCATAAATTGCAGAAAACCTAATATTTTGAATTACATCTGTTTACAATGCAATGCAACTCAGCTTTAAATATTTTTAGAAATCGCAATCAAAGTTTCACTTTTTCAAATAGTTCTATTTTAAAACCAAGATTGAAAGGCATTCATGGCCACCATCCTCGTCTATTTTATTATTCTGCAACTCTGAGCACAATCTCATCAGTCACTTATTCAGGTGCATCATAAATTGCAGAAAACCTAATATTTTGAATTACATCTGTTTACAATGCAATGCAACTCAGCTTTAAATATTTTTAGAAATCGCAATCAAAGTTTCACTTTTTCAAATAGTTCTATTTTAAAACCAAGATTGAAAGGCATTCATGGCCACCATCCTCGTCTATTTTATTATTCTGCAACTCTAAGCGCAATCTCATCACTCACTTATTCAGGTGCATCATAAATTCCAGAAAACCAAATATATTGCGTTCCTTCTGTTTACAATTCAATGCAACTCACCTTTAAATTTTTTAGAAATCGCAATCAAAGTTTCACTTTTTCAAATAGTTCTATTTTCAAACCAAGATTGAAAGGCATCCATGGCCACCATCCTCGTCTATTTTATTATTCTGCAACTCTGAGCACAATCTCATCACTCGCTTATTCAGGTGCATCATAAATTCCCGAAAACCTAATACTTTAAATTACATCTATTCACAATTCAATGCAATTCAGTTTTAAATTTTGTAGAAATCGCAATCAAAGTTTCACTTTTTCAAAGATTTCTATTTTCAAAATAAGATTGAAAGGCATCCATGGCCACCATCTCCGTCTATTTTATTATTCTGCAACTCTAAGCGCAATCTCATCACTCACTTATTCAGGTGCATCATAAATTCCAGAAAACCAAATATATTGCGTTCCTTCTGTTTACAATTCAATGCAACTCAGCTTTAAATTTTTTAGAAATCGCAATCAAAGATTCACTTTTTCAAATAGTTCTATTTTCAAACCAAGATTGAAAGGCATCCATGGCCACCATCCTCGTCTATGTTATTATTCTGCAACTCTGAGCACAATCTCATCACTCGCTTATTCAGGTGCATCATAAATTCCCGAAAACCTAATACTTTAAATTACATCTATTCACAATTCAATGCAACTCAGTTTTAAATTTTGTAGAAATCGCAATCAAAGTTTCACTTTTTCAAAGATTTCTATTTTCAAAATAAGATTGAAAGGCATCCATGGCCACCATCTCCGTCTATTTTATAATTCTGCAACTCTAAGCGAAATCTCATCACTCACTTATTCAGGTGCATCATAAATTCCAGAAAACCAAATATATTGCGTTCCTTCTGTTTACAATTCAATGCAACTCAGCTTTAAATTTTTTAGAAATCGCAATCAAAGTTTCACTTTTTCAAATAGTTCTATTTTCAAACCAAGATTGAAAGGCATCCATGGCCACCATCCTCGTCTATTTTATTATTCTGCAACTCTGAGCACAATCTCATCAGTCACTTATTCAGGTGCATCATAAATTGCAGAAAACCTAATATTTTGAATTACATCTGTTTACAATTCAATGCAACTCAGCTTTAAATATTTTTAGAAATCGCAATCAAAGTTTCACTTTTTCAAATAGTTCTATTTTAAAACCAAGATTGAAAGGCATCCATGGCCACCATCGTCGTCTATTTTATTATTCTGCAACTCTGAGCACAATCTCATCAGTCACTTATTCAGGTGCATCATAAATTCCAGAAAACCAAACATATTGCGTTCCTTCTGTTTACAATTCAATGCAACTCAGCTTTAAATTTTTTAGAAATCGCATCAAAGTTTCACTATTTCAAATAGTTCTATTTTAAAACCAAGATTGAAAGGCATCCATGGCCACCATCCTCGTCTATTTTATTATTCTGCAACTCTGAGCACAATCTCATCAGTCACTTATTCAGGTGCATCATAAATTGCAGAAAACCTACTATTTTGAATTACATCTGTTTACAATTCAATGCAACTCAGCTTTAAATTTTTTAGAAATCACAATCAAAGTTTCACTTTTTCAAATAGTTCTATTTTCAAAACAAGATTGAAAGGCATCCATGGGCACCTTCGTCGTCTATTTTATGATTCTGCAACCCTGAGCACAGTCTCATCAGTCACTTATTCAGGTGCATCATAAATTGCAGAAAACCTAATATTTTGAATTACATCTGTTTACAATGCAATGCAACTCAGCTTTAAATATTTTTAGAAATCGCAATCAAAGTTTCACTTTTTCAAATAGTTCTATTTTAAAACCAAGATTGAAAGGCATTCATGGCCACCATCCTCGTCTATTTTATTATTCTGCAACTCTGAGCACAATCTCATCAGTCACTTATTCAGGTGCATCATAAATTGCAGAAAACCTACTATTTTGAATTACATCTGTTTACAATTCAATGCAACTCAGCTTTAAATTTTTTAGAAATCACAATCAAAGTTTCACTTTTTCAAATAGTTCTATTTTCAAAACAAGATTGAAAGGCATCCATGGGCACCTTCGTCGTCTATTTTATGATTCTGCAACCCTGAGCACAGTCTCATCAGTCACTTATTCAGGTGCATCATAAATTGCAGAAAACCTAATATTTTGAATTACATCTGTTTACAATGCAATGCAACTCAGCTTTAAATATTTTTAGAAATCGCAATCAAAGTTTCACTTTTTCAAATAGTTCTATTTTAAAACCAAGATTGAAAGGCATTCATGGCCACCATCCTCGTCTATTTTATTATTCTGCAACTCTGAGCACAATCTCATCAGTCACTTATTCAGGTGCATCATAAATTGCAGAAAACCTAATATTTTGAATTACATCTGTTTACAATTCAATGCAACTCAGCTTTAAATATTTTTAGAAATCGCAATCAAAGTTTCACTTTTTCAAATAGTTCTATTTTCAAACCAAGATTGAAAGGCATCCATGGCCACCATCGTCGTCTATTTTATTATTCTGCAACTCTGAGCACAATCTCATCAGTCACTTATTCAGGTGCATCATAAATTCCAGAAAACCAAACATATTGCGTTCCTTCTGTTTACAATTCAATGCAACTCAGCTTTAAATTTTTTAGAAATCGCATCAAAGTTTCACTATTTCAAATAGTTCTATTTTAAAACCAAGATTGAAAGGCATCCATGGCCACCATCCTCGTCTATTTTATTATTCTGCAACTCTGAGCACAATCTCATCAGTCACTTATTCAGGTGCATCATAAATTGCAGAAAACCTACTATTTTGAATTACATCTGTTTACAATTCAATGCAACTCAGCTTTAAATTTTTTAGAAATCACAATCAAAGTTTCACTTTTTCAAATAGTTCTATTTTCAAAACAAGATTGAAAGGCATCCATGGGCACCTTCGTCGTCTATTTTATGATTCTGCAACCCTGAGCACAGTCTCATCAGTCACTTATTCAGGTGCATCATAAATTGCAGAAAACCTAATATTTTGAATTACATCTGTTTACAATGCAATGCAACTCAGCTTTAAATATTTTTAGAAATCGCAATCAAAGTTTCACTTTTTCAAATAGTTCTATTTTAAAACCAAGATTGAAAGGCATTCATGGCCACCATCCTCGTCTATTTTATTATTCTGCAACTCTGAGCACAATCTCATCAGTCACTTATTCAGGTGCATCATAAATTGCAGAAAACCTAATATTTTGAATTACATCTGTTTACAATGCAATGCAACTCAGCTTTAAATATTTTTAGAAATCGCAATCAAAGTTTCACTTTTTCAAATAGTTCTATTTTAAAACCAAGATTGAAAGGCATTCATGGCCACCATCCTCGTCTATTTTATTATTCTGCAACTCTGAGCACAATCTCATCAGTCACTTATTCAGGTGCATCATAAATTGCAGAAAACCTAATATTTTGAATTACATCTGTTTACAATGCAATGCAACTCAGCTTTAAATATTTTTAGAAATCGCAATCAAAGTTTCACTTTTTCAAATAGTTCTATTTTAAAACCAAGATTGAAAGGCATTCATGGCCACCATCCTCGTCTATTTTATTATTCTGCAACTCTAAGCGCAATCTCATCACTCACTTATTCAGGTGCATCATAAATTCCAGAAAACCAAATATATTGCGTTCCTTCTGTTTACAATTCAATGCAACTCACCTTTAAATTTTTTAGAAATCGCAATCAAAGTTTCACTTTTTCAAATAGTTCTATTTTCAAACCAAGATTGAAAGGCATCCATGGCCACCATCCTCGTCTATTTTATTATTCTGCAACTCTGAGCACAATCTCATCACTCGCTTATTCAGGTGCATCATAAATTCCCGAAAACCTAATACTTTAAATTACATCTATTCACAATTCAATGCAATTCAGTTTTAAATTTTGTAGAAATCGCAATCAAAGTTTCACTTTTTCAAAGATTTCTATTTTCAAAATAAGATTGAAAGGCATCCATGGCCACCATCTCCGTCTATTTTATTATTCTGCAACTCTAAGCGCAATCTCATCACTCACTTATTCAGGTGCATCATAAATTCCAGAAAACCAAATATATTGCGTTCCTTCTGTTTACAATTCAATGCAACTCAGCTTTAAATTTTTTAGAAATCGCAATCAAAGTTTCACTTTTTCAAATAGTTCTATTTTCAAACCAAGATTGAAAGGCATCCATGGCCACCATCCTCGTCTATTTTATTATTCTGCAACTCTGAGCACAATCTCATCACTCGCTTATTCAGGTGCATCATAAATTCCCGAAAACCTAATACTTTAAATTACATCTATTCACAATTCAATGCAACTCAGTTTTAAATTTTGTAGAAATCGCAATCAAAGTTTCACTTTTTCAAAGATTTCTATTTTCAAAATAAGATTGAAAGGCATCCATGGCCACCATCTCCGTCTATTTTATTATTCTGCAACTCTAAGCGCAATCTCATCACTCACTTATTCAGGTGCATCATAAATTCCAGAAAACCAAATATATTGCGTTCCTTCTGTTTACAATTCAATGCAACTCAGCTTTAAATTTTTTAGAAATCGCAATCAAAGTTTCACTTTTTCAAATAGTTCTATTTTCAAACCAAGATTGAAAGGCATCCATGGCCACCATCCTCGTCTATTTTATTATTCTGCAACTCTGAGCACAATCTTATCACTCGCTTATTCAGGTGCATCATAAATTCCCGAAAACCTAATACTTTAAATTACATCTATTCACAATTCAATGCAATTCAGTTTTAAATTTTGTAGAAATCGCAATCAAAGTATCACTTTTTCAAAGATTTCTATTTTCAAAATAAGATTGAAAGGCATCCATGGCCACCATCTCCGTCTATTTTATTATTCTGCAACTCTAAGCGCAATCTCATCACTCACTTATTCAGGTGCATCATAAATTCCAGAAAACCAAATATATTGCGTTCCTTCTGTTTACAATTCAATGCAACTCAGCTTTAAATTTTTTAGAAATCGCAATCAAAGTTTCACTTTTTCAAATAGTTCTATTTTCAAACCAAGATTGAAAGGCATCCATGGCCACCATCCTCGTCTATTTTATTATTCTGCAACTCTGAGCACAATCTCATCACTCGCTTATTCACGTGCATCATAAATTCCCGAAAACCTAATACTTTGAATTACCTCTGTTTACAATTCAATGCAATTCAGTTTTAAATTTTGTAGAAATCGCAATCAAAGTTTCACTTTTTCAAAGATTTCTATTTTCAAAATAAGATTGAAAGGCATCCATGGCCACCATCGTCGTCTATTTTATTATTCTGCAACTCTGAGCGCAATCTCATCACTCGCTTATTCAGGTGCATCATAAATTCCAGAAAACCTTATACTTTGAATTACATCTGTTTACAATTCAATGCAATTCAGTTTTAAATTTTGTAGAAATCGCAATCAAAGTTTCACTTTTTCAAAGAGTTCTATTTTCAAAATAAGATTGAAAGGCATCCATGGCCACTATCGCCGTCTATTTTATTATTCTGCAACTCTGAGCACAATCTCATCAGTCACTTATTCAGGTGCATCATAAATTCCAGAAAACCAAACATATTGCGTTCCTTCTGTTTACAATTCAATGCAATTCAGTTTTAAATTTTGTAGAAATCGCAATCAAAGTTTCACTGTTTCAAATAGTTCTATTTTCAAACCAAGATTGAAAGGCATCCATGGCCACCATCCTCGTCTATTTTATTATTCTGCTACTCTGAGCACAATCTCATCACTCGCTTATTCACGTGCATCATAAATTCCCGAAAACCTAATACTTTGAATTACCTCTGTTTACAATTCAATGCAATTCAGTTTTAAATTTTGTAGAAATCGCAATCAAAGTTTCACTTTTTCAAAGATTTCTATTTTCAAAATAAGATTGAAAGGCATCCATGGCCACCATCGTCGTCTATTTTATTATTCTGCAACTCTGAGCGCAATCTCATCACTCGCTTATTCAGGTGCATCATAAATTCCCGAAAACCTTATACTTTGAATTACATCTGTTTACAATTCAATGCAATTCAGTTTTAAATTTTGTAGAAATCGCAATCAAAGTTTTACTTTTTCAAAGAGTTCTATTTTCAAAATAAGATTGAAAGGCATCCATAGCCACCATCGTCGTCTATTTTATTATTCTGCAACTCTGAGCGCAATCTCATCACTCGCTTATTCAGGTGCATCATAAATTCCCGAAAACCTTATACTTTGAATTACATCTGTTTACAATTCAATGCAACTCAGCTTTAAATTTTTTAGAAATCGCAATCAAAGTTTCACTTTTTCAAATAGTTCTATTTTCAACCCAAGATTGAAAGGCATCCATGGCCACCATCCTCGTCTATTTTATTATTCTGCAACTCTGAGCACAATCTCATCACTCGCTTATTCAGGTGCATCATAAATTCCCGAAAACCTAATACTTTGAATTACCTCTGTTTACAATTCAATGCAATTCAGTTTTAAATTTTGTAGAAATCACAATCAAAGTTTCACTTTTTCAAATAGTTCTATTTTCAAACCAAGATTGAAAGGCATCCATGGCCACCATCCTCGTCTATTTTATTATTCTGCAACTCTGAGCGCAATCTCATCACTCGCTTATTCAGGTGCATCATAAATTCCCGAAAACCTTATACTTTGAATTACATCTGTTTACAATTCAATGCAATTCAGTTTTAAATTTTGTAGAAATCGCAATCAAAGTTTCACTTTTTCAAAGATTTCTATTTTCAAAATAAGATTGAAAGGCATCCATGGCCACCATCGTCGTCTATTTTATTATTCTGCAACTCTGAGCGCAATCTCATCACTCGCTTATTCAGGTGCATCATAAATTCCCGAAAACCTTATACTTTGAATTACATCTGTTTACAATTCAATGCAACTCAGTTTTAAATTTTGTAGAAATCGCAATCAAAGTTTCACTTTTTCAAAGAGTTCTATTTTCAAAATAAGATTGAAAGGCATCCATGGCCACCATCGTCGTCTATTTTATTATTCTGCAACTCTGAGCGAGATCTCATCACTCGCTTATTCAGGTGCATCATAAATTCCCGAAAACCTTATACTTTGAATTACATCTGTTTACAATTCAATGCAACTCAGCTTTAAATTTTTTAGAAATCGCAATCAAAGTTTCACTTTTTCAAATAGTTCTATTTTCAAACCAAGATTGAAAGGCATCCATGGCCACCATCGTCGTCTATTTTATTATTCTGCAACTCTGAGCACAATCTCATCAGTCACTTATTCAGGTGCATCATAAATTCCAGAAAACCAAACATATTGCGTTCCTTCTGTTTACAATTCAATGCAATTCAGTTTTAAATTTTGTAGAAATCGCAATCAAAGTTTCACTTTTTCAAATAGTTCTATTTTCAAACCAAGATTGGAAGGCATCCATGGCCACCATCCTCGTCTATTTTATTATTCTGCAACTCTGAGCACAATCTCATCACTCGCTTATTCACGTGCATCATAAATTCCCGAAAACCTTATACTTTGAATTACATCTGTTTACAATTCAATGCAACTCAGCTTTAAATTTTTTAGAAATCGCAATCAAAGTTTCACTTTTTCAAATAGTTCTATTTTCAAACCAAGATTGAAAGGCATCCATGGCCACCATCCTCGTCTATTTTATTATTCTGCAACTCTGAGCACAATCTCATCACTCGCTTATTCACGTGCATCATAAATTCCCGAAAACCTTATACTTTGAATTACCTCTGTTTACAATTCAATGCAACTCAGCTTTAAATTTTTTAGAAATCGCAATCAAAGTTTCACTTTTTCAAATAGTTCTATTTTCAAACCAAGATTGAAAGGCATCCATGGCCACCATCCTCGTCTATTTTATTATTCTGCAACTCTGAGCGCAATCTCATCACTCGCTTATTCAGGTGCATCATAAATTCCCGAAAACCTTATACTTTGAATTACATCTGTTTACAATTCAATGCAACTCAGCTTTAAATTTTTTAGAAATCGCAATCAAAGTTTCACTTTTTCAAATAGTTCTATTTTCAAACCAAGATTGAAAGGCATCCATGGCCACCATCGTCGTCTATTTTATTATTCTGCAACTCTGAGCACAATCTCATCAATCACTTATTCAGGTGCATCATAAATTCCAGAAAACCAAACATATTGCGTTCCTTCTGTTTACAATTCAATGCAATTCAGTTTTAAATTTTGTAGAAATCGCAATCAAAGTTTCACTTTTTCAAATAGTTCTATTTTCAAACCAAGATTGAAAGGCATCCATGGCCACCATCCTCGTCTATTTTATTATTCTGCAACTCTGAGCACAATCTCATCACTCGCTTATTCACGTGCATCATAAATTCCCGAAAACCTTATACTTTGAATTACATCTGTTTACAATTCAATGCAACTCAGCTTTAAATTTTTTAGAAATCGCAATCAAAGTTTCACTTTTTCAAATAGTTCTATTTTCAAACCAAGATTGAAAGGCATCCATGGCCACCATCCTCGTCTATTTTATTATTCTGCAACTCTGAGCACAATCTCATCACTCGCTTATTCACGTGCATCATAAATTCCCGAAAACCTTGTACTTTGAATTACCTCTGTTTACAATTCAATGCAACTCAGCTTTAAATTTTTTAGAAATCGCAATCAAAGTTTCACTTTTTCAAATAGTTCTATTTTCAAACCAAGATTGAAAGGCATCCATGGCCACCATCCTCGTCTATTTTATTATTCTGCAACTCTGAGCGCAATCTCATCACTCGCTTATTCAGGTGCATCATAAATTCCCGAAAACCTTATACTTTGAATTACATCTGTTTACAATTCAATGCAACTCAGCTTTAAATTTTTTAGAAATCGCAATCAAAGTTTCACTTTTTCAAATAGTTCTATTTTCAAACCAAGATTGAAAGGCATCCATGGCCACCATCGTCGTCTATTTTATTATTCTGCAACTCTGAGCACAATCTTATCAGTCACTTATTCAGGTGCATCATAAATTCCAGAAAACCAAACATATTGCGTTCCTTCTGTTTACAATTCAATGCAATTCAGTTTTAAATTTTGTAGAAATCGCAATCAAAGTTTCACTTTTTCAAATAGTTCTATTTTCAAACCAAGATTGAAAGGCATCCATGGCCACCATCCTCGTCTATTTTATTATTCTGCAACTCTGAGCACAATCTCATCACTCGCTTATTCACGTGCATCATAAATTCCCGAAAACCTTATACTTTGAATTACATCTGTTTACAATTCAATGCAACTCAGCTTTAAATTTTTTAGAAATCGCAATCAAAGTTTCACTTTTTCAAATAGTTCTATTTTCAAACCAAGATTGAAAGGCATCCATGGCCACCATCCTCGTCTATTTTATTATTCTGCAACTCTGAGCACAATCTCATCACTCGCTTATTCACGTGCATCATAAATTCCCGAAAACCTTATACTTTGAATTACCTCTGTTTACAATTCAATGCAACTCAGCTTTAAATTTTTTAGAAATCGCAATCAAAGTTTCACTTTTTCAAATAGTTCTATTTTCAAACCAAGATTGAAAGGCATCCATGGCCACCATCCTCGTCTATTTTATTATTCTGCAACTCTGAGCGCAATCTCATCACTCGCTTATTCAGGTGCATCATAAATTCCCGAAAACCTTATACTTTGAATTACATCTGTTTACAATTCAATGCAACTCAGCTTTAAATTTTTTAGAAATCGCAATCAAAGTTTCACTTTTTCAAATAGTTCTATTTTCAAACCAAGATTGAAAGGCATCCATGGCCACCATCGTCGTCTATTTTATTATTCTGCAACTCTGAGCACAATCTCATCACTCACATATTCAGGTGCATCATAAATTCCCGAAAACCTAATACTTTGAATTACATCCGTTTACAATTCAATGCAATTCAGTTTTAAATTTTGTAGAAATCGCAATCAAAGTTTCACTTTTTCAAAGAGTTCTATTTTCAAACCAAGATTGAAAGGCATCCATGGCCACCATCCTCGTCTATTTTATTATTCTTCAACTCTGAGCACAATTTCATCAGTCGTCTATGCAGGTGCATCATAAATTCCAGAAAACAAAACATATTGCGTTCCTTCTGTTTACAATTCAATGCAACTCAGCTTTAAATTTTTTAGAAATCGCAATCAAAGTTTCACTTTTTCAAATAGTTCTATTTTCAAACCAAGATTGAAAGGCATCCATGGCCACCATCCTCGTCTATTTTATTATTCTGCAACTCTGAGCACAATCTCATCACTCGCTTATTCACGTGCATCATAAATTCCCGAAAACCTTATACTTTGAATTACATCTGTTTACAATTCAATGCAACTCAGCTTTAAATTTTTTAGAAATCGCAATCAAAGTTTCACTTTTTCAAATAGTTCTATTTTCAAACCAAGATTAAAAGGCATCCATGGCCACCATCCTCGTCTATTTTATTATTCTGCAACTCTGAGCGCAATCTCATTACTCGCTTATTCAGGTGCATCATAAATTCCCGAAAACCTTATACTTTGAATTACATCTGTTTACAATTCAATGCAATTCAGTTTTAAATTTTTTAGAAATCGCAATCAAAGTTTCACTTTTTCAAAGAGTTCTATTTTCAAAATAAGATTGAAAGGCATCCATGGCCACCATCGTCGTCTATTTTATTATTCTGCAACTCTGAGCACAATCTCATCACTCGCTTATTCAGGTGCATCATAAATTCCAGAAAACCAAACATATTGCGTTCCTTCTGTTTACAATTCAATGCAACTCAGCTTTAAATTTTTTAGAAATCGCAATCAAAGTTTCACTTTTTCAAATAGTTCTATTTTCAAACCAAGATTGAAAGGCATCCATGGCCACCATCCTCGTCTATTTTATTATTCTGCAACTCTGAGCACAATCTCATCAGCCACTTATTCAGGTGCATCATAAATTCCCGAAAACCTTATACTTTGAATTACATCTGTTTACAATTCAATGCAACTCAGCTTTAAATTTTTTAGAAATCGCAATCAAAGTTTCACTTTTTCAAATAGTTCTATTTTCAAACCAAGATTGAAAGGCATCCATGGCCACCATCCTCGTCTATTTTATTATTCTGCAACTCTGAGCACAATCTCATCACTCGCTTATTCACGTGCATCATAAATTCCCGAAAACCTTGTACTTTGAATTACCTCTGTTTACAATTCAATGCAACTCAGCTTTAAATTTTTTAGAAATCGCAATCAAAGTTTCACTTTTTCAAATAGTTCTATTTTCAAACCAAGATTGAAAGGCATCCATGGCCACCATCCTCGTCTATTTTATTATTCTGCAACTCTGAGCGCAATCTCATCACTCGCTTATTCAGGTGCATCATAAATTCCCGAAAACCTTATACTTTGAATTACATCTGTTTACAATTCAATGCAACTCAGCTTTAAATTTTTTAGAAATCGCAATCAAAGTTTCACTTTTTCAAATAGTTCTATTTTCAAACCAAGATTGAAAGGCATCCATGGCCACCATCCTCGTCTATTTTATTGTTCTGCAACTCTGAGCGCAATCTCATCACTCGCTTATTCAGGTGCATCATAAATTCCAGAAAACCAAACATATTGCGTTCCTTCTGTTTACAATTCAATGCAACTCAGCTTTAAATTTTTTAGAAATCGCAATCAAAGTTTCACTTTTTCAAATAGTTCTATTTTCAAACCAAGATTGAAAGGCATCCATGGCCACCATCCTCGTCTATTTTATTATTCTGCAACTCTGAGCACAATCTCATCAGCCACTTATTCAGGTGCATCATAAATTCCCGAAAACCTTATACTTTGAATTACATCTGTTTACAATTCAATGCAATTCAGTTTTAAATTTTGTAGAAACCGCAATCAAAGTTTCACTTTTTCAAAGAGTTCTATTTTCAAAATAAGATTGAAAGGCATCCATGGCCACCATCGTCGTCTACTTTATTAGTCTGCAACTCTGAGCACAATCTCATCAGTCACTTATTCAGGTGCATCATAAATTCCAGAAAACCAAACATATTGCGTTCCTTCTGTTTACAATTCAATGCAATTCAGTTTTAAATTTTGTAGAAATCGCAATCAAAGTTTCACTTTTTCAAATAGTTCTATTTTCAAACCAAGATTGAAAGGCATCCATGGCCACCATCCTCGTCTATTTTATTATTCTGCAACTCTGAGCACAATCTCATCACTCGCTTATTCACGTGCATCATAAATTCCCGAAAACCTAATACTTTGAATTACCTCTGTTTACAATTCAATGCAATTCAGTTTTAAATTTTGTAGAAATCGCAATCAAAGTTTCACTTTTTCAAAGATTTCTATTTTCAAAATAAGATTGAAAGGCATCCATGGCCACCATCGTCGTCTATTTTATTATTCTGCAACTCTGAGCGCAATCTCATCACTCGCTTATTCAGGTGCATCATAAATTCCCGAAAACCTTATACTTTGAATTACATCTGTTTACAATTCAATGCAACTCAGCTTTAAATTTTTTAGAAATCGCAATCAAAGTTTCACTTTTTCAAATAGTTCTATTTTCAAACCAAGATTGAAAGGCATCCATGGCCACCATCGTCGTCTATTTTATTATTCTGCAACTCTGAGCACAATCTCATTACTCGCTTATTCAGGTGCATCATAAATTCCCGAAAACCTTATACTTTGAATTACATCTGTTTACAATTCAATGCAATTCAGTTTTAAATTTTGTAGAAATCGCAATCAAAGTTTCACTTTTTCAAATAGTTCTATTTTCAAACCAAGATTGAAAGGCATCCATGGCCACCATCCTCGTCTATTTTATTATTCTGCAACTCTGAGCACAATCTCATCACTCGCTTATTCACGTGCATCATAAATTCCCGAAAACCTTATACTTTGAATTACATCTGTTTACAATTCAATGCAACTCAGCTTTAAATTTTTTAGAAATCGCAATCAAAGTTTCACTTTTTCAAATAGTTCTATTTTCAAACCAAGATTGAAAGGCATCCATGGCCACCATCCTCGTCTATTTTATTATTCTGCAACTCTGAGCACAATCTCATCACTCGCTTATTCACGTGCATCATAAATTCCCGAAAACCTTGTACTTTGAATTACCTCTGTTTACAATTCAATGCAACTCAGCTTTAAATTTTTTAGAAATCGCAATCAAAGTTTCACTTTTTCAAATAGTTCTATTTTCAAACCAAGATTGAAAGGCATCCATGGCCACCATCCTCGTCTATTTTATTATTCTGCAACTCTGAGCGCAATCTCATCACTCGCTTATTCAGGTGCATCATAAATTCCCGAAAACCTTATACTTTGAATTACATCTGTTTACAATTCAATGCAACTCAGCTTTAAATTTTTTAGAAATCGCAATCAAAGTTTCACTTTTTCAAATAGTTCTATTTTCAAACCAAGATTGAAAGGCATCCATGGCCACCATCGTCGTCTATTTTATTATTCTGCAACTCTGAGCACAATCTTATCAGTCACTTATTCAGGTGCATCATAAATTCCAGAAAACCAAACATATTGCGTTCCTTCTGTTTACAATTCAATGCAATTCAGTTTTAAATTTTGTAGAAATCGCAATCAAAGTTTCACTTTTTCAAATAGTTCTATTTTCAAACCAAGATTGAAAGGCATCCATGGCCACCATCCTCGTCTATTTTATTATTCTGCAACTCTGAGCACAATCTCATCACTCGCTTATTCACGTGCATCATAAATTCCCGAAAACCTTATACTTTGAATTACATCTGTTTACAATTCAATGCAACTCAGCTTTAAATTTTTTAGAAATCGCAATCAAAGTTTCACTTTTTCAAATAGTTCTATTTTCAAACCAAGATTGAAAGGCATCCATGGCCACCATCCTCGTCTATTTTATTATTCTGCAACTCTGAGCACAATCTCATCACTCGCTTATTCACGTGCATCATAAATTCCCGAAAACCTTATACTTTGAATTACCTCTGTTTACAATTCAATGCAACTCAGCTTTAAATTTTTTAGAAATCGCAATCAAAGTTTCACTTTTTCAAATAGTTCTATTTTCAAACCAAGATTGAAAGGCATCCATGGCCACCATCCTCGTCTATTTTATTATTCTGCAACTCTGAGCGCAATCTCATCACTCGCTTATTCAGGTGCATCATAAATTCCCGAAAACCTTATACTTTGAATTACATCTGTTTACAATTCAATGCAACTCAGCTTTAAATTTTTTAGAAATCGCAATCAAAGTTTCACTTTTTCAAATAGTTCTATTTTCAAACCAAGATTGAAAGGCATCCATGGCCACCATCGTCGTCTATTTTATTATTCTGCAACTCTGAGCACAATCTCATCACTCACATATTCAGGTGCATCATAAATTCCCGAAAACCTAATACTTTGAATTACATCCGTTTACAATTCAATGCAATTCAGTTTTAAATTTTGTAGAAATCGCAATCAAAGTTTCACTTTTTCAAAGAGTTCTATTTTCAAACCAAGATTGAAAGGCATCCATGGCCACCATCCTCGTCTATTTTATTATTCTTCAACTCTGAGCACAATTTCATCAGTCGTCTATGCAGGTGCATCATAAATTCCAGAAAACAAAACATATTGCGTTCCTTCTGTTTACAATTCAATGCAACTCAGCTTTAAATTTTTTAGAAATCGCAATCAAAGTTTCACTTTTTCAAATAGTTCTATTTTCAAACCAAGATTGAAAGGCATCCATGGCCACCATCCTCGTCTATTTTATTATTCTGCAACTCTGAGCACAATCTCATCACTCGCTTATTCACGTGCATCATAAATTCCCGAAAACCTTATACTTTGAATTACATCTGTTTACAATTCAATGCAACTCAGCTTTAAATTTTTTAGAAATCGCAATCAAAGTTTCACTTTTTCAAATAGTTCTATTTTCAAACCAAGATTAAAAGGCATCCATGGCCACCATCCTCGTCTATTTTATTATTCTGCAACTCTGAGCGCAATCTCATTACTCGCTTATTCAGGTGCATCATAAATTCCCGAAAACCTTATACTTTGAATTACATCTGTTTACAATTCAATGCAATTCAGTTTTAAATTTTTTAGAAATCGCAATCAAAGTTTCACTTTTTCAAATAGTTCTATTTTCAAACCAAGATTGAAAGGCATCCATGGCCACCATCCTCGTCTATTTTATTGTTCTGCAACTCTGAGCGCAATCTCATCACTCGCTTATTCAGGTGCATCATAAATTCCAGAAAACCAAACATATTGCGTTCCTTCTGTTTACAATTCAATGCAACTCAGCTTTAAATTTTTTAGAAATCGCAATCAAAGTTTCACTTTTTCAAATAGTTCTATTTTCAAACCAAGATTGAAAGGCATCCATGGCCACCATCCTCGTCTATTTTATTATTCTGCAACTCTGAGCACAATCTCATCAGCCACTTATTCAGGTGCATCATAAATTCCCGAAAACCTTATACTTTGAATTACATCTGTTTACAATTCAATGCAATTCAGTTTTAAATTTTGTAGAAACCGCAATCAAAGTTTCACTTTTTCAAAGAGTTCTATTTTCAAAATAAGATTGAAAGGCATCCATGGCCACCATCGTCGTCTACTTTATTAGTCTGCAACTCTGAGCACAATCTCATCAGTCACTTATTCAGGTGCATCATAAATTCCAGAAAACCAAACATATTGCGTTCCTTCTGTTTACAATTCAATGCAATTCAGTTTTAAATTTTGTAGAAATCGCAATCAAAGTTTCACTTTTTCAAATAGTTCTATTTTCAAACCAAGATTGAAAGGCATCCATGGCCACCATCCTCGTCTATTTTATTATTCTGCAACTCTGAGCACAATCTCATCACTCGCTTATTCACGTGCATCATAAATTCCCGAAAACCTAATACTTTGAATTACCTCTGTTTACAATTCAATGCAATTCAGTTTTAAATTTTGTAGAAATCGCAATCAAAGTTTCACTTTTTCAAAGATTTCTATTTTCAAAATAAGATTGAAAGGCATCCATGGCCACCATCGTCGTCTATTTTATTATTCTGCAACTCTGAGCGCAATCTCATCACTCGCTTATTCAGGTGCATCATAAATTCCCGAAAACCTTATACTTTGAATTACATCTGTTTACAATTCAATGCAACTCAGCTTTAAATTTTTTAGAAATCGCAATCAAAGTTTCACTTTTTCAAATAGTTCTATTTTCAAACCAAGATTGAAAGGCATCCATTGCCACCATCCTCGTCTATTTTATTATTCTGCAACTCTGAGCACAATCTCATCACTCGCTTATTCAGGTGCATCATAAATTCCCGAAAACCTAATACTTTGAATTACCTCTGTTTACAATTGCATGCAATTCAGTTTTAAATTTTGTAGAAATCGCAATCAAAGTTTCACTTTTTCAAAGAGTTCTATTTTTAAAATAAGATTGAAAGGCATCCATGGCCACCAACTTCGTCTACTTTATTAGTCTGCAACTCTGAGCACAATCTCATCAGTCACTTATTCAGGTGCATCATAAATTCCAGAAAACCAAACATATTGCGTTCCTTCTGTTTACAATTCAATGCAACTCAGCTTTAAATTTTTTAGAAATCGCAATCAAAGTTTCACTTTTTCAAATAGTTCTATTTTCAAACTAAGATTGAAAGGCATCCATGGCCACCATCCTCGTCTATTTTATTATTCTGCAACTCTGAGCACAATCTCATCACTCGCTTATTCAGGTGCATCATAAATTCCCGAAAACCTAATACTTTGAATTATATCTGTTTACAATTCAATGCAACTCAGCTTTAAATTTTTTAGAAATCGCAATCAAAGTTTCACTTGTTCAAATAGTTCTATTTTCAAACCAAGATTGAAAGGCATCCATGGCCACCATCCTCGTCTATTTTATTATTCTGCAACTCTGAGCACAATCTCATCACTCGCTTATTCAGGTGCATTATAAATTCCCGAAAACCTAATACTTTGAATTACATCTGTTTACAATTCAATGCAATTCAGTTTTAAATTTTGTAGAAACCGCAATCAAAGTTTCACTTTTTCAAAGAGTTCTATTTTCAAAATAAGATTGAAAGGCATCCATGGCCACCATCGTCGTCTACTTTATTAGTCTGCAACTCTGAGCACAATCTCATCAGTCACTTATTCAGGTGCATCATAAATTCCAGAAAACCAAACATATTGCGTTCCTTCTGTTTACAATTCAATGCAATTCAGTTTTAAATTTTGTAGAAATCGCAATCAAAGTTTCACTTTTTCAAATAGTGCTATTTTCAAACCAAGATTGAAAGGCATCCATGGCCACCATCCTCGTCTATTTTATTATTCTGCAACTCTGAGCACAATCTCATCACTCGCTTATTCACGTGCATCATAAATTCCCGAAAACCTAATACTTTGAATTATATCTGTTTACAATTCAATGCAACTCAGCTTTAAATTTTTTAGAAATCGCAATCAAAGTTTCACTTGTTCAAATAGTTCTATTTTCAAACCAAGATTGAAAGGCATCCATGGCCACCATCCTCGTCTATTTTATTATTCTGCAACTCTGAGCACAATCTCATCACTCGCTTATTCAGGTGCATTATAAATTCCCGAAAACCTAATACTTTGAATTACATCTGTTTACAATTCAATGCAATTCAGTTTTAAATTTTGTAGAAATCGCAATCAAAGTTTCACTTTTTCAAATAGTTCTATTTTCAAACCAAGATTGAAAGGCATCCATGGCCACCATCCTCGTCTATTTTATTGTTCTGCAACTCTGAGCGCAATCTCATCACTCGCTTATTCAGGTGCATCATAAATTCCAGAAAACCAAACATATTGCGTTCCTTCTGTTTACAATTCAATGCAACTCAGCTTTAAATTTTTTAGAAATCGCAATCAAAGTTTCACTTTTTCAAATAGTTCTATTTTCAAACCAAGATTGAAAGGCATCCATGGCCACCATCCTCGTCTATTTTATTATTCTGCAACTCTGAGCACAATCTCATCACTCGCTTATTCAGGTGCATCATAAATTCCCGAAAACCTAATACTTTGAATTACATCTGTTTACAATTCAATGCAATTCAGTTTTAAATTTTGTAGAAACCGCAATCAAAGTTTCACTTTTTCAAAGAGTTCTATTTTCAAAATAAGATTGAAAGGCATCCATGGCCACCATCGTCGTCTACTTTATTAGTCTGCAACTCTGAGCACAATCTCATCAGTCACTTATTCAGGTGCATCATAAATTCCAGAAAACCAAACATATTGCGTTCCTTCTGTTTACAATTCAATGCAATTCAGTTTTAAATTTTGTAGAAATCGCAATCAAAGTTTCACTTTTTCAAATAGTTCTATTTTCAAACCAAGATTGAAAGGCATCCATGGCCACCATCCTCGTCTATTTTATTATTCTGCAACTCTGAGCACAATCTCATCACTCGCTTATTCACGTGCATCATAAATTCCCGAAAACCTAATACTTTGAATTACCTCTGTTTACAATTCAATGCAATTCAGTTTTAAATTTTGTAGAAATCGCAATCAAAGTTTCACTTTTTCAAAGATTTCTATTTTCAAAATAAGATTGAAAGGCATCCATGGCCACCATCGTCGTCTATTTTATTATTCTGCAACTCTGAGCGCAATCTCATCACTCGCTTATTCAGGTGCATCATAAATTCCCGAAAACCTTATACTTTGAATTACATCTGTTTACAATTCAATGCAACTCAGCTTTAAATTTTTTAGAAATCGCAATCAAAGTTTCACTTTTTCAAATAGTTCTATTTTCAAACCAAGATTGAAAGGCATCCATTGCCACCATCCTCGTCTATTTTATTATTCTGCAACTCTGAGCACAATCTCATCACTCGCTTATTCAGGTGCATCATAAATTCCCGAAAACCTAATACTTTGAATTACCTCTGTTTACAATTGCATGCAATTCAGTTTTAAATTTTGTAGAAATCGCAATCAAAGTTTCACTTTTTCAAAGAGTTCTATTTTTAAAATAAGATTGAAAGGCATCCATGGCCACCAACTTCGTCTACTTTATTAGTCTGCAACTCTGAGCACAATCTCATCAGTCACTTATTCAGGTGCATCATAAATTCCAGAAAACCAAACATATTGCGTTCCTTCTGTTTACAATTCAATGCAACTCAGCTTTAAATTTTTTAGAAATCGCAATCAAAGTTTCACTTTTTCAAATAGTTCTATTTTCAAACTAAGATTGAAAGGCATCCATGGCCACCATCCTCGTCTATTTTATTATTCTGCAACTCTGAGCACAATCTCATCACTCGCTTATTCAGGTGCATCATAAATTCCCGAAAACCTAATACTTTGAATTATATCTGTTTACAATTCAATGCAACTCAGCTTTAAATTTTTTAGAAATCGCAATCAAAGTTTCACTTGTTCAAATAGTTCTATTTTCAAACCAAGATTGAAAGGCATCCATGGCCACCATCCTCGTCTATTTTATTATTCTGCAACTCTGAGCACAATCTCATCACTCGCTTATTCAGGTGCATTATAAATTCCCGAAAACCTAATACTTTGAATTACATCTGTTTACAATTCAATGCAATTCAGTTTTAAATTTTGTAGAAACCGCAATCAAAGTTTCACTTTTTCAAAGAGTTCTATTTTCAAAATAAGATTGAAAGGCATCCATGGCCACCATCGTCGTCTACTTTCTTAGTCTGCAACTCTGAGCACAATCTCATCAGTCACTTATTCAGGTGCATCATAAATTCCAGAAAACCAAACATATTGCGTTCCTTCTGTTTACAATTCAATGCAATTCAGTTTTAAATTTTGTAGAAATCGCAATCAAAGTTTCACTTTTTCAAATAGTGCTATTTTCAAACCAAGATTGAAAGGCATCCATGGCCACCATCCTCGTCTATTTTATTATTCTGCAACTCTGAGCACAATCTCATCACTCGCTTATTCACGTGCATCATAAATTCCCGAAAACCTAATACTTTGAATTACCTCTGTTTACAATTCAATGCAATTCAGTTTTAAATTTTGTAGAAATCGCAATCAAAGTTTCACTTTTTCAAAGATTTCTATTTTCAAAATAAGATTGAAAGGCATCCATGGCCAATATCGTCGTCTATTTTATTATTCTGCAACTCTGAGCGCAATCTCATCACTCGCTTATTCAGGTGCATCATAAATTCCCGAAAACCTTATACTTTGAATTACATCTGTTTACAATTCAATGCAACTCAGCTTTAAATTTTTTAGAAATCGCAATCAAAGTTTCACTTTTTCAAATAGTTCTATTTTCAAACCAAGATTGAAAGGCATCCATGGCCACCATCCTCGTCTATTTTATTATTCTGCAACTCTGAGCACAATCTCATCACTCGCTTATTCAGGTGCATCATAAATTCCCGAAAACCTAATACTTTGAATTACCTCTGTTTACAATTCAATGCAATTCAGTTTTAAATTTTGTAGAAATCGCAATCAAAGTTTCACTTTTTCAAAGAGTTCTATTTTTAAAATAAGATTGAAAGGCATCCATGGCCACCAACTTCGTCTACTTTATTAGTCTGCAACTCTGAGCACAATCTCATCAGTCACTTATTCAGGTGCATCATAAATTCCAGAAAACCAAACATATTGCGTTCCTTCTGTTTACAATTCA
Organism: Merzomyia westermanni; assembly: GCA_949987695.1. NCBI lineage: Eukaryota > Metazoa > Arthropoda > Insecta > Diptera > Tephritidae > Merzomyia > Merzomyia westermanni. The sequence goes on from OX465292.1 coordinate 81,258,802, forward strand.
ATGCAACTCAGCTTTAAATTTTTTAGAAATCGCAATCAAAGTTTCACTTTTTCAAATAGTTCTATTTTCAAACTAAGATTGAAAGGCATCCATGGCCACCATCCTCGTCTATTTTATTATTCTGCAACTCTGAGCACAATCTCATCACTCGCTTATTCAGGTGCATCATAAATTCCCGAAAACCTAATACTTTGAATTACATCTGTTTACAATTCAATGCAATTCAGTTTTAAATTTTGTAGAAACCGCAATCAAAGTTTCACTTTTTCAAAGAGTTCTATTTTCAAAATAAGATTGAAAGGCATCCATGGCCACCATCGTCGTCTACTTTATTAGTCTGCAACTCTGAGCACAATCTCATCAGTCACTTATTCAGGTGCATCATAAATTCCAGAAAACCAAACATATTGCGTTCCTTCTGTTTACAATTCAATGCAACTCAGCTTTAAATTTTGTAGAAATCGCAATCAAAGCTCACTTTTTCATAGAGCCATATTTTCAAAATGAAATTCGAAGGCATCCGTGGCCTCCATCGTCGTCTATTTTATTATTCTGCAACTCTGAGCACAATCTCATCAGTCACTTATTCAGGTGCATCATAAATTCCAGAAAACCTTATACTTTGAATTACATCTGTTTACAATTCAATGCAACTCAGCTTTAAATTTTTTAGAAATCGCAATCAAAGTTTCACTTTTTCAAATAGTTCAATTTTCAAACCAAGATTGAAAGGCATCCATGGCCACCATCCTCGTCTATTTTATTATTCTGCAACTCTGAGCACAATCTCATCAGTCACTTATTCAGGTGCATCATAAATTCCAGAAAACCAAACATATTGCGTTCCTTCTGTTTACAATTCAATGCAATTCAGTTTTAAATTTTGTAGAAATCGCAATCAAAGTTTCACTTTTTCAAAGAGTTCTATTTTCAAAATAAGATTGAAAGGCATCCATGGCCACCATCGTCGTCTATTTTATTATTCTGCAACTCTGAGCACAATCTCATCACTCGCTTATTCAGGTGCATCATAAATTCCCGAAAACCTAATACTTTGACTTACATCTGTTTACAATTCAATTCAATTCAGTTTTAAATTTTGTAGAAATCATAATCAAAGTTTCACTTTTTCAAAGAGTTCTATTTTCAAAATAAGATTGAAAGGCATCCATGGCCACCATCGTCGTCTATTTTATTATTCTGCAACTCTGAGCACAATCTCATCAGTCACTTATTCAGGTGCATCATAAATTCCAGAAAACCAAACATATTGCGTTCCTTCTGTTTACAATTCAATGCAACTCAGCTTTAAATTTTGTAGAAATCGCAATCAAAGCTCACTTTTTCATAGAGCCATATTTTCAAAATGAAATTCGAAGGCATCCGTGGCCTCCATCGTCGTCTATTTTATTATTCAGCAACTCTGAGCACAATCTCATCACTCGCTTATTCAGGTGCATCATAAATTCCCGAAAACCTAATACTTTGACTTACATCTGTTTACAATTCAATTCAATTCAGTTTTAAATTTTGCAGAAATCATAATCAAAGTTTCACTTTTTCAAAGAGTTCTATTTTCAAAATAAGATTGAAAGGCATCCATGGCCACCATCGTCGTCTATTTTATTATTCTGCAACTCTGAGCACATTCTCATCAGTCACTTATTCAGGTGCATCATAAATTCCAGAAAACCAAACATATTGCGTTCCTTCTGTTTACAATTCAATGCAACTCAGCTTTAAATTTTGTAGAAATCGCAATCAAAGCTCACTTTTTCATAGAGCCATATTTTCAAAATGAAATTCGAAGGCATCCGTGGCCTCCATCGTCGTCTATTTTATTATTCAGCAACTCTGAGCACAATCTCATCACTCGCTTTGTCAAGTGCATCATAAATTCCCGAAAACCTAATACTTTGAATTACATCTGTTTACAATTCAATGCAATTCAGTTTTAAGTTTTGTAGAAATCGCAATCAAAGTTTCACTTTTTCAAAGAGTTCTATTTTCAAAATAAGATTGATGGCATCCATGGCCACCATCGTCGTCTATTTAATTATGCAGCTACTCTGATCACAATCTCATCAGCCATTTATTCAGGTGCATCATAAATTCCAGAAAACCAAACATATTGCGTTCGTTCTGTTTACAATTCAATGCAACTCAGCTTTAAATTTTTTAGAAATCGCAATCAAAGTTTCACTTTTTCAAATAGTTCTATTTTCAAACCAAGATTGAAAGGCATCCATGTCCACCATCCTCGTCTCTTTTATTATTCTGCAACTCTGAGCACAATCTCATCACTCGCTTATGCAGGTACATCATAAATTCCAGAAAACCAAACATATTGCGTTCCTTCTGTTTACAATTCATAGCAACTCAGCTTTACATTTTGTAGAAATCGCAATCAAAGCTCCACTTTTTCATAGAGTTCTATTTTCTAATTGAAATTCAAAGGGATCTATGGCTCAAACTTCATACATTTAATGATTCTGCAACTCTGAGCAAAATCTCAATTCAATGAATTTCAGTTTTAAATTTTTTAGAAATCGCAAGCAAAGTTTCACTTTTGAAAGAGTTCTATTTTCAAAATAAGATTGAAAGGCATCCATGGAAACCATCGTCGTCTATTTTATGATTCTGCAACTCTGAGCACAATTTCATCAGTCGTCTATGCAGGTGCATCATAAATTCCAGAAAACAAAACATATTGCGTTCCTTCTGTTTACAATTCAATGCAACTCAGCTTTAAATTTTTTAGAAATCGCAATCAAAGTTTCACTTTTTCAAATAGTTCTATTTTCAAACCAAGATTGATAGGCATCCATGGCCACCATCCTCGTCTCTTTTATTATTCTGCAACTCTGAGCACAATCTCATCACTCGCTTATTCAGGTGCATCATAAATTCCCGAAACTTTGAATTACATCTGTTTACAATTCAATGCAATTCAGTTTTAAATTTTGTAGAAATCGCAATCAAAGTTTCACTTTTTCAAAGAGTTCTATTTTCAAAATAAGATTGAAAGGCATCCATGGCCACCATCGTCGTCTATTTTATTATTCTGCAACTCTGAGCACAATCTCATCAGTCACTTATTCAGGTGCATCATAAATTCCAGAAAACCAAACATATTGCGTTCCTTCTGTTTACAATTCAATGCAACTCAGCTTTAAATTTTGTAGAAATCGCAATCAAAGCTCACTTTTTCATAGAGCCATATTTTCAAAATGAAATTCGAAGGCATCCGTGGCCTCCATCGTCGTCTATTTTATTATTCAGCAACTCTGAGCACAATCTCATCACTCGCTTTGTCAAGTGCATCATAAATTCCCGAAAACCTAATACTTTGAATTACATCTGTTTACAATTCAATGCAATTCAGTTTTAAGTTTTGTAGAAATCGCAATCAAAGTTTCACTTTTTCAAAGAGTTCTATTTTCAAAATAAGATTGATGGCATCCATGGCCACCATCGTCGTCTATTTAATTATGCAGCTACTCTGATCACAATCTCATCAGCCATTTATTCAGGTGCATCATAAATTCCAGAAAACCAAACATATTGCGTTCGTTCTGTTTACAATTCAATGCAACTCAGCTTTAAATTTTTTAGAAATCGCAATTAAAGTTTCACTTTTTCAAATAGTTCTATTTTCAAACCAAGATTGAAAGGCATCCATGTCCACCATCCTCGTCTCTTTTATTATTCTGCAACTCTGAGCACAATCTCATCACTCGCTTATGCAGGTACATCATAAATTCCAGAAAACCAAACATATTGCGTTCCTTCTGTTTACAATTCATAGCAACTCAGCTTTAAATTTTGTAGAAATCGCAATCAAAGCTCCACTTTTTCATAGAGTTCTATTTTCTAATTGAAATTCAAAGGGATCTATGGCTCAAACTTCATACATTTAATGATTCTGGAACTCTGAGCAAAATCTCAATTCAATGAATTTCAGTTTTAAATTTTTTAGAAATCGCAAGCAAAGTTTCACTTTTGAAAGAGTTCTATTTTCAAAATAAGATTGAAAGGCATCCATGGCCACCATCGTCGGCCATTTAATTATTCAGCAACTCTGAGCACAATCTCATCACTCGCTTTGTCAGGTGCATCATAAATTCCCGAAAACCTAATACTTTGAATTACATCTGTTTACAATTCAATGCAATTCAGTTTTAAATTTTGTAGAAATCGCAATCAAAGTTTCACTTTTTCAAAGAGTTCTATTTTTAAAATAAGATTGAAAGGCATCCATGGCCACCATCGTCGTCTACTTTATTAGTCTGCAACTCTGAGCACAATCTCATCAGTCACTTATTCAGGTGCATCATAAATTCCAGAAAACCTAATATTTTGAGTTATATCTGTTTACAATTCAACGCAACTCAGCTTTAAATTTTGTAGAAATCGCAATCGAAGTTCTACCTTTTCATAGAGTTCCATTTTCTAAATGAAATTCAAAGGCATCTATGGCCACAAACAAACTTCATACATTTAATGATTCTGCAACTCTGAGCACAATTTCATCAGTCGTCTATGCAGGTGCATCATAAATTCCAGAAAACAAAACATATTGCGTTCCTTCTGTTTACAATTCAATGCAACTCAGCTTTAAATTTTTTAGAAATCGCAATCAAAGTTTCACTTTTTCAAATAGTTCTATTTTCAAACCAAGATTGATAGGCATCCATGGCCACCATCCTCGTCTCTTTTATTATTCTGCAACTCTGAGCACAATCTCATCACTCGCTTATTCAGGTGCATCATAAATTCCCGAAACTTTGAATTACATCTGTTTACAATTCAATGCAATTCAGTTTTAAATTTTGTAGAAATCGCAATCAAAGTTTCACTTTTTCAAAGAGTTCTATTTTCAAAATAAGATTGAAAGGCATCCATGGCCACCATCCTCGTCTACTTTATTAGTCTGCAACTCTGAGCACAATCTCATCACTCGCTTATTCAGGTGCATCATAAATTCCAGAAAACCAAACATATTGCGGTCCTTCTGTTTACAATTCAATGCAACTCAGCTTTAAATTTTTTAGAAATCGCAATCAAAGTTTCACTTTTTCAAATAGTTCTATTTTCAAACCAAGATTGATAGGCATCCATGGCCACCATCCTCGTCTCTTTTATTATTCTGCAACTCTGAGCACAATCTCATCACTCGCTTATTCAGGTGCATCATAAATTCCCGAAACTTTGAATTACATCTGTTTACAATTCAATGCAATTCAGTTTTAAATTTTGTAGAAATCGCAATCAAAGTTTCACTTTTTCAAAGAGTTCTATTTTCAAAATAAGATTGAAAGGCATCCATGGCCACCATCCTCGTCTACTTTATTAGTCTGCAACTCTGAGCACAATCTCATCAGTCACTTATTCAGGTGCATCATAAATTCCAGAAAACCAAACATATTGCGTTCCTTCTGTTTACAATTCAATGCAACTCAGCTTTAAATTTTTTAGAAATCGCAATCAAAGTTTCACTTTATCAAATAGTTCTATTTTCAAACCAAGATTGAAAGGCATCCATGGCCACCATCCTCGTCGCTTTTATTATTCTGCAACTCTGAGCACAATCTCATCACTCGCTTATTCATTTATTCGCTTCATTTATTCGCTTATCCTAATACTTTGAATTACATCTGTTTACAATTCAATGCAATTCAGTTTTAAATTTTGTAGAAATCGCAATCAAAGTTTCACTTTTTCAAAGAGTTCTATTTTCAAAATAAGATTGAAAGGCATCCATGGCCACCATCGTCGTCTATTTATTTATGCAGCTACTCTGAGCACAATCTCATCAGTCATTTATTCAGGTGCATCATAAATTCCAGAAAACCAAACATATTGCGTTCCTTCTGTTTACAATTCAATGCAACTCAGCTTTAAATTTTGTAGAAATCGCAATCGAAGTTTCACTTTTTTAAAGAGTTCTATTTTCAAAATAAGATTGAAAGGCATCCATGGCCACCATCGTCGGCCATTTAATTATTCAGCAACTCTGAGCACAATCTCATCACTCGCTTTGTCAGGTGCATCATAAATTCCCGAAAACCTAATACTTTGAATTACATCTGTTTACAATTCAATGCAATTCAGTTTTAAATTTTGTAGAAATCGCAATCAAAGTTTCACTTTTTCAAAGAGTTCTATTTTCAAAATAAGATTGAAAGGCATCCATGGCCACCATCGTCGGCCATTTAATTATTCAGCAACTCTGAGCACAATCTCATCACTCGCTTTGTCAGGTGCATCATAAATTCCCGAAAACCTAATACTTTGAATTACATCTGTTTACAATTCAATGCAATTCAGTTTTAAATTTTGTAGAAATCGCAATCAAAGTTTCACTTTTTCAAAGAGTTCTATTTTTAAAATAAGATTGAAAGGCATCCATGGCCACCATCGTCGTCTACTTTATTAGTCTGCAACTCTGAGCACAATCTCATCAGTCACTTATTCAGGTGCATCATAAATTCCAGAAAACCAAACATATTGCGTTCCTTCTGTTCACAATTCAATGCAACTCAGCTTTAAATTTTTTAGAAATCGCAATCAAAGTTTCACTTTTTCAAATAGTTCTATTTTCAAACCAAGATTGAAAGGCATCCATGGCCACCATCCTCGTCTATTTTATTATTCTGCAACTCTGAGCACAATCTCATCACTCGCTTATTCAGGTGCATCATAAATTCCCGAAAACCTAATACTTTGAATTACATCAGTTTACAATTCAATGCAATTCAGTTTTAAATTTTGTAGAAATCGCAATCAAAGTTTCACTTTTTCAAAGAGTTATATTTTCAAAATAAGATTGAAAGGCATCCATGGCCACCATCCTCGTCTATTTTATTATTCTGCAACTCTGAGCACAATCTCATCAGTCAATTATTCAGGTGCATCATAAATTCCAGAAAACCAAACATATTGCGTTCCTTCTGTTTACAATTCAATGCAACTCAGCTTTAAATTTTGTAGAAATCGCAATCAAAGCTCACTTTTTCATAGAGCCGTATTTTCAAAATGAAATTCGAAGGCATCCGTGGCCTCAATCGTCATCTATTTTATTATTCTGCAACTCTGAGCACAATCTCATCAGTCACTTATTCAGGTGCATCATAAATTCCAGAAAACCAAACATATTGCGTTCCTTCTGTTTACAATTCAATGCAATTCAGTTTTAAATTTTGTAGAAATCGCAATCAAAGCTCACTTTTTCATAGCGCCCTATTTTCAAAATGAAATTCAAAGGCATCCGTGGCCTCCATCGTCGGCCATTTAATTATTCAGCAACTCTGAGCACAATCTCATCACTCGCTTTGTCAGGTGCATCATAAATTCCCGAAAACCTAACACTTTGCATTACATCTGTTTACAATTCAATGCAATTCAGTTTTAAATTTTGTAGAAATCGCAATCAAAGTTTCACTTTTTCAAAGAGTTCTATTTTCAAAATAAGATTGAAAGGCATCCATGGCCACCATCGTCGTCTATTTAATTATGCAGCTACTCTGATCACAATCTCATCAGCCATTTATTCAGGTGCATCATAAATTCCAGAAAACCAAACATATTGCGTTCCTTCTGTTTACAATTCAATGCAACTCAGCTTTAAATTTTTTAGAAATCGCAATCAAAGTTTCACTTTTTCAAATAGTTCTACTTTCAAACCAAGATTGAAAGGCATCCACGGCCACCGTCCTCGTCTCTTTTATTATTCTGCAACTCTGAGCACAATCTCATCACTCGCTTATTCAGGTACATCATAAATTCCAGAAAACCAAACATATTCCGTTCCTTCTGTTTACAATTCATAGCAACTCAGCTTTAAATTTTGTAGAAATCGCAATCAAAGCTCCACTTTTTCATAGAGTTCTATTTTCTAATTGAAATTCAAAGGGATCTATGGCACAAACTTCATACATTTAATGATTCTGCAACTCTGAGCAAAATCTCAATTCAATGCATTTCAGTTTTAAATTTTTTAGAAATCGCAAGCAAAGTTTCACTTTTGAAAGGGTTCTATTTTCAAAATAAGATTGAAAGGCATCCATGGCCACCATCGTCGTCTATTTTATGATTCTGCAACTCTGAGCACAATCTCATCACTCACATATTCAGGTGCATCATAAATTCCAGAAAACCAAACATATTGCGTTCCTTCTGTTTACAATTCAATGCAACTCAGCTTTAAATTTTTTAGAAATCGCAATCAAAGTTTCACTTTTTCAAATAGTTCTATTTTCAAACCAAGATTGAAAGGCATCCATGGCCACCATCCTCGTCTATTTTATTATTCTTCAACTCTGAGCACAATCTCATCACTCGCTTATTCAGGTGCATCATAAATTCCAGAAAACCAAACATATTGCGGTCCTTCTGTTTACAATTCAATGCAACTCAGCTTTAAATTTTTTAGAAATCGCAATCAAAGTTTCACTTTTTCAAATAGTTCTATTTTCAAACCAAGATTGATAGGCATCCATGGCCACCATCCTCGTCTATTTTATTATTCTGCAACTCTGAGCACAATCTCATCACTCGCTTATTCAGGTGCATCATAAATTCCCGAAAACCTAATACTTTGAATTACATCTGTTTACAATTCAATGCAATTCAGTTTTAAATTTTGTAGAAATCGCAATCAAAGTTTCACTTTTTCAAAGAGTTCTATTTTCAAAATAAGATTGAAAGGCATCCATGGCCACCATCGTCGTCTATTTATTTATGCAGCTACTCTGAGCACAATCTCATCAGTCATTTATTCAGGTGCATCATAAATTCCAGAAAACCAAACATATTGCGTTCCTTCTGTTTACAATTCAATGCAACTCAGCTTTAAATTTTGTAGAAATCGCAATCGAAGTTTCACTTTTTTAAAGAGTTCTATTTTCAAAATAAGATTGAAAGGCATCCACGGCCACCATCCTCGTCTATTTTATTATTCTGCAACTCTGAGCACAATCTCATCACTCGCTTATTCAGGTGCATCATAAATTCCCGAAAACATAATACTTTGAATTACATCTGTTTACAATTCAATGCAATTCAGTTTTAAATTTTGTAGAAATCGCAATCAAAGTTTCACTTTTTCAAAGAGTTCTATTTTCAAAATAAGATTGAAAGGCATCCATGGCCACCATCGTCGGCCATTTAATTATTCAGCAACTCTGAGCACAATCTCATCACTCGCTTTGTCAGGTGCATCATAAATTCCCGAAAACCTAATACTTTGAATTACATCTGTTTACAATTCAATGCAATTCAGTTTTAAATTTTGTAGAAATCGCAATCAAAGTTTCACTTTTTCAAAGAGTTCTATTTTTAAAATAAGATTGAAAGGCATCCATGGCCACCATCGTCGTCTACTTTATTAGTCTGCAACTCTGAGCACAATCTCATCAGTCACTTATTCAGGTGCATCATAAATTCCAGAAAACCAAACATATTGCGTTCCTTCTGTTCACAATTCAATGCAACTCAGCTTTAAATTTTTTAGAAATCGCAATCAAAGTTTCACTTTTTCAAATAGTTCTATTTTCAAACCAAGATTGAAAGGCATCCATGGCCACCATCCTCGTCTATTTTATTATTCTGCAACTCTGAGCACAATCTCATCACTCGCTTATTCAGGTGCATCATAAATTCCCGAAAACCTAATACTTTGAATTACATCAGTTTACAATTCAATGCAATTCAGTTTTAAATTTTGTAGAAATCGCAATCAAAGTTTCACTTTTTCAAAGAGTTATATTTTCAAAATAAGATTGAAAGGCATCCATGGCCACCATCCTCGTCTATTTTATTATTCTGCAACTCTGAGCACAATCTCATCAGTCAATTATTCAGGTGCATCATAAATTCCAGAAAACCAAACATATTGCGTTCCTTCTGTTTACAATTCAATGCAACTCAGCTTTAAATTTTGTAGAAATCGCAATCAAAGCTCACTTTTTCATAGAGCCGTATTTTCAAAATGAAATTCGAAGGCATCCGTGGCCTCAATCGTCATCTATTTTATTATTCTGCAACTCTGAGCACAATCTCATCAGTCACTTATTCAGGTGCATCATAAATTCCAGAAAACCAAACATATTGCGTTCCTTCTGTTTACAATTCAATGCAATTCAGTTTTAAATTTTGTAGAAATCGCAATCAAAGCTCACTTTTTCATAGCGCCCTATTTTCAAAATGAAATTCAAAGGCATCCGTGGCCTCCATCGTCGGCCATTTAATTATTCAGCAACTCTGAGCACAATCTCATCACTCGCTTTGTCAGGTGCATCATAAATTCCCGAAAACCTAACACTTTGCATTACATCTGTTTACAATTCAATGCAATTCAGTTTTAAATTTTGTAGAAATCGCAATCAAAGTTTCACTTTTTCAAAGAGTTCTATTTTCAAAATAAGATTGAAAGGCATCCATGGCCACCATCGTCGTCTATTTAATTATGCAGCTACTCTGATCACAATCTCATCAGCCATTTATTCAGGTGCATCATAAATTCCAGAAAACCAAACATATTGCGTTCCTTCTGTTTACAATTCAATGCAACTCAGCTTTAAATTTTTTAGAAATCGCAATCAAAGTTTCACTTTTTCAAATAGTTCTACTTTCAAACCAAGATTGAAAGGCATCCACGGCCACCGTCCTCGTCTCTTTTATTATTCTGCAACTCTGAGCACAATCTCATCACTCGCTTATTCAGGTACATCATAAATTCCAGAAAACCAAACATATTCCGTTCCTTCTGTTTACAATTCATAGCAACTCAGCTTTAAATTTTGTAGAAATCGCAATCAAAGCTCCACTTTTTCATAGAGTTCTATTTTCTAATTGAAATTCAAAGGGATCTATGGCACAAACTTCATACATTTAATGATTCTGCAACTCTGAGCAAAATCTCAATTCAATGCATTTCAGTTTTAAATTTTTTAGAAATCGCAAGCAAAGTTTCACTTTTGAAAGAGTTCTATTTTCAAAATAAGATTGAAAGGCATCCATGGCCACCATCGTCGTCTATTTTATGATTCTGCAACTCTGAGCACAATCTCATCACTCACATATTCAGGTGCATCATAAATTCCAGAAAACCAAACATATTGCGTTCCTTCTGTTTACAATTCAATGCAACTCAGCTTTAAATTTTTTAGAAATCGCAATCAAAGTTTCACTTTTTCAAATAGTTCTATTTTCAAACCAAGATTGAAAGGCATCCATGGCCACCATCCTCGTCTATTTTATTATTCTTCAACTCTGAGCACAATCTCATCACTCGCTTATTCAGGTGCATCATAAATTCCAGAAAACCAAACATATTGCGGTCCTTCTGTTTACAATTCAATGCAACTCAGCTTTAAATTTTTTAGAAATCGCAATCAAAGTTTCACTTTTTCAAATAGTTCTATTTTCAAACCAAGATTGATAGGCATCCATGGCCACCATCCTCGTCTATTTTATTATTCTGCAACTCTGAGCACAATCTCATCACTCGCTTATTCAGGTGCATCATAAATTCCCGAAAACCTAATACTTTGAATTACATCTGTTTACAATTCAATGCAATTCAGTTTTAAATTTTGTAGAAATCGCAATCAAAGTTTCACTTTTTCAAAGAGTTCTATTTTCAAAATAAGATCGAAAGGCATCCATGGCCACCATCGTCGTCTATTTTATTATTCTGCAACTCTGAGCACAATATCATCACTCACATATTCAGGTGCATCATAAATTCCAGAAAACCAAACATATTGCGTTCCTTCTGTTTACAATTCAATGCAACTCAGCTTTACATTTTTTAGAAATCGCAATCAAAGTTTCACTTTTTCAAATAGTTCTATTTTCAAACCAAGATTGAAAGGCATCCATGGCCACCATCCTCGTCTATTTTATTACTCTTCAACTCTGAGCACAATCTCATCACTCGCTTATTCAGGTGCATCATAAATTCCAGAAAACCAAACATATTGCGGTCCTTCTGTTTACAATTCAATGCAACTCAGCTTTAAATTTTTTAGAAATCGCAATCAAAGTTTCACTTTTTCAAATAGTTCTATTTTCAAACCAAGATTGATAGGCATCCATGGCCACCATCCTCGTCTATTTTATTATTCTGCAACTCTAAGCACAATCTCATCACTCACATATTCAGGTGCATCATAAATTCCCGAAAACCTAATACTTTGAATTAAATCCGTTTACAATTCAATGCAATTCAGTTTTAAATTTTGGAGAAATCGCAATCAAAGTTTCACTTTTTCAAAGAGTTCTATTTTCAAACCAAGATTGAAAGGCATCCATGGCCACCATCATCGTCTATTTTATTATTCTGCAACTCTGAGCACAATCTCATCACTCGCTTATTCAGGTGCATCATAAATTCCAGAAAACCTAATACTTTGAATTACATCTGTTTACAATTCAATGCAATTCAGTTTTAAATTTTGTAGAAATCGCAATCAAAGTTTCACTTTTTCAAAGAGTTCTATTTTCAAAATAAGATCGAAAGGCATCCATGGCCACCATCGTCGTCTATTTTATTATTCTGCAACTCTGAGCACAATCTCATCACTCACATATTCAGCTGCATCATAAATTCCAGAAAACCAAACATATTGCGGTCCTTCTGTTTACAATTCAATGCAAGTCAGTTTAAAATTTTTTAGAAATCGCAATCAAAGTTTCACTTTTTCAAATAGTTCTATTTTCAAACCAAGATTGAAAGGCATCCATGGCCACCATCCTCGTCTATTTTATTATTCTTCAACTCTGAGCACAATCTCATCACTCGCTTATTCAGGTGCATCATAAATTCCAGAAAACCAAACATATTGCGGTCCTTCTGTTTACAATTCAATGCAACTCAGCTTTAAATTTTTTAGAAATCGCAATCAAAGTTTCACTTTTTCAAATAGTTCTATTTTCAAACCAAGATTGATAGGCATCCATGGCCACCATCCTCGTCTATTTTATTATTCTGCAACTCTGAGCACAATCTCATCACTCGCTTATTCAGGTGCATCATAAATTCCAGAAAACCTAATACTTTGAATTACATCTGTTTACAATTCAATGCAATTCAGTTTTAAATTTTGTAGAAATCGCAATCAAAGTTTCACTTTTTCAAAGAGTTCTATTTTCAAAATAAGATCGAAAGGCATCCATGGCCACCATCGTCGTCTATTTTATTATTCTGCAACTCTGAGCACAATCTCATCACTCACATATTCAGCTGCATCATAAATTCCAGAAAACCTAATACTTTGAATTACATCTGTTTACAATTCAATGCAATTCAGTTTTAAATTTTGTAGAAATCGCAATCAAAGTTTCACTTTTTCAAAGAGTTCTATTTTCAAAATAAGATCGAAAGGCATCCATGGCCACCATCGTCGTCTATTTTATTATTCTGCAACTCTGAGCACAATCTCATCACTCACATATTCAGCTGCATCATAAATTCCAGAAAACCAAACATATTGCGGTCCTTCTGTTTACAATTCAATGCAAGTCAGTTTAAAATTTTTTAGAAATCGCAATCAAAGTTTCACTTTTTCAAATAGTTCTATTTTCAAACCAAGATTGAAAGGCATCCATGGCCACCATCCTCGTCTATTTTATTATTCTTCAACTCTGAGCACAATCTCATCACTCGCTTATTCAGGTGCATCATAAATTCCAGAAAACCAAACATATTGCGGTCCTTCTGTTTACAATTCAATGCAACTCAGCTTTAAATTTTTTAGAAATCGCAATCAAAGTTTCACTTTTTCAAATAGTTCTATTTTCAAACCAAGATTGAAAGGCATCCATGGCCACCATCCTCGTCTATTTTATTATTCTGCAACTCTGAGCCACAATCTCATCACTCGCTTATTCAGGTGCATCATAAATTCCAGAAAACCAAACATATTGCGTTCCTTCTGTTTACAATTCAATGCAACTCAGCTTTAAAGTTTTTAGAAATCGCAATCAAAGTTTCACTTTTTCAAATAGTTCTATTTTCAAACCAAGATTGAAAGGCATCCATGGCCACCATCCTCGTCTATTTTATTATTCTGCAACTCTGAGCACAATCTCATCAGTCACTTATTCAGGTGCATCATAAATTCCAGAAAACCAAACATATTGTGGCGATTATTCTCAAGCATGTACCATCCCTAACTCAATAACACTCCCACCACTAGTTAACACACAACTGAGATAACGATGGCTACGCTTATGCATGCAACTAGGAAGAGGAAGAGAGATGGCGCGAGTGTTTGCGAATACGATGCAAAGAGGAGATTCCAATAAATAACACCGACCCTTCCAGAACACGAAAAGCGAATAACCAAGAAAGTTCTCGGTGCGTAGGCAAGTACCCTGGTGGACTATATAAGGCGGGGACCAAGCAAGGCAGGTTGATCAGTTTGTATTCAAGTATTGTACAGTGAACTACTGTGGAGTAACCAAACTCGGGAATTTGTATTGCGTTTATTACTAGTAAATTATACTAGCTATTACTTACAATATCTGTGCGTGTGTTTATTCGACTTTATAGTGATCGAACCCAGGATTGATAATTAAGGAATCATCGAATTCGTCACAATTGGTGTCAGAAGCGGTATTGTTGAATAAATACCAGTGAATTTAAGGATAACAAGGACATGGCGAAGCTGAATGAATTAAAGATTCAGCAACTCAAAAATGAGTTGGAACAACGGGGACTGAACACTACAGGCAATAAATCAGAGTTACAGTCACGATTGCGAGAGGCTATGGAAGCAGAAGGAATCAACGTTGATGATCATGTTTTTCATCTTGTCGAGGAGGCACCGACAAAAATGGAAGAAAGAAAGGAGTCTTCGAATCCAGTAGCAACCGTCGACACAAACATGATATTGGCTGTATTAACTCAGATGTCGACTAAAATGGAAGAACAGAAAACTTACATGGCATCTCAGCTCGAAGAACAGAAAACTTGCATGGCATCTCAGTTGGAAGAACAGAAGACTTGCATGGCATCTCAGATTTCAGCTCAACTAGATGAAACGAAGGCATACATGAGATCTCAAATGGAAGAACAGAAGGCATATATCTCATCGCAGTTGGAAGAACAGGAAGCAAAGGTGTCATCGAAACTAGAAGTGCAAGATGCAAAAATTGCACAATTGCAGGATAAAATCGATGCTGAGGTAGATGCATTGAGAGGTCGTATCCAGGAATTGCAACTAAATCGTCCATCTGCTTTAGCGAATACGCCCAAGGTAAAATCACATTCCATCATTCGGAGTGACTTGGTCAGCGGGAAGGTGAGACTATTGCGGAAAGCTAAATTGTGGACAGTAACTGGTGAAAGCAAGCAAGTCCTGGGAGAGGTGACATGTAAGATTTTGATTGGGAATGTAGCTACTTATCACAACTTCTTGGTAGCGAATATTGTCGACGAAGTCATCATTGGCGTTGACTTCTTGGCTGAGAGAGACATTCACATCAACGTAAGGAACAGGGTTATGACTTACAACGGCCAAGAAGTTCCTCTGGTCTTTGGACACAATAGTGGCTATAGCACCAAGGGAGTGATCTTGAAGATGAAGCAACAGAAGCCTCGTAAAGCACCGGTAGCTCCTCGACCAAAGGCTTTCATGGACAGGTGCCTCCTGAAGAAGATTCGGCAAGGCCAGGAGGAAGATCCAGATTTGGCACGTGTGTTGAAAGGAATAAAGGAAAGCAAACAGCCAAGAAGAGGAGAGATGATTAGAGAGAGTCGCATCGCAAAAGCATACTGGACACAATGGAGTAATTTGAAGCTAATATCTGGGTGTTTGCATCGGATATGGGAAAGGGAAGATGGCCGGAATCATCGAGCACTTATTGTTGTTCCCAAGGCAAGAATTCCAGATGTTATCAAAGCGTCGCATAGTTGCCCAGATGGAAGGCACATGGGAATAAAGAAAACGCTGCAAGAGGTAAAGCGACGGTTCTATTGGATCGGTTGCAAACAAACTGTGAGGAAATGGATTACTAAGTGTGCAGGGTGTGCTGAGGATAAAAGACGAACATCTGGTGGTGATGTTCCGAGGAAGCAACGCAACTTAGTGGATAATGTGAACCAGTGCAATGGGCATGAGAGAACGGAACGGAATCCTGAAGAAACGAGCTGCAGGAATGTTTGCCGGGTACCACTGGGAACGAAAGTGAAGGCACAAATCCATTCGGGATTAAGAACGGACAAAATGGTTGGAATATGTGACACTGCAATACATTGTGGGAATCTCTGCAGGAGAGGATTGATGTCGGAGTTTCAATCACTGGAGGAAATGAGGTTTGGTAAAGCAGTGCCAACCATTGAGCGTCGATCAGACTTAGGTGGAGGGCAGTGTGGCGATTATTCTCAAGCATGTACCATCCCTAACTCAATAACACTCCCACCACTAGTTAACACACAACTGAGATAACGATGGCTACGCTTATGCATGCAAGCGTGTAACTAGGAAGAGGAAGAGAGATGGCGCGAGTGTTTGCGAATACGATGCAAAGAGGAGATTCCAATAAATAACACCGACCCTTCCAGAACACGAAAAGCGAATAACCAAGAAAGTTCTCGGTGCGTAGGCAAGTACCCTGGTGGACTATATAAGGCGGGGACCAAGCAAGGCAGGTTGATCAGTTTGTATTCAAGTATTGTACAGTGAACTACTGTGGAGTAACCAAACTCGGGAATTTGTATTGCGTTTATTACTAGTAAATTATACTAGCTATTACTTACAATATCTGTGCGTGTGTTTATTCGACTTTATAGTGATCGAACCCAGGATTGATAATTAAGGAATCATCGAATTCGGCACAATATTGCGTTCCTTCTGTTTACAATTCAATGCAATTCAGTTTTAATTTTGTAGAAATCGCAATCAAAGTTTCACTTTTTCAAAGAGTTCTATTTTCAAAATAAGATTGAAAGGCATCCATGGCCACCATCGTCGTCTATTTTATTATTCTGCAACTCTGAGCACAATCTCATCACTCACATATTCAGGTGCATCATAAATTCCAGAAAACCAAACATATTGCGTTACATCTGTTTACAATTCAATGCAACTCAGTTTTAAATTTTGTAGAAATCGCAATCAAAGTTTCACTTTTTCAAAGAGTTCTATTTTCAAAATAAGATCGAAAGGCATCCATGGCCACCATCGTCGTCTATTTTAGTATTCTGCAACTCTGAGCACAATCTCATCACTCACATATTCAGGTGCATCATAAATTCCAGAAAACCAAACATATTGCGTTCCTTCTGTTTACAATTCAATGCAACTCAGCTTTAAATTTTTTAGAAATCGCAATCAAAGTTTCACTTTTTCAAAGAGTTCTATTTTTAAAATAAGATTGAAAGGCATCCATGGCCACCAACTTCGTCTACTTTATTAGTCTGCAACTCTGAGCACAATCTCATCACTCGCTTATTCAGGTGCATCATAAATTCCAGAAAACCAAACATATTGCGTTCCTTCTGTTTACAATTCAATGCAACTCAGCTTTAAATTTTTTAGAAATCGCAATCAAAGTTTCACTTTTTCAAATAGTTCTATTTTCAAACTAAGATTGAAAGGCATCCATGGCCACCATCCTCGTCTATTTTATTATTCTGCAACTCTGAGCACAATCTCATCACTCGCTTATTCAGGTGCATCATAAATTCCCGAAAACCTAATACTTTGAATTACATCTGTTTACAATTCAATGCAATTCAGTTTTAAATTTTGTAGAAACCGCAATCAAAGTTTCACTTTTTCAAAGAGTTCTATTTTCAAAATAAGATTGAAAGGCATCCATGGATACCATCGTCGTCTACTTTATTAGTCTGCAACTCTGAGCACAATCTCATCAGTCACTTATTCAGGTGCATCATAAATTCCAGAAAACCAAACATATTGCGTTCCTTCTGTTTACAATTCAATGCAACTCAGCTTTAAATTTTGTAGAAATCGCAATCAAAGCTCACTTTTTCATAGAGCCATATTTTCAAAATGAAATTCGAAGGCATCCGTGGCCTCCATCGTCGTCTATTTTATTATTCTGCAACTCTGAGCACAATCTCATCAGTCACTTATTCAGGTGCATCATAAATTCCAGAAAACCTTATACTTTGAATTACATCTGTTTACAATTCAATGCAACTCAGCTTTAAATTTTTTAGAAATCGCAATCAAAGTTTCACTTTTTCAAATAGTTCTATTTTCAAACCAAGATTGAAAGGCATCCATGGCCACCATCCTCGTCTATTTTATTATTCTGCAACTCTGAGCACAATCTCATCAGTCACTTATTCAGGTGCATCATAAATTCCAGAAAACCAAACATATTGCGTTCCTTCTGTTTACAATTCAATGCAATTCAGTTTTAAATTTTGTAGAAATCGCAATCAAAGTTTCACTTTTTCAAAGAGTTCTATTTTCAAAATAAGATTGAAAGGCATCCATGGCCACCATCGTCGTCTATTTTATTATTCTGCAACTCTGAGCACAATCTCATCACTCGCTTATTCAGGTGCATCATAAATTCCCGAAAACCTAATACTTTGACTTACATCTGTTTACAATTCAATTCAATTCAGTTTTAAATTTTGTAGAAATCATAATCAAAGTTTCACTTTTTCAAAGAGTTCTATTTTCAAAATAAGATTGAAAGGCATCCATGGCCACCATCGTCGTCTATTTTATTATTCTGCAACTCTGAGCACAATCTCATCAGTCACTTATTCAGGTGCATCATAAATTCCAGAAAACCAAACATATTGCGTTCCTTCTGTTTACAATTCAATGCAACTCAGCTTTAAATTTTGTAGAAATCGCAATCAAAGCTCACTTTTTCATAGAGCCATATTTTCAAAATGAAATTCGAAGGCATCCGTGGCCTCCATCGTCGTCTATTTTATTATTCAGCAACTCTGAGCACAATCTCATCACTCGCTTATTCAGGTGCATCATAAATTCCCGAAAACCTAATACTTTGACTTACATCTGTTTACAATTCAATTCAATTCAGTTTTAAATTTTGTAGAAATCATAATCAAAGTTTCACTTTTTCAAAGAGTTCTATTTTCAAAATAAGATTGAAAGGCATCCATGGCCACCATCGTCGTCTATTTTATTATTCTGCAACTCTGAGCACAATCTCATCAGTCACTTATTCAGGTGCATCATAAATTCCAGAAAACCAAACATATTGCGTTCCTTCTGTTTACAATTCAATGCAACTCAGCTTTAAATTTTGTAGAAATCGCAATCAAAGCTCACTTTTTCATAGAGCCATATTTTCAAAATGAAATTCGAAGGCATCCGTGGCCTCCATCGTCGTCTATTTTATTATTCAGCAAGTCTGAGCCCAATCTCATCACTCGCTTTGTCAAGTGCATCATAAATTCCCGAAAATCTAATACTTTGAATTACATCTGTTTACAATTCAATGCAATTCAGTTTTAAGTTTTGTAGAAATCGCAATCAAAGTTTCACTTTTTCAAAGAGTTCTATTTTCAAAATAAGATTGATGGCATCCATGGCCACCATCGTCGTCTATTTAATTATGCAGCTACTCTGATCACAATCTCATCAGCCATTTATTCAGGTGCATCATAAATTCCAGAAAACCAAACATATTGCGTTCGTTCTGTTTACAATTCAATGCAACTCAGCTTTAAATTTTTTAGAAATCGCAATCAAAGTTTCACTTTTTCAAATAGTTCTATTTTCAAACCAAGATTGAAAGGCATCCATGTCCACCATCCTCGTCTCTTTTATTATTCTGCAACTCTGAGCACAATCTCATCACTCGCTTATGCAGGTACATCATAAATTCCAGAAAACCAAACATATTGCGTTCCTTCTGTTTACAATTCATAGCAACTCAGCTTTAAATTTTGTAGAAATCGCAATCAAAGCTCCACTTTTTCATAGAGTTCTATTTTCTAATTGAAATTCAAAGGGATCTATGGCTCAAACTTCATACATTTAATGATTCTGCAACTCTGAGCAAAATCTCAACTCAATGAATTTCAGTTTTAAATTTTTTAGAAATCGCAAGCAAAGTTTCACTTTTGAAAGAGTTCTATTTTCAAAATAAGATTGAAAGGCATCCATGGAAACCATCGTCGTCTATTTTATGATTCTGCAACTCTGAGCACAATTTCATCAGTCGTCTATGCAGGTGCATCATAAATTCCAGAAAACAAAACATATTGCGTTCCTTCTGTTTACAATTCAATGCAACTCAGCTTTAAATTTTTTAGAAATCGCAATCAAAGTTTCACTTTTTCAAATAGTTCTATTTTCAAACCAAGATTGATAGGCATCCATGGCCACCATCCTCGTCTCTTTTATTATTCTGCAACTCTGAGCACAATCTCATCACTCGCTTATTCAGGTGCATCATAAATTCCCGAAACTTTGAATTACAGCTGTTTACAATTCAATGCAATTCAGTTTTAAATTTTGTAGAAATCGCAATCAAAGTTTCACTTTTTCAAAGAGTTCTATTTTCAAAATAAGATTGAAAGGCATCCATGGCCACCATCCTCGTCTATTTTATTATTCTGCAACTCTGAGCACAATCTCATCAGTCACTTATTCAGGTGCATCATAAATTCCAGAAAACCAAACATATTGCGTTCCTTCTGTTTACAATTCAATGCAACTCAGCTTTAAATTTTGTAGAAATCGCAATCAAAGCTCACTTTTTCATAGAGCCATATTTTCAAAATGAAATTCGAAGGCATCCGTGGCCTCCATCGTCGTCTATTTTATTATTCTGCAACTCTAAGCACAATCTCATCAGTCACTTATTCAGGTGCATCATAAATTCCAGAAAACCAAACATATTGCGTTCCTTCTGTTTACAATTCAATGCAATTCAGTTTTAAATTTTGTAGAAATCGCAATCAAAGCTCACTTTTTCATAGAGCCCTATTTTCAAAATGAAATTCAAAGGCATCCGTGGCCTCCATCGTCGGCCATTTAATTATTCAGCAGCTCTGAGCACAATCTCATCACTCGCTTTGTCAGGTGCATCATAAATTCCCGAAAACCTAATACTTTGAATTACATCTGTTTACAATTCAATGCAATTCAGTGTTAAATTTTGTAGAAATCGCAATCAAAGTTTCACTTTTTCAAAGAGTTCTATTTTTAAAATAAGATTGAAAGGCATCCATGGCCACCATCGTCGTCTACTTTATTAGTCTGCAACTCTGAGCACAATCTCATCAGTCACTTATTCAGGTGCATCATAAATTCCAGAAAACCAAACATATTGCGTTCCTTCTGTTCACAATTCAATGCAACTCAGCTTTAAATTTTTTAGAAATCGCAATCAAAGTTTCACTTTTTCAAATAGTTCTATTTTCAAACCAAGATTGATAGGCATCCATGGCCACCATCCTCGTCTATTTAATGATTCTGCAACTCTGAGCAAAATCTCAACTCAATGAATTTCAGTTTTAAATTTTTTAGAAATCGCAAGCAAAGTTTCACTTTTGAAAGAGTTCTATTTTCAAAATAAGATTGAAAGGCATCCATGGAAACCATCGTCGTCTATTTTATGATTCTGCAACTCTGAGCACAATTTCATCAGTCGTCTATGCAGGTGCATCATAAATTCCAGAAAACAAAACATATTGCGTTCCTTCTGTTTACAATTCAATGCAACTCAGCTTTAAATTTTTTAGAAATCGCAATCAAAGTTTCACTTTTTCAAATAGTTCTATTTTCAAACCAAGATTGATAGGCATCCATGGCCACCATCCTCGTCTCTTTTATTATTCTGCAACTCTGAGCACAATCTCATCACTCGCTTATTCAGGTGCATCATAAATTCCAGAAAACCAAACATATTGCGTTCCTTCTGTTTACAATTCAATGCAATTCAGTTTTAAATTTTGTAGAAATCGCAATCAAAGTTTCACTTTTTCAAAGAGTTCTATTTTCAAAATAAGATTAAAAGGCATCCATGGCCACCATCCTCGTCTATTTTATTATTCTGCAACTCTGAGCACAATCTCATCAGTCACTTATTCAGGTGCATCATAAATTCCAGAAAACCAAACATATTGCGTTCCTTCTGTTTACAATTCAATGCAACTCAGCTTTAAATTTTGTAGAAATCGCAATCAAAGCTCACTTTTTCATAGAGCCATATTTTCAAAATGAAATTCGAAGGCATCCGTGGCCTCCATCGTCGTCTATTTTATTATTCTGCAACTCTAAGCACAATCTCATCAGTCACTTATTCAGGTGCATCATAAATTCCAGAAAACCAAACATATTGCGTTCCTTCTGTTTACAATTCAATGCAATTCAGTTTTAAATTTTGTAGAAATCGCAATCAAAGCTCACTTTTTCATAGAGCCCTATTTTCAAAATGAAATTCAAAGGCATCCGTGGCCTCCATCGTCGGCCATTTAATTATTCAGCAACTCTGAGCACAATCTCATCACTCGCTTTGTCAGGTGCATCATAAATTCCCGAAAACCTAATACTTTGAATTACATCTGTTTACAATTCAATGCAATTCAGTGTTAAATTTTGTAGAAATCGCAATCAAAGTTTCACTTTTTCAAAGAGTTCTATTTTTAAAATAAGATTGAAAGGCATCCATGGCCACCATCGTCGTCTACTTTATTAGTCTGCAACTCTGAGCACAATCTCATCAGTCACTTATTCAGGTGCATCATAAATTCCAGAAAACCAAACATATTGCGTTCCTTCTGTTCACAATTCAATGCAACTCAGCTTTAAATTTTTTAGAAATCGCAATCAAAGTTTCACTTTTTCAAATAGTTCTATTTTCAAACCAAGATTGATAGGCATCCATGGCCACCATCCTCGTCTATTTTATGATTCTGCAACTCTGAGCACAATTTCATCAGTCGTCTATGCAGGTGCATCATAAATTCCAGAAAACAAAACATATTGCGTTCCTTCTGTTTACAATTCAATGCAACTCAGCTTTAAATTTTTTAGAAATCGCAATCAAAGTTTCACTTTTTCAAATAGTTCTATTTTCAAACCAAGATTGATAGGCATCCATGGCCACCATCCTCGTCTATTTTATTATTCTGCAACTCTGAGCACAATCTCATCACTCGCTTATTCAGGTGCATCATAAATTCACGAAAACCTAATACTTTGAATTACATCAGTTTACAATTCAATGCAATTCAGTTTTAAATTTTGTAGAAATCGCAATCAAAGTTTCACTTTTTCAAAGAGTTCTATTTTCAAAATAAGATTGAAAGGCATCCATGGCCACCATCCTCGTCTATTTTATTATTCTGCAACTCTGAGCACAATCTCATCAGTCACTTATTCAGGTGCATCATAAATTCCAGAAAACCAAACATATTGCGTTCCTTCTGTTTACAATTCAATGCAACTCAGCTTTAAATTTTGTAGAAATCGCAATCAAAGCTCACTTTTTCATAGAGCCATATTTTCAAAATGAAATTCGAAGGCATCCGTGGCCTCAATCGTCATCTATTTTATTATTCTGCAACTCTGATCACAATCTCATCAGTCACTTATTCAGGTGCATCATAAATTTCAGAAAACCAAACATATTGCGTTCCTTCTGTTTACAATTCAATGCAATTCAGTTTTAAATTTTGTAGAAATCGCAATCAAAGCTCACTTTTTCATAGCGCCCTATTTTCAAAATGAAATTCAAAGGCATCCGTGGCCTCCATCGTCGGCCATTTAATTATTCAGCAACTCTGAGCACAATCTCATCACTCGCTTTGTCAGGTGCATCATAAATTCCCGAAAACCTAATACTTTGAATTACATCTGTTTACAATTCAATGCAATTCAGTTTTAAATTTTGTAGAAATCGCAATCAAAGTTTCACTTTTTCAAAGAGTTCTATTTTCAAAATAAGATTGAAAGGCATCCATGGCCACCATCGTCGTCTATTTAATTATGCAGCTACTCTGATCACAATCTCATCAGCCATTTATTCAGGTGCATCATAAATTCCAGAAAACCAAACATATTGCGTTCCTTCTGTTTACAATTCAATGCAACTCAGCTTGAAATTTTTTAGAAATCGCAATCAAAGTTTCACTTTTTCAAATAGTTCTATTTTCAAACCAAGATTGAAAGGCATCCATGGCCACCGTCCTCGTCTCTTTTATTATTCTGCAACTCTGAGCACAATCTCATCACTCGCTTATTCAGGTACATCATAAATTCCAGAAAACCAAACATATTGCGTTCCTTCTGTTTACAATTCATAGCAACTCAGCTTTAAATTTTGTAGAAATCGCAATCAAAGCTCCACTTTTTCATAGAGTTCTATTTTCTAATTGAAATTCAAAGGGATCTATGGCACAAACTTCATACATTTAATGATTCTGCAACTCTGAGCAAAATCTCAATTCAATGCATTTCAGTTTTAAATTTTTTTGAAATTGCAAGCAAAGTTTCACTTTTGAAAGAGTTCTATTTTCAAAATAAGATTGAAAGGCATCCATGGCCACCATCGTCGTCTATTTTATGATTCTGCAACTCTGAGCACAATCTCATCACTCACATATTCAGGTGCATCATAAATTCCAGAAAACCAAACATATTGCGTTCCTTCTGTTTACAATTCAATGCAACTCAGCTTTAAATTTTTTAGAAATCGCAATCAAAGTTTCACTTTTTCAAATAGTTCTATTTTCAAACCAAGATTGAAAGGCATCCATGGCCACCATCCTCGTCTATTTTATTATTCTTCAACTCTGAGCACAATCTCATCACTCGCTTATTCAGGTGCATCATAAATTCCAGAAAACCAAACATATTGCGGTCCTTCTGTTTACAATTCAATGCAACTCAGCTTTAAATTTTTTAGAAATCGCAATCAAAGTTTCACTTTTTCAAATAGTTCTATTTTCAAACCAAGATTGATAGGCATCCATGGCCACCATCCTCGTCTATTTTATTATTCTGCAACTCTGAGCACAATCTCATCACTCGCTTATTCAGGTGCATCATAAATTCCCGAAAACCTAATACTTTGAATTACATCTGTTTACAATTCAATGCAATTCAGTTTTAAATTTTGTAGAAATCGCAATCAAAGTTTCACTTTTTCAAAGAGTTCTATTTTCAAAATAAGATCGAAAGGCATCCATGGCCACCATCGTCGTCTATTTTATTATTCTGCAACTCTGAGCACAATCTCATCACTCACATATTCAGGTGCATCATAAATTCCAGAAAACCAAACATATTGCGTTCCTTCTGTTTACAATTCAATGCAACTCAGCTTTAAATTTTTTAGAAATCGCAATCAAAGTTTCACTTTTTCAAATAGTTCTATTTTCAAACCAAGATTGAAAGGCATCCATGGCCACCATCCTCGTCTATTTTATTACTCTTCAACTCTGAGCACAATCTCATCACTCGCTTATTCAGGTGCATCATAAATTCCAGAAAACCAAACATATTGCGGTCCTTCTGTTTACAATTCAATGCAACTCAGCTTTAAATTTTTTAGAAATCGCAATCAAAGTTTCACTTTTTCAAATAGTTCTATTTTCAAACCAAGATTGATAGGCATCCATGGCCACCATCCTCGTCTATTTTATTATTCTGCAACTCTGAGCACAATCTCATCACTCGCTTATTCAGGTGCATCATAAATTCACGAAAACCTAATACTTTGAATTACATCAGTTTACAATTCAATGCAATTCAGTTTTAAATTTTGTAGAAATCGCAATCAAAGCTCACTTTTTCATAGAGCCCTATTTTCAAAATGAAATTCAAAGGCATCCGTGGCCTCCATCGTCGGCCATTTAATTATTCAGCAACTCTGAGCACAATCTCATCACTCGCTTTGTCAGGTGCATCATAAATTCCCGAAAACCTAATACTTTGAATTACATCTGTTTACAATTCAATGCAATTCAGTGTTAAATTTTGTAGAAATCGCAATCAAAGTTTCACTTTTTCAAAGAGTTCTATTTTTAAAATAAGATTGAAAGGCATCCATGGCCACCATCGTCGTCTACTTTATTAGTCTGCAACTCTGAGCACAATCTCATCAGTCACTTATTCAGGTGCATCATAAATTCCAGAAAACCAAACATATTGCGTTCCTTCTGTTCACAATTCAATGCAACTCAGCTTTAAATTTTTTAGAAATCGCAATCAAAGTTTCACTTTTTCAAATAGTTCTATTTTCAAACCAAGATTGATAGGCATCCATGGCCACCATCCTCGTCTATTTTATGATTCTGCAACTCTGAGCACAATTTCATCAGTCGTCTATGCAGGTGCATCATAAATTCCAGAAAACAAAACATATTGCGTTCCTTCTGTTTACAATTCAATGCAACTCAGCTTTAAATTTTTTAGAAATCGCAATCAAAGTTTCACTTTTTCAAATAGTTCTATTTTCAAACCAAGATTGATAGGCATCCATGGCCACCATCCTCGTCTATTTTATTATTCTGCAACTCTGAGCACAATCTCATCACTCGCTTATTCAGGTGCATCATAAATTCCCGAAACTTTGAATTACAGCTGTTTACAATTCAATGCAATTCAGTTTTAAATTTTGTAGAAATCGCAATCAAAGTTTCACTTTTTCAAAGAGTTCTATTTTCAAAATAAGATTAAAAGGCATCCATGGCCACCATCCTCGTCTATTTTATTATTCTGCAACTCTGAGCACAATCTCATCAGTCACTTATTCAGGTGCATCATAAATTCCAGAAAACCAAACATATTGCGTTCCTTCTGTTTACAATTCAATGCAACTCAGCTTTAAATTTTGTAGAAATCGCAATCAAAGCTCACTTTTTCATAGAGCCATATTTTCAAAATGAAATTCGAAGGCATCCGTGGCCTCCATCGTCGTCTATTTTATTATTCTGCAACTCTAAGCACAATCTCATCAGTCACTTATTCAGGTGCATCATAAATTCCAGAAAACCAAACATATTGCGTTCCTTCTGTTTACAATTCAATGCAATTCAGTTTTAAATTTTGTAGAAATCGCAATCAAAGCTCACTTTTTCATAGAGCCCTATTTTCAAAATGAAATTCAAAGGCATCCGTGGCCTCCATCGTCGGCCATTTAATTATTCAGCAACTCTGAGCACAATCTCATCACTCGCTTTGTCAGGTGCATCATAAATTCCCGAAAACCTAATACTTTGAATTACATCTGTTTACAATTCAATGCAATTCAGTGTTAAATTTTGTAGAAATCGCAATCAAAGTTTCACTTTTTCAAAGAGTTCTATTTTTAAAATAAGATTGAAAGGCATCCATGGCCACCATCGTCGTCTACTTTATTAGTCTGCAACTCTGAGCACAATCTCATCAGTCACTTATTCAGGTGCATCATAAATTCCAGAAAACCAAACATATTGCGTTCCTTCTGTTCACAATTCAATGCAACTCAGCTTTAAATTTTTTAGAAATCGCAATCAAAGTTTCACTTTTTCAAATAGTTCTATTTTCAAACCAAGATTGATAGGCATCCATGGCCACCATCCTCGTCTATTTAATGATTCTGCAACTCTGAGCAAAATCTCAACTCAATGAATTTCAGTTTTAAATTTTTTAGAAATCGCAAGCAAAGTTTCACTTTTGAAAGAGTTCTATTTTCAAAATAAGATTGAAAGGCATCCATGGAAACCATCGTCGTCTATTTTATGATTCTGCAACTCTGAGCACAATTTCATCAGTCGTCTATGCAGGTGCATCATAAATTCCAGAAAACAAAACATATTGCGTTCCTTCTGTTTACAATTCAATGCAACTCAGCTTTAAATTTTTTAGAAATCGCAATCAAAGTTTCACTTTTTCAAATAGTTCTATTTTCAAACCAAGATTGATAGGCATCCATGGCCACCATCCTCGTCTCTTTTATTATTCTGCAACTCTGAGCACAATCTCATCACTCGCTTATTCAGGTGCATCATAAATTCCCGAAACTTTGAATTACAGCTGTTTACAATTCAATGCAATTCAGTTTTAAATTTTGTAGAAATCGCAATCAAAGTTTCACTTTTTCAAAGAGTTCTATTTTCAAAATAAGATTAAAAGGCATCCATGGCCACCATCCTCGTCTATTTTATTATTCTGCAACTCTGAGCACAATCTCATCAGTCACTTATTCAGGTGCATCATAAATTCCAGAAAACCAAACATATTGCGTTCCTTCTGTTTACAATTCAATGCAACTCAGCTTTAAATTTTGTAGAAATCGCAATCAAAGCTCACTTTTTCATAGAGCCATATTTTCAAAATGAAATTCGAAGGCATCCGTGGCCTCCATCGTCGTCTATTTTATTATTCTGCAACTCTAAGCACAATCTCATCAGTCACTTATTCAGGTGCATCATAAATTCCAGAAAACCAAACATATTGCGTTCCTTCTGTTTACAATTCAATGCAATTCAGTTTTAAATTTTGTAGAAATCGCAATCAAAGCTCACTTTTTCATAGAGCCATATTTTCAAAATGAAATTCAAAGGCATCCGTGGCCTCCATCGTCGGCCATTTAATTATTCAGCAACTCTGAGCACAATCTCATCACTCGCTTTGTCAGGTGCATCATAAATTCCCGAAAACCTAATACTTTGAATTACATCTGTTTACAATTCAATGCAATTCAGTGTTAAATTTTGTAGAAATCGCAATCAAAGTTTCACTTTTTCAAAGAGTTCTATTTTTAAAATAAGATTGAAAGGCATCCATGGCCACCATCGTCGTCTACTTTATTAGTCTGCAACTCTGAGCACAATCTCATCAGTCACTTATTCAGGTGCATCATAAATTCCAGAAAACCAAACATATTGCGTTCCTTCTGTTCACAATTCAATGCAACTCAGCTTTAAATTTTTTAGAAATCGCAATCAAAGTTTCACTTTTTCAAATAGTTCTATTTTCAAACCAAGATTGATAGGCATCCATGGCCACCATCCTCGTCTATTTTATGATTCTGCAACTCTGAGCACAATTTCATCAGTCGTCTATGCAGGTGCATCATAAATTCCAGAAAACAAAACATATTGCGTTCCTTCTGTTTACAATTCAATGCAACTCAGCTTTAAATTTTTTAGAAATCGCAATCAAAGTTTCACTTTTTCAAATAGTTCTATTTTCAAACCAAGATTGATAGGCATCCATGGCCACCATCCTCGTCTATTTTATTATTCTGCAACTCTGAGCACAATCTCATCACTCGCTTATTCAGGTGCATCATAAATTCACGAAAACCTAATACTT
The DNA here is from genome assembly GCA_949987695.1 of Merzomyia westermanni. Classification (NCBI taxonomy): domain Eukaryota; kingdom Metazoa; phylum Arthropoda; class Insecta; order Diptera; family Tephritidae; genus Merzomyia; species Merzomyia westermanni. The sequence goes on from OX465292.1 coordinate 81,288,084, forward strand.
TGAATTACATCAGTTTACAATTCAATGCAATTCAGTTTTAAATTTTGTAGAAATCGCAATCAAAGTTTCACTTTTTCAAAGAGTTCTATTTTCAAAATAAGATTGAAAGGCATCCATGGCCACCATCCTCGTCTATTTTATTATTCTGCAACTCTGAGCACAATCTCATCAGTCACTTATTCAGGTGCATCATAAATTCCAGAAAACCAAACATATTGCGTTCCTTCTGTTTACAATTCAATGCAACTCAGCTTTAAATTTTGTAGAAATCGCAATCAAAGCTCACTTTTTCATAGAGCCATATTTTCAAAATGAAATTCGAAGGCATCCGTGGCCTCAATCGTCATCTATTTTATTATTCTGCAACTCTGATCACAATCTCATCAGTCACTTATTCAGGTGCATCATAAATTTCAGAAAACCAAACATATTGCGTTCCTTCTGTTTACAATTCAATGCAATTCAGTTTTAAATTTTGTAGAAATCGCAATCAAAGCTCACTTTTTCATAGCGCCCTATTTTCAAAATGAAATTCAAAGGCATCCGTGGCCTCCATCGTCGGCCATTTAATTATTCAGCAACTCTGAGCACAATCTCATCACTCGCTTTGTCAGGTGCATCATAAATTCCCGAAAACCTAATACTTTGAATTACATCTGTTTACAATTCAATGCAATTCAGTTTTAAATTTTGTAGAAATCGCAATCAAAGTTTCACTTTTTCAAAGAGTTCTATTTTCAAAATAAGATTGAAAGGCATCCATGGCCACCATCGTCGTCTATTTAATTATGCAGCTACTCTGATCACAATCTCATCAGCCATTTATTCAGGTGCATCATAAATTCCAGAAAACCAAACATATTGCGTTCCTTCTGTTTACAATTCAATGCAACTCAGCTTGAAATTTTTTAGAAATCGCAATCAAAGTTTCACTTTTTCAAATAGTTCTATTTTCAAACCAAGATTGAAAGGCATCCATGGCCACCGTCCTCGTCTCTTTTATTATTCTGCAACTCTGAGCACAATCTCATCACTCGCTTATTCAGGTACATCATAAATTCCAGAAAACCAAACATATTGCGTTCCTTCTGTTTACAATTCATAGCAACTCAGCTTTAAATTTTGTAGAAATCGCAATCAAAGCTCCACTTTTTCATAGAGTTCTATTTTCTAATTGAAATTCAAAGGGATCTATGGCACAAACTTCATACATTTAATGATTCTGCAACTCTGAGCAAAATCTCAATTCAATGCATTTCAGTTTTAAATTTTTTTGAAATTGCAAGCAAAGTTTCACTTTTGAAAGAGTTCTATTTTCAAAATAAGATTGAAAGGCATCCATGGCCACCATCGTCGTCTATTTTATGATTCTGCAACTCTGAGCACAATCTCATCACTCACATATTCAGGTGCATCATAAATTCCAGAAAACCAAACATATTGCGTTCCTTCTGCTTACAATTCAATGCAACTCAGCTTTAAATTTTTTAGAAATCGCAATCAAAGTTTCACTTTTTCAAATAGTTCTATTTTCAAACCAAGATTGAAAGGCATCCATGGCCAGCATCCTCGTCTATTTTATTATTCTTCAACTCTGAGCACAATCTCATCACTCGCTTATTCAGGTGCATCATAAATTCCAGAAAACCAAACATATTGCGGTCCTTCTGTTTACAATTCAATGCAACTCAGCTTTAAATTTTTTAGAAATCGCAATCAAAGTTTCACTTTTTCAAATAGTTCTATTTTCAAACCAAGATTGATAGGCATCCATGGCCACCATCCTCGTCTATTTTATTATTCTGCAACTCTGAGCACAATCTCATCACTCGCTTATTCAGGTGCATCATAAATTCCCGAAAACCTAATACTTTGAATTACATCTGTTTACAATTCAATGCAATTCAGTTTTAAATTTTGTAGAAATCGCAATCAAAGTTTCACTTTTTCAAAGAGTTCTATTTTCAAAATAAGATCGAAAGGCATCCATGGCCACCATCGTCGTCTATTTTATTATTCTGCAACTCTGAGCACAATCTCATCACTCACATATTCAGGTGCATCATAAATTCCAGAAAACCAAACATATTGCGTTCCTTCTGTTTACAATTCAATGCAACTCAGCTTTAAATTTTTTAGAAATCGCAATCAAAGTTTCACTTTTTCAAATAGTTCTATTTTCAAACCAAGATTGAAAGGCATCCATGGCCACCATCCTCGTCTATTTTATTACTCTTCAACTCTGAGCACAATCTCATCACTCGCTTATTCAGGTGCATCATAAATTCCAGAAAACCAAACATATTGCGGTCCTTCTGTTTACAATTCAATGCAACTCAGCTTTAAATTTTTTAGAAATCGCAATCAAAGTTTCACTTTTTCAAATAGTTCTATTTTCAAACCAAGATTGATAGGCATCCATGGCCACCATCCTCGTCTATTTTATTATTCTGCAACTCTGAGCACAATCTCATCACTCACATATTCAGGTGCATCATAAATTCCCGAAAACCTAATACTTTGAATTACATCCGTTTACAATTCAATGCAATTCAGTTTTAAATTTTGTAGAAATCGCAATCAAAGTTTCACTTTTTCAAAGAGTTCTATTTTCAAACCAAGATTGAAAGGCATCCATGGCCACCATCCTCGTCTATTTTATTATTCTTCAACTCTGAGCACAATTTCATCAGTCGTCTATGCAGGTGCATCATAAATTCCAGAAAACAAAACATATTGCGTTCCTTCTGTTTACAATTCAATGCAACTCAGCTTTAAATTTTTTAGAAATCGCAATCAAAGTTTCACTTTTTCAAATAGTTCTATTTTCAAACCAAGATTGATAGGCATCCATGGCCACCATCCTCGTCTATTTTATTATTCTGCAACTCTGAGCACAATCTCATCACTCGCTTATTCAGGTGCATCATAAATTCCCGAAAACCTAATACTTTGAATTACATCTGTTTACAATTCAATGCAATTCAGTTTTAAATTTTGTAGAAATCGCAATCAAAGTTTCACTTTTTCAAAGAGTTCTATTTTCAAAATAAGATCGAAAGGCATCCATGGCCACCATCGTCGTCTATTTTATTATTCTGCAACTCTGAGCACAATCTCATCACTCACATATTCAGGTGCATCATAAATTCCAGAAAACCAAACATATTGCGGTCCTTCTGTTTACAATTCAATGCAAGTCAGTTTAAAATTTTTTAGAAATCGCAATCAAAGTTTCACTTTTTCAAATAGTTCTATTTTCAAACCAAGATTGAAAGGCATCCATGGCCACCATCCTCGTCTATTTTATTATTCTTCAACTCTGAGCACAATCTCATCACTCGCTTATTCAGGTGCATCATAAATTCCAGAAAACCAAACATATTGCGGTCCTTCTGTTTACAATTCAATGCAACTCAGCTTTAAATTTTTTAGAAATCGCAATCAAAGTTTCACTTTTTCAAATAGTTCTATTTTCAAACCAAGATTGAAAGGCATCCATGGCCACCATCCTCGTCTATTTTATTATTCTGCAACTCTGAGCCACAATCTCATCACTCGCTTATTCAGGTGCATCATAAATTCCAGAAAACCAAACATATTGCGTTCCTTCTGTTTACAATTCAATGCAACTCAGCTTTAAAGTTTTTAGAAATCGCAATCAAAGTTTCACTTTTTCAAATAGTTCTATTTTCAAACCAAGATTGAAAGGCATCCATGGCCACCATCCTCGTCTATTTTATTATTCTGCAACTCTGAGCACAATCTCATCAGTCACTTATTCAGGTGCATCATAAATTCCAGAAAACCAAACATATTGCGTTCCTTCTGTTTACAATTCAATGCAATTCAGTTTTAAATTTTGTAGAAATCGCAATCAAAGTTTCACTTTTTCAAAGAGTTCTATTTTCAAAATAAGATTGAAAGGCATCCATGGCCACCATCGTCGTCTATTTTATTATTCTGCAACTCTGAGCACAATCTCATCACTCACATATTCAGGTGCATCATAAATTCCAGAAAACCAAACATATTGCGTTACATCTGTTTACAATTCAATGCAACTCAGTTTTAAATTTTGTAGAAATCGCAATCAAAGTTTCACTTTTTCAAAGAGTTCTATTTTCAAAATAAGATCGAAAGGCATCCATGGCCACCATCGTCGTCTATTTTATTATTCTGCAACTCTGAGCACAATCTCATCACTCACATATTCAGGTGCATCATAAATTCCAGAAAACCAAACATATTGCGGTCCTTCTGTTTACAATTCAATGCAAGTCAGTTTAAAATTTTTTAGAAATCGCAATCAAAGTTTCACTTTTTCAAATAGTTCTATTTTCAAACCAAGATTGAAAGGCATCCATGTCCACCATCCTCGTCTATTTTATTATTCTTCAACTCTGAGCACAATCTCATCACTCGCTTATTCAGGTGCATCATAAATTCCAGAAAACCAAACATATTGCGGTCCTTCTGTTTACAATTCAATGCAACTCAGCTTTAAATTTTTTAGAAATCGCAATCAAAGTTTCACTTTTTCAAATAGTTCTATTTTCAAACCAAGATTGAAAGGCATCCATGGCCACCATCCTCGTCTATTTTATTATTCTGCAACTCTGAGCCACAATCTCATCACTCGCTTATTCAGGTGCATCATAAATTCCAGAAAACCAAACATATTGCGTTCCTTCTGTTTACAATTCAATGCAATTCAGTTTTAAATTTTGTAGAAATCGCAATCAAAGTTTCACTTTTTCAAAGAGTTCTATTTTCAAAATAAGATTGAAAGGCATCCATGGCCACCATCGTCGTCTATTTTATTATTCTGCAACTCTGAGCACAATCTCATCACTCACATATTCAGGTGCATCATAAATTCCAGAAAACCAAACATATTGCGTTACATCTGTTTACAATTCAATGCAACTCAGTTTTAAATTTTGTAGAAATCGCAATCAAAGTTTCACTTTTTCAAAGAGTTCTATTTTCAAAATAAGATTGAAGGCCACCATCGTCGTCTATTTTATTATTCTGCAACTCTGAGCACAATCTCATCACTCGCTTATTCAGGTGTATCATAAATTCCAGAAAACCAAACATATTGCGTTCCTTCTGTTTACAATTCAATGCAACTCAGCTTTAAATTTTTTAGAAATCGCAATCAAAGTTTCACTTTTTCAAATAGTTCTATTTTCAAACCAAGTTTGAAAGGCATCCATGGCCACCATCCTCTTCTATTTTATTATTCTGCAACTCTGAGCACAATCTCATCACTCGCTTATTCAGGTGCATCATAAATTCCAGAAAACCAAACATATTGCGTTCCTTCTGTTTACAATTCAATGCAACTCAGCTTTAAACTTTGTAGAAATCGCAATCAAAGCTCCACTTTTTCATAGAGTTCTTCATACATTTAATGATTCTGCAACTCTGAGCACAATCTCATCAGTCACTTATTCAGGTGCATCATAAATTCCAGAAAACCTAATATTTTGAATTACATCTGTTTACAATTCAATGCAATTCAGTTTTAAATTTTGTAGAAATCGCAATCAAAGTTTCACTTTTTCAAAGAGTTCTATTTTCAAAATAAGATTGAAAGGCATCCATGGCCACCATCGTCGTCTATTTTATTTTCTGCAACTCTGAGCACAATCTCATCACTCGCTTATTCAGGTGCATCATAGATTCCAGAAAACCAAACATATTGCGTTCCTTCTGTTTACAATTCAATGCAACTCAGCTTTAAACTTTGTAGAAATCGCAATCAAAGCTCCAGTTTTTCATAGAGTTCTATTTTCTAATTGAAATTCAAAGGGATCTATGGCACAAACAAACTTCATACATTTAATGATTCTGCAACTCTGAGCACAATCTCATCAGTCACTTATTCAGGTGCATCATAAATTCCAGAAAACCTAATATTTTGCGTTACATCTGTTTACAATTCAATGCAACTCAGCTTTAAATTTTGTAGAAATCGCAATCGAAGTTCTACCTTTTCATAGAGTTCCATTTTCTAAATGAAATTCAAAGGCATCTATGGCCACAAACAAACTTCATACATTTAATGATTGTGCAACTCTGAGCACAATCTCATCAGTCACTTATTCAGGTGCATCATAAATTCCAGAAAACCTAATATTTTGAGTTACATCTGTTTACAATTCAATGCAACTCAGTTTTAAATTTTGTAGAAATCGCAATCAAAGTTTCACTTTTTCAAAGAGTTCTATTTTCAAAATAAGATTGAAAGGCATCCATGGCCACCATCGTCGTCTATTTTATTATTCTGCAACTCTGAGCACAATCTCATCACTCGCTTATTCAGGTGCATCATAAATTCCAGAAAACCAAACATATTGCGTTCCTTCTGTTTACAATTCAATGCAACTCAGCTTTAAATTTTTTAGAAATCGCAATCAAAGTTTCACTTTTTCAAATAGTTCTATTTTCAAACCAAGATTGAAAGGCATCCATGGCCACCATCCTCGTCTATTTTATTATTCTTCAACTCTGAGCACAATCTCATCACTCGCTTATTCAGGTGCATCATAAATTCCAGAAAACCAAACATATTGCGTTCCTTCTGTTTACAATACAATGCAACTCAGCTTTAAATTTTTTAGAAATCGCAATCAAAGCTTCACTTTTTCAAATAGTTCTATTTTCAAACCAAGATTGAAAGGCATCCATGGCCACCATCCTCGTCTATTTTATTATTCTTCAACTCTGAGCACAATCTCATCACGCGCTTATTCAGGTGCATCATAAATTCCAGAAAACCAAACGTATTGCGTTCCTTCTGTTTACAATTCAATGCAACTCAGCTTTAAATTTTTTAGAAATCGCAATCAAAGTTTCACTTTTTCAAATAGTTCTATTTTCAAACCAAGATTGAAAGGCATCCATGACCACCATCCTCGTCTATTTTATTATTCTTCAACTCTGAGCACAATCTCATCACTCGCTTATTCAGGTGCATCATAAATTCCAGAAAACCAAACATATTGCGGTCGTTCTGTTTACAATTCAATGCAACTCAGCTTTAAATTTTTTAGAAATCGCAATCAAAGTTTCATTTTTTCAAATAGTTCTATTTTCAAACCAAGTTTGAAAGGCATCCATGGCCACCATCCTCGTCTATTTTATTATTCTGCAACTCTGAGCACAATCTCATCACTCGCTTATTCAGGTGCATCATAAATTCCCGAAAACCTAATACTTTGAATTACATCTGTTTACAATTCAATGCAATTCAGTTTTAAATTTTGTAGAAATCGCAATCAAAGTTTCACTTTTTCAAAGAGTTCTATTTTCAAAATAAGATCGAAAGGCATCCATGGCCACCATCGTCGTCTATTTTATTATTCTGCAACTCTGAGCACAATCTCATCACTCACATATTCAGGTGCATCATAAATTCCAGAAAACCAAACATATTGCGGTCGTTCTGTTTACAATTCAATGCAACTCAGCTTTAAATTTTTTAGAAATCGCAATCAAAGTTTCACTTTTTCAAATAGTTCTATTTTCAAACCAAGATTGAAAGGCATCCATGGCCACCATCCTCGTCTATTTTATTATTCTTCAACTCTGAGCACAATCTGATCACTTGCTTATTCAGGTGCATCATAAATTCCAGAAAACCAAACATATTGCGGTCCTTCTGTTTACAATTCAATGCAACTCAGCTTTAAATTTTTTAGAAATCGCAATCAAAGTTTCACTTTTTCAAATAGTTCTATTTTCAAACCAAGATTGAAAGGCATCCATGGCCACCATCCTCGTCTATTTTATTATTCTGCAACTCTGAGCCACAATCTCATCACTTGCTTATTCAGGTGCATCATAAATTCCAGAAAACCAAACATATTGCGGTCCTTCTGTTTACAATTCAATGCAACTGAGCTTTAAATTTTTTAGAAATCGCAATCAAAGTTTCACTTTTTCAAATAGTTCTATTTTCAAACCAAGATTGAAAGGCATCCATGGCCACCATCCTCGTCTATTTTATTATTCTTCAACTCTGAGCACAATCTCATCACTCGCTTATTCAGGTGTATCATAAATTCCAGAAAACCAAACATATTGCGTTCCTTCTGTTTACAATTCAATGCAACTCAGCTTTAAATTTTTTAGAAATCGCAATCAAAGTTTCACTTTTTCAAATAGTTCTAGTTTCAAACCAAGTTTGAAAGGCATCCATGGCCACCATCCTCGTCTATTTTATTATTCTGCAACTCTGAGCACAATCTGATCACTTGCTTATTCAGGTGCATCATAAATTCCAGAAAACCAAACATATTGCGGTCCTTCTGTTTACAATTCAATGCAACTCAGCTTTAAATTTTTTAGAAATCGCAATCAAAGTTTCACTTTTTCAAATAGTTCTATTTTCAAACCAAGATTGAAAGGCATCCATGGCCACCATCCTCGTCTATTTTATTATTCTTCAACTCTGAGCACAATCTGATCACTTGCTTATTCAGGTGCATCATAAATTCCAGAAAACCAAACATATTGCGGTCCTTCTGTTTACAATTCAATGCAACTGAGCTTAAAACTTTTTAGAAATCGCAATCAAAGTTTCACTTTTTCAAATAGTTCTATTTTCAAACCAAGATTGAAAGGCATCCATGGCCACCATCCTCGTCTATTTTATTATTCTTCAACTCTGAGCACAATCTCATCACTCGCTTATTCAGGTGTATCATAAATTCCAGAAAACCAAACATATTGCGTTCCTTCTGTTTACAATTCAATGCAACTCAGCTTTAAATTTTTTGGAAATCGCAATCAAAGTTTCACTTTTTCAAATAGTTCTAGTTTCAAACCAAGTTTGAAAGGCATCCATGGCCACCATCCTCGTCTATTTTATTATTCTGCAACTCTGAGCACAATCTCATCACTCGCTTATTCAGGTGCATCATAAATTCCCGAAAACCTAATACTTTGAATTACATCTGTTTACAATTCAATGCAATTCAGTTTTAAATTTTGTAGAAATCGCAATCAAAGTTTCACTTTTTCAAAGAGTTCTATTTTCAAAATAAGATCGAAAGGCATCCATGGCCACCATCGTCGTCTATTTTATTATTCTGCAACTCTGAGCACAATCTCATCACTCACATATTCAGGTGCATCATAAATTCCAGAAAACCAAACATATTGCGGTCGTTCTGTTTACAATTCAATGCAACTCAGCTTTAAATTTTTTAGAAATCGCAATCAAAGTTTCACTTTTTCAAATAGTTCTATTTTCAAACCAAGATTGAAAGGCATCCATGGCCACCATCCTCGTCTATTTTATTATTCTTCAACTCTGAGCACAATCTGATCACTTGCTTATTCAGGTGCATCATAAATTCCAGAAAACCAAACATATTGCGGTCCTTCTGTTTACAATTCAATGCAACTCAGCTTTAAATTTTTTAGAAATCGCAATCAAAGTTTCACTTTTTCAAATAGTTCTATTTTCAAACCAAGATTGAAAGGCATCCATGGCCACCATCCTCGTCTATTTTATTATTCTGCAACTCTGAGCCACAATCTCATCACTCGCTTATTCAGGTGCATCATAAATTCCAGAAAACCAAACATATTGCGGTCCTTCTGTTTACAATTCAATGCAACTGAGCTTTAAATTTTTTAGAAATCGCAATCAAAGTTTCACTTTTTCAAATAGTTCTATTTTCAAACCAAGATTGAAAGGCATCCATGGCCACCATCCTCGTCTATTTTATTATTCTTCAACTCTGAGCACAATCTCATCACTCGCTTATTCAGGTGTATCATAAATTCCAGAAAACCAAACATATTGCGTTCCTTCTGTTTACAATTCAATGCAACTCAGCTTTAAATTTTTTAGAAATCGCAATCAAAGTTTCACTTTTTCAAATAGTTCTAGTTTCAAACCAAGTTTGAAAGGCATCCATGGCCACCATCCTCGTCTATTTTATTATTCTGCAACTCTGAGCACAATCTGATCACTTGCTTATTCAGGTGCATCATAAATTCCAGAAAACCAAACATATTGCGGTCCTTCTGTTTACAATTCAATGCAACTCAGCTTTAAATTTTTTAGAAATCGCAATCAAAGTTTCACTTTTTCAAATAGTTCTATTTTCAAACCAAGATTGAAAGGCATCCATGGCCACCATCCTCGTCTATTTTATTATTCTTCAACTCTGAGCACAATCTGATCACTTGCTTATTCAGGTGCATCATAAATTCCAGAAAACCAAACATATTGCGGTCCTTCTGTTTACAATTCAATGCAACTGAGCTTAAAACTTTTTAGAAATCGCAATCAAAGTTTCACTTTTTCAAACAGTTCTATTTTCAAACCAAGATTGAAAGGCATCCATGGCCACCATCCTCGTCTATTTTATTATTCTTCAACTCTGAGCACAATCTCATCACTCGCTTATTCAGGTGTATCATAAATTCCAGAAAACCAAACATATTGCGTTCCTTCTGTTTACAATTCAATGCAACTCAGCTTTAAATTTTTTGGAAATCGCAATCAAAGTTTCACTTTTTCAAATAGTTCTAGTTTCAAACCAAGTTTGAAAGGCATCCATGGCCACCATCCTCGTCTATTTTATTATTCTGCAACTCTGAGCACAATCTCATCACTCGCTTATTCAGGTGCATCATAAATTCCAGAAAACCAAACATATTGCGTTCCTTCTGTTTACAATTCAATGCAACTCAGCTTTAAACTTTGTAGAAATCGCAATCAAAGCTCCACTTTTTCATAGAGTTCTATTTTCTAATTGAAATTCAAAGGGATCTATGGCACAAACAAACTTCATACATTTAATGATTCTGCAACTCTGAGCACAATCTCATCAGTCACTTATTCAGGTGCATCATAAATTCCAGAAAACCTAATATTTTGAGTTATATCTGTTTACAATTCAACGCAACTCAGCTTTAAATTTTGTAGAAATCGCAATCGAAGTTCTACCTTTTCATAGAGTTCCATTTTCTAAATGAAATTCAAAGGCATCTATGGCCACAAACAAACTTCATACATTTAATGATTCTGCAACTCTGAGCACAATCTCATCAGTCACTTATTCAGGTGCATCATAAATTCCAGAAAACCTAATATTTTGAATTACATCTGTTTACAATTCAATGCAATTCAGTTTTAAATTTTGTAGAAATCGCAATCAAAGTTTCACTTTTTCAAATAGTTCTATTTTCAAAATAAGATTGAAAGGCATCCATGGCCACCATCGTCGTCTATTTTATTATTCTGCAACTCTGAGCACAATCTCATCACTCGCTTATTCAGGTGCATCATAGATTCCAGAAAACCAAACATATTGCGTTCCTTCTGTTTACAATTCAATGCAACTCAGCTTTAAACTTTGTAGAAATCGCAATCAAAGCTCCACTTTTTCATAGAGTTCTATTTTCTAATTGAAATTCAAAGAGATCTATGGCACAAACAAACTTCATACATTTAATGATTCTGCAACTCTGAGCACAATCTCATCAGTCACTTATTCAGGTGCATCATAAATTCCAGAAAACCAAACATATTGCGGTCGTTCTGTTTACAATTCAATGCAACTCAGCTTTAAATTTTTTAGAAATCGCAATCAAAGTTTCACTTTTTCAAATAGTTCTATTTTCAAACCAAGATTGAAAGGCATCCATGGCCACCATCCTCGTCTATTTTATTATTCTTCAACTCTGAGCACAATCTCATCACTCGCTTATTCAGGTGTATCATAAATTCCAGAAAACCAAACATATTGCGTTCCTTCTGTTTACAATTCAATGCAACTCAGCTTTAAATTTTTTGGAAATCGCAATCAAAGTTTCACTTTTTCAAATAGTTCTAGTTTCAAACCAAGTTTGAAAGGCATCCATGGCCACCATCCTCGTCTATTTTATTATTCTGCAACTCTGAGCACAATCTCATCACTCGCTTATTCAGGTGCATCATAAATTCCAGAAAACCAAACATATTGCGTTCCTTCTGTTTACAATTCAATGCAACTCAGCTTTAAACTTTGTAGAAATCGCAATCAAAGCTCCACTTTTTCATAGAGTTCTATTTTCTAATTGAAATTCAAAGGGATCTATGGCACAAACAAACTTCATACATTTAATGATTCTGCAACTCTGAGCACAATCTCATCAGTCACTTATTCAGGTGCATCATAAATTCCAGAAAACCTAATATTTTGAGTTATATCTGTTTACAATTCAACGCAACTCAGCTTTAAATTTTGTAGAAATCGCAATCGAAGTTCTACCTTTTCATAGAGTTCCATTTTCTAAATGAAATTCAAAGGCATCTATGGCCACAAACAAACTTCATACATTTAATGATTCTGCAACTCTGAGCACAATCTCATCAGTCACTTATTCAGGTGCATCATAAATTCCAGAAAACCTAATATTTTGAATTACATCTGTTTACAATTCAATGCAATTCAGTTTTAAATTTTGTAGAAATCGCAATCAAAGTTTCACTTTTTCAAATAGTTCTATTTTCAAAATAAGATTGAAAGGCATCCATGGCCACCATCGTCGTCTATTTTATTATTCTGCAACTCTGAGCACAATCTCATCACTCGCTTATTCAGGTGCATCATAGATTCCAGAAAACCAAACATATTGCGTTCCTTCTGTTTACAATTCAATGCAACTCAGCTTTAAACTTTGTAGAAATCGCAATCAAAGCTCCACTTTTTCATAGAGTTCTATTTTCTAATTGAAATTCAAAGAGATCTATGGCACAAACAAACTTCATACATTTAATGATTCTGCAACTCTGAGCACAATCTCATCAGTCACTTATTCAGGTGCATCATAGATTCCAGAAAACCAAACATATTGCGTTCCTTCTGTTTACAATTCAATGCAACTCAGCTTTAAACTTTGTAGAAATCGCAATCAAAGCTCCACTTTTTCATAGAGTTCTATTTTCTAATTGAAATTCAAAGAGATCTATGGCACAAACAAACTTCATACATTTAATGATTCTGCAACTCTGAGCACAATCTCATCAGTCACTTATTCAGGTGCATCATAAATTCCAGAAAACCAAACATATTGCGTTCCTTCTGTTTACAATTCAATGCAACTCAGCTTTAAATTTTTTGGAAATCGCAATCAAAGTTTCACTTTTTCAAATAGTTCTAGTTTCAAACCAAGTTTGAAAGGCATCCATGGCCACCATCCTCGTCTATTTTATTATTCTGCAACTCTGAGCACAATCTCATCACTCGCTTATTCAGGTGCATCATAAATTCCCGAAAACCTAATACTTTGAATTACATCTGTTTACAATTCAATGCAATTCAGTTTTAAATTTTGTAGAAATCGCAATCAAAGTTTCACTTTTTCAAAGAGTTCTATTTTCAAAATAAGATCGAAAGGCATCCATGGCCACCATCCTCGTCTATTTTATTATTCTGCAACTCTGAGCCACAATCTCATCACTCGCTTATTCAGGTGCATCATAAATTCCAGAAAACCAAACATATTGCGGTCCTTCTGTTTACAATTCAATGCAACTGAGCTTTAAATTTTTTAGAAATCGCAATCAAAGTTTCACTTTTTCAAATAGTTCTATTTTCAAACCAAGATTGAAAGGCATCCATGGCCACCATCCTCGTCTATTTTATTATTCTTCAACTCTGAGCACAATCTGATCACTTGCTTATTCAGGTGCATCATAAATTCCAGAAAACCAAACATATTGCGGTCCTTCTGTTTACAATTCAATGCAACTCAGCTTTAAATTTTTTAGAAATCGCAATCAAAGTTTCACTTTTTCAAATAGTTCTATTTTCAAACCAAGATTGAAAGGCATCCATGGCCACCATCCTCGTCTATTTTATTATTCTGCAACTCTGAGCCACAATCTCATCACTCGCTTATTCAGGTGCATCATAAATTCCAGAAAACCAAACATATTGCGGTCCTTCTGTTTACAATTCAATGCAACTGAGCTTTAAATTTTTTAGAAATCGCAATCAAAGTTTCACTTTTTCAAATAGTTCTATTTTCAAACCAAGATTGAAAGGCATCCATGGCCACCATCCTCGTCTATTTTATTATTCTTCAACTCTGAGCACAATCTCATCACTCGCTTATTCAGGTGTATCATAAATTCCAGAAAACCAAACATATTGCGTTCCTTCTGTTTACAATTCAATGCAACTCAGCTTTAAATTTTTTAGAAATCGCAATCAAAGTTTCACTTTTTCAAATAGTTCTAGTTTCAAACCAAGTTTGAAAGGCATCCATGGCCACCATCCTCGTCTATTTTATTATTCTGCAACTCTGAGCACAATCTGATCACTTGCTTATTCAGGTGCATCATAAATTCCAGAAAACCAAACATATTGCGGTCCTTCTGTTTACAATTCAATGCAACTCAGCTTTAAATTTTTTAGAAATCGCAATCAAAGTTTCACTTTTTCAAATAGTTCTATTTTCAAACCAAGATTGAAAGGCATCCATGGCCACCATCCTCGTCTATTTTATTATTCTTCAACTCTGAGCACAATCTGATCACTTGCTTATTCAGGTGCATCATAAATTCCAGAAAACCAAACATATTGCGGTCCTTCTGTTTACAATTCAATGCAACTGAGCTTAAAACTTTTTAGAAATCGCAATCAAAGTTTCACTTTTTCAAACAGTTCTATTTTCAAACCAAGATTGAAAGGCATCCATGGCCACCATCCTCGTCTATTTTATTATTCTTCAACTCTGAGCACAATCTCATCACTCGCTTATTCAGGTGTATCATAAATTCCAGAAAACCAAACATATTGCGTTCCTTCTGTTTACAATTCAATGCAACTCAGCTTTAAATTTTTTGGAAATCGCAATCAAAGTTTCACTTTTTCAAATAGTTCTAGTTTCAAACCAAGTTTGAAAGGCATCCATGGCCACCATCCTCGTCTATTTTATTATTCTGCAACTCTGAGCACAATCTCATCACTCGCTTATTCAGGTGCATCATAAATTCCAGAAAACCAAACATATTGCGTTCCTTCTGTTTACAATTCAATGCAACTCAGCTTTAAACTTTGTAGAAATCGCAATCAAAGCTCCACTTTTTCATAGAGTTCTATTTTCTAATTGAAATTCAAAGGGATCTATGGCACAAACAAACTTCATACATTTAATGATTCTGCAACTCTGAGCACAATCTCATCAGTCACTTATTCAGGTGCATCATAAATTCCAGAAAACCTAATATTTTGAGTTATATCTGTTTACAATTCAACGCAACTCAGCTTTAAATTTTGTAGAAATCGCAATCGAAGTTCTACCTTTTCATAGAGTTCCATTTTCTAAATGAAATTCAAAGGCATCTATGGCCACAAACAAACTTCATACATTTAATGATTCTGCAACTCTGAGCACAATCTCATCAGTCACTTATTCAGGTGCATCATAAATTCCAGAAAACCTAATATTTTGAATTACATCTGTTTACAATTCAATGCAATTCAGTTTTAAATTTTGTAGAAATCGCAATCAAAGTTTCACTTTTTCAAATAGTTCTATTTTCAAAATAAGATTGAAAGGCATCCATGGCCACCATCGTCGTCTATTTTATTATTCTGCAACTCTGAGCACAATCTCATCACTCGCTTATTCAGGTGCATCATAGATTCCAGAAAACCAAACATATTGCGTTCCTTCTGTTTACAATTCAATGCAACTCAGCTTTAAACTTTGTAGAAATCGCAATCAAAGCTCCACTTTTTCATAGAGTTCTATTTTCTAATTGAAATTCAAAGAGATCTATGGCACAAACAAACTTCATACATTTAATGATTCTGCAACTCTGAGCACAATCTCATCAGTCACTTATTCAGGTGCATCATAAATTCCAGAAAACCTAATATTTTGAGTTACATCTGTTTACAATTCAATGCAACTCAGCTTTAAATTTTGTAGAAATCGCAATCGAAGTTCTACCTTTTCATAGAGTTCCATTTTCTAAATGAAATTCAAAGGCATCTATGGCCACAAACAAACTTCATACATTTAATGATTCTGCAACTCTGAGCACAATCTCATCAGTCACTTATTCAGGTGCATCATAAATTCCAGAAAACCTAATATTTTGAGTTACATCTGTTTACAATTCAATGCAACTCAGTTTTAAATTTTGTAGAAATCGCAATCAAAGTTTCACTTTTTCAAAGAGTTCTATTTTCAAAATAAGATTGAAAGGCATCCATGGCCACCATCGTCGTTTATTTTATTATTCTGCAACTCTGAGCACAATCTCATCACTCGCTTATTCAGGTGCATCATAAATT
This sequence comes from Merzomyia westermanni, assembly GCA_949987695.1. Lineage (NCBI taxonomy): Eukaryota > Metazoa > Arthropoda > Insecta > Diptera > Tephritidae > Merzomyia > Merzomyia westermanni. Next base: position 81,304,409 of record OX465292.1, read on the forward strand.
CCCGAAAACCTAATATTTTGAGTTACATCTGTTTACAATTCAATGCAACTCAGTTTTAAATTTTGTAGAAATCGCAATCGAAGTTCTACCTTTTCATAGAGTTCCATTTTCTAAATGAAATTCAAAAGGATCTATGGCACAAACAAACTTCATACGTTTAATGATTCTGCAACTCTGAGCACAATCTCATCAGTCACTTATTCAGGTGCATCATAAATTCCAGAAAACCTAATATTTTGAGTTACATCTGTTTACAATTGAATGCAACTCAGCTTTAAATTTTGTAGAAATCGCAATCGAAGTTCTACCTTTTCATAGAGTTCCATTTTCTAAATGAAATTCAAAGGCATCTATGGCCACAAACAAACTTCATACATTTAATGATTCTGCAACTCTGAGCACAATCTCATCAGTCACTTATTCAGGTGCATCATAAATTCCAGAAAACCTAATATTTTGAGTTACATCTGTTTACAATTCAATGCAACTCAGCTTTAAACTTTGTAGAAATCGCAATCAAAGCTCCACTTTTTCATAGAGTTCTATTTTCTAATTGAAATTCAAAGGGATCTATGGCACAAACAAACTTCATACGTTTAATGATTCTGCAACTCTGAGCACAATCTCATCAGTCACTTATTCAGGTGCATCATAAATTCCAGAAAACCTAATATTTTGAGTTACATCTGCTTACAATTGAATGCAACTCAGCTTTAAATTTTGTAGAAATCGCAATCAAAGCTCCACTTTTTCATAGAGTTCTATTTTCTAATTGAAATTCAAAGGGATCTATGGCACAAACAAACTTCATACGTTTAATGATTCTGCAACTCTGAGCACAATCTCATCAGTCACTTATTCAGGTGCATCATAAATTCCAGAAAACCTAATATTTTGAGTTACATCTGTTTACAATTCAATGCAACTCAGCTTTAAACTTTGTAGAAATCGCAATCAAAGCTCCACTTTTTCATAGAGTTCTATTTTCTAATTGAAATTCAAAGGGATCTATGGCACAAACAAACTTCATACGTTTAATGATTCTGCAACTCTGAGCACAATCTCATCAGTCACTTATTCAGGTGCATCATAAATTCCAGAAAACCTAATATTTTGAGTTACATCTGTTTACAATTCAATTCAACTCAGCTTTAAATTTTGTAGAAATCGCAATCGAAGTTCTACCTTTTCATAGAGTTCCATTTTTTAAATCAAATTCAAAGGCATCTATGGCCACAAACAAACTTCATACATTTAATGATTCTGCAACTCTGAGCACAATCTCATCAGTCACTTATTCAGGTGCATCATAAATTCCAGAAAACCTAATATTTTGAGTTACATCTGTTTACAATTCAATTCAACTCAGCTTTAAATTTTGTAGAAATCGCAATCGAAGTTCTACCTTTTCATAGAGTTCCATTTTCTAAATGAAATTCAAAGGCATCTATGGCACAAACAAACTTCATACGTTTAATGATTCTGCAACTCTGAGCACAATCTCATCAGTCACTTATTCAGGTGCATCATAAATTCCAGAAAACCTAATATTTTGAGTACATCTGTTTACAATTGAATGCAACTCAGCTTTAAATTTTGTAGAAATCGCAATCGAAGTTCTACCTTTTCATAGAGTTCCATTTTCTAAATGAAATTCAAAGGCATCTATGGCCACAAACAAACTTCATACATTTAATGATTCTGCAACTCTGAGCACAATCTCATCAGTCACTTATTCAGGTGCATCATAAATTCCAGAAAACCTAATATTTTGAGTTACATCTGTTTACAATTCAATGCAACTCAGCTTTAAACTTTGTAGAAATCGCAATCAAAGCTCCACTTTTTCATAGAGTTCTATTTTCTAATTGAAATTCAAAGGGATCTATGGCACAAACAAACTTCATACGTTTAATGATTCTGCAACTCTGAGCACAATCTCATCAGTCACTTATTCAGGTGCATCATAAATTCCAGAAAACCTAATATTTTGAGTTACATCTGCTTACAATTAAATTCCAGAAAACCTAATATTTTGAGTTACATCTGTTTACAATTCAATGCAACTCAGCTTTAAACTTTGTAGAAATCGCAATCAAAGCTCCACTTTTTCATAGAGTTCTATTTTCTAATTGAAATTCAAAGGGATCTATGGCACAAACAAACTTCATACATTTAATGATTCTGCAACTCTGAGCACAATCTCATCAGTCACTTATTCAGGTGCATCATAAATTCCAGAAAACCTAATATTTTGAGTTACATCTGTTTACAATTCAATGCAACTCAGCTTTAAATTTTGTAGAAATCGCAATCGAAGTTCTACCTTTTCATAGAGTTCCATTTTCTAAATGAAATTCAAAGGCATCTATGGCCACAAACAAACTTCATACATTTAATGATTCTGCAACTCTGAGCACAATCTCATCAGTCACTTATTCAGGTGCATCATAAATTCCAGAAAACCAAACATATTGCGTTCCTTCTGTTTACAATTCAATGCAACTCAGCTTTAAATTTTGTAGAAATCGCAATCAAAGCTCCACTTTTTCATAGAGTTCTATTTTCTAATTGAAATTCAAAGGGATCTATGGCACAAACAAACTTCATACGTTTAATGATTCTGCAACTCTGAGCACAATCTCATCAGTCACTTATTCAGGTGCATCATAAATTCCAGAAAACCTAATATTTTGAGTTACATCTGCTTACAATTAAATTCCAGAAAACCTAATATTTTGAGTTACATCTGTTTACAATTCAATGCAACTCAGCTTTAAACTTTGTAGAAATCGCAATCAAAGCTCCACTTTTTCATAGAGTTCTATTTTCTAATTGAAATTCAAAGGGATCTATGGCACAAACAAACTTCATACATTTAATGATTCTGCAACTCTGAGCACAATCTCATCAGTCACTTATTCAGGTGCATCATAAATTCCAGAAAACCTAATATTTTGAGTTACATCTGCTTACAATTGAATGCAACTCAGCTTTAAATTTTGTAGAAATCGCAATCGAAGTTCTACCTTTTCATAGAGTTCCATTTTCTAAATGAAATTCAAAGGCATCTATGGCACAAACAAACTTCATACGTTTAATGATTCTGCAACTCTGAGCACAATCTCATCAGTCACTTATTCAGGTGCATCATAAATTCCAGAAAACCTAATATTTTGAGTTACATCTGTTTACAATTCAATTCAACTCAGCTTTAAATTTTGTAGAAATCGCAATCGAAGTTCTACCTTTTCATAGAGTTCCATTTTTTAAATCAAATTCAAAGGCATCTATGGCCACAAACAAACTTCATACATTTAATGATTCTGCAACTCTGAGCACAATCTCATCAGTCACTTATTCAGGTGCATCATAAATTCCAGAAAACCTAATATTTTGAGTTACATCTGTTTACAATTCAATGCAACTCAGCTTTAAACTTTGTAGAAATCGCAATCAAAGCTCCACTTTTTCATAGAGTTCTATTTTCTAATTGAAATTCAAAGGGATCTATGGCACAAACAAACTTCATACGTTTAATGATTCTGCAACTCTGAGCACAATCTCATCAGTCACTTATTCAGGTGCATCATAAATTCCAGAAAACCTAATATTTTGAGTTACATCTGTTTACAATTCAATGCAACTCAGCTTTAAACTTTGTAGAAATCGCAATCAAAGCTCCACTTTTTCATAGAGTTCTATTTTCTAATTGAAATTCAAAGGGATCTATGGCACAAACAAACTTCATACGTTTAATGATTCTGCAACTCTGAGCACAATCTCATCAGTCACTTATTCAGGTGCATCATAAATTCCAGAAAACCTAATATTTTGAGTTACATCTGTTTACAATTGAATGCAACTCAGCTTTAAATTTTGTAGAAATCGCAATCGAAGTTCTACCTTTTCATAGAGTTCCATTTTCTAAATGAAATTCAAAGGCATCTATGGCACAAACAAACTTCATACGTTTAATGATTCTGCAACTCTGAGCACAATCTCATCAGTCACTTATTCAGGTGCATCATAAATTCCAGAAAACCTAATATTTTGAGTTACATCTGTTTACAATTCAATTCAACTCAGCTTTAAATTTTGTAGAAATCGCAATCGAAGTTCTACCTTTTCATAGAGTTCCATTTTTTAAATCAAATTCAAAGGCATCTATGGCCACAAACAAACTTCATACATTTAATGATTCTGCAACTCTGAGCACAATCTCATCAGTCACTTATTCAGGTGCATCATAAATTCCAGAAAACCTAATATTTTGAGTTACATCTGTTTACAATTCAATTCAACTCAGCTTTAAATTTTGTAGAAATTGCAATCGAAGTTCTACCTTTTCATAGAGTTCCATTTTCTAAATGAAATTCAAAGGCATCTATGGCACAAACAAACTTCATACGTTTAATGATTCTGCAACTCTGAGCACAATCTCATCAGTCACTTATTCAGGTGCATCATAAATTCCAGAAAACCTAATATTTTGAGTTACATCTGTTTACAATTGAATGCAACTCAGCTTTAAATTTTGTAGAAATCGCAATCGAAGTTCTACCTTTTCATAGAGTTCCATTTTCTAAATGAAATTCAAAGGCATCTATGGCCACAAACAAACTTCATACATTTAATGATTCTGCAACTCTGAGCACAATCTCATCAGTCACTTATTCAGGTGCATCATAAATTCCAGAAAACCTAATATTTTGAGTTACATCTGTTTACAATTCAATGCAACTCAGCTTTAAACTTTGTAGAAATCGCAATCAAAGCTCCACTTTTTCATAGAGTTCTATTTTCTAATTGAAATTCAAAGGGATCTATGGCACAAACAAACTTCATACGTTTAATGATTCTGCAACTCTGAGCACAATCTCATCAGTCACTTATTCAGGTGCATCATAAATTCCAGAAAACCTAATATTTTGAGTTACATCTGTTTACAATTGAATGCAACTCAGCTTTAAATTTTGTAGAAATCGCAATCGAAGTTCTACCTTTTCATAGAGTTCCATTTTCTAAATGAAATTCAAAGGCATCTATGGCACAAACAAACTTCATACGTTTAATGATTCTGCAACTATGAGCACAATCTCATCAGTCACTTATTCAGGTGCATCATAAATTCCAGAAAACCTAATATTTTGAGTTACATCTGTTTACAATTCAATGCAACTCAGCTTTAAACTTTGTAGAAATCTCATTCAAAGCTCCACTTTTTCATAGAGTTCTATTTTCTAATTGAAATTCAAAGGGATCTATGGCACAAACAAACTTCATACGTTTAATGATTCTGCAACTCTGAGCACAATCTCATCAGTCACTTATTCAGGTGCATCATAAATTCCAGAAAACCTAATATTTTGAGTTACATCTGTTTACAATTGAATGCAACTCAGCTTTAAATTTTGTAGAAATCGCAATCGAAGTTCTACCTTTTCATAGAGTTCCATTTTCTAAATGAAATTCAAAGGCATCTATGGCACAAACAAACTTCATACGTTTAATGATTCTGCAACTCTGAGCACAATCTCATCAGTCACTTATTCAGGTGCATCATAAATTCCAGAAAACCTAATATTTTGAGTTACATCTGTTTACAATTCAATTCAACTCAGCTTTAAATTTTGTAGAAATCGCAATCGAAGTTCTACCTTTTCATAGAGTTCCATTTTTTAAATCAAATTCAAAGGCATCTATGGCCACAAACAAACTTCATACATTTAATGATTCTGCAACTCTGAGCACAATCTCATCAGTCACTTATTCAGGTGCATCATAAATTCCAGAAAACCTAATATTTTGAATTACATCTGTTTACAATTCAATGCAATTCAGTTTTAAATTTTGTAGAAATCGCAATCAAAGTTTCACTTTTTCAAAGAGTTCTATTTTCAAAATAAGATTGAAAAGCATCCATGGCCACCATCGTCGTCTATTTTATTATTCTGCAACTCTGAGCACAATCTCATCCCTCGCTTATTCAGGTGCATCATAGATTCCAGAAAACCAAACATATTGCGTTCCTTCTGTTTACAATTCAATGCAACTCAGCTTTAAACTTTGTAGAAATCGCAATCAAAGCTCCACTTTTTCATAGAGTTCTATTTTCTAATTGAAATTCAAAGGGATCTATGGCACAAACAAACTTCATACATTTAATGATTCTGCAACTCTGAGCACAATCTCATCAGTCACTTATTCAGGTGCATCATAAATTCCAGAAAACCTAATATTTTGAGTTACATCTGTTTCCAATTCAATGCAACTCAGCTTTAAATTTTGTAGAAATCGCAATCGAAGTTCTACCTTTTCATAGAGTTCCATTTTCTAAATGAAATTCAAAGGCATCTATGGCCACAAACAAACTTCATACATTTAATGATTCTGCAACTCTGAGCACAATCTCATCAGTCACTTATTCAGGTGCATCATAAATTCCAGAAAACCTAATATTTTGAGTTACATCTGTTTACAATTCAATGCAACTCAGTTTTAAATTTTGTAGAAATCGCAATCAAAGTTTCACTTTTTCAAAGAGTTCTATTTTCAAAATAAGATTGAAAGGCATCCATGGCCACCATCGCCGTATATTTTATTATTCTGCAACTCTGAGCACAATCTCATCACTCGCTTATTCAGGTGCATCATAAATTCCAGAAAACCAAACATATTGCGTTCCTTCTGTTTACAATTCAATGCAACTCAGCTTTAAACTTTGTAGAAATCGCAATCAAAGCTCCACTTTTTCATAGAGTTCTATTTTCTAATTGAAATTCAAAGGCATCTATGGCCACAAACAAACTTCATACATTTAATGATTCTGCAACTCTGAGCACAATCTCATCAGTCACTTATTCAGGTGCATCATAAATTCCAGAAAACCTAATATTTTGAGTTACATCTGTTTACAATTCAATGCAACTCAGTTTTAAATTTTGTAGAAATCGCAATCAAAGTTTCACTTTTTCAAAGAGTTCTATTTTCAAAATAAGATTGAAAGGCATCCATGGCCACCATCCTCGTCTATTTTATTATTCTTCAACTCTGAGCACAATCTCATCACGCGCTTATTCAGGTGCATCATAAATTCCAGAAAACCAAACATATTGCGTTCCTTCTGTTTACAATTCAATGCAACTCAGCTTTAAACTTTGTAGAAATCGCAATCAAAGCTCCACTTTTTCATAGAGTTCTATTTTCTAATTGAAATTCAAAGGGATCTATGGCACAAACAAACTTCATACATTTAATGATTCTGCAACTCTGAGCACAATCTCATCAGTCACTTATTCAGGTGCATCATAAATTCCAGAAAACCTAATATTTTGAGTTACATCTGTTTACAATTCAATGCAACTCAGCTTTAAATTTTCTGAGCACAATCTCATCAGTCACTTATTCAGGTGCATCATAAATTCCAGAAAACCTAATATTTTGAGTTACATCTGTTTACAATTCAATGCAACTCAGCTTTAAATTTTGTAGAAATCGCAATCGAAGTTCTACCTTTTCATAGAGTTCCATTTTCTAAATGAAATTCAAAGGCATCTATGGCCACAAACAAACTTCATGCATTTAATGATTCTGCAACTCTGAGCACAATCTCATCAGTCACTTATTCAGGTGCATCATAAATTCCAGAAAACCTAATATTTTGAGTTACATCTGTTTACAATTCAATGCAACTCAGCTTTAAATTTTCTGAGCACAATCTCATCAGTCACTTATTCAGGTGCATCATAAATTCCAGAAAACCTAATATTTTGAGTTACATCTGTTTACACTTCAATGCAACTCAGCTTTAAATTTTGTAGAAATCGCAATCGAAGTTCTACCTTTTCATAGAGTTCCATTTTCTAAATGAAATTCAAAGGCATCTATGGCCACAAACAAACTTCATACATTTAATGATTCTGCAACTCTGAGCACAATCTCATCAGTCACTTATTCAGGTGCATCATAAATTCCAGAAAACCTAATATTTTGAGTTACATCTGTTTACAATTCAATGCAACTCAGTTTTAAATTTTGTAGAAATCGCAATCAAAGTTTCACTTTTTCAAATAGTTCTATTTTCAAACCAAGATTGATAGGCATCCATGGCCACCATCCTCGTCTATTTTATTATTCTGCAAACTCTGAGCACAATCTCATCACTCGCTTATTCAGGTGCATCATAAATTCCCGAAAACCAAACATATTGCGTTCCTTCTGTTTACAATTCAATGCAACTCAGCTTTAAACTTTGTAGAAATCGCAATCAAAGCTCCACTTTTTCATAGAGTTCTATTTTCTAATTGAAATTCAAAGGGATCTATGGCACAAACAAACTTCATACATTTAATGATTCTGCAACTCTGAGCACAATCTCATCAGTCACTTATTCAGGTGCATCATAAATTCCAGAAAACCTAATATTTTGAGTTACATCTGTTTACAATTCAATGCAACTCAGTTTTAAATTTTGTAGAAATCGCAATCGAAGTTCTACCTTTTCATAGAGTTCCATTTTCTAAATGAAATTCAAAGGCATCTATGGCCACAAACAAACTTCATACATTTAATGATTCTGCAACTCTGAGCACAATCTCATCAGTCACTTATTCAGGTGCATCATAAATTCCAGAAAACCTAATATTTTGAGTTACATCTGTTTACAATTCAATGCAACTCAGTTTTAAATTTTGTAGAAATCGCAATCAAAGTTTCACTTTTTCATAGAGTTCTATTTTCAAAATAAGATTGAAAGGCATCCATGGCCACCATCGCCGTCTATTTTATTATTCTGCAACTCTGAGCACAATCTCATCACTCGCTTATTCAGGTGCATCATAAATTCCAGAAAACCAAACATATTGCGTTCCTTCTGTTTACAATTCAATGCAACTCAGCTTTAAACTTTGTAGAAATCGCAATCAAAGCTCCACTTTTTCATAGAGTTCTATTTTCTAATTGAAATTCAAAGGCATCTATGGCCACAAACAAACTTCATACATTTAATGATTCTGCAACTCTGAGCACAATCTCATCAGTCACTTATTCAGGTGCATCATAAATTCCAGAAAACCTAATATTTTAAATTACATCTGTTTACAATTCAATGCAACTCAGTTTTAAATTTTGTAGAAATCGCAATCAAAGTTTCACTTTTTCAAAGAGTTCTATTTTCAAAATAAGATTGAAAGGCATCCATGGCCACCATCGCCGTCTATTTTATTATTCTGCAACTCTGAGCACAATCTCATCCCTCGCTTATTCAGGTGCATCATAGATTCCAGAAAACCTAATATTTTGAGTTACATCTGTTTACAATTCAATGCAACTCAGTTTTAAATTTTGTAGAAATCGCAATCAAAGTTTCACTTTTTCAAAGAGTTCTATTTTCAAAATAAGATTGAAAGGCATCCATGGCCACCATCGCCGTCTATTTTATTATTCTGCAACTCTGAGCACAATCTCATCACTCGCTTATTCAGGTGCATCATAAATTCCAGAAAACCAAACATATTGCGTTCCTTCTGTTTACAATTCAATGCAACTCAGCTTTAAATTTTTTAGAAATCGCAATCAAAGTTTCACTTTTTCAAATAGTTCTATTTTCAAACCAAGATTGATAGGCATCCATGGCCACCATCCTCGTCTATTTTATTATTCTGCAAACTCTGAGCACAATCTCATCACTCGCTTATTCAGGTGCATCATAAATTCCCGAAAACCAAACATATTGCGTTCCTTCTGTTTACAATTCAATGCAACTCAGCTTTAAATTTTTTAGAAACCGTAATCAAAGTTTCACTTTTTCAAATAGTTCTATTTTCAAACCAAGATTGAAAGGCATCCATGGCCACCATCCTCGTCTATTTTATTATGCTTCAACTCTGAGCACAATCTCATCACTCGCTTATTCAGGTGCATCATAAATTCCAGAAAACCAAACATATTGCGTTCCTTCTGTTTACAATTCAATGCAACTCAGCTTTAAATTTTTTAGAAATCGCAATCAAAGTTTCACTTTTTCAAATAGTTCTATTTTCAAACCAAGATTGATAGGCATCCATGGCCACCATCGTCGTCTATTTTATTATTCTGCAACTCTGAGCACAATCTCATCACTCACATATTCAGGTGCATCATAAATTCCAGAAAACCAAACATATTGCGTTCCTTCTGTTTACAATTCAATGCAACTCAGCTTTAAATTTTTTAGAAATCGCAATCAAAGTTTCACTTTTTCAAATAGTTCTATTTTCAAACCAAGATTGAAAGGCATCCATGGCCACCATCCTCGTCTATTTTATTATTCTTCAACTCTGAGCACAATCTCATCACTCGCTTATTCAGGTGTATCATAAATTCCAGAAAACCAAACATATTGCGTTCCTTCTGTTTACAATTCAATGCAACTCAGCTTTAAACTTTGTAGAAATCGCAATCAAAGCTCCACTTTTTCATAGAGTTCTATTTTCTTATTGAAATTCAAAGGGATCTATGGCACAAACAAACTTCATACATTTAATGATTCTGCAACTCTGAGCACAATCTCATCAGTCACTTATTCAGGTGCATCATAAATTCCAGAAAACCTAATATTTTGAGTTACATCTGTTTACAATTCAATGCAACTCAGCTTTAAATTTTGTAGAAATCGCAATCGAAGTTCTACCTTTTCATAGAGTTCCATTTTCTAAATGAAATTCAAAGGCATCTATGGCCACAAACAAACTTCATACATTTAATGATTCTGCAACTCTGAGCACAATCTCATCAGTCACTTATTCAGGTGCATCATAAATTCCAGAAAACCTAATATTTTGATTTACATCTGTTTACAATTCAATGCAACTCAGCTTTAAATTTTCTGAGCACAATCTCATCAGTCACTTATTCAGGTGCATCATAAATTCCAGAAAACCTAATATTTTGAGTTACATCTGTTTACAATTCAATGCAACTCAGCTTTAAATTTTGTAGAAATCGCAATCGAAGTTCTACCTTTTCATAGAGTTCCATTTTCTAAATGAAATTCAAAGGCATCTATGGCCACAAACAAACTTCATACATTTAATGATTCTGCAACTCTGAGCACAATCTCATCAGTCACTTATTCAGGTGCATCATAAATTCCAGAAAACCTAATATTTTGAGTTACATCTGTTTACAATTCAATGCAACTCAGTTTTAAATTTTGTAGAAATCGCAATCAAAGTTTCACTTTTTCAAATAGTTCTATTTTCAAACCAAGATTGATAGGCATCCATGGCCACCATCCTCGTCTATTTTATTATTCTGCAAACTCTGAGCACAATCTCATCACTCGCTTATTCAGGTGCATCATAAATTCCCGAAAACCAAACATATTGCGTTCCTTCTGTTTACAATTCAATGCAACTCAGCTTTAAACTTTGTAGAAATCGCAATCAAAGCTCCACTTTTTCATAGAGTTCTATTTTCTAATTGAAATTCAAAGGGATCTATGGCACAAACAAACTTCATACATTTAATGATTCTGCAACTCTGAGCACAATCTCATCAGTCACTTATTCAGGTGCATCATAAATTCCAGAAAACCTAATATTTTGAGTTACATCTGTTTACAATTCAATGCAACTCAGTTTTAAATTTTGTAGAAATCGCAATCGAAGTTCTACCTTTTCATAGAGTTCCATTTTCTAAATGAAATTCAAAAGGATCTATGGCACAAACAAACTTCATACGTTTAATGATTCTGCAACTCTGAGCACAATCTCATCAGTCACTTATTCAGGTGCATCATAAATTCCAGAAAACCTAATATTTTGAGTTACATCTGTTTACAATTGAATGCAACTCAGCTTTAAATTTTGTAGAAATCGCAATCGAAGTTCTACCTTTTCATAGAGTTCCATTTTCTAAATGAAATTCAAAGGCATCTATGGCCACAAACAAACTTCATACATTTAATGATTCTGCAACTCTGAGCACAATCTCATCAGTCACTTATTCAGGTGCATCATAAATTCCAGAAAACCTAATATTTTGAGTTACATCTGTTTACAATTCAATGCAACTCAGTTTTAAATTTTGTAGAAATCGCAATCGAAGTTCTACCTTTTCATAGAGTTCCATTTTCTAAATGAAATTCAAAAGGATCTATGGCACAAACAAACTTCATACGTTTAATGATTCTGCAACTCTGAGCACAATCTCATCAGTCACTTATTCAGGTGCATCATAAATTCCAGAAAACCTAATATTTTGAGTTACATCTGTTTACAATTGAATGCAACTCAGCTTTAAATTTTGTAGAAATCGCAATCGAAGTTCTACCTTTTCATAGAGTTCCATTTTCTAAATGAAATTCAAAGGCATCTATGGCCACAAACAAACTTCATACATTTAATGATTCTGCAACTCTGAGCACAATCTCATCAGTCACTTATTCAGGTGCATCATAAATTCCAGAAAACCAAACATATTGCGTTCCTTCTGTTTACAATTCAATGCAATTCAGTTTTAAATTTTGTAGAAATCGCAATCAAAGTTCTACTTTTTCATAGAGTTCTATTTTCTAATTGAAATTCAAATCTATGGCACAAACTTCATACATTTAATGATTCTGCAACTCTGAGCAAAATCTCAATTCAATGCATTTCAGTTTTAAATTTTTTAGAAATCGCAATCAAAGTTTCACTTTTTCAAAGAGTTCTATTTTCAAACCAAGATTGATAGGCATCCATGGCCACCATCCTCGTCTATTTTATTATTCTGCAAACTCTGAGCACAATCTCATCACTCGCTTATTCAGGTGCATCATAAATTCCAGAAAACCAAACATATTGCGTTCCCTCTGTTTACAATTCAATGCAATTCAGTTTTAAATTTTGTAGAAATCGCAATCAAAGTTCTACTTTTTCATAGAGTTCTATTTTCTAATTGAAATTCAAATCTATGGCACAAACTTCATACATTTAATGATTCTGCAACTCTGAGCAAAATCTCAATTCAATGCATTTCAGTTTTAAATTTTTTAGAAATCGCAATCAAAGTTTCACTTTTTCAAAGAGTTCTATTTTCAAAATAAGATTGAAAGGCATCCATGGCCACCATCGTCGTTTATTTTATTATTCTGCAACTCTGAGCACAATCTCATCACTCGCTTATTCAGGTGCATCATAAATTCCAGAAAACCTAATATTTTGAGTTACATCTGTTTACAATTCAATGCAACTCAGTTTTAAATTTTGTAGAAATCGCAATCGAAGTTCTACCTTTTCATAGAGTTCCATTTTCTAAATGAAATTCAAAAGGATCTATGGCACAAACAAACTTCATACGTTTAATGATTCTGCAACTCTGAGCACAATCTCATCAGTCACTTATTCAGGTGCATCATAAATTCCAGAAAACCTAATATTTTGAGTTACATCTGTTTACAATTGAATGCAACTCAGCTTTAAATTTCGTAGAAATCGCAATCGAAGTTCTACCTTTTCATAGAGTTCCATTTTCTAAATGAAATTCAAAGGCATCTATGGCCACAAACAAACTTCATACATTTAATTATTCTGCAACTCTGAGCACAATCTCATCAGTCACTTATTCAGGTGCATCATAAATTCCAGAAAACCTAATATTTTGAGTTACATCTGTTTACAATTCAATGCAACTCAGCTTTAAACTTTGTAGAAATCGCAATCAAAGCTCCACTTTTTCATAGAGTTCTATTTTCTAATTGAAATTCAAATCTATGGCACAAACTTCATACATTTAATGATTCTGCAACTCTGAGCAAAATCTCAATTCAATGCATTTCAGTTTTAAATTTTTTAGAAATCGCAATCAAAGTTTCACTTTTTCAAAGAGTTCTATTTTCAAACCAAGATTGATAGGCATCCATGGCCACCATCCTCGTCTATTTTATTATTCTGCAAACTCTGAGCACAATCTCATCACTCGCTTATTCAGGTGCATCATAAATTCCAGAAAACCAAACATATTGCGTTCCTTCTGTTTACAATTCAATGCAATTCAGTTTTAAATTTTGTAGAAATCGCAATCAAAGTTCTACTTTTTCATAGAGTTCTATTTTCTAATTGAAATTCAAATCTATGGCACAAACTTCATACATTTAATGATTCTGCAACTCTGAGCAAAATCTCAATTCAATGCATTTCAGTTTTAAATTTTTTAGAAATCGCAATCAAAGTTTCACTTTTTCAAAGAGTTCTATTTTCAAAATAAGATTGAAAGGCATCCATGGCCACCATCGTCGTTTATTTTATTATTCTGCAACTCTGAGCACAATCTCATCACTCGCTTATTCAGGTGCATCATAAATTCCAGAAAACCTAATATTTTGAGTTACATCTGTTTACAATTCAATGCAACTCAGTTTTAAATTTTGTAGAAATCGCAATCGAAGTTCTACCTTTTCATAGAGTTCCATTTTCTAAATGAAATTCAAAAGGATCTATGGCACAAACAAACTTCATACGTTTAATGATTCTGCAACTCTGAGCACAATCTCATCAGTCACTTATTCAGGTGCATCATAAATTCCAGAAAACCTAATATTTTGAGTTACATCTGTTTACAATTGAATGCAACTCAGCTTTAAATTTCGTAGAAATCGCAATCGAAGTTCTACCTTTTCATAGAGTTCCATTTTCTAAATGAAATTCAAAGGCATCTATGGCCACAAACAAACTTCATACATTTAATTATTCTGCAACTCTGAGCACAATCTCATCAGTCACTTATTCAGGTGCATCATAAATTCCAGAAAACCTAATATTTTGAGTTACATCTGTTTACAATTCAATGCAACTCAGCTTCAAACTTTGTAGAAATCGCAATCAAAGCTCCACTTTTTCATAGAGTTCTATTTTCTAATTGAAATTCAAAGGGATCTATGGCACAAACAAACTTCATACGTTTAATGATTCTGCAACTCTGAGCACAATCTCATCAGTCACTTATTCAGGTGCATCATAAATTCCAGAAAACCTAATATTTTGAGTTACATCTGTTTACAATTGAATGCAACTCAGCTTTAAATTTTGTAGAAAGCGCAATCGAAGTTCTACCTTTTCATAGAGTTCCATTTTCTAAATGAAATTCAAAGGCATCTATGGCACAAACAAACTTCATACGTTTAATGATTCTGCAACTCTGAGCACAATCTCATCAGTCACTTATTCAGGTGCATCATAAATTCCAGAAAACCTAATATTTTGAGTTACATCTGTTTACAATTCAATGCAACTCAGCTTTAAACTTTGTAGAAATCGCAATCAAAGCTCCACTTTTTCATAGAGTTCTATTTTCTAATTGAAATTCAAAGGGATCTATGGCACAAACAAACTTCATACATTTAATGATTCTGCAACTCTGAGCACAATCTCATCAGTCACTTATTCAGGTGCATCATAAATTCCAGAAAACCTAATATTTTGAGTTACATCTGTTTACAATTCAATTCAACTCAGCTTTAAATTTTGTAGAAATCGCAATCGAAGTTCTACCTTTTCATAGAGTTCCATTATTTAAATCAAATTCAAAGGCATCTATGGCCACAAACAAACTTCATACATTTAATGATTCTGC
This sequence comes from Merzomyia westermanni, assembly GCA_949987695.1. Lineage (NCBI taxonomy): Eukaryota > Metazoa > Arthropoda > Insecta > Diptera > Tephritidae > Merzomyia > Merzomyia westermanni. The sequence goes on from OX465292.1 coordinate 81,320,003, forward strand.
AACTCTGAGCACAATCTCATCAGTCACTTATTCAGGTGCATCATAAATTCCAGAAAACCTAATATTTTGAATTACATCTGTTTACAATTCAATGCAATTCAGTTTTAAATTTTGTAGAAATCGCAATCAAAGTTTCACTTTTTCAAAGAGTTCTATTTTCAAAATAAAATTGAAAGGCATCCATGGCCACCATCGTCGTCTATTTTATTATTCTGCAACTCTGAGCACAATCTCATCCCTCGCTTATTCAGGTGCATCATAGATTCCAGAAAACCAAACATATTGCGTTCCTTCTGTTTACAATTCAATGCAACTCAGCTTTAAACTTTGTAGAAATCGCAATCAAAGCTCCATTTTTTCATAGAGTTCTATTTTCTAATTGAAATTCAAAGGGATCTATGGCACAAACAAACTTCATACATTTAATGATTCTGCAACTCTGAGCACAATCTCATCAGTCACTTATTCAGGTGCATCATAAATTCCAAAAAACCTAATATTTTGAGTTACATCTGTTTACAATTCAATGCAACTCAGCTTTAAATTTTGTAGAAATCGCAATCGAAGTTCTACCTTTTCATAGAGTTCCATTTTCTAAATGAAATTCAAAGGCATCTATGGCCACAAACAAACTTCATACATTTAATGATTCTGCAACTCTGAGCACAATCTCATCAGTCACTTATTCAGGTGCATCATAAATTCCAGAAAACCTAATATTTTGAGTTACATCTGTTTACAATTCAATGCAACTCAGTTTTAAATTTTGTAGAAATCGCAATCAAAGTTTCACTTTTTCAAAGAGTTCTATTTTCAAAATAAGATTGAAAGGCATCCATGGCCACCATCGCCGTCTATTTTATTATTCTGCAACTCTGAGCACAATCTCATCACTCGCTTATTCAGGTGCATCATAAATTCCAGAAAACCAAACATATTGCGTTCCTTCTGTTTACAATTCAATGCAACTCAGCTTTAAACTTTGTAGAAATCGCAATCAAAGCTCCACTTTTTCATAGAGTTCTATTTTCTAATTGAAATTCAAAGGCATCTATGGCCACAAACAAACTTCATACATTTAATGATTCTGCAACTCTGAGCACAATCTCATCAGTCACTTATTCAGGTGCATCATAAATTCCAGAAAACCTAATATTTTGAGTTACATCTGTTTACAATTCAATGCAACTCAGTTTTCAATTTTGTAGAAATCGCAATCAAAGTTTCACTTTTTCAAAGAGTTCTATTTTCAAAATAAGATTGAAAGGCATCCATGGCCACCATCGCCGTCTATCTTATTATTCTGCAACTCTGAGCACAATCTCATCCCTCGCTTATTCAGGTGCATCATAGATTCCAGAAAACCAAACATATTGCGTTCCTTCTGTTTACAATTCAATGCAACTCAGCTTTAAACTTTGTAGAAATCGCAATCAAAGCTCCACTTTTTCATAGAGTTCTATTTTCTAATTGAAATTCAAAGGGATCTATGGCACAAACAAACTTCATACATTTAATGATTCTGCAACTCTGAGCACAATCTCATCAGTCACTTATTCAGGTGCATCATAAATTCCAGAAAACCTAATATTTTGAGTTACATCTGTTTACAATTCAATGCAACTCAGTTTTAAATTTTGTAGAAATCGCAATCAAAGTTTCACTTTTTCAAAGAGTTCTATTTTCAAAATAAGATTGAAAGGCATCCATGGCCACCATCGCCGTCTATTTTATTATTCTGCAACTCTGAGCACAATCTCATCACTCGCTTATTCAGGTGCATCATAAATTCCAGAAAACCAAACATATTGCGTTCCTTCTGTTTACAATTCAATGCAACTCAGCTTTAAATTTTTTAGAAATCGCAATCAAAGTTTCACTTTTTCAAATAGTTCTATTTTCAAACCAAGATTGATAGGCATCCATGGCCACCATCCTCGTCTATTTTATTATTCTGCAAACTCTGAGCACAATCTCATCACTCGCTTATTCAGGTGCATCATAAATTCCCGAAAACCAAACATATTGCGTTCCTTCTGTTTACAATTCAATGCAACTCAGCTTTAAATTTTTTAGAAACCGTAATCAAAGTTTCACTTTTTCAAATAGTTCTATTTTCAAACCAAGATTGAAAGGCATCCATGGCCACCATCCTCGTCTATTTTATTATTCTTCAACTCTGAGCACAATCTCATCACTCGCTTATTCAGGTGCATCATAAATTCCAGAAAACCAAACATATTGCGTTCCTTCTGTTTACAATTCAATGCAACTCAGCTTTAAATTTTTTAGAAATCGCAATCAAAGTTTCACTTTTTCAAATAGTTCTATTTTCAAACCAAGATTGATAGGCATCCATGGCCACCATCGTCGTCTATTTTATTATTCTGCAACTCTGAGCACAATCTCATCACTCACATATTCAGGTGCATCATAAATTCCAGAAAACCAAACATATTGCGTTCCTTCTGTTTACAATTCAATGCAACTCAGCTTTAAATTTTTTAGAAATCGCAATCAAAGTTTCACTTTTTCAAATAGTTCTATTTTCAAACCAAGATTGAAAGGCATCCATGGCCACCATCCTCGTCTATTTTATTATTCTTCAACTCTGAGCACAATCTCATCACTCGCTTATTCAGGTGTATCATAAATTCCAGAAAACCAAACATATTGCGTTCCTTCTGTTTACAATTCAATGCAACTCAGCTTTAAACTTTGTAGAAATCGCAATCAAAGCTCCACTTTTTCATAGAGTTCTATTTTCTTATTGAAATTCAAAGGGATCTATGGCACAAACAAACTTCATACATTTAATAATTCTGCAACTCTGAGCACAATCTCATCAGTCACTTATTCAGGTGCATCATAAATTCCAGAAAACCTAATATTTTGAGTTACATCTGTTTACAATTCAATGCAACTCAGCTTTAAATTTTCTGAGCACAATCTCATCAGTCACTTATTCAGGTGCATCATAAATTCCAGAAAACCTAATATTTTGAGTTACATCTGTTTACAATTCAATGCAACTCAGCTTTAAATTTTGTAGAAATCGCAATCGAAGTTCTACCTTTTCATAGAGTTCCATTTTCTAAATGAAATTCAAAGGCATCTATGGCCACAAACAAACTTCATACATTTAATGATTCTGCAACTCTGAGCACAATCTCATCAGTCACTTATTCAGGTGCATCATAAATTCCAGAAAACCTAATATTTTGAGTTACATCTGTTTACAATTCAATGCAACTCAGCTTTAAATTTTCTGAGCACAATCTCATCAGTCACTTATTCAGGTGCATCATAAATTCCAGAAAACCTAATATTTTGAGTTACATCTGTTTACAATTCAATGCAACTCAGCTTTAAATTTTGTAGAAATCGCAATCGAAGTTCTACCTTTTCATAGAGTTCCATTTTCTAAATGAAATTCAAAGGCATCTATGGCCACAAACAAACTTCATACATTTAATGATTCTGCAACTCTGAGCACAATCTCATCAGTCACTTATTCAGGTGCATCATAAATTCCAGAAAACCTAATATTTTGAGTTACATCTGTTTACAATTCAATGCAACTCAGTTTTAAATTTTGTAGAAATCGCAATCAAAGTTTCACTTTTTCAAATAGTTCTATTTTCAAACCAAGATTGATAGGCATCCATGGCCACCATCCTCGTCTATTTTATTATTCTGCAAACTCTGAGCACAATCTCATCACTCGCTTATTCAGGTGCATCATAAATTCCCGAAAACCAAACATATTGCGTTCCTTCTGTTTACAATTCAATGCAACTCAGCTTTAAACTTTGTAGAAATCGCAATCAAAGCTCCACTTTTTCATAGAGTTCTATTTTCTAATTGAAATTCAAAGGGATATATGGCACAAACAAACTTCATACATTTAATGATTCTGCAACTCTGAGCACAATCTCATCAGTCACTTATTCAGGTGCATCATAAATTCCAGAAAACCTAATATTTTGAGTTACATCTGTTTACAATTCAATGCAACTCAGTTTTAAATTTTGTAGAAATCGCAATCAAAGTTTCACTTTTTCAAAGAGTTCTATTTTCAAAATAAGATTGAAAGGCATCCATGGCCACCATCGCCGTCTATTTTATTATTCTGCAACTCTGAGCACAATCTCATCACTCGCTTATTCAAGTGCATCATAAATTCCAGAAAACCAAACATATTGCGTTCCTTCTGTTTACAATTCAATGCAACTCAGCTTTAAATTTTTTAGAAATCGCAATCAAAGTTTCACTTTTTCAAATAGTTCTATTTTCAAACCAAGATTGATAGGCATCCATGGCCACCATCCTCGTCTATTTTATTATTCTGCAAACTCTGAGCACAATCTCATCACTCGCTTATTCAGGTGCATCATAAATTCCCGAAAACCAAACATATTGCGTTCCTTCTGTTTACAATTCAATGCAACTCAGCTTTAAATTTTTTAGAAATCGCAATCAAAGTTTCACTTTTTCAAATAGTTCTATTTTCAAACCAAGATTGAAAGGCATCCATGGCCACCATCCTCGTCTATTTTATTATTCTTCAACTCTGAGCACAATCTCATCACTCGCTTATTCAGGTGTATCATAAATTCCAGAAAACCAAACATATTGCGTTCCTTCTGTTTACAATTCAATGCAACTCAGCTTTAAACTTTGTAGAAATCGCAATCAAAGCTCCACTTTTTCATAGAGTTCTATTTTCTTATTGAAATTCAAAGGGATCTATGGCACAAACAAACTTCATACATTTAATGATTCTGCAACTCTGAGCACAATCTCATCAGTCACTTATTCAGGTGCATCATAAATTCCAGAAAACCTAATATTTTGAGTTACATCTGTTTACAATTCAATGCAACTCAGTTTTAAATTTTGTAGAAATCGCAATCAAAGTTTCACTTTTTCAAAGAGTTCTATTTTCAAAATAAGATTGAAAGGCATCCATGGCCACCATCGCCGTCTATTTTATTATTCTGCAACTCTGCGCACAATCTCATCACTCGCTTATTCAGGTGCATCATAAATTCCAGAAAACCAAACATATTGCGTTCCTTCTGTTTACAATTCAATGCAACTCAGCTTTAAATTTTTTAGAAATCGCAATCAAAGTTTCACTTTTTCAAATAGTTCTATTTTCAAACCAAGATTGATAGGCATCCATGGCCACCATCCTCGTCTATTTTATTATTCTGCAAACTCTGAGCACAATCTCATCACTCGCTTATTCAGGTGCATCATAAATTCCCGAAAACCAAACATATTGCGTTCCTTCTGTTTACAATTCAATGCAACTCAGCTTTAAATTTTTTAGAAATCGCAATCAAAGTTTCACTTTTTCAAATAGTTCTATTTTCAAACCAAGATTGAAAGGCATCCATGGCCACCATCCTCGTCTATTTTATTATTCTTCAACTCTGAGCACAATCTCATCACTCGCTTATTCAGGTGTATCATAAATTCCAGAAAACCAAACATATTGCGTTCCTTCTGTTTACAATTCAATGCAACTCAGCTTTAAACTTTGTAGAAATCGCAATCAAAGCTCCACTTTTTCATAGAGTTCTATTTTCTTATTGAAATTCAAAGGGATCTATGGCACAAACAAACTTCATACATTTAATGATTCTGCAATTCTGAGCACAATCTCATCAGTCACATATTCAGGTGCATCATAAATTCCAGAAAACCTAATATTTTGAGTTACATCTGTTTACAATTCAATGCAACTCAGTTTTAAATTTTGTAGAAATCGCAATCAAAGTTTCACTTTTTCAAAGAGTTCTATTTTCAAAATAAGATTGAAAGGCATCCATGGCCACCATCGCCGTCTATTTTATTATTCTGCAACTCTGAGCACAATCTCATCACTCGCTTATTCAGGTGCATCATAAATTCCAGAAAACCTAATATTTTGAGTTACATCTGTTTACAATTCAATGCAACTCAGTTTTAAATTTTGTAGAAATCGCAATCAAAGTTTCACTTTTTCAAAGAGTTCTATTTTCAAAATAAGATTGAAAGGCATCCATGGCCACCATCGCCGTCTATTTTATTATTCTGCAACTCTGAGCACAATCTCATCACTCGCTTATTCAGGTGCATCATAAATTCCAGAAAACCAAACATATTGCGTTCCTTCTGTTTACAATTCAATGCAACTCAGCTTTAAATTTTTTAGAAATCGCAATCAAAGTTTCACTTTTTCAAATAGTTCTATTTTCAAACCAAGATTGATAGGCATCCATGGCCACCATCCTCGTCTATTTTATTATTCTGCAAACTCTGAGCACAATCTCATCACTCGCTTATTCAGGTGCATCATAAATTCCCGAAAACCAAACATATTGCGTTCCTTCTGTTTACAATTCAATGCAACTCAGCTTTAAATTTTTTAGAAATCGCAATCAAAGTTTCACTTTTTCAAATAGTTCTATTTTCAAACCAAGATTGAAAGGCATCCATGGCCACCATCCTCGTCTATTTTATTATTCTTCAACTCTGAGCACAATCTCATCACTCGCTTATTCAGGTGTATCATAAATTCCAGAAAACCAAACATATTGCGTTCCTTCTGTTTACAATTCAATGCAACTCAGCTTTAAACTTTGTAGAAATCGCAATCAAAGCTCCACTTTTTCATAGAGTTCTATTTTCTTATTGAAATTCAAAGGGATCTATGGCACAAACAAACTTCATACATTTAATGATTCTGCAATTCTGAGCACAATCTCATCAGTCACATATTCAGGTGCATCATAAATTCCAGAAAACCAAACATATTGCGTTCCTTCTGTTTACAATTCAATGCAACTCAGCTTTAAATTTTGTAGAAATCGCAATCAAAGCTCCACTTTTTCATAGAGTTCTATTTTCTTATTGAAATTCAAAGGGATCTATGGCACAAACAAACTTCATACATTTAATGATTCTGCAACTCTGAGCACAATCTCATCAGTCACTTATTCAGGTGCATCATAAATTCCAGAAAACCTAATATTTTGAGTTACATCTGTTTACAATTCAATGCAACTCAGCTTTAAATTTTCTGAGCACAATCTCATCAGTCACTTATTCAGGTGCATCATAAATTCCAGAAAACCTAATATTTTGAGTTACATCTGTTTACAATTCAATGCAACTCAGCTTTAAATTTTGTAGAAATCGCAATCGAAGTTCTACCTTTTCATAGAGTTCCATTTTCTAAATGAAATTCAAAGGCATCTATGGCCACAAACAAACTTCATACATTTAATGATTCTGCAACTCTGAGCACAATCTCATCACTCACATATTCAGGTGCATCATAAATTCCAGAAAACCAAACATATTGCGTTCCTTCTGTTTACAATTCAATGCAACTCAGCTTTAAATTTTTTAGAAATCGCAATCAAAGTTTCACTTTTTCAAATAGTTCTATTTTCAAACCAAGATTGAAAGGCATCCATGGCCACCATCCTCGTCTATTTTATTATTCTTCAACTCTGAGCACAATCTCATCACTCGCTTATTCAGGTGTATCATAAATTCCAGAAAACCAAACATATTGCGTTCCTTCTGTTTACAATTCAATGCAACTCAGCTTTAAACTTTGTAGAAATCGCAATCAAAGCTCCACTTTTTCATAGAGTTCTATTTTCTTATTGAAATTCAAAGGGATCTATGGCACAAACAAACTTCATACATTTAATGATTCTGCAACTCTGAGCACAATCTCATCAGTCACTTATTCAGGTGCATCATAAATTCCAGAAAACCTAATATTTTGAGTTACATCTGTTTACAATTCAATGCAACTCAGCTTTAAATTTTGTAGAAATCGCAATCGAAGTTCTACCTTTTCATAGAGTTCCATTTTCTAAATGAAATTCAAAGGCATCTATGGCCACAAACAAACTTCATACATTTAATGATTCTGCAACTCTGAGCACAATCTCATCAGTCACTTATTCAGGTGCATCATAAATTCCAGAAAACCTAATATTTTGAGTTACATCTGTTTACAATTCAATGCAACTCAGTTTTAAATTTTGTAGAAATCGCAATCAAAGTTTCACTTTTTCAAATAGTTCTATTTTCAAACCAAGATTGATAGGCATCCATGGCCACCATCCTCGTCTATTTTATTATTCTGCAACTCTGAGCACAATCTCATCAGTCACTTATTCAGGTGCATCATAAATTCCAGAAAACCTAATATTTTGAGTTACATCTGTTTACAATTCAATGCAACTCAGCTTTAAACTTTGTAGAAATCGCAATCAAAGCTCCACTTTTTCATAGAGTTCTATTTTCTAATTGAAATTCAAAGGGATCTATGGCACAAACAAACTTCATACATTTAATGATTCTGCAACTCTGAGCACAATCTCATCAGTCACTTATTCAGGTGCATCATAAATTCCAGAAAACCTAATATTTTGAGTTACATCTGTTTACAATTCAATTCAACTCAGCTTTAAATTTTGTAGAAATCGCAATCGAAGTTCTACCTTTTCATAGAGTTCCATTTTTTAAATCAAATTCAAAGGCATCTATGGCCACAAACTAACTTCATACATTTAATGATTCTGCAACTCTGAGCACAATCTCATCAGTCACTTATTCAGGTGCATCATAAATTCCAGAAAACCTAATATTTTGAATTACATCTGTTTACAATTCAATGCAATTCAGTTTTAAATTTTGTAGAAATCGCAATCAAAGTTTCACTTTTTCAAAGAGTTCTATTTTCAAAATAAGATTGAAAGGCATCCATGGCCACCATCGTCGTCTATTTTATTATTCTGCAACTCTGAGCACAATCTCATCCCTCGCTTATTCAGGTGCATCATAGATTCCAGAAAACCAAACATATTGCGTTCCTTCTGTTTACAATTCAATGCAACTCAGCTTTAAACTTTGTAGAAATCGCAATCAAAGCTCCACTTTTTCATAGAGTTCTATTTTCTAATTGAAATTCAAAGGGATATATGGCACAAACAAACTTCATACATTAAATGATTCTGGAACTCTGAGCACAATCTCATCAGTCACTTATTCAGGTGCATCATAAATTCCAGAAAACCTAATATTTTGAGTTACATCTGTTTACAATTCAATGCAACTCAGCTTTAAATTTTGTAGAAATCGCAATCGAAGTTCTACCTTTTCATAGAGTTCCATTTTCTAAATGAAATTCAAAGGCATCTATGGCCACAAACAAACTTCATACATTTAATGATTCTGCAACTCTGAGCACAATCTCATCAGTCACTTATTCAGGTGCATCATAAATTTCAGAAAACCTAATATTTTGAGTTACATCTGTTTACAATTCAATGCAACTCAGTTTTAAATTTTGTAGAAATCGCAATCAAAGTTTCACTTTTTCAAAGAGTTCTATTTTCAAAATAAGATTGAAAGGCATCCATGGCCACCATCGCCGTCTATTTTATTATTCTGCAACTCTGAGCACAATCTCATCACTCGCTTATTCAGGTGCATCATAAATTCCAGAAAACCAAACATATTGCGGTCCTTCTGTTTACAATTCAATGCAACTCAGTTTTAAATTTTGTAGAAATCGCAATCAAAGTTTCACTTTTTCAAAGAGTTCTATTTTCAAAATAAGATTGAAAGGCATCCATGGCCACCATCGCCGTCTATTTTATTATTCTGCAACTCTGAGCACAATCTCATCACTCGCTTATTCAGGTGCATCATAAATTCCAGAAAACCTAATATTTTGAGTTACATCTGTTTACAATTCAATGCAACTCAGTTTTAAATTTTGTAGAAATCGCAATCAAAGTTTCACTTTTTCAAAGAGTTCTATTTTCAAAATAAGATTGAAAGGCATCCATGGCCACCATCGCCGTCTATTTTATTATTCTGCAACTCTGAGCACAATCTCATCACTCGCTTATTCAGGTGCATCATAAATTCCAGAAAACCAAACATATTGCGTTCCTTCTGTTTACAATTCAATGCAACTCAGCTTTAAATTTTTTAGAAATCGCAATCAAAGTTTCACTTTTTCAAATAGTTCTATTTTCAAACCAAGATTGATAGGCATCCATGGCCACCATCCTCGTCTATTTTATTATTCTGCAAACTCTGAGCACAATCTCATCACTCGCTTATTCAGGTGCATCATAAATTCCCGAAAACCAAACATAGTGCGTTCCTTCTGTTTACAATTCAATGCAACTCAGCTTTAAATTTTTTAGAAATCGCAATCAAAGTTTCACTTTTTCAAATAGTTCTATTTTCAAACCAAGATTGAAAGGCATCCATGGCCACCATCCTCGTCTATTTTATTATTCTTCAACTCTGAGCACAATCTCATCACTCGCTTATTCAGGTGTATCATAAATTCCAGAAAACCAAACATATTGCGTTCCTTCTGTTTACAATTCAATGCAACTCAGCTTTAAACTTTGTAGAAATCGCAATCAAAGCTCCACTTTTTCATAGAGTTCTATTTTCTTATTGAAATTCAAAGGGATCTATGGCACAAACAAACTTCATACATTTAATGATTCTGCAATTCTGAGCACAATCTCATCAGTCACATATTCAGGTGCATCATAAATTCCAGAAAACCAAACATATTGCGTTCCTTCTGTTTACAATTCAATGCAACTCAGCTTTAAATTTTGTAGAAATCGCAATCAAAGCTCCACTTTTTCATAGAGTTCTATTTTCTTATTGAAATTCAAAGGGATCTATGGCACAAACAAACTTCATACATTTAATGATTCTGCAACTCTGAGCACAATCTCATCAGTCACTTATTCAGGTGCATCATAAATTCCAGAAAACCTAATATTTTGAGTTACATCTGTTTACAATTCAATGCAACTCAGCTTTAAATTTTCTGAGCACAATCTCATCAGTCACTTATTCAGGTGCATCATAAATTCCAGAAAACCTAATATTTTGAGTTACATCTGTTTACAATTCAATGCAACTCAGCTTTAAATTTTGTAGAAATCGCAATCGAAGTTCTACCTTTTCATAGAGTTCCATTTTCTAAATGAAATTCAAAGGCATCTATGGCCACAAACAAACTTCATACATTTAATGATTCTGCAACTCTGAGCACAATCTCATCACTCACATATTCAGGTGCATCATAAATTCCAGAAAACCAAACATATTGCGTTCCTTCTGTTTACAATTCAATGCAACTCAGCTTTAAATTTTTTAGAAATCGCAATCAAAGTTTCACTTTTTCAAATAGTTCTATTTTCAAACCAAGATTGAAAGGCATCCATGGCCACCATCCTCGTCTATTTTATTATTCTTCAACTCTGAGCACAATCTCATCACTCGCTTATTCAGGTGTATCATAAATTCCAGAAAACCAAACATATTGCGTTCCTTCTGTTTACAATTCAATGCAACTCAGCTTTAAACTTTGTAGAAATCGCAATCAAAGCTCCACTTTTTCATAGAGTTCTATTTTCTTATTGAAATTCAAAGGGATCTATGGCACAAACAAACTTCATACATTTAATGATTCTGCAACTCTGAGCACAATCTCATCAGTCACTTATTCAGGTGCATCATAAATTCCAGAAAACCTAATATTTTGAGTTACATCTGTTTACAATTCAATGCAACTCAGCTTTAAATTTTGTAGAAATCGCAATCGAAGTTCTACCTTTTCATAGAGTTCCATTTTCTAAATGAAATTCAAAGGCATCTATGGCCACAAACAAACTTCATACATTTAATGATTCTGCAACTCTGAGCACAATCTCATCAGTCACTTATTCAGGTGCATCATAAATTCCAGAAAACCTAATATTTTGAGTTACATCTGTTTACAATTCAATGCAACTCAGTTTTAAATTTTGTAGAAATCGCAATCAAAGTTTCACTTTTTCAAATAGTTCTATTTTCAAACCAAGATTGATAGGCATCCATGGCCACCATCCTCGTCTATTTTATTATTCTGCAACTCTGAGCACAATCTCATCAGTCACTTATTCAGGTGCATCATAAATTCCAGAAAACCTAATATTTTGAGTTACATCTGTTTACAATTCAATGCAACTCAGCTTTAAACTTTGTAGAAATCGCAATCAAAGCTCCACTTTTTCATAGAGTTCTATTTTCTAATTGAAATTCAAAGGGATCTATGGCACAAACAAACTTCATACATTTAATGATTCTGCAACTCTGAGCACAATCTCATCAGTCACTTATTCAGGTGCATCATAAATTCCAGAAAACCTAATATTTTGAGTTACATCTGTTTACAATTCAATTCAACTCAGCTTTAAATTTTGTAGAAATCGCAATCGAAGTTCTACCTTTTCATAGAGTTCCATTTTTTAAATCAAATTCAAAGGCATCTATGGCCACAAACTAACTTCATACATTTAATGATTCTGCAACTCTGAGCACAATCTCATCAGTCACTTATTCAGGTGCATCATAAATTTCAGAAAACCTAATATTTTGAGTTACATCTGTTTACAATTCAATGCAACTCAGTTTTAAATTTTGTAGAAATCGCAATCAAAGTTTCACTTTTTCAAAGAGTTCTATTTTCAAAATAAGATTGAAAGGCATCCATGGCCACCATCGCCGTCTATTTTATTATTCTGCAACTCTGAGCACAATCTCATCACTCGCTTATTCAGGTGCATCATAAATTCCAGAAAACCAAACATATTGCGGTCCTTCTGTTTACAATTCAATGCAACTCAGCTTTAAATTTTGTAGAAATCGCAATCAAAGTTTCACTTTTTCAAAGAGTTCTATTTTCAAAATAAGATTGAAAGGCATCCATGGCCACCATCGCCGTCTATTTTATTATTCTGCAACTCTGAGCACAATCTCATCACTCGCTTATTCAGGTGCATCATAAATTCCAGAAAACCAAACATATTGCGTTCCTTCTGTTTACAATTCAATGCAACTCAGCTTTAAACTTTGTAGAAATCGCAATCAAAGCTCCACTTTTTCATAGAGTTCTATTTTCTAATTGAAATTCAAAGGGATATATGGCACAAACAAACTTCATACATTAAATGATTCTGGAACTCTGAGCACAATCTCATCAGTCACTTATTCAGGTGCATCATAAATTCCAGAAAACCTAATATTTTGAGTTACATCTGTTTACAATTCAATGCAACTCAGCTTTAAATTTTGTAGAAATCGCAATCGAAGTTCTACCTTTTCATAGAGTTCCATTTTCTAAATGAAATTCAAAGGCATCTATGGCCACAAACAAACTTCATACATTTAATGATTCTGCAACTCTGAGCACAATCTCATCAGTCACTTATTCAGGTGCATCATAAATTTCAGAAAACCTAATATTTTGAGTTACATCTGTTTACAATTCAATGCAACTCAGTTTTAAATTTTGTAGAAATCGCAATCAAAGTTTCACTTTTTCAAAGAGTTCTATTTTCAAAATAAGATTGAAAGGCATCCATGGCCACCATCGCCGTCTATTTTATTATTCTGCAACTCTGAGCACAATCTCATCACTCGCTTATTCAGGTGCATCATAAATTCCAGAAAACCAAACATATTGCGTTCCTTCTGTTTACAATTCAATGCAACTCAGCTTTAAATTTTTTAGAAATCGCAATCAAAGTTTCACTTTTTCAAATAGTTCTATTTTCAAACCAAGATTGATAGGCATCCATGGCCACCATCCTCGTCTATTTTATTATTCTGCAAACTCTGAGCACAATCTCATCACTCGCTTATTCAGGTGCATCATAAATTCCCGAAAACCAAACATATTGCGTTCCTTCTGTTTACAATTCAATGCAACTCAGCTTTAAATTTTTTAGAAACCGTAATCAAAGTTTCACTTTTTCAAATAGTTCTATTTTCAAACCAAGATTGAAAGGCATCCATGGCCACCATCCTCGTCTATTTTATTATTCTTCAACTCTGAGCACAATCTCATCACTCGCTTATTCAGGTGCATCATAAATTCCAGAAAACCAAACATATTGCGTTCCTTCTGTTTACAATTCAATGCAACTCAGCTTTAAATTTTTTAGAAATCGCAATCAAAGTTTCACTTTTTCAAATAGTTCTATTTTCAAACCAAGATTGATAGGCATCCATGGCCACCATCGTCGTCTATTTTATTATTCTGCAACTCTGAGCACAATCTCATCACTCACATATTCAGGTGCATCATAAATTCCAGAAAACCAAACATATTGCGTTCCTTCTGTTTACAATTCAATGCAACTCAGCTTTAAATTTTTTAGAAATCGCAATCAAAGTTTCACTTTTTCAAATAGTTCTATTTTCAAACCAAGATTGAAAGGCATCCATGGCCACCATCCTCGTCTATTTTATTATTCTTCAACTCTGAGCACAATCTCATCACTCGCTTATTCAGGTGTATCATAAATTCCAGAAAACCAAACATATTGCGTTCCTTCTGTTTACAATTCAATGCAACTCAGCTTTAAACTTTGTAGAAATCGCAATCAAAGCTCCACTTTTTCATAGAGTTCTATTTTCTTATTGAAATTCAAAGGGATCTATGGCACAAACAAACTTCATACATTTAATGATTCTGCAACTCTGAGCACAATCTCATCAGTCACTTATTCAGGTGCATCATAAATTCCAGAAAACCTAATATTTTGAGTTACATCTGTTTACAATTGAATGCAACTCAGCTTTAAATTTTGTAGAAATCGCAATCGAAGTTCTACCTTTTCATAGAGTTCCATTTTCTAAATGAAATTCAAAGGCATCTATGGCCACAAACAAACTTCATACATTTAATGATTCTGCAACTCTGAGCACAATCTCATCAGTCACTTATTCAGGTGCATCATAAATTCCAGAAAACCTAATATTTTGAGTTACATCTGTTTACAATTCAATGCAACTCAGTTTTAAATTTTGTAGAAATCGCAATCAAAGTTTAACTTTTTCAAATAGTTCTATTTTCAAACCAAGATTGATAGGCATCCATGGCCACCATCCTCGTCTATTTTATTATTCTGCAAACTCTGAGCACAATCTCATCACTCGCTTATTCAGGTGCATCATAAATTCCCGAAAACCAAACATATTGCGTTCCTTCTGTTTACAATTCAATGCAACTCAGCTTTAAATTTTTTAGAAATCGTAATCAAAGTTTCACTTTTTCAAATAGTTCTATTTTCAAACCAAGATTGATAGGCATCCATGGCCACCATCCTCGTCTATTTTATTATTCTTCAACTCTGAGCACAATCTCATCACTCGCTTATTCAGGTGCATCATAAATTCCAGAAAACCAAACATATTGCGTTCCTTCTGTTTACAATTCAATGCAACTCAGCTTTAAATTTTTTAGAAATCGCAATCAAAGTTTCACTTTTTCAAATAGTTCTATTTTCAAACCAAGATTGATAGGCATCCATGGCCACCATCGTCGTCTATTTTATTATTCTGCAACTCTGAGCACAATCTCATCACTCACATATTCAGGTGCATCATAAATTCCAGAAAACCAAACATATTGCGTTCCTTCTGTTTACAATTCAATGCAACTCAGCTTTAAATTTTTTAGAAATCGCAATCAAAGTTTCACTTTTTCAAATAGTTCTATTTTCAAACCAAGATTGAAAGGCATCCATGGCCACCATCCTCGTCTATTTTATTATTCTTCAACTCTGAGCACAATCTCATCACTCGCTTATTCAGGTGTATCATAAATTCCAGAAAACCAAACATATTGCGTTCCTTCTGTTTACAATTCAATGCAACTCAGCTTTAAACTTTGTAGAAATCGCAATCAAAGCTCCACTTTTTCATAGAGTTCTATTTTCTTATTGAAATTCAAAGGGATCTATGGCACAAACAAACTTCATACATTTAATGATTCTGCAATTCTGAGCACAATCTCATCAGTCACATATTCAGGTGCATCATAAATTCCAGAAAACCAAACATATTGCGTTCCTTCTGTTTACAATTCAATGCAACTCAGCTTTAAATTTTGTAGAAATCGCAATCAAAGCTCCACTTTTTCATAGAGTTCTATTTTCTTATTGAAATTCAAAGGGATCTATGGCACAAACAAACTTCATACATTTAATGATTCTGCAACTCTGAGCACAATCTCATCAGTCACTTATTCAGGTGCATCATAAATTCCAGAAAACCTAATATTTTGAGTTACATCTGTTTACAATTCAATGCAACTCAGCTTTAAATTTTGTAGAAATCGCAATCGAAGTTCTACCTTTTCATAGAGTTCCATTTTCTAAATGAAATTCAAAGGCATCTATGGCCACAAACAAACTTCATACATTTAATGATTCTGCAACTCTGAGCACAATCTCATCAGTCACTTATTCAGGTGCATCATAAATTCCAGAAAACCTAATATTTTGAGTTACATCTGTTTACAATTCAATGCAACTCAGTTTTAAATTTTGTAGAAATCGCAATCAAAGTTTCACTTTTTCAAATAGTTCTATTTTCAAACCAAGATTGATTGGCATCCATGGCCACCATCCTCGTCTATTTTATTATTCTGCAAACTCTGAGCACAATCTCATCACTCGCTTATTCAGGTGCATCATAAATTCCCGAAAACCAAACATATTGCGTTCCTTCTGTTTACAATTCAATGCAACTCAGCTTTAAACTTTGTAGAAATCGCAATCAAAGCTCCACTTTTTCATAGAGTTCTATTTTCTAATTGAAATTCAAAGGGATCTATGGCACAAACAAACTTCATACATTTAATGATTCTGCAACTCTGAGCACAATCTCATCAGTCACTTATTCAGGTGCATCATAAATTCCAGAAAACCTAATATTTTGAGTTACATCTGTTTACAATTCAATGCAACTCAGTTTTAAATTTTGTAGAAATCGCAATCGAAGTTCTACCTTTTCATAGAGTTCCATTTTCTAAATGAAATTCAAAAGGATCTATGGCACAAACAAACTTCATACGTTTAATGATTCTGCAACTCTGAGCACAATCTCATCAGTCACTTATTCAGGTGCATCATAAATTCCAGAAAACCTAATATTTTGAGTTACATCTGTTTACAATTGAATGCAACTCAGCTTTAAATTTTGTAGAAATCGCAATCGAAGTTCTACCTTTTCATAGAGTTCCATTTTCTAAATGAAATTCAAAGGCATCTATGGCCACAAACAAACTTCATACATTTAATGATTCTGCAACTCTGAGCACAATCTCATCAGTCACTTATTCAGGTGCATCATAAATTCCAGAAAACCTAATATTTTGAGTTACATCTGTTTACAATTCAATGCAACTCAGTTTTAAATTTTGTAGAAATCGCAATCGAAGTTCTACCTTTTCATAGAGTTCCATTTTCTAAATGAAATTCAAAAGGATCTATGGCACAAACAAACTTCATACGTTTAATGATTCTGCAACTCTGAGCACAATCTCATCAGTCACTTATTCAGGTGCATCATAAATTCCAGAAAACCTAATATTTTGAGTTACATCTGTTTACAATTGAATGCAACTCAGCTTTAAATTTTGTAGAAATCGCAATCGAAGTTCTACCTTTTCATAGAGTTCCATTTTCTAAATGAAATTCAAAAGGATCTATGGCACAAACAAACTTCATACGTTTAATGATTCTGCAACTCTGAGCACAATCTCATCAGTCACTTATTCAGGTGCATCATAAATTCCAGAAAACCTAATATTTTGAGTTACATCTGTTTACAATTCAATGCAACTCAGTTTTAAATTTTGTAGAAATCGCAATCGAAGTTCTACCTTTTCATAGAGTTCCATTTTCTAAATGAAATTCAAAAGGATCTATGGCACAAACAAACTTCATACGTTTAATGATTCTGCAACTCTGAGCACAATCTCATCAGTCACTTATTCAGGTGCATCATAAATTCCAGAAAACCTAATATTTTGAGTTACATCTGTTTACAATTGAATGCAACTCAGCTTTAAATTTTGTAGAAATCGCAATCGAAGTTCTACCTTTTCATAGAGTTCCATTTTCTAAATGAAATTCAAAGGCATCTATGGCCACAAACAAACTTCATACATTTAATGATTCTGCAACTCTGAGCACAATCTCATCAGTCACTTATTCAGGTGCATCATAAATTCCAGAAAACCTAATATTTTGAGTTACATCTGTTTACAATTCAATGCAACTCAGTTTTAAATTTTGTAGAAATCGCAATCGAAGTTCTACCTTTTCATAGAGTTCCATTTTCTAAATGAAATTCAAAAGGATCTATGGCACAAACAAACTTCATACGTTTAATGATTCTGCAACTCTGAGCACAATCTCATCAGTCACTTATTCAGGTGCATCATAAATTCCAGAAAACCTAATATTTTGAGTTACATCTGTTTACAATTGAATGCAACTCAGCTTTAAATTTTGTAGAAATCGCAATCGAAGTTCTACCTTTTCATAGAGTTCCATTTTCTAAATGAAATTCAAAGGCATCTATGGCCACAAACAAACTTCATACATTTAATGATTCTGGAACTCTGAGCACAATCTCATCAGTCACTTATTCAGGTGCATCATAAATTCCAGAAAACCTAATATTTTGAGTTACATCTGTTTACAATTCAATGCAACTCAGCTTTAAATTTTGTAGAAATCGCAATCGAAGTTCTACCTTTTCATAGAGTTCCATTTTCTAAATGAAATTCAAAGGCATCTATGGCCACAAACAAACTTCATACATTTAATGATTCTGCAACTCTGAGCACAATCTCATCAGTCACTTATTCAGGTGCATCATAAATTCCAGAAAACCTAATATTTTGAGTTACATCTGTTTACAATTCAATGCAACTCAGTTTTAAATTTTGTAGAAATCGCAATCAAAGTTTCACTTTTTCAAAGAGTTCTATTTTCAAAATAAGATTGAAAGGCATCCATGGCCACCATCGCCGTCTATTTTATTATTCTGCAACTCTGAGCACAATCTCATCACTCGCTTATTCAGGTGCATCATAAATTCCAGAAAACCAAACATATTGCGGTCCTTCTGTTTACAATTCAATGCAACTCAGCTTTAAATTTTTTAGAAATCGCAATCAAAGTTTCACTTTTTCAAATAGTTCTATTTTCAAACCAAGATTGATAGGCATCCATGGCCACCATCCTCGTCTATTTTATTATTCTGCAAACTCTGAGCACAATCTCATCACTCGCTTATTCAGGTGCATCATAAATTCCCGAAAACCAAACATATTGCGTTCCTTCTGTTTACAATTCAATGCAACTCAGCTTTAAATTTTTTAGAAACCGTAATCAAAGTTTCACTTTTTCAAATAGTTCTATTTTCAAACCAAGATTGAAAGGCATCCATGGCCACCATCCTCGTCTATTTTATTATTCTTCAACTCTGAGCACAATCTCATCACTCGCTTATTCAGGTGCATCATAAATTCCAGAAAACCAAACATATTGCGTTCCTTCTGTTTACAATTCAATGCAACTCAGCTTTAAATTTTTTAGAAATCGCAATCAAAGTTTCACTTTTTCAAATAGTTCTATTTTCAAACCAAGATTGATAGGCATCCATGGCCACCATCGTCGTCTATTTTATTATTCTGCAACTCTGAGCACAATCTCATCACTCACATATTCAGGTGCATCATAAATTCCAGAAAACCAAACATATTGCGTTCCTTCTGTTTACAATTCAATGCAACTCAGCTTTAAATTTTTTAGAAATCGCAATCAAAGTTTCACTTTTTCAAATAGTTCTATTTTCAAACCAAGATTGAAAGGCATCCATGGCCACAAACAAACTTCATACATTTAATGATTCTGCAACTCTGAGCACAATCTCATCAGTCACTTATTCAGGTGCATCATAAATTCCAGAAAACCTAATATTTTGAGTTACATCTGTTTACAATTCAATGCAACTCAGTTTTAAATTTTGTAGAAATCGCAATCGAAGTTCTACCTTTTCATAGAGTTCCATTTTCTAAATGAAATTCAAAGGCATCTATGGCCACAAACAAACTTCATACATTTAATGATTCTGGAACTCTGAGCACAATCTCATCAGTCACTTATTCAGGTGCATCATAAATTCCAGAAAACCTAATATTTTGAGTTACATCTGTTTACAATTTAATGCAACTCAGTTTTAAATTTTGTAGAAATCGCAATCGAAGTTCTACCTTTTCATAGAGTTCCATTTTCTAAATGAAATTCAAAAGGATCTATGGCACAAACAAACTTCATACGTTTAATGATTCTGCAACTCTGAGCACAATCTCATCAGTCACTTATTCAGGTGCATCATAAATTCCAGAAAACCTAATATTTTGAGTTACATCTGTTTACAATTGAATGCAACTCAGCTTTAAATTTTGTAGAAATCGCAATCGAAGTTCTACCTTTTCATAGAGTTCCATTTTCTAAATGAAATTCAAAGGCATCTATGGCCACAAACAAACTTCATACATTTAATGATTCTGCAACTCTGAGCACAATCTCATCAGTCACTTATTCAGGTGCATCATAAATTCCAGAAAACCTAATATTTTGAGTTACATCTGTTTACAATTCAATGCAACTCAGTTTTAAATTTTGTAGAAATCGCAATCGAAGTTCTACCTTTTCATAGAGTTCCATTTTCTAAATGAAATTCAAAGGCATCTATGGCCACAAACAAACTTCATACATTTAATGATTCTGGAACTCTGAGCACAATCTCATCAGTCACTTATTCAGGTGCATCATAAATTCCAGAAAACCTAATATTTTGAGTTACATCTGTTTACAATTCAATGCAACTCAGTTTTAAATTTTGTAGAAATCGCAATCGAAGTTCTACCTTTTCATAGAGTTCCATTTTCTAAATGAAATTCAAAAGGATCTATGGCACAAACAAACTTCATACGTTTAATGATTCTGCAACTCTGAGCACAATCTCATCAGTCACTTATTCAGGTGCATCATAAATTCCAGAAAACCTAATATTTTGAGTTACATCTGTTTACAATTGAATGCAACTCAGCTTTAAATTTTGTAGAAATCGCAATCGAAGTTCTACCTTTTCATAGAGTTCCATTTTCTAAATGAAATTCAAAAGGATCTATGGCACAAACAAACTTCATACGTTTAATGATTCTGCAACTCTGAGCACAATCTCATCAGTCACTTATTCAGGTGCATCATAAATTCCAGAAAACCTAATATTTTGAGTTACATCTGTTTACAATTCAATGCAACTCAGTTTTAAATTTTGTAGAAATCGCAATCGAAGTTCTACCTTTTCATAGAGTTCCATTTTCTAAATGAAATTCAAAAGGATCTATGGCACAAACAAACTTCATACGTTTAATGATTCTGCAACTCTGAGCACAATCTCATCAGTCACTTATTCAGGTGCATCATAAATTCCAGAAAACCTAATATTTTGAGTTACATCTGTTTACAATTGAATGCAACTCAGCTTTAAATTTTGTAGAAATCGCAATCGAAGTTCTACCTTTTCATAGAGTTCCATTTTCTAAATGAAATTCAAAGGCATCTATGGCCACAAACAAACTTCATACATTTAATGGTTCTGCAACTCTGAGCACAATCTCATCAGTCACTTATTCAGGTGCATCATAAATTCCAGAAAACCTAATATTTTGAGTTACATCTGTTTACAATTCAATGCAACTCAGTTTTAAATTTTGTAGAAATCGCAATCGAAGTTCTACCTTTTCATAGAGTTCCATTTTCTAAATGAAATTCAAAAGGATCTATGGCACAAACAAACTTCATACGTTTAATGATTCTGCAACTCTGAGCACAATCTCATCAGTCACTTATTCAGGTGCATCATAAATTCCAGAAAACCTAATATTTTGAGCTACATCTGTTTACAATTGAATGCAACTCAGCTTTAAATTTTGTAGAAATCGCAATCGAAGTTCTACCTTTTCATAGAGTTCCATTTTCTAAATGAAATTCAAAGGCATCTATGGCCACAAACAAACTTCATACATTTAATAATTCTGGAACTCTGAGCACAATCTCATCAGTCACTTATTCAGGTGCATCATAAATTCCAGAAAACCTAATATTTTGAGTTACATCTGTTTACAATTCAATGCAACTCAGCTTTAAATTTTGTAGAAATCGCAATCGAAGTTCTACCTTTTCATAGAGTTCCATTTTCTAAATGAAATTCAAAGGCATCTATGGCCACAAACAAACTTCATACATTTAATGATTCTGCAACTCTGAGCACAATCTCATCAGTCACTTATTCAGGTGCATCATAAATTCCAGAAAACCTAATATTTTGAGTTACATCTGTTTACAATTCAATGCAACTCAGTTTTAAATTTTGTAGAAATCGCAATCAAAGTTTCACTTTTTCAAAGAGTTCTATTTTCAAAATAAGATTGAAAGGCATCCATGGCCACCATCGCCGTCTATTTTATTATTCTGCAACTCTGAGCACAATCTCATCACTCGCTTATTCAGGTGCATCATAAATTCCAGAAAACCAAACATATTGCGGTCCTTCTGTTTACAATTCAATGCAACTCAGCTTTAAATTTTTTAGAAATCGCAATCAAAGTTTCACTTTTTCAAATAGTTCTATTTTCAAACCAAGATTGATAGGCATCCATGGCCACCATCCTCGTCTATTTTATTATTCTGCAAACTCTGAGCACAATCTCATCACTCGCTTATTCAGGTGCATCATAAATTCCCGAAAACCAAACATATTGCGTTCCTTCTGTTTACAATTCAATGCAACTCAGCTTTAAATTTTTTAGAAACCGTAATCAAAGTTTCACTTTTTCAAATAGTTCTATTTTCAAACCAAGATTGAAAAGCATCCATGGCCACCATCCTCGTCTATTTTATTATTCTTCAACTCTGAGCACAATCTCATCACTCGCTTATTCAGGTGCATCATAAATTCCAGAAAACCAAACATATTGCGTTCCTTCTGTTTACAATTCAATGCAACTCAGCTTTAAATTTTTTAGAAATCGCAATCAAAGTTTCACTTTTTCAAATAGTTCTATTTTCAAACCAAGATTGATAGGCATCCATGGCCACCATCGTCGTCTATTTTATTATTCTGCAACTCTGAGCACAATCTCATCACTCACATATTCAGGTGCATCATAAATTCCAGAAAACCAAACATATTGCGTTCCTTCTGTTTACAATTCAATGCAACTCAGCTTTAAATTTTTTAGAAATCGCAATCAAAGTTTCACTTTTTCAAATAGTTCTATTTTCAAACCAAGATTGAAAGGCATCCATGGCCACCATCCTCGTCTATTTTATTATTCTTCAACTCTGAGCACAATCTCATCACTCGCTTATTCAGGTGTATCATAAATTCCAGAAAACCAAACATATTGCGTTCCTTCTGTTTACAATTCAATGCAACTCAGCTTTAAACTTTGTAGAAATCGCAATCAAAGCTCCACTTTTTCATAGAGTTCTATTTTCTTATTGAAATTCAAAGGGATCTATGGCACAAACAAACTTCATACATTTAATGATTCTGCAACTCTGAGCACAATCTCATCAGTCACTTATTCAGGTGCATCATAAATTCCAGAAAACCTAATATTTTGAGTTACATCTGTTTACAATTCAATGCAACTCAGCTTTAAATTTTCTGAGCACAATCTCATCAGTCACTTATTCAGGTGCATCATAAATTCCAGAAAACCTAATATTTTGAGTTACATCTGTTTACAATTCAATGCAACTCAGCTTTAAATTTTGTAGAAATCGCAATCGAAGTTCTACCTTTTCATAGAGTTCCATTTTCTAAATGAAATTCAAAGGCATCTATGGCCACAAACAAACTTCATACATTTAATGATTCTGCAACTCTGAGCGCAATCTCATCAGTCACTTATTCAGGTGCATCATAAATTCCAGAAAACCTAATATTTTGAGTTACATCTGTTTACAATTCAATGCAACTCAGTTTTAAATTTTGTAGAAATCGCAATCAAAGTTTCACTTTTTCAAAGAGTTCTATTTTCAAAATAAGATTGAAAGGCATCCATGGCCACCATCGCCGTCTATTTTATTATTCTGCAACTCTGAGCACAATCTCATCACTCGCTTATTCAGGTGCATCATAAATTCCAGAAAACCAAACATATTGCGTTCCTTCTGTTTACAATTCAATGCAACTCAGCTTTAAATTTTTTAGAAATCGCAATCAAAGTTTCACTTTTTCAAATAGTTCTATTTTCAAACCAAGATTGATAGGCATCCATGGCCACCATCCTCGTCTATTTTATTATTCTGCAAACTCTGAGCACAATCTCATCACTCGCTTATTCAGGTGCATCATAAATTCCCGAAAACCAAACATATTGCGTTCCTTCTGTTTACAATTCAATGCAACTCAGCTTTAAATTTTTTAGAAATCGCAATCAAAGTTTCACTTTTTCAAATAGTTCTATTTTCAAACCAAGATTGCAAGGCATCCATGGCCACCATCCTCGTCTATTTTATTATTCTTCAACTCTGAGCACAATCTCATCACTCGCTTATTCAGGTGTATCATAAATTCCAGAAAACCAAACATATTGCGTTCCTTCTGTTTACAATTCAATGCAACTCAGCTTTAAACTTTGTAGAAATCGCAATCAAAGCTCCACTTTTTCATAGAGTTCTATTTTCTTATTGAAATTCAAAGGGATCTATGGCACAAACAAACTTCATACATTTAATGATTCTGCAACTCTGAGCACAATCTCATCAGTCACTTATTCAGGTGCATCATAAATTCCAGAAAACCTAATATTTTGAGTTACATCTGTTTACAATTCAATGCAACTCAGCTTTAAATTTTGTAGAAATCGCAATCGAAGTTCTACCTTTTCATAGAGTTCCATTTTCTAAATGAAATTCAAAGGCATCTATGGCCACAAACAAACTTCATACATTTAATGATTCTGCAACTCTGAGCACAATCTCATCACTCACATATTCAGGTGCATCATAAATTCCAGAAAACCAAACATATTGCGTTCCTTCTGTTTACAATTCAATGCAACTCAGCTTTAAATTTTTTAGAAATCGCAATCAAAGTTTCACTTTTTCAAATAGTTCTATTTTCAAACCAAGATTGAAAGGCATCCATGGCCACCATCCTCGTCTATTTTATTATTCTTCAACTCTGAGCACAATCTCATCACTCGCTTATTCAGGTGTATCATAAATTCCAGAAAACCAAACATATTGCGTTCCTTCTGTTTACAATTCAATGCAACTCAGCTTTAAACTTTGTAGAAATCGCAATCAAAGCTCCACTTTTTCATAGAGTTCTATTTTCTTAATGAAATTCAAAGGGATCTATGGCACAAACAAACTTCATACATTTAATGATTCTGCAATTCTGAGCACAATCTCATCAGTCACATATTCAGGTGCATCATAAATTCCAGAAAACCAAACATATTGCGTTCCTTCTGTTTACAATTCAATGCAACTCAGCTTTAAATTTTGTAGAAATCGCAATCAAAGCTCCACTTTTTCATAGAGTTCTATTTTCTTATTGAAATTCAAAGGGATCTATGGCACAAACAAACTTCATACATTTAATGATTCTGCAACTCTGAGCACAATCTCATCAGTCACTTATTCAGGTGCATCATAAATTCCAGAAAACCTAATATTTTGAGTTACATCTGTTTACAATTCAATGCAACTCAGCTTTAAATTTTCTGAGCACAATCTCATCAGTCACTTATTCAGGTGCATCATAAATTCCAGAAAACCTAATATTTTGAGTTACATCTGTTTACAATTCAATGCAACTCAGCTTTAAATTTTGTAGAAATCGCAATCGAAGTTCTACCTTTTCATAGAGTTCCATTTTCTAAATGAAATTCAAAGGCATCTATGGCCACAAACAAACTTCATACATTTAATGATTCTGCAACTCTGAGCACAATCTCATCACTCACATATTCAGGTGCATCATAAATTCCAGAAAACCAAACATATTGCGTTCCTTCTGTTTACAATTCAATGCAACTCAGCTTTAAATTTTTTAGAAATCGCAATCAAAGTTTCACTTTTTCAAATAGTTCTATTTTCAAACCAAGATTGAAAGGCATCCATGGCCACCATCCTCGTCTATTTTATTATTCTTCAACTCTGAGCACAATCTCATCAGTCACTTATTCAGGTGCATCATAAATTCCAGAAAACCTAATATTTTGAGTTACATCTGTTTACAATTCAATGCAACTCAGCTTTAAATTTTGTAGAAATCGCAATCGAAGTTCTACCTTTTCATAGAGTTCCATTTTCTAAATGAAATTCAAAGGCATCTATGGCCACAAACAAACTTCATACATTTAATGATTCTGCAACTCTGAGCACAATCTCATCAGTCACTTATTCAGGTGCATCATAAATTCCAGAAAACCTAATATTTTGAGTTACATCTGTTTACAATTCAATGCAACTCAGTTTTAAATTTTGTAGAAATCGCAATCAAAGTTTCACTTTTTCAAATAGTTCTATTTTCAAACCAAGATTGATAGGCATCCATGGCCACCATCCTCGTCTATTTTATTATTCTGCAACTCTGAGCACAATCTCATCAGTCACTTATTCAGGTGCATCATAAATTCCAGAAAACCTAATATTTTGAGTTACATCTGTTTACAATTCAATGCAACTCAGCTTTAAATTTTGTAGAAATCGCAATCGAAGTTCTACCTTTTCATAGAGTTCCATTTTCTAAATGAAATTCAAAGGCATCTATGGCCACAAACAAACTTCATACATTTAATGATTCTGCAACTCTGAGCACAATCTCATCAGTCACTTATTCAGGTGCATCATAAATTCCAGAAAACCTAATATTTTGAGTTACATCTGTTTACAATTCAATGCAACTCAGTTTTAAATTTTGTAGAAATCGCAATCAAAGTTTCACTTTTTCAAATAGTTCTATTTTCAAACCAAGATTGATAGGCATCCATGGCCACCATCCTCGTCTATTTTATTATTCTGCAACTCTGAGCACAATCTCATCAGTCACTTATTCAGGTGCATCATAAATTCCAGAAAACCTAATATTTTGAGTTACATCTGTTTACAATTCAATGCAACTCAGCTTTAAACTTTGTAGAAATCGCAATCAAAGCTCCACTTTTTCATAGAGTTCTATTTTCTAATTGAAATTCAAAGGGATCTATGGCACAAACAAACTTCATACATTTAATGATTCTGCAACTCTGAGCACAATCTCATCAGTCACTTATTCAGGTGCATCATAAATTCCAGAAAACCTAATATTTTGAGTTACATCTGTTTACAATTCAATTCAACTCAGCTTTAAATTTTGTAGAAATCGCAATCGAAGTTCTACCTTTTCATAGAGTTCCATTTTTTAAATCAAATTCAAAGGCATCTATGGCCACAAACAAACTTCATACATTTAATGATTCTGCAACTCTGAGCACAATCTCATCAGTCACTTATTCAGGTGCATCATAAATTCCAGAAAACCTAATATTTTGAATTACATCTGTTTACAATTCAATGCAATTCAGTTTTAAATTTTGTAGAAATCGCAATCAAAGTTTCACTTTTTCAAAGAGTTCTATTTTCAAAATAAGATTGAAAGGCATCCATGGCCACCATCGTCGTCTATTTTATTATTCTGCAACTCTGAGCACAATCTCATCCCTCGCTTATTCAGGTGCATCATAGATTCCAGAAAACCAAACATATTGCGTTCCTTCTGTTTACAATTCAATGCAACTCAGCTTTAAACTTTGTAGAAATCGCAATCAAAGCTCCACTTTTTCATAGAGTTCTATTTTCTAATTGAAATTCAAAGGGATATATGGCACAAACAAACTTCATACATTAAATGATTCTGGAACTCTGAGCACAATCTCATCAGTCACTTATTCAGGTGCATCATAAATTCCAGAAAACCTAATATTTTGAGTTACATCTGTTTACAATTCAATGCAACTCAGCTTTAAATTTTGTAGAAATCGCAATCGAAGTTCTACCTTTTCATAGAGTTCCATTTTCTAAATGAAATTCAAAGGCATCTATGGCCACAAACAAACTTCATACATTTAATGATTCTGCAACTCTGAGCACAATCTCATCAGTCACTTATTCAGGTGCATCATAAATTCCAGAAAACCTAATATTTTGAGTTACATCTGTTTACAATTCAATGCAACTCAGTTTTAAATTTTGTAGAAATCGCAATCAAAGTTTCACTTTTTCAAAGAGTTCTATTTTCAAAATAAGATTGAAAGGCATCCATGGCCACCATCGCCGTCTATTTTATTATTCTGCAACTCTGAGCACAATCTCATCACTCGCTTATTTAGGTGCATCATAAATTCCAGAAAACCAAACATATTGCGGTCCTTCTGTTTACAATTCAATGCAACTCAGCTTTAAATTTTTTAGAAATCGCAATCAAAGTTTCACTTTTTCAAATAGTTCTATTTTCAAACCAAGATTGATAGGCATCCATGGCCACCATCCTCGTCTATTTTATTATTCTGCAAACTCTGAGCACAATCTCATCACTCGCTTATTCAGGTGCATCATAAATTCCCGAAAACCAAACATATTGCGTTCCTTCTGTTTACAATTCAATGCAACTCAGCTTTAAATTTTTTAGAAACCGTAATCAAAGTTTCACTTTTTCAAATAGTTCTATTTTCAAACCAAGATTGAAAGGCATCCATGGCCACCATCCTCGTCTATTTTATTATTCTTCAACTCTGAGCACAATCTCATCACTCGCTTATTCAGGTGCATCATAAATTCCAGAAAACCAAACATATTGCGTTCCTTCTGTTTACAATTCAATGCAACTCAGCTTTAAATTTTTTAGAAATCGCAATCAAAGTTTCACTTTTTCAAATAGTTCTATTTTCAAACCAAGATTGATAGGCATCCATGGCCACCATCGTCGTCTATTTTATTATTCTGCAACTCTGAGCACAATCTCATCACTCACATATTCAGGTGCATCATAAATTCCAGAAAACCAAACATATTGCGTTCCTTCTGTTTACAATTCAATGCAACTCAGCTTTAAATTTTTTAGAAATCGCAATCAAAGTTTCACTTTTTCAAATAGTTCTATTTTCAAACCAAGATTGAAAGGCATCCATGGCCACCATCCTCGTCTATTTTATTATTCTTCAACTCTGAGCACAATCTCATCACTCGCTTATTCAGGTGTATCATAAATTCCAGAAAACCAAACATATTGCGTTCCTTCTGTTTACAATTCAATGCAACTCAGCTTTAAACTTTGTAGAAATCGCAATCAAAGCTCCACTTTTTCATAGAGTTCTATTTTCTTATTGAAATTCAAAGGGATCTATGGCACAAACAAACTTCATACATTTAATGATTCTGCAACTCTGAGCACAATCTCATCAGTCACTTATTCAGGTGCATCATAAATTCCAGAAAACCTAATATTTTGAGTTACATCTGTTTACAATTCAATGCAACTCAGCTTTAAATTTTCTGAGCACAATCTCATCAGTCACTTATTCAGGTGCATCATAAATTCCAGAAAACCTAATATTTTGAGTTACATCTGTTTACAATTCAATGCAACTCAGCTTTAAATTTTGTAGAAATCGCAATCGAAATTCTACCTTTTCATAGAGTTCCATTTTCTAAATGAAATTCAAAGGCATCTATGGCCACAAACAAACTTCATACATTTAATGATTCTGCAACTCTGAGCACAATCTCATCAGTCACTTATTCAGGTGCATCATAAATTCCAGAAAACCTAATATTTTGAGTTACATCTGTTTACAATTCAATGCAACTCAGTTTTAAATTTTGTAGAAATCGCAATCAAAGTTTCACTTTTTCAAATAGTTCTATTTTCAAACCAAGATTGATAGGCATCCATGGCCACCATCCTCGTCTATTTTATTATTCTGCAACTCTGAGCACAATCTCATCACTCACATATTCAGGTGCATCATAAATTCCAGAAAACCAAACATATTGCGTTCCTTCTGTTTACAATTCAATGCAACTCAGCTTTAAATTTTTTAGAAATCGCAATCAAAGTTTCACTTTTTCAAATAGTTCTATTTTCAAACCAAGATTGATAGGCATCCATGGCCACCATCGTCGTCTATTTTATTATTCTGCAACTCTGAGCACAATCTCATCACTCACATATTCAGGTGCATCATAAATTCCAGAAAACCAAACATATTGCGTTCTTTCTGTTTACAATTCAATGCAACTCAGCTTTAAATTTTTTAGAAATCGCAATCAAAGTTTCACTTTTTCAAATAGTTCTATTTTCAAACCAAGATTGAAAGGCATCCATGGCCACCATCCTCGTCTATTTTATTATTCTTCAACTCTGAGCACAATCTCATCACTCGCTTATTCAGGTGTATCATAAATTCCAGAAAACCAAACATATTGCGTTCCTTCTGTTTACAATTCAATGCAACTCAGCTTTAAACTTTGTAGAAATCGCAATCAAAGCTCCACTTTTTCATAGAGTTCTATTTTCTAATTGAAATTCAAAGGGATCTATGGCACAAACAAACTTCATACATTTAATGATTCTGCAACTCTGAGCACAATCTCATCAGTCACTTATTCAGGTGCATCATAAATTCCAGAAAACCTAATATTTTGAGTTACATCTGTTTACAATCCAATGCAACTCAGCCTTAAATTTTCTGAGCACAATCTCATCAGTCACTTATTCAGGTGCATCATAAATTCCAGAAAACCTAATATTTTGAGTTACATCTGTTTACAATTCAATGCAACTCAGCTTTAAATTTTGTAGAAATCGCAATCGAAGTTCTACCTTTTCATAGAGTTCCATTTTCTAAATGAAATTCAAAGGCATCTATGGCCACAAACAAACTTCATACATTTAATGATTCTGCAACTCTGAGCACAATCTCATCAGTCACTTATTCAGGTGCATCATAAATTCCATAAAACCTAATATTTTGAGTTACATCTGTTTACAATTCAATGCAACTCAGTTTTAAAATTTGTAGAAATCGCAATCAAAGTTTCACTTTTTCAAAGAGTTCTATTTTCAAAATAAGATTGAAAGGCATCCATTGGCACCATCGTCGTCTATTTTATTATTCTGCAACTCTGAGCACAATCTCATCACTCGCTTATTCAGGTGCATCATAGATTCCAGAAAACCAAACATATTGCGTTCCTTCTGTTTACAATTCAATGCAACTCAGCTTTAAACTTTGTAGAAACCGCAATCAAAGCTCCACTTTTTCATAGAGTTCTATTTTCTAATTGAAATTCAAAGGGATCTATGGCACAAACAAACTTCATACATTTAATGATTCTGCAACTCTGAGCACAATCTCATCACTCGCTTATTCAGGTGCATCATAAATTCCAGAAAACCAAACATATTGCGTTCCTTCTGTTTACAATTCAATGCAACTCAGCTTTAAATTTTTTAGAAATCGCAATCAAAGTTTCACTTTTTCAAATAGTTCTATTTTCAAACCAAGATTGATAGGCATCCATGGCCACCATCGTCGTCTATTTTATTATTCTGCAACTCTGAGCACAATCTCATCACTCACATATTCAGGTGCATCATAAATTCCAGAAAACCAAACATATTGCGTTCCTTCTGTTTACAATTCAATGCAACTCAGCTTTAAATTTTTTAGAAATCGCAATCAAAGTTTCACTTTTTCAAATAGTTCTATTTTCAAACCAAGATTGAAAGGCATCCATGGCCACCATCCTCGTCTATTTTATTATTCTTCAACTCTGAGCACAATCTCATCACTCGCTTATTCAGGTGTATCATAAATTCCAGAAAACCAAACATATTGCGTTCCTTCTGTTTACAATTCAATGCAACTCAGCTTTAAACTTTGTAGAAATCGCAATCAAAGCTCCACTTTTTCATAGAGTTCTATTTTCTAATTGAAATTCAAAGGGATCTATGGCACAAACAAACTTCATACATTTAATGATTCTGCAACTCTGAGCACAATCTCATCACTCGCTTATTCAGGTGCATCATAAATTCCAGAAAACCAAACATATTGCGTTCCTTCGGTTTACAATTCAAAGCAACTCAGCTTTAAATTTTTTAGAAATCGCAATCAAAGTTTCACTTTTTCAAATAGTTCTATTTTCAAACCAAGATTGATAGGCATCCATGGCCACCATCGTCGTCTATTTTATTATTCTGCAACTCTGAGCACAATCTCATCACTCACATATTCAGGTGCATCATAAATTCCAGAAAACCAAACATATTGCGTTCCTTCTGTTTACAATTCAATGCAACTCAGCTTTAAATTTTTTAGAAATCGCAATCAAAGTTTCACTTTTTCAAATAGTTCTATTTTCAAACCAAGATTGAAAGGCATCCATGGCCACCATCCTCGTCTATTTTATTATTCTTCAACGCTGAGCACAATCTCATCACTCGCTTATTCAGGTGCATCATAAATTCCAGAAAACCAAACATATTGCGTTCCTTCTGTTTACAATTCAATGCAACTCAGCTTTAAATTTTTTAGAAATCGCAATCAAAGTTTCACTTTTTCAAATAGTTCTATTTTCAAACCAAGATTGATAGGCATCCATGGCCACCATCGTCGTCTATTTTATTATTCTGCAACTCTGAGCACAATCTCATCACTCACATATTCAGGTGCATCATAAATTCCAGAAAACCAAACATATTGCGTTCCTTCTGTTTACAATTCAATGCAACTCAGCTTTAAATTTTTTAGAAATCGCAATCAAAGTTTCACTTTTTCAAAGAGTTCTATTTTCAAAATAAGATTGATAGGCATCCATGGCCACCATCGTCGTCTATTTTATTATTCTGCAACTCTGAGCACAATCTCATCACTCACATATTCAGGTGCCTCATAAATTCCAGAAAACCAAACATATTGCGTTCCTTCTGTTTACAATTCAATGCAACTCAGCTTTAAATTTTTTAGAAATCGCAATCAAAGTTTCACTTTTTCAAATAGTTCTATTTTCAAACCAAGATTGATAGGCATCCATGGCCACCATCGTCGTCTATTTTATTATTCTGCAACTCTGAGCACAATCTCATCACTCGCTTATTCAGGTGCATCATAGATTCCAGAAAACCAAACATATTGCGTTCCTTCTGTTTACAATTCAATGCAACTCAGCTTTAAACTTTGTAGAAATCGCAATCAAAGCTCCACTTTTTCATAAAGTTCTATTTTCTAATTGAAATTCAAAGGGATCTATGGCACAAACAAACTTCATACATTTAATGATTCTGCAACTCTGAGCACAATCTCATCAGTCACTTATTCAGGTGCATCATAAATTCCAGAAAACCTAATATTTTGAGTTACATCTGTTTACAATTCAATGCAACTCAGCTTTAAATTTTCTGAGCACAATCTCATCAGTCACTTATTCAGGTGCATCATAAATTCCAGAAAACCTAATATTTTGAGTTACATCTGTTTACAATTCAATGCAACTCAGCTTTAAATTTTGTAGAAATCGCAATCGAAGTTCTACCTTTTCATAGAGTTCCATTTTCTAAATGAAATTCAAAGGCATCTATGGCCACAAACAAACTTCATACATTTAATGATTCTGCAACTCTGAGCACAATCTCATCAGTCACTTATTCAGGTGCATCATAAATTCCAGAAAACCTAATATTTTGAGTTACATCTGTTTACAATTCAATGCAACTCAGTTTTAAATTTTGTAGAAATCGCAATCAAAGTTTCACTTTTTCAAAGAGTTCTATTTTCAAAATAAGATTGAAAGGCATCCATTGGCACCATCGTCGTCTATTTTATTATTCTGCAACTCTGAGCACAATCTCATCACTCGCTTATTCAGGTGCATCATAAATTCCAGAAAACCAAACATATTGCGTTCCTTCTGTTTACAATTCAATGCAACTCAGCTTTAAATTTTTTAGAAATCGCAATCAAAGTTTCACTTTTTCAAATAGTTCTATTTTCAAACCAAGATTGATAGGCATCCATGGCCACCATCCTCGTCTATTTTATTATTCTGCAACCTCTGAGCACAATCTCATCACTCGCTTATTCAGGTGCATCATAAATTCCCGAAAACCAAACATATTGCGTTCCTTCTGTTTACAATTCAATGCAACTCAGCTTTAAATTTTTTAGAAACCGCAATCAAAGTTTCACTTTTTCAAATAGTTCTATTTTCAAACCAAGATTGAAAGGCATCCATGGCCACCATCCTCGTCTATTTTATTATTCTTCAACTCTGAGCACAATCTCATCACTCGCTTATTCAGGTGCATCATAAATTCCAGAAAACCAAACATATTGCGTTCCTTCTGTTTACAATTCAATGCAACTCAGCTTTACATTTTTTAGAAATCGCAATCAAAGTTTCACTTTTTCAAATAGTTCTATTTTCAAACCAAGATTGATAGGCATCCATGGCCACCATCGTCGTCTATTTTATTATTCTGCAACTCTGAGCACAATCTCATCACTCACATATTCAGGTGCATCATAAATTCCAGAAAACCAAACATATTGCGTTCCTTCTGTTTACAATTCAATGCAACTCAGCTTTAAATTTTTTAGAAATCGCAATCAAAGTTTCACTTTTTCAAATAGTTCTATTTTCAAACCAAGATTGAAAGGCATCCATGGCCACCATCCTCGTCTATTTTATTATTCTTCAACTCTGAGCACAATCTCATCACTCGCTTATTCAGGTGTATCATAAATTCCAGAAAACCAAACATATTGCGTTCCTTCTGTTTACAATTCAATGCAACTCAGCTTTAAACTTTGTAGAAATCGCAATCAAAGCTCCACTTTTTCATAGAGTTCTATTTTCTAATTGAAATTCAAAGGGATCTATGGCACAAACAAACTTCATACATTTAATGATTCTGCAAGGCTGAGCACAATCTCATCAGTCACTTATTCAGGTGCATCATAAATTCCAGAAAACCTAATATTTTGAGTTACATCTGTTTACAATTCAATGCAACTCAGCTTTAAATTTTGTAGAAATCGCAATCGAAGTTCTACCTTTTCATAGAGTTCCATTTTTTAAATCAAATTCAAAGGCATCTATGGCCACAAACAAACTTCATACATTTAATGATTCTGCAACTCTGAGCACAATCTCATCAGTCACTTATTCAGGTGCATCATAAATTCCAGAAAACCTAATATTTTGAATTACATCTGTTTGCAATTCAATGCAATTCAGTTTTAAATTTTGTAGAAATCGCAATCAAAGTTTCACTTTTTCAAAGAGTTCTATTTTCAAAATAAGATTGAAAGGCATCCATGGCCACCATCGTCGTCTATTTTATTATTCTGCAACTCTGAGCACAATCTCATCACTCGCTTATTCAGGTGCATCATAGATTCCAGAAAACCAAACATATTGCGTTCCTTCTGTTTACAATTCAATGCAACTCAGCTTTAAACTTTGTAGAAACCGCAATCAAAGCTCCACTTTTTCATAGAGTTCTATTTTCTAATTGAAATTCAAAGGGATCTATGGCACAAACAAACTTCATACATTTAATGATTCTGCAACTCTGAGCACAATCTCATCACTCGCTTATTCAGGTGCATCATAAATTCCAGAAAACCAAACATATTGCGTTCCTTCTGTTTACAATTCAAAGCAACTCAGCTTTAAATTTTTTAGAAATCGCAATCAAAGTTTCACTTTTTCAAATAGTTCTATTTTCAAACCAAGAATGATAGGCATCCATGGCCACCATCGTCGTCTATTTTATTATTCTGCAACTCTGAGCACAATCTCATCACTCACATATTCAGGTGCATCATAAATTCCAGAAAACCAAACATATTGCGTTCCTTCTGTTTACAATTCAATGCAACTCAGCTTTGAATTTTTTAGAAATCGCAATCAAAGTTTCACTTTTTCAAATAGTTCTATTTTCAAACCAAGATTGAAAGGCATCCATGGCCACCATCCTCGTCTATTTTATTATTCTTCAACTCTGAGCACAATCTCATCACTCGCTTATTCAGGTGCATCATAGATTCCAGAAAACCAAACATATTGCGTTCCTTCTGTTTACAATTCAATGCAACTCAGCTTTGAATTTTTTAGAAATCGCAATCAAAGTTTCACTTTTTCAAATAGTTCTATTTTCAAACCAAGAATGATAGGCATCCATGGCCACCATCGTCGTCTATTTTATTATTCTGCAACTCTGAGCACAATCTCATCACTCACATATTCAGGTGCATCATAAATTCCAGAAAACCAAACATATTGCGTTCCTT
Source organism: Merzomyia westermanni (assembly GCA_949987695.1). Taxonomy (NCBI): domain Eukaryota; kingdom Metazoa; phylum Arthropoda; class Insecta; order Diptera; family Tephritidae; genus Merzomyia; species Merzomyia westermanni. The sequence goes on from OX465292.1 coordinate 81,356,340, forward strand.
CTGTTTACAATTCAATGCAACTCAGCTTTGAATTTTTTAGAAATCGCAATCAAAGTTTCACTTTTTCAAATAGTTCTATTTTCAAACCAAGATTGAAAGGCATCCATGGCCACCATCCTCGTCTATTTTATTATTCTGCAACTCTGAGCACAATCTCATCACTCGCTTATTCAGGTGCATCATAGATTCCAGAAAACCAAACATATTGCGTTCCTTCTGTTTACAATTCAATGCAACTCAGCTTTAAACTTTGTAGAAACCGCAATCAAAGCTCCACTTTTTCATAGAGTTCTATTTTCTAATTGAAATTCAAAGGGATCTATGGCACAAACAAACTTCATACATTTAATGATTCTGCAACTCTGAGCACAATCTCATCAGTCACTTATTCAGGTGCATCATAAATTCCAGAAAACCTAATATTTTGAGTTACATCTGTTTACAATTCAATGCAACTCAGCTTTAAATTTTGTAGAAATCGCAATCGAAGTTCTACCTTTTCATAGAGTTCCATTTTCTAAATGAAATTCAAAGGCATCTATGGCCACAAACAAACTTCATACATTTAATGATGCTGCAACTCTGAGCACAATCTCATCAGTCACTTATTCAGGTGCATCATAAATTCCAGAAAACCTAATATTTTGAGTTACATCTGTTTACAATTCAATGCAACTCAGTTTTAAATTTTGTAGAAATCGCAATCAAAGTTTCACTTTTTCAAAGAGTTCTATTTTCAAAATAAGATTGAAAGGCATCCATGGCCACCATCGTCGTCTATTTTATTATTCTGCAACTCTGAGCACAATCTCATCACTCGCTTATTCAGGTGCATCATAAATTCCAGAAAACCAAACATATTGCGTTCCTTCTGTTTACAATTCAATGCAACTCAGCTTTAAATTTTTTAGAAATCGCAATCAAAGTTTCACTTTTTCAAATAGTTCTATTTTCAAACCAAGATTGAAAGGCATCCATGGCCACCATCCTCGTCTATTTTATTATTCTTCAACTCTGAGCACAATCTCAGCACTCGCTTATTCAGGTGCATCATAAATTCCAGAAAACCAAACATATTGCGTTCCTTCTGTTTACAATTCAATGCAACTCAGCTTTAAATTTTTTAGAAATCGCAATCAAAGTTTCACTTTTTCAAATAGTTCTATTTTCAAACCAAGATTGATAGGCATCCATGGCCACCATCGTCGTCTATTTTATTATTCTGCAACTCTGAGCACAATCTCATCACTCACATATTCAGGTGCATCATAAATTCCAGAAAACCAAACATATTGCGTTCCTTCTGTTTACAATTCAGTGCAACTCAGCTTTAAATTTTTTAGAAATCGCAATCAAAGTTTCACTTTTTCAAAGAGTTCTATTTTCAAAATAAGATTGAAAGGCATCCATGGCCACCATCGTCGTCTATTTTATTATTCTGCAACTCTGAGCACAATCTCATCACTCGCTTATTCAGGTGCATCATAAATTCCAGAAAACCAAACATATTGCGTTCCTTCTGTTTACAATTCAATGCAACTCAGCTTTAAATTTTTTAGAAATCGCAATCAAAGTTTCACTTTTTCAAATAGTTCTATTTTCAAACCAAGATTGATAGGCATCCATGGCCACCATCGTCGTCTATTTTATTATTCTGCAACTCTGAGCACAATCTCATCACTCACATATTCAGGTGCATCATAAATTCCAGAAAACCAAACATATTGCGTTCCTTCTGTTTACAATTCAATGCAACTCAGCTTTAAATTTTTTAGAAATCGCAATCAAAGTTTCACTTTTTCAAAGAGTTCTATTTTCAAAATAAGATTGAAAGGCATCCATGGCCACCATCGTCGTTTATTTTATTATTCTGCAACTCTGAGCACAATCTCATCACTCACATATTCAGGTGCATCATAAATTCCAGAAAACCAAACATATTGCGTTCCTTCTGTTTACAATTCAATGCAACTCAGCTTTAAATTTTTTAGAAATCGCAATCAAAGTTTCACTTTTTCAAAGAGTTCTATTTTCAAAATAAGATTGATAGGCATCCATGGCCACCATCGTCATCTATTTTATTATTCTGCAACTCTGAGCACAATCTCATCACTCACATATTCAGGTGCATCATAAATTCCAGAAAACCAAACATATTGCGTTCCTTCTGTTTACAATTCAATGCAACTCAGCTTTAAATTTTTTAGAAATCGCAATCAAAGTTTCACTTTTTCAAAGAGTTCTATTTTCAAAATAAGATTGAAAGGCATCCATGGCCACCATCGTCGTTTATTTTATTATTCTGCAACTCTGAGCACAATCTCATCACTCACATATTCAGGTGCATCATAAATTCCAGAAAACCAAACATATTGCGTTCCTTCTGTTTACAATTCAATGCAACTCAGCCTTAAATTTTTTAGAAATCGCAATCAAAGTTTCACTTTTTCAAAGAGTTCTATTTTCAAAATAAGATTGATAGGCATCCATGGCCACCATCGTCGTCTATTTTATTATTCTGCAACTCTGAGCACAATCTCATCACTCACATATTCAGGTGCATCATAAATTCCAGAAAACCAAACATATTGCGTTCCTTCTGTTTACAATTCAATGCAACTCAGCTTTAAATTTTTTAGAAATCGCAATCAAAGTTTCACTTTTTCAAAGAGTTCTATTTTCAAAATAAGATTGAAAGGCATCCATGGCCACCATCGTCGTCTATTTTATTATTCTGCAACTCTGAGCACAATCTCATCACTCGCTTATTCAGGTGCATCGTAGATTCCAGAAAACCAAACATATTGCGTTCCTTCTGTTTACAATTCAATGCAACTCAGCTTTAAACTTTGTAGAAATCGCAATCAAAGCTCCACTTTTTCATAGAGTTCTATTTTCTAATTGAAATTCAAAGGGATCTATGGCACAAACAAACTTCATACATTTAATGATTCTGCAACTCTGAGCACAATCTGATCAGTCACTTATTCAGGTGCATCATAAATTCCAGAAAACCTAATATTTTGAGTTACATCTGTTTACAATTCAATGCAACTCAGCTTTAAATTTTGTAGAAATCGCAATCAAAGCTCCACTTTTTCATAGAGTTCTATTTTCTAATTGAAATTCAAAGGGATCTATGCCACAAACAAACTTCATACATTTAATGATTCTGCAACTCTGAGCACAATCTCATCAGTTACTTATTCAGGTGCATCATAAATTCCAGAAAACCTAATATTTTGAGTTACATCTGTTTACAATTCAATGCAACTCAGTTTTAAATTTTGTAGAAATCGCAATCAAAGTTTCACTTTTTCAAAGAGTTCTATTTTCAAAATAAGATTGAAAGGCATCCATGGCCACCATCGTCGTCTATTTTATTATTCTGCAACTCTGAGCACAATCTCATCACTCGCTTATTCAGGTGCATCATAAATTCCAGAAAACCAAACATATTGCGTTCCTTCTGTTTACAATTCAATGCAACTCAGCTTTAAATTTTTTAGAAATCGCAATCAAAGTTTCACTTTTTCAAATAGTTCTATTTTCAAACCAAGATTGATAGGCATCCATGGCCACCATCCTCGTCTATTTTATTATTCTGCAACTCTGAGCACAATCTCATCACTCGCTTATTCAGGTGCATCATAAATTCCCGAAAACCAAACATATTGCGTTCCTTCTGTTTACAATTCAATGCAACTCAGCTTTAAATTTTTTAGAAATCGCAATCAAAGTTTCACTTTTTCAAATAGTTCTATTTTCAAACCAAGATTGAAAGGCATCCATGGCCACCATCGTCGTCTATTTTATTATTCTTCAACTCTGAGCACAATCTCATCACTCGCTTATTCAGGTGCATCATAAATTCCAGAAAACCAAACATATTGCGTTCCTTCTGTTTACAATTCAATGCAACTCAGCTTTAAATTTTTTAGAAATCGCAATCAAAGTTTCACTTTTTCAAATAGTTCTATTTTCAAACCAAGATTGATAGGCATCCATGGCCACCATCGTCGTCTATTTTATTATTCTGCAACTCTGAGCACAATCTCATCACTCACATATTCAGGTGCATCATAAATTCCAGAAAACCAAACATATTGCGTTCCTTCTGTTTACAATTCAATGCAACTCAGCTTTAAATTTTTTAGAAATCGCAATCAAAGTTTCACTTTTTCAAAGAGTTCTATTTTCAAAATAAGATTGAAAGGCATCCATGGCCACCATCGTCATCTATTTTATTATTCTGCAACTCTGAGCACAATCTCATCACTCACATATTCAGGTGCATCATAAATTCCAGAAAACCAAACATATTGCGTTACATCTGTTTACAATTCAATGCAACTCAGTTTTAAATTTTGTAGAAATCGCAATCAAAGTTTCACTTTTTCAAAGAGTTCTATTTTCAAACCAAGATTGAAAGGCATCCATGGCCACCATCGTCGTCTATTTTATTATTCTGCAACTCTGAGCACAATCTCATCACTCGCTTATTCAGGTGCATCATAAATTCCAGAAAACCAAACATATTGCGTTCCTTCTGTTTACAATTCAATGCAACTCAGCTTTAAATTTTTTAGAAATCGCAATCAAAGTTTCACTTTTTCAAATAGTTCTATTTTCAAACCAAGATTGGTAGGCATCCATGGCCACCATCGTCGTCTATTTTATTATTCTGCAACTCTGAGCACAATCGCATCACTCACATATTCAGGTGCATCATAAATTCCAGAAAACCAAACATATTGCGTTGCTTCTGTTTACAATTCAATGCAACTCAGCTTTAAATTTTTTAGAAATCGCAATCAAAGTTTCACTTTTTCAAAGAGTTCTATTTTCAAAATAAGATTGAAAGGCATCCATGGCCACCATCGTCGTCTATTTTATTATTCTGCAACTCTGAGCACAATCTCATCACTCACATATTCAGGTGCATCATAAATTCCAGAAAACCAAACATATTGCGTTCCTTCTGTTTACAATTCAATGCAACTCAGCTTTAAATTTTTTAGAAATCGCAATCAAAGTTTCACTTTTTCAAAGAGTTCTATTTTCAAAATAAGATTGATAGGCATCCATGGCCACCATCGTCGTCTATTTTATTATTCTGCAACTCTGAGCACAATCTCATCACTCACATATTCAGGTGCATCATAAATTCCAGAAAACCAAACATATTGCGTTCCTTCTGTTTACAATTCAATGCAACTCAGCTTTAAATTTTTTAGAAATCGCAATCAAAGTTTCACTTTTTCAAATAGTTCTATTTTCAAACCAAGATTGATAGGCATCCATGGCCACCATCGTCGTCTATTTTATTATTCTGCAACTCTGAGCACAATCTCATCACTCGCTTATTCAGGTGCATCATAGATTCCAGAAAACCAAACATATTGCGTTCCTTCTGTTTACAATTCAATGCAACTCAGCTTTAAACTTTGTAGAAATCGCAATCAAAGCTCCACTTTTTCATAGAGTTCTATTTTCTAATTGAAATTCAAAGGGATCTATGGCACAAACAAACTTCATACATTTAATGATTCTGCAACTCTGAGCACAATCTCATCAGTCACTTATTCAGGTGCATCATAAATTCCAGAAAACCTAATATTTTGAGTTACATCTGTTTACAATTCAATGCAACTCAGCTTTAAATTTTGTAGAAATCGCAATCGAAGTTCTACCTTTTCATAGAGTTCCATTTTCTAAATGAAATTCAAAGGCATCTATGGCCACAAACAAACTTCATACATTTAATGATTCTGCAACTCTGAGCACAATCTCATCAGTCACTTATTCAGGTGCATCATAAATTCCAGAAAACCTAATATTTTGAGTTACATCTGTTTACAATTCAATGCAACTCAGTTTTAAATTTTGTAGAAATCGCAATCAAAGTTTCACTTTTTCAAAGAGTTCTATTTTCAAAATAAGATTGAAAGGCATCCATGGCCACCATCGTCGTCTATTTTATTATTCTGCAACTCTGAGCACAATCTCATCACTCGCTTATTCAGGTGCATCATAAATTCCAGAAAACCAAACATATTGCGTTCCTTCTGTTTACAATTCAATGCAACTCAGCTTTAAATTTTTTAGAAATCGCAATCAAAGTTTCACTTTTTCAAATAGTTCTATTTTCAAACCAAGATTGATAGGCATCCATGGCCACCATCCTCGTCTATTTTATTATTCTGCAACTCTGAGCACAATCTCATCACTCGCTTATTCAGGTGCATCATAAATTCCCGAAAACCAAACATATTGCGTTCCTTCTGTTTACAATTCAATGCAACTCAGCTTTAAATTTTTTAGAAATCGCAATCAAAGTTTCACTTTTTCAAATAGTTCTATTTTCAAACCAAGATTGATAGGCATCCATGGCCACCATCCTCGTCTATTTTATTATTCTGCAACTCTGAGCACAATCTCATCACTCGCTTATTCAGGTGCATCATAAATTCCAGAAAACCAAACATATTGCGTTCCTTCTGTTTACAATTCAATGCAACTCAGCTTTAAATTTTTTAGAAATCGCAATCAAAGTTTCACTTTTTCAAATAGTTCTATTTTCAAACCAAGATTGATAGGCATCCATGGCCACCATCGTCGTCTATTTTATTATTCTGCAACTCTGAGCACAATCTCATCACTCACATATTCAGGTGCATCATAAATTCCAGAGAACCAAACATATTGCGTTCCTTCTGTTTACAATTCAATGCAACTCAGCTTTAAATTTTTTAGAAATCGCAATCAAAGTTTCACTTTTTCAAATAGTTCTATTTTCAAACCAAGATTGAAAGGCATCCATGGCCACCATCCTCGTCTATTTTATTATTCTTCAACTCTGAGCACAATCTCATCACTCGCTTATTCAGGTGCATCATAAATTCCAGAAAACCAAACATATTGCGTTCCTTCTGTTTACAATTCAATGCAACTCAGCTTTAAATTTTTTAGAAATCGCAATCAAAGTTTCACTTTTTCAAATAGTTCTATTTTCAAACCAAGATTGATAGGCATCCATGGCCACCATCGTCGTTTATTTTATTATTCTGCAACTCTGAGCACAATCTCATCACTCACATATTCAGGTGCATCATAAATTCCAGAAAACCAAACATATTGCGTTCCTTCTGTTTACAATTCAATGCAACTCAGCTTTAAATTTTTTAGAAATCGCAATCAAAGTTTCACTTTTTCAAAGAGTTCTATTTTCAAAATAAGATTGATAGGCATCCATGGCCACCATCGTCGTCTATTTTATTATTCTGCAACTCTGAGCACAATCTCATCACTCACATATTCAGGTGCATCATAAATTCCAGAAAACCAAACATATTGCGTTCCTTCTGTTTACAATTCAATGCAACTCAGCTTTAAATTTTTTAGAAATCGCAATCAAAGTTTCACTTTTTCAAAGAGTTCTATTTTCAAAATAAGATTGAAAGGCATCCATGGCCACCATCGTCGTTTATTTTATTATTCTGCAACTCTGAGCACAATCTCATCACTCACATATTCAGGTGCATCATAAATTCCAGAAAACCCAACATATTGCGTTCCTTCTGTTTACAATTCAATGCAACTCAGCTTTAAATTTTTTAGAAATCGCAATCAAAGTTTCACTTTTTCAAAGAGTTCTATTTTCAAAATAAGATTGAAAGGCATCCATGGCCACCATCGTCGTCTATTTTATTATTCTGCAACTCTGAGCACAATCTCATCACTCACATATTCAGGTGCATCATAAATTCCAGAAAACCAAACATATTGCGTTCCTTCTGTTTACAATTCAATGCAACTCAGCTTTAAATTTTTTAGAAATCGCAATCAAAGTTTCACTTTTTCAAAGAGTTCTATTTTCAAAATAAGATTGATAGGCATCCATGGCCACCATCGTCGTTTATTTTATTATTCTGCAACTCTGAGCACAATCTCATCACTCACATATTCAGGTGCATCATAAATTCCAGAAAACCAAACATATTGCGTTCCTTCTGTTTACAATTCAATGCAACTCAGCTTTAAATTTTTTAGAAATCGCAATCAAAGTTTCACTTTTTCAAAGAGTTCTATTTTCAAAATAAGATTGATAGGCATCCATGGCCACCATCGTCGTCTATTTTATTATTCTGCAACTCTGAGCACAATCTCATCACTCACATATTCAGGTGCATCATAAATTCCAGAAAACCAAACATATTGCGTTCCTTCTGTTTACAATTCAATGCAACTCAGCTTTAAATTTTTTAGAAATCGCAATCAAAGTTTCACTTTTTCAAAGAGTTCTATTTTCAAAATAAGATTGATAGGCATCCATGGCCACCATCGTCGTTTATTTTATTATTCTGCAACTCTGAGCACAATCTCATCACTCACATATTCAGGTGCATCATAAATTCCAGAAAACCAAACATATTGCGTTCCTTCTGTTTACAATTCAATGCAACTCAGCTTTAAATTTTTTAGAAATCGCAATCAAAGTTTCACTTTTTCAAAGAGTTCTATTTTCAAAATAAGATTGATAGGCATCCATGGCCACCATCGTCGTCTATTTTATTATTCTGCAACTCTGAGCACAATCTCATCACTCACATATTCAGGTGCATCATAAATTCCAGAAAACCAAACATATTGCGTTCCTTCTGTTTACAATTCAATGCAACTCAGCTTTAAATTTTTTAGAAATCGCAATCAAAGTTTCACTTTTTCAAAGAGTTCTATTTTCAAAATAAGATTGAAAGGCATCCATGGCCACCATCGTCGTCTATTTTATTATTCTGCAACTCTGAGCACAATCTCATCACTCGCTTATTCAGGTGCATCGTAGATTCCAGAAAACCAAACATATTGCGTTCCTTCTGTTTACAATTCAATGCAACTCAGCTTTAAACTTTGTAGAAATCGCAATCAAAGCTCCACTTTTTCATAGAGTTCTATTTTCTAATTGAAATTCAAAGGGATCTATGGCACAAACAAACTTCATACATTTAATGATTCTGCAACTCTGAGCACAATCTGATCAGTCACTTATTCAGGTGCATCATAAATTCCAGAAAACCTAATATTTTGAGTTACATCTGTTTACAATTCAATGCAACTCAGCTTTAAATTTTGTAGAAATCGCAATCAAAGCTCCACTTTTTCATAGAGTTCTATTTTCTAATTGAAATTCAAAGGGATCTATGCCACAAACAAACTTCATACATTTAATGATTCTGCAACTCTGAGCACAATCTCATCAGTTACTTATTCAGGTGCATCATAAATTCCAGAAAACCTAATATTTTGAGTTACATCTGTTTACAATTCAATGCAACTCAGTTTTAAATTTTGTAGAAATCGCAATCAAAGTTTCACTTTTTCAAAGAGTTCTATTTTCAAAATAAGATTGAAAGGCATCCATGGCCACCATCGTCGTCTATTTTATTATTCTGCAACTCTGAGCACAATCTCATCACTCGCTTATTCAGGTGCATCATAAATTCCAGAAAACCAAACATATTGCGTTCCTTCTGTTTACAATTCAATGCAACTCAGCTTTAAATTTTTTAGAAATCGCAATCAAAGTTTCACTTTTTCAAATAGTTCTATTTTCAAACCAAGATTGAAAGGCATCCATGGCCACCATCGTCGTCTATTTTATTATTCTTCAACTCTGAGCACAATCTCATCACTCGCTTATTCAGGTGCATCATAAATTCCAGAAAACCAAACATATTGCGTTCCTTCTGTTTACAATTCAATGCAACTCAGCTTTAAATTTTTTAGAAATCGCAATCAAAGTTTCACTTTTTCAAATAGTTCTATTTTCAAACCAAGATTGATAGGCATCCATGGCCACCATCGTCGTCTATTTTATTATTCTTCAACTCTGAGCACAATCTCATCACTCGCTTATTCAGGTGCATCATAAATTCCCGAAAACCAAACATATTGCGTTCCTTCTGTTTACAATTCAATGCAACTCAGCTTTAAATTTTTTAGAAATCGCAATCAAAGTTTCACTTTTTCAAATAGTTCTATTTTCAAACCAAGATTGAAAGGCATCCATGGCCACCATCGTCGTCTATTTTATTATTCTTCAACTCTGAGCACAACCTCATCACTCGCTTATTCAGGTGCATCATAAATTCCAGAAAACCAAACATATTGCGTTCCTTCTGTTTACAATTCAATGCAACTCAGCTTTAAATTTTTTAGAAATCGCAATCAAAGTTTCACTTTTTCAAATAGTTCTATTTTCAAACCAAGATTGATAGGCATCCATGGCCACCATCCTCGTCTATTTTATTATTCTGCAACTCTGAGCACAATCTCATCACTCGCTTATTCAGGTGCATCATAAATTCCCGAAAACCAAACATATTGCGTTCCTTCTGTTTACAATTCAATGCAACTCAGCTTTAAATTTTTTAGAAATCGCAATCAAAGTTTCACTTTTTCAAATAGTTCTATTTTCAAACCAAGATTGATAGGCATCCATGGCCACCATCCTCGTCTATTTTATTATTCTGCAACTCTGAGCACAATCTCATCACTCGCTTATTCAGGTGCATCATAAATTCCCGAAAACCAAACATATTGCGTTCCTTCTGTTTACAATTCAATGCAACTCAGCTTTAAATTTTTTAGAAATCGCAATCAAAGTTTCACTTTTTCAAATAGTTCTATTTTCAAACCAAGATTGAAAGGCATCCATGGCCACCATCGTCGTCTATTTTATTATTCTTCAACTCTGAGCACAATCTCATCACTCGCTTATTCAGGTGCATCATAAATTCCAGAAAACCAAACATATTGCGTTCCTTCTGTTTACAATTCAATGCAACTCAGCTTTAAATTTTTTAGAAATCGCAATCAAAGTTTCACTTTTTCAAATAGTTCTATTTTCAAACCAAGATTGATAGGCATCCATGGCCACCATCCTCGTCTATTTTATTATTCTGCAACTCTGAGCACAATCTCATCAGTTACTTATTCAGGTGCATCATAAATTCCAGAAAACCTAATATTTTGAGTTACATCTGTTTACAATTCAATGCAACTCAGTTTTAAATTTTGTAGAAATCGCAATCAAAGTTTCACTTTTTCAAAGAGTTCTATTTTCAAAATAAGATTGAAAGGCATCCATGGCCACCATCGTCGTCTATTTTATTATTCTGCAACTCTGAGCACAATCTCATCACTCGCTTATTCAGGTGCATCATAAATTCCAGAAAACCAAACATATTGCGTTCCTTCTGTTTACAATTCAATGCAACTCAGCTTTAAATTTTTTAGAAATCGCAATCAAAGTTTCACTTTTTCAAATAGTTCTATTTTCAAACCAAGATTGAAAGGCATCCATGGCCACCATCGTCGTCTATTTTATTATTCTTCAACTCTGAGCACAATCTCATCACTCGCTTATTCAGGTGCATCATAAATTCCAGAAAACCAAACATATTGCGTTCCTTCTGTTTACAATTCAATGCAACTCAGCTTTAAATTTTGTAGAAATCGCAATCAAAGTTTCACTTTTTCAAAGAGTTCTATTTTCAAAATAAGATTGAAAGGCATCCATGGCCACCATCGTCGTCTATTTTATTATTCTGCAACTCTGAGCACAATCTCATCACTCGCTTATTCAGGTGCATCATAAATTCCAGAAAACCAAACATATTGCGTTCCTTCTGTTTACAATTCAATGCAACTCAGCTTTAAATTTTTTAGAAATCGCAATCAAAGTTTCACTTTTTCAAATAGTTCTATTTTCAAACCAAGATTGATAGGCATCCATGGCCACCATCCTCGTCTATTTTATTATTCTGCAACTCTGAGCACAATCTCATCACTCGCTTATTCAGGTGCATCATAAATTCCCGAAAACCAAACATATTGCGTTCCTTCTGTTTACAATTCAATGCAACTCAGCTTTAAATTTTTTAGAAATCGCAATCAAAGTTTCACTTTTTCAAATAGTTCTATTTTCAAACCAAGATTGAAAGGCATCCATGGCCACCATCGTCGTCTATTTTATTATTCTTCAACTCTGAGCACAATCTCATCACTCGCTTATTCAGGTGCATCATAAATTCCAGAAAACCAAACATATTGCGTTCCTTCTGTTTACAATTCAATGCAACTCAGCTTTAAATTTTTTAGAAATCGCAATCAAAGTTTCACTTTTTCAAATAGTTCTATTTTCAAACCAAGATTGATAGGCATCCATGGCCACCATCGTCGTCTATTTTATTATTCTGCAACTCTGAGCACAATCTCATCACTCACATATTCAGGTGCATCATAAATTCCAGAAAACCAAACATATTGCGTTCCTTCTGTTTACAATTCAATGCAACTCAGCTTTAAATTTTTTAGAAATCGCAATCAAAGTTTCACTTTTTCAAAGAGTTCTATTTTCAAAATAAGATTGAAAGGCATCCATGGCCACCATCGTCATCTATTTTATTATTCTGCAACTCTGAGCACAATCTCATCACTCACATATTCAGGTGCATCATAAATTCCAGAAAACCAAACATATTGCGTTACATCTGTTTACAATTCAATGCAACTCAGTTTTAAATTTTGTAGAAATCGCAATCAAAGTTTCACTTTTTCAAAGAGTTCTATTTTCAAACCAAGATTGAAAGGCATCCATGGCCACCATCGTCGTCTATTTTATTATTCTGCAACTCTGAGCACAATCTCATCACTCGCTTATTCAGGTGCATCATAAATTCCAGAAAACCAAACATATTGCGTTCCTTCTGTTTACAATTCAATGCAACTCAGCTTTAAATTTTTTAGAAATCGCAATCAAAGTTTCACTTTTTCAAATAGTTCTATTTTCAAACCAAGATTGGTAGGCATCCATGGCCACCATCGTCGTCTATTTTATTATTCTGCAACTCTGAGCACAATCGCATCACTCACATATTCAGGTGCATCATAAATTCCAGAAAACCAAACATATTGCGTTGCTTCTGTTTACAATTCAATGCAACTCAGCTTTAAATTTTTTAGAAATCGCAATCAAAGTTTCACTTTTTCAAAGAGTTCTATTTTCAAAATAAGATTGAAAGGCATCCATGGCCACCATCGTCGTCTATTTTATTATTCTGCAACTCTGAGCACAATCTCATCACTCACATATTCAGGTGCATCATAAATTCCAGAAAACCAAACATATTGCGTTCCTTCTGTTTACAATTCAATGCAACTCAGCTTTAAATTTTTTAGAAATCGCAATCAAAGTTTCACTTTTTCAAAGAGTTCTATTTTCAAAATAAGATTGATAGGCATCCATGGCCACCATCGTCGTCTATTTTATTATTCTGCAACTCTGAGCACAATCTCATCACTCACATATTCAGGTGCATCATAAATTCCAGAAAACCAAACATATTGCGTTCCTTCTGTTTACAATTCAATGCAACTCAGCTTTAAATTTTTTAGAAATCGCAATCAAAGTTTCACTTTTTCAAATAGTTCTATTTTCAAACCAAGATTGATAGGCATCCATGGCCACCATCGTCGTCTATTTTATTATTCTGCAACTCTGAGCACAATCTCATCACTCGCTTATTCAGGTGCATCATAGATTCCAGAAAACCAAACATATTGCGTTCCTTCTGTTTACAATTCAATGCAACTCAGCTTTAAACTTTGTAGAAATCGCAATCAAAGCTCCACTTTTTCATAGAGTTCTATTTTCTAATTGAAATTCAAAGGGATCTATGGCACAAACAAACTTCATACATTTAATGATTCTGCAACTCTGAGCACAATCTCATCAGTCACTTATTCAGGTGCATCATAAATTCCAGAAAACCTAATATTTTGAGTTACATCTGTTTACAATTCAATGCAACTCAGCTTTAAATTTTGTAGAAATCGCAATCGAAGTTCTACCTTTTCATAGAGTTCCATTTTCTAAATGAAATTCAAAGGCATCTATGGCCACAAACAAACTTCATACATTTAATGATTCTGCAACTCTGAGCACAATCTCATCAGTCACTTATTCAGGTGCATCATAAATTCCAGAAAACCTAATATTTTGAGTTACATCTGTTTACAATTCAATGCAACTCAGTTTTAAATTTTGTAGAAATCGCAATCAAAGTTTCACTTTTTCAAAGAGTTCTATTTTCAAAATAAGATTGAAAGGCATCCATGGCCACCATCGTCGTCTATTTTATTATTCTGCAACTCTGAGCACAATCTCATCACTCGCTTATTCAGGTGCATCATAAATTCCAGAAAACCAAACATATTGCGTTCCTTCTGTTTACAATTCAATGCAACTCAGCTTTAAATTTTTTAGAAATCGCAATCAAAGTTTCACTTTTTCAAATAGTTCTATTTTCAAACCAAGATTGATAGGCATCCATGGCCACCATCCTCGTCTATTTTATTATTCTGCAACTCTGAGCACAATCTCATCACTCGCTTATTCAGGTGCATCATAAATTCCAGAAAACCAAACATATTGCGTTCCTTCTGTTTACAATTCAATGCAACTCAGCTTTAAATTTTTTAGAAATCGCAATCAAAGTTTCACTTTTTCAAATAGTTCTATTTTCAAACCAAGATTGATAGGCATCCATGGCCACCATCCTCGTCTATTTTATTATTCTGCAACTCTGAGCACAATCTCATCACTCACATATTCAGGTGCATCATAAATTCCAGAAAACCAAACATATTGCGTTCCTTCTGTTTACAATTCAGTGCAACTCAGCTTTAAATTTTTTAGAAATCGCAATCAAAGTTTCACTTTTTCAAAGAGTTCTATTTTCAAAATAAGATTGAAAGGCATCCATGGCCACCATCGTCGTCTATTTTATTATTCTGCAACTCTGAGCACAATCTCATCACTCGCTTATTCAGGTGCATCATAAATTCCAGAAAACCAAACATATTGCGTTCCTTCTGTTTACAATTCAATGCAACTCAGCTTTAAATTTTTTAGAAATCGCAATCAAAGTTTCACTTTTTCAAATAGTTCTATTTTCAAACCAAGATTGATAGGCATCCATGGCCACCATCGTCGTCTATTTTATTATTCTGCAACTCTGAGCACAATCTCATCACTCACATATTCAGGTGCATCATAAATTCCAGAAAACCAAACATATTGCGTTCCTTCTGTTTACAATTCAATGCAACTCAGCTTTAAATTTTTTAGAAATCGCAATCAAAGTTTCACTTTTTCAAATAGTTCTATTTTCAAACCAAGATTGAAAGGCATCCATGGCCACCATCCTCGTCTATTTTATTATTCTTCAACTCTGAGCACAATCTCATCACTCGCTTATTCAGGTGCATCATAAATTCCCGAAAACCAAACATATTGCGTTCCTTCTGTTTACAATTCAATGCAACTCAGCTTTAAATTTCTTAGAAATCGCAATCAAAGTTTCACTTTTTCAAATAGTTCTATTTTCAAACCAAGATTGAAAGGCATCCATGGCCACCATCCTCGTCTATTTTATTATTCTTCAACTCTGAGCACAATCTCATCACTCGCTTATTCAGGTGCATCATAAATTCCAGAAAACCAAACATATTGCGTTCCTTCTGTTTACAATTCAATGCAACTCAGCTTTAAATTTTTTAGAAATCGCAATCAAAGTTTCACTTTTTCAAATAGTTCTATTTTCAAACCAAGATTGATAGGCATCCATGGCCACCATCCTCGTCTATTTTATTATTCTGCAACTCTGAGCACAATCTCATCACTCGCTTATTCAGGTGCATCATAAATTCCCGAAAACCAAACATATTGCGTTCCTTCTGTTTACAATTCAATGCAACTCAGCTTTAAATTTTTTAGAAATCGCAATCAAAGTTTCACTTTTTCAAATAGTTCTATTTTCAAACCAAGATTGAAAGGCATCCATGGCCACCATCCTCGTCTATTTTATTATTCTTCAACTCTGAGCACAATCTCATCACTCGCTTATTCAGGTGCATCATAAATTCCAGAAAACCAAACATATTGCGTTCCTTCTGTTTACAATTCAATGCAACTCAGCTTTAAATTGTTTAGAAATCGCAATCAAAGTTTCACTTTTTCAAATAGTTCTATTTTCAAACCAAGATTGATAGGCATCCATGGCCACCATCGTCGTCTATTTTATTATCCTGCAACTCTGAGCACAATCTCATCACTCACATATTCAGGTGCATCATAAATTCCAAAAAACCAAACATATTGCGTTCCTTCTGTTTACAATTCAATGCAACTCAGCTTTAAATTTTTTAGAAATCGCAATCAAAGTTTCACTTTTTCAAAGAGTTCTATTTTCAAAATAAGATTGAAAGGCATCCATGGCCACCATCGTCGTCTATTTTATTATTCTGCAACTCTGAGCACAATCTCATCACTAACATATTCAGGTGCATCATAAATTCCAGAAAACCAAACATATTGCGTTACATCTGTTTACAATTCAATGCAACTCAGTTTTAAATTTTGTAGAAATCGCAATCAAAGTTTCACTTTTTCAAAGAGTTCTATTTTCAAAATAAGATTGAAGGCCACCATCGTCGTCTATTTTATTATTCTGCAACTCTGAGCACAATCTCATCACTCGCTTATTCAGGTGCATCATAAATTCCAGAAAACCAAACATATTGCGTTCCTTCTGTTTACAATTCAATGCAACTCAGCTTTAAATTTTTTAGAAATCGCAATCAAAGTTTCACTTTTTCAAATAGTTCTATTTTCAAACCAAGATTGATAGGCATCCATGGCCACCATCGTCGTCTATTTTATTATTCTGCAACTCTGAGCACAATCTCATCACTCACATATTCAGGTGCATCATAAATTCCAGAAAACCAAACATATTGCGTTCCTTCTGTTTACAATTCAATGCAACTCAGCTTTAAATTTTTTAGAAATCGCAATCAAAGTTTCACTTTTTCAAATAGTTCTATTTTCAAACCAAGATTGAAAGGCACCCATGGCCACCATCCTCGTCTATTTTATTATTCTTCAACTCTGAGCACAATCTCATCACTCGCTTATTCAGGTGCATCATAAATTCCAGAAAACCAAACATATTGCGTTCCTTCTGTTTACAATTCAATGCAACTCAGCTTTAAATTTTTTAGAAATCCCAATCAAAGTTTCACTTCTTCAAATAGTTCTATTTTCAAACCAAGATTGAAAGGCATCCATGGCCACCATCCTCGTCTATTTTATTATTCTTCAACTCTGAGCACAATCTCATCACTCGCTTATTCAGGTGTATCATAAATTCCAGAAAACCAAACATATTGTGTTCCTTCTGTTTACAATTCAATGCAACTCAGCATTAAATTTTTTAGAAATCGCAATCAAAGTTTCACTTTTTCAAATAGTTCTATTTTCAAACCAAGATTGAAAGGCATCCATGGCCACCATCCTCGTCTATTTTATTATTCTTCAACTCTGAGCACAATCTCATCACTCGCTTATTCAGGTGCATCATAAATTCCCGAAAACCAAACATATTGCGTTCCTTCTGTTTACAATTCAATGCAACTCAGCATTAAATTTTTTAGAAATCCCAGTCAAAGTTTCACTTCTTCAAATAGTTCTATTTTCAAACCAAGATTGAAAGGCATCCATGGCCACCATCCTCGTCTATTTTATTATTCTTCAACTCTGAGCACAATCTCATCACTCGCTTATTCAGGTGTATCATAAATTCCAGAAAACCAAACATATTGTGTTCCTTCTGTTTACAATTCAATGCAACTCAGCATTAAATTTCTTAGAAATCGCAATCAAAGTTTCACTTTTTCAAATAGTTCTATTTTCAAACCAAGATTGAAAGGCATCCATGGCCACCATCGTCGTCTATTTTATTATTCTGCAACTCTGAGCACAATCCCATCACTCGCTTATTCAGGTGCATCATAAATTCCAGAAAACCAAACATATTGCGTTCCTTCTGTTTACAATTCAATGCAACTCAGCTTTAAATTTTTTAGAAATCGCAATCAAAGTTTCACTTTTTCAAATAGTTCTATTTTCAAACCAAGATTGATAGGCATCCATGGCCACCATCGTCGTCTATTTTATTATTCTGCAACTCTGAGCACAATCTCATCACTCACATATTCAGGTACATCATAAATTCCAGAAAACCAAACATATTGCGTTCCTTCTGTTTACAATTCAATGCAACTCAGCTTTAAATTTTTTAGAAATCGCAATCAAAGTTTCACTTTTTCAAATAGTTCTATTTTCAAACCAAGATTGATAGGCATCCATGGCCACCATCCTCGTCTATTTTATTATTCTGCAACTCTGAGCACAATCTCATCACTCGCTTATTCAGGTGCATCATAAATTCCCAAAAACCAAACATATTGCGTTCCTTCTGTTTACAATTCAATGCAACTCAGCTTTAAATTTTTTAGAAATCGCAATCAAAGTTTCACTTTTTCAAATAGTTCTATTTTCAAACCAAGATTGAAAGGCATCCATGGCCACCATCCTCGTCTATTTTATTATTCTTCAACTCTGAGCACAATCTCATCACTCGCTTATTCAGGTGCATCATAAATTCCAGAAAACCAAACATATTGCGTTCCTTCTGTTTACAATTCAATGCAACTCAGCTTTAAATTTTTTAGAAATCGCAATCAAAGTTTCACTTTTTCAAATAGTTCTATTTTCAAACCAAGATTGATAGGCATCCATGGCCACCATCGTCGTCTATTTTATTATCCTGCAACTCTGAGCACAGTCTCATCACTCACATATTCAGGTGCATCATAAATTCCAGAAAACCAAACATATTGCGTTCCTTCTGTTTACAATTCAATGCAACTCAGCTTTAAATTTTTTAGAAATCGCAATCAAAGTTTCACTTTTTCAAAGAGTTCTATTTTCAAAATAAGATTGAAAGGCATCCATGGCCACCATCGTCGTCTATTTTATTATTCTGCAACTCTGAGCACAATCTCATCACTCACATATTCAGGTGCATAATAAATTCCAGAAAACCAAACATATTGCGTTACATCTGTTTACAATTCAATGCAACTCAGTTTTAAATTTTGTAGAAATCGCAATCAAAGTTTCACTTTTTCAAAGAGTTCTATTTTCAAAACAAGATTGAAGGCCACCATCGTCGTCTATTTTATTATTCTGCAACTCTGAGCACAATCTCATCACTCGCTTATTCAGGTGCATCATAAATTCCAGAAAACCAAACATATTGCGTTCCTTCTGTTTACAATTCAATGCAACTCAGCTTTAAATTTTTTAGAAATCGCAATCAAAGTTTCACTTTTTCAAATAGTTCTATTTTCAAACCAAGATTGATAGGCATCCATGGCCACCATCGTCGTCTATTTTATTATTCTGCAACTCTGAGCACAATCTCATCACTCACATATTCAGGTGCATCATAAATTCCAGAAAACCAAACATATTGCGTTCCTTCTGTTTACAATTCAATGCAACTCAGCTTTAAATTTTTTAGAAATCGCAATCAAAGTTTCACTTTTTCAAATAGTTCTATTTTCAAACCAAGATTGAAAGGCATCCATGGCCACCATCCTCGTCTATTTTATTATTCTTCAACTCTGAGCACAATCTCATCACTCGCTTATTCAGGTGCATCATAAATTCCAGAAAACCAAACATATTGCGTTCCTTCTGTTTACAATTCAATGCAACTCAGCTTTAAATTTTTTAGAAATCGCAATCAAAGTTTCACTTTTTCAAATAGTTCTATTTTCAAACCAAGATTGATAGGCATCCATGGCCACCATCGTCGTCTATTTTATTATCCTGCAACTCTGAGCACAGTCTCATCACTCACATATTCAGGTGCATCATAAATTCCAGAAAACCAAACATATTGCGTTCCTTCTGTTTACAATTCAATGCAACTCAGCTTTAAATTTTTTAGAAATCGCAATCAAAGTTTCACTTTTTCAAAGAGTTCTATTTTCAAAATAAGATTGAAAGGCATCCATGGCCACCATCGTCGTCTATTTTATTATTCTGCAACTCTGAGCACAATCTCATCACTCACATATTCAGGTGCATAATAAATTCCAGAAAACCAAACATATTGCGTTACATCTGTTTACAATTCAATGCAACTCAGTTTTAAATTTTGTAGAAATCGCAATCAAAGTTTCACTTTTTCAAAGAGTTCTATTTTCAAAACAAGATTGAAGGCCACCATCGTCGTCTATTTTATTATTCTGCAACTCTGAGCACAATCTCATCACTCGCTTATTCAGGTGCATCATAAATTCCAGAAAACCAAACATATTGCGTTCCTTCTGTTTACAATTCAATGCAACTCAGCTTTAAATTTTTTAGAAATCGCAATCAAAGTTTCACTTTTTCAAATAGTTCTATTTTCAAACCAAGATTGATAGGCATCCATGGCCACCATCGTCGTCTATTTTATTATTCTGCAACTCTGAGCACAATCTCATCACTCACATATTCAGGTGCATCATAAATTCCAGAAAACCAAACATATTGCGTTCCTTCTGTTTACAATTCAATGCAACTCAGCTTTAAATTTTTTAGAAATCGCAATCAAAGTTTCACTTTTTCAAATAGTTCTATTTTCAAACCAAGATTGAAAGGCATCCATGGCCACCATCCTCGTCTATTTTATTATTCTTCAACTCTGAGCACAATCTCATCACTCGCTTATTCAGGTGCATCATAAATTCCAGAAAACCAAACATATTGCGTTCCTTCTGTTTACAATTCAATGCAACTCAGCTTTAAATTTTTTAGAAATCGCAATCAAAGTTTCACTTTTTCAAATAGTTCTATTTTCAAACCAAGATTGATAGGCATCCATGGCCACCATCCTCGTCTATTTTATTATTCTGCAACTCTGAGCACAATCTCATCACTCGCTTATTCAGGTGCATCATAAATTCCAGAAAACCAAACATATTGCGTTCCTTCTGTTTACAATTCAATGCAACTCAGCTTTAAATTTTTTAGAAATCGCAATCAAAGTTTCACTTTTTCAAATAGTTCTATTTTCAAACCAAGATTGATAGGCATCCATGGCCACCATCGTCGTCTATTTTATTATCCTGCAACTCTGAGCACAGTCTCATCACTCACATATTCAGGTGCATCATAAATTCCAGAAAACCAAACATATTGCGTTCCTTCTGTTTACAATTCAATGCAACTCAGCTTTAAATTTTTTAGAAATCGCAATCAAAGTTTCACTTTTTCAAATAGTTCTATTTTCAAACCAAGATTGAAAGGCATCCATGGCCACCATCCTCGTCTATTTTATTATTCTTCAACTCTGAGCACAATCTCATCACTCGCTTATTCAGGTGCATCATAAATTCCAGAAAACCAAACATATTGCGTTCCTTCTGTTTACAATTCAATGCAACTCAGCTTTAAATTTTTTAGAAATCGCAATCAAAGTTTCACTTTTTCAAATAGTTCTATTTTCAAACCAAGATTGATAGGCATCCATGGCCACCATCGTCGTCTATTTTATTATCCTGCAACTCTGAGCACAGTCTCATCACTCACATATTCAGGTGCATCATAAATTCCAGAAAACCAAACATATTGCGTTCCTTCTGTTTACAATTCAATGCAACTCAGCTTTAAATTTTTTAGAAATCCCAGTCAAAGTTTCACTTCTTCAAATAGTTCTATTTTCAAACCAAGATTGAAAGGCATCCATGGCCACCATCCTCGTCTATTTTATTATTCTTCAACTCTGAGCACAATCTCATCACTCGCTTATTCAGGTGTATCATAAATTCCAGAAAACCAAACATATTGTGTTCCTTCTGTTTACAATTCAATGCAACTCAGCATTAAATTTCTTAGAAATCGCAATCAAAGTTTCACTTTTTCAAATAGTTCTATTTTCAAACCAAGATTGAAAGGCATCCATGGCCACCATCGTCGTCTATTTTATTATTCTGCAACTCTGAGCACAATCCCATCACTCGCTTATTCAGGTGCATCATAAATTCCAGAAAACCAAACATATTGCGTTCCTTCTGTTTACAATTCAATGCAACTCAGCTTTAAATTTTTTAGAAATCGCAATCAAAGTTTCACTTTTTCAAATAGTTCTATTTTCAAACCAAGATTGATAGGCATCCATGGCCACCATCGTCGTCTATTTTATTATTCTGCAACTCTGAGCACAATCTCATCACTCACATATTCAGGTACATCATAAATTCCAGAAAACCAAACATATTGCGTTCCTTCTGTTTACAATTCAATGCAACTCAGCTTTAAATTTTTTAGAAATCGCAATCAAAGTTTCACTTTTTCAAATAGTTCTATTTTCAAACCAAGATTGATAGGCATCCATGGCCACCATCCTCGTCTATTTTATTATTCTGCAACTCTGAGCACAATCTCATCACTCGCTTATTCAGGTGCATCATAAATTCCCAAAAACCAAACATATTGCGTTCCTTCTGTTTACAATTCAATGCAACTCAGCTTTAAATTTTTTAGAAATCGCAATCAAAGTTTCACTTTTTCAAATAGTTCTATTTTCAAACCAAGATTGATAGGCATCCATGGCCACCATCCTCGTCTATTTTATTATTCTTCAACTCTGAGCACAATCTCATCACTCGCTTATTCAGGTGCATCATAAATTCCAGAAAACCAAACATATTGCGTTCCTTCTGTTTACAATTCAATGCAACTCAGCTTTAAATTTTTTAGAAATCGCAATCAAAGTTTCACTTTTTCAAATAGTTCTATTTTCAAACCAAGATTGATAGGCATCCATGGCCACCATCGTCGTCTATTTTATTATCCTGCAACTCTGAGCACAGTCTCATCACTCACATATTCAGGTGCATCATAAATTCCAGAAAACCAAACATATTGCGTTCCTTCTGTTTACAATTCAATGCAACTCAGCTTTAAATTTTTTAGAAATCGCAATCAAAGTTTCACTTTTTCAAAGAGTTCTATTTTCAAAATAAGATTGAAAGGCATCCATGGCCACCATCGTCGTCTATTTTATTATTCTGCAACTCTGAGCACAATCTCATCACTCACATATTCAGGTGCATAATAAATTCCAGAAAACCAAACATATTGCGTTACATCTGTTTACAATTCAATGCAACTCAGTTTTAAATTTTGTAGAAATCGCAATCAAAGTTTCACTTTTTCAAAGAGTTCTATTTTCAAAACAAGATTGAAGGCCACCATCGTCGTCTATTTTATTATTCTGCAACTCTGAGCACAATCTCATCACTCGCTTATTCAGGTGCATCATAAATTCCAGAAAACCAAACATATTGCGTTCCTTCTGTTTACAATTCAATGCAACTCAGCTTTAAATTTTTTAGAAATCGCAATCAAAGTTTCACTTTTTCAAATAGTTCTATTTTCAAACCAAGATTGATAGGCATCCATGGCCACCATCGTCGTCTATTTTATTATTCTGCAACTCTGAGCACAATCTCATCACTCACATATTCAGGTGCATCATAAATTCCAGAAAACCAAACATATTGCGTTCCTTCTGTTTACAATTCAATGCAACTCAGCTTTAAATTTTTTAGAAATCGCAATCAAAGTTTCACTTTTTCAAATAGTTCTATTTTCAAACCAAGATTGAAAGGCATCCATGGCCACCATCCTCGTCTATTTTATTATTCTTCAACTCTGAGCACAATCTCATCACTCGCTTATTCAGGTGCATCATAAATTCCAGAAAACCAAACATATTGCGTTCCTTCTGTTTACAATTCAATGCAACTCAGCTTTAAATTTTTTAGAAATCGCAATCAAAGTTTCACTTTTTCAAATAGTTCTATTTTCAAACCAAGATTGAAAGACATCCATGGCCACCATCCTCGTCTATTTTATTATTCTTCAACTCTGAGCACAATCTCATCACTCGCTTATTCAGGTGCATCATAAATTCCAGAAAACCAAACATATTGCGTTCCTTCTGTTTACAATTCAATGCAACTCAGCTTTAAATTTTTTAGAAATCGCAATCAAAGTTTCACTTTTTCAAATAGTTCTATTTTCAAACCAAGATTGAAAGGCATCCATGGCCACCATCCTCGTCTATTTTATTATTCTTCAACTCTGAGCACAATCTCATCACTCGCTTATTCAGGTGCATCATAAATTCCAGAAAACCAAACATATTGCGTTCCTTCTGTTTACAATTCAATGCAACTCAGCTTTAAACTTTGTAGAAATCGCAATCAAAGCTCCACTTTTTCATAGAGTTCTATTTTCTAATTGAAATTCAAAGAGATCTATGGCACAAACAAACTTCATACATTTAATGATTCTGCAACTCTGAGCACAATCTCATCAGTCACTTATTCAGGTGCATCATAAATTCCAGAAAACCTAATATTTTGAGTTACATCTGTTTACAATTCAATGCAACTCAGCTTTAAATTTTGTAGAAATCGCAATCGAAGTTCTACCTTTTCATAGAGTTCCATTTTCTAAATGAAATTCAAAGGCATCTATGGCCACAAACAAACTTCATACATTTAATGATTCTGCAACTCTGAGCACAATCTCATCACTCGCTTATTCAGGTGTATCATAAATTCCAGAAAACCAAACATATTGCGTTCCTTCTGTTTACAATTCAATGCAACTCAGCTTTAAATTTTTTAGAAATCGCAATCAAAGTTTCACTTTTTCAAATAGTTCTATTTTCAAACCAAGTTTGAAAGGCATCCATGGCCACCATCCTCGTCTATTTTATTATTCTGCAACTCTGAGCACAATCTCATCACTCACATATTCAGGTGCATCATAAATTCCAGAAAACCAAACATATTGCGTTCCTTCTGTTTACAATTCAATGCAACTCAGCTTTAAATTTTTTAGAAATCGCAATCAAAGTTTCACTTTTTCAAATAGTTCTATTTTCAAACCAAGATTGATAGGCATCCATGGCCACCATCGTCGTCTATTTTATTATTCTGCAACTCTGAGCACAATCTCATCACTCACATATTCAGGTGCATCATAAATTCCAGAAAACCAAACATATTGCGTTCCTTCTGTTTACAATTCAATGCAACTCAGCTTTAAATTTTTTAGAAATCGCAATCAAAGTTTCACTTTTCAAATAGTTCTATTTTCAAACCAAGATTGAAAGGCATCCATGGCCACCATCCTCGTGTATTTTATTATTCTTCAACTCTGAGCACAATCTCATCACTCGCTTATTCAGGTGCATCATAAATTCCCGAAAACCAAACATATTGCCTTCCTTCTGTTTACAATTCAATGCAACTCAGCTTTAAATTTCTTAGAAATCGCAATCAAAGTTTCACTTTTTCAAATAGTTCTATTTTCAAACCAAGATTGAAAGGCATCCATGGCCACCATCGTCGTCTATTTTATTATTCTGCAACTCTGAGCACAATCTCATCACTCGCTTATTCAGGTGCATCATAAATTCCAGAAAACCAAACATATTGCGTTCCTTCTGTTTACAATTCAATGCAACTCAGCTTTAAATTTTTTAGAAATCGCAATCAAAGTTTCACTTTTTCAAATAGTTCTATTTTCAAACCAAGATTGATAGGCATCCATGGCCACCATCCTTGTCTATTTTATTATTCTTCAACTCTGAGCACAATCTCATCACTCGCTTATTCAGGTGCATCATAAATTCCAGAAAACCAAACATATTGCGGTCCTTCTGTTTACAATTCAATGCAACTCAGCTTTAAATTTTTTAGAAATCGCAATCAAAGTTTCACTTTTTCAAATAGTTCTATTTTCAAACCAAGATTGAAAGGCATCCATGGCCACCATCCTCGTCTATTTTATTATTCTGCAACTCTGAGCCACAATCTCATCACTCGCTTATTCAGGTGCATCATAAATTCCAGAAAACCAAACATATTGCGTTCCTTCTGTTTACAATTCAATGCAACTCAGCTTTAAATTTTTTAGAAATCGCAGTCAAAGTTTCACTTTTTCAAATAGTTCTATTTTCAAACCAAGATTGAAAGGCATCCATGGCCACCATCGTCGTCTATTTTATTATTCTGCAACTCTGAGCACAATCTCATCACTCGCTTATTCAGGTGCATCATAAATTCCAGCAAACCAAACATATTGCGTTCCTTCTGTTTACAATTCAATGCAACTCAGCTTTAAATTTTTTAGAAATCGCAATCAAAGTTTCACTTTTTCAAATAGTTCTATTTTCAAACCAAGATTGATAGGCATCCATGGCCACCATCGTCGTCTATTTTACTATTCTGCAACTCTGAGCACAATCTCATCACTCACATATTCAGGTGCATCATAAATTCCAGAAAACCAAACATATTGCGTTCCTTCTGTTTACAATTCAATGCAACTCAGCTTTAAATTTTTTAGAAATCGCAATCAAAGTTTCACTTTTTCAAATAGTTCTATTTTCAAACCAAGATTGAAAGGCATGCATGGCCACCATCCTCGTCTATTTTATTATTCTGCAACTCTGAGCACAATCTCATCACTCGCTTATTCAGGTGCATCATAAATTCCAGAAAACCAAACATATTGCGTTCCTTCTGTTTACAATTCAATGCAACTCAGCTTTAAATTTTTTAGAAATCGCAATCAAAGTTTCACTTTTTCAAATAGTTCTATTTTCAAACCAAGATTGAAAGGCATCCATGGCCACCATCCTCGTCTATTTTATTATTCTTCAACTCTGAGCACAATCTCATCACTCGCTTATTCAGGTGCATCATAAATTCCCGAAAACCAAACATATTGCGTTCCTTCTGTTTACAATTCAATGCAACTCAGCTTTAAATTTCTTAGAAATCGCAATCAAAGTTTCACTTTTTCAAATAGTTCTATTTTCAAACCAAGATTGAAAGGCATCCATGGCCACCATCGTCGTCTATTTTATTATTCTGCAACTCTGAGCACAATCTCATCACTCGCTTATTCAGGTGCATCATAAATTCCAGAAAACCAAACATATTGCGTTCCTTCTGTTTACAATTCAATGCAACTCAGCTTTAAATTTTTTAGAAATCGCAATCAAAGTTTCACTTTTTCAAATAGTTCTATTTTCAAACCAAGATTGATAGGCATCCATGGCCACCATCCTTGTCTACTTTATTATTCTTCAACTCTGAGCACAATCTCATCACTCGCTTATTCAGGTGCATCATAAATTCCAGAAAACCAAACATATTGCGGTCCTTCTGTTTACAATTCAATGCAACTCAGCTTTAAATTTTTTAGAAATCGCAATCAAAGTTTCACTTTTTCAAATAGTTCTATTTTCAAACCAAGATTGATAGGCATCCATGGCCACCATCCTCGTCTATTTTATTATTCTGCAACTCTGAGCACAATCTCATCACTCGCTTATTCAGGTGCATCATAAATTCCCGAAAACCAAACATATTGCGTTCCTTCTGTTTACAATTCAATGCAACTCAGCTTTAAATTTTTTAAAAATCGCAATCAAAGTTTCACTTTTTCAAATAGTTCTATTTTCAAACCAAGATTGAAAGGCATCCATGGCCACCATCCTCGTCTATTTTATTATTCTTCAACTCTGAGCACAATCTCATCACTCGCTTATTCAGGTGCATCATAAATTCCAGAAAACCAAACATATTGCGTTCCTTCTGTTTACAATTCAATGCAACTCAGCTTTAAATTTTTTAGAAATCGCAATCAAAGTTTCACTTTTTTAAATAGTTCTATTTTCAAACCAAGATTGATAGGCATCCATGGCCACCATCGTCGTCTATTTTATTATCCTGCAACTCCGAGCACAATCTCATCACTCACATATTCAGGTGCATCATAAATTCCAGAAAACCAAACATATTGCGTTCCTTCTGTTTACAATTCAATGCAACTCAGCTTTAAATTTTTTAGAAATCGCAATCAAAGTTTCACTTTTTCAAAGAGTTCTATTTTCAAAATAAGATTGAAAGGCATCCATGGCCACCATCGTCGTCTATTTTATTATTCTGCAACTCTGAGCACAATCTCATCACTCACATATTCAGGTGCATCATAAATTCCAGAAAACCAAACATATTGCGTTACATCTGTTTACAATTCAATGCAACTCAGTTTTAAATTTTGTAGAAATCGCAATCAAAGTTTCACTTTTTCAAAGAGTTCTATTTTCAAAACAAGATTGAAGGCCACCATCGTCGTCTATTTTATTATTCTGCAACTCTGAGCACAATCTCATCACTCGCTTATTCAGGTGCATCATAAATTCCAGAAAACCAAACATATTGCGTTCCTTCTGTTTACAATTCAATGCAACTCAGCTTTAAATTTTTTAGAAATCGCAATCAAAGTTTCACTTTTTCAAATAGTTCTATTTTCAAACCAAGATTGATAGGCATCCATGGCCACCATCGTCGTCTATTTTATTATTCTGCAACTCTGAGCACAATCTCATCACTCACATATTCAGGTGCATCATAAATTGCAGAAAACCAAACATATTGCGTTCCTTCTGTTTACAATTCAATGCAACTCAGCTTTAAATTTTTTAGAAATCGCAATCAAAGTTTCACTTTTTCAAATAGTTCTATTTTCAAACCAAGATTGAAAGGCATCCATGGCCACCATCCTCGTCTATTTTATTATTCTTCAACTCTGAGCACAATCTCATCACTCGCTTATTCAGGTGCATCATAAATTCCAGAAAACCAAACATATTGCGTTCCTTCTGTTTACAATTCAATGCAACTCAGCTTTAAATTTTTTAGAAATCGCAATCAAAGTTTCACTTCTTCAAATAGTTCTATTTTCAAACCAAGATTGAAAGGCATCCATGGCCACCATCCTCGTCTATTTTATTATTCTTCAACTCTGAGCACAATCTCATCACTCGCTTATTCAGGTGTATAATAAATTCCAGAAAACCAAACATATTGCGTTCCTTCTGTTTACAATTCAATGCAACTCAGCTTTAAATTTTTTAGAAATCGCAATCAAAGTTTCACTTTTTCAAATAGTTCTATTTTCAAACCAAGTTTGAAAGGCATCCATGGCCACCATCCTCGTCTATTTTATTATTCTGCAACTCTGAGCACAATCTCATCACTCACATATTCAGGTGCATCATAAATTCCAGAAAACCAAACATATTGCGTTCCTTCTGTTTACAATTCAATGCAACTCAGCTTTAAATTTTTTAGAAATCGCAATCAAAGTTTCACTTTTTCAAATAGTTCTATTTTCAAACCAAGATTGATAGGCATCCATGGCCACCATCGTCGTCTATTTTATTATTCTGCAACTCTGAGCACAATCTCATCACTCACATATTCAGGTGCATCATAAATTCCAGAAAACCAAACATAGTGCGTTCCTTCTGTTTACAATTCAATGCAACTCAGCTTTAAATTTTTTAGAAATCGCAATCAAAGTTTCACTTTTTCAAATAGTTCTATTTTCAAACCAAGATTGAAAGGCATCCATGGCCACCATCCTCGTCTATTTTATTATTCTTCAACTCTGAGCACAATCTCATCACTCGCTTATTCAGGTGCATCATAAATTCCCGAAAACCAAACATATTGCGTTCCTTCTGTTTACAATTCAATGCAACTCAGCTTTAAATTTCTTAGAAATCGCAATCAAAGTTTCACTTTTTCAAATAGTTCTATTTTCAAACCAAGATTGAAAGGCATCCATGGCCACCATCGTCGTCTATTTTATTATTCTGCAACTCTGAGCACAATCTCATCACTCGCTTATTCAGGTGCATCATAAATTCCAGAAAACCAAACATATTTCGTTCCTTCTGTTTACAATTCAATGCAACTCAGCTTTAAATTTTTTAGAAATCGCAATCAAAGTTTCACTTTTTCAAATAGTTCTATTTTCAAACCAAGATTGATAGGCATCCATGGCCACCATCCTTGTCTATTTTATTATTCTTCAACTCTGAGCACAATCTCATCACTCGCTTATTCAGGTGCATCATAAATTCCAGAAAACCAAACATATTGCGGTCCTTCTGTTTACAATTCAATGCAACTCAGCTTTAAATTTTTTAGAAATCGCAATCAAAGTTTCACTTTTTCAAATAGTTCTATTTTCAAACCAAGATTGAAAGGCATCCATGGCCACCATCCTCGTCTATTTTATTATTCTGCAACTCTGAGCCACAATCTCATCACTCGCTTATTCAGGTGCATCATAAATTCCAGAAAACCAAACATATTGCGTTCCTTCTGTTTACAATTCAATGCAACTCAGCTTTAAATTTTTTAGAAATCGCAATCAAAGTTTCACTTTTTCAAATAGTTCTATTTTCAAACCAAGATTGAAAGGCATCCATGGCCACCATCGTCGTCTATTTTATTATTCTGCAACTCTGAGCACAATCTCATCACTCGCTTATTCAGGTGCATCATAAATTCCAGCAAACCAAACATATTGCGTTCCTTCTGTTTACAATTCAATGCAACTCAGCTTTAAATTTTTTAGAAATCGCAATCAAAGTTTCACTTTTTCAAATAGTTCTATTTTCAAACCAAGATTGATAGGCATCCATGGCCACCATCGTCGTCTATTTTACTATTCTGCAACTCTGAGCACAATCTCATCACTCACATATTCAGGTGCATCATAAATTCCAGAAAACCAAACATATTGCGTTCCTTCTGTTTACAATTCAATGCAACTCAGCTTTAAATTTTTTAGAAATCGCAATCAAAGTTTCACTTTTTCAAATAGTTCTATTTTCAAACCAAGATTGAAAGGCATGCATGGCCACCATCCTCGTCTATTTTATTATTCTTGAACTCTGAGCACAATCTTATCACTCGCTTATTCAGGTGCATCATAAATTCCCGAAAACCAAACATATTGCGTTCCTTCTGTTTACAATTCAATGCAACTCAGCTTTAAATTTTTTAGAAATCGCAATCAAAGTTTCACTTTTTCAAATAGTTCTATTTTCAAACCAAGATTGAAAGGCATCCATGGCCACCATCGTCGTCTATTTTATTATTCTGCAACTCTGAGCACAATCTCATCACTCGCTTATTCAGGTGCATCATAAATTCCAGAAAACCAAACATATTGCGTTCCTTCTGTTTACAATTCAATGCAACTCAGCTTTAAATTTTTTAGAAATCGCAATCAAAGTTTCACTTTTTCAAATAGTTCTATTTTCAAACCAAGATTGATAGGCATCCATGGCCACCATCGTCGTCTATTTTATTATTCTGCAACTCTGAGCACAATCTCATCACTCACATATTCAGGTGCATCATAAATTCCAGAAAACCAAACATATTGCGTTCCTTCTGTTTACAATTCAATGCAACTCAGCTTTAAACTTTGTAGAAATCGCAATCAAAGCTCCACTTTTTCATAGAGTTCTATTTTCTAATTGAAATTCAAAGGGATCTATGGCACAAACAAACTTCATACATTTAATGATTCTGCAACTCTGAGCACAATCTCATCAGTCACTTATTCAGGTGCATCATAAATTCCAGAAAACCTAATATTTTGAGTTACATCTGTTTACAATTCAATGCAACTCAGCTTTAAATTTTTTAGAAATCGCAATCAAAGTTTCACTTTTTCAAATAGTTCTATTTTCAAACCAAGATTGATAGGCATCCATGGCCACCATCGTCGTCTATTTTATTATTCTGCAACTCTGAGCACAATCTCATCACTCACATATTCAGGTGCATCATAAATTCCAGAAAACCAAACATATTGCGTTCCTTCTGTTTACAATTCAATGCAACTCAGCTTTAAACTTTGTAGAAATCGCAATCAAAGTTTCACTTTTTCAAATAGTTCTATTTTCAAACCAAGATTGAAAGGCATCCATGGCCACCATCGTCGTCTATTTTATTATTCTGCAACTCTGAGCACAATCTCATCACTCGCTTATTCAGGTGCATCATAAATTCCAGAAAACCAAACATATTGCGTTCCTTCTGTTTACAATTCAATGCAACTCAGCTTTAAATTTTTTAGAAATCGCAATCAAAGTTTCACTTTTTCAAATAGTTCTATTTTCAAACCAAGATTGATAGGCATCCATGGCCACCATCGTCGTCTATTTTATTATTCTGCAACTCTGAGCACAATCTCATCACTCGCTTATTCAGGTGCATCATAAATTCCAGCAAACCAAACATATTGCGTTCCTTCTGTTTACAATTCAATGCAACTCAGCTTTAAATTTTTTAGAAATCGCAATCAAAGTTTCACTTTTTCAAATAGTTCTATTTTCAAACCAAGATTGATAGGCATCCATGGCCACCATCGTCGTCTATTTTACTATTCTGCAACTCTGAGCACAATCTCATCACTCACATATTCAGGTGCATCATAAATTCCAGAAAACCAAACATATTGCGTTCCTTCTGTTTACAATTCAATGCAACTCAGCTTTAAATTTTTTAGAAATCGCAATCAAAGTTTCACTTTTTCAAATAGTTCTATTTTCAAACCAAGATTGAAAGGCATGCATGGCCACCATCCTCGTCTATTTTATTATTCTTCAACTCTGAGCACAATCTTATCACTCGCTTATTCAGGTGCATCATAAATTCCCGAAAACCAAACATATTGCGTTCCTTCTGTTTACAATTCAATGCAACTCAGCTTTAAATTTTTTAGAAATCGCAATCAAAGTTTCACTTTTTCAAATAGTTCTATTTTCAAACCAAGATTGAAAGGCATCCATGGCCACCATCGTCGTCTATTTTATTATTCTGCAACTCTGAGCACAATCTCATCACTCGCTTATTCAGGTGCATCATAGATTCCAGAAAACCAAACATATTGCGTTCCTTCTGTTTACAATTCAATGCAACTCAGCTTTAAACTTTGTAGAAATCGCAATCAAAGCTCCACTTTTTCATAGAGTTCTATTTTTTAATTGAAATTCAAAGGGATCTATGGCACAAACAAACTTCATACATTTAATGATTCTGCAACTCTGAGCACAATCTCATCAGTCACTTATTCAGGTGCATCATAAATTCCAGAAAACCTAATATTTTGAGTTACATCTGTTTACAATTCAATGCAACTCAGCTTTAAATTTTGTAGAAATCGCAATCGAAGTTCTACCTTTTCATAGAGTTCCATTTTCTAAATGAAATTCAAAGGCATCTATGGCCACAAACAAACTTCATACATTTAATGATTCTGCAACTCTGAGCACAATCTCATCAGTCACTTATTCAGGTGCATCATAAATTCCAGAAAACCTAATATTTTGAATTACATCTGTTTACAATTCAATGCAATTCAGTTTTAAATTTTGTAGAATTCGCAATCAAAGTTTCACTTTTTCAAAGAGTTCTATTTTCAAAATAAGATTGAAAGGCATCCATGGCCACCATCCTCGTCTATTTTATTATTCTGCAACTCTGAGCACAATCTCATCACTCGCTTATTCAGGTGCATCATAAATTCCAGAAAACCAAACATATTGCGTTCCTTCTGTTTACAATTCAATGCAACTCAGCTTTAAACTTTGTAGAAATCGCAATCAAAGCTCCACTTTTTCATAGAGTTCTATTTTCTAATTGAAATTCAAAGGGATCTATGGCACAAACAAACTTCATACATTTAATGATTCTGCAACTCTGAGCACAATCTCATCAGTCACTTATTCAGGTGCATCATAAATTCCAGAAAACCTAATATTTTGAGTTACATCTGTTTACAATTCAATGCAATTCAGCTTTAAATTTTGTAGAAATCGCAATCGAAGTTCTACCTTTTCATAGAGTTCCATTTTTTAAATCAAATTCAAAGGCATCTATGGCCACAAACAAACTTCATACATTTAATGATTCTGCAACTCTGAGCACAATCTCATCAGTCACTTATTCAGGTGCATCATAAATTCCAGAAAACCTAATATTTTGAATTACATCTGTTTACAATTCAATGCAATTCAGTTTTAAATTTTGTAGAATTCGCAATCAAAGTTTCACTTTTTCAAAGAGTTCTATTTTCAAAATAAGATTGAAAGGCATCCATGGCCACCATCGTCGTCTATTTTATTATTCTGCAACTCTGAGCACAATCTCATCACTCGCTTATTCAGGTGCATCATAGATTCCAGAAAACCAAACATATTGCGTTCCTTCTGTTTACAATTCAATGCAACTCAGCTTTAAACTTTGTAGAAATCGCAATCAAAGCTCCACTTTTTCATAGAGTTCTATTTTTTAATTGAAATTCAAAGGGATCTATGGCACAAACAAACTTCATACATTTAATGATTCTGCAACTCTGAGCACAATCTCATCAGTCACTTATTCAGGTGCATCATAAATTCCAGAAAACCTAATATTTTGAGTTACATCTGTTTACAA
Organism: Merzomyia westermanni; assembly: GCA_949987695.1. Taxonomy (NCBI): domain Eukaryota; kingdom Metazoa; phylum Arthropoda; class Insecta; order Diptera; family Tephritidae; genus Merzomyia; species Merzomyia westermanni. The sequence continues at coordinate 81,390,705 of OX465292.1, forward strand.
TTCAATGCAACTCAGCTTTAAATTTTGTAGAAATCGCAATCGAAGTTCTACCTTTTCATAGAGTTCCATTTTTTAAATCAAATTCAAAGGCATCTATGGCCACAAACAAACTTCATACATTTAATGATTCTGCAACTCTGAGCACAATCTCATCAGTCACTTATTCAGGTGCATCATAAATTCCAGAAAACCTAATATTTTGAATTACATCTGTTTACAATTCAATGCAATTCAGTTTTAAATTTTGTAGAATTCGCAATCAAAGTTTCACTTTTTCAAAGAGTTCTATTTTCAAAATAAGATTGAAAGGCATCCATGGCCACCATCGTCGTCTATTTTATTATTCTGCAACTCTGAGCACAATCTCATCACTCGCTTATTCAGGTGCATCATAGATTCCAGAAAACCAAACATATTGCGTTCCTTCTGTTTACAATTCAATGCAACTCAGCTTTAAACTTTGTAGAAATCGCAATCAAAGCTCCACTTTTTCATAGAGTTCTATTTTTTAATTGAAATTCAAAGGGATCTATGGCACAAACAAACTTCATACATTTAATGATTCTGCAACTCTGAGCACAATCTCATCAGTCACTTATTCAGGTGCATCATAAATTCCAGAAAACCTAATATTTTGAGTTACATCTGTTTACAATTCAATGCAACTCAGCTTTAAATTTTGTAGAAATCGCAATCGAAGTTCTACCTTTTCATAGAGTTCCATTTTCTAAATGAAATTCAAAGGCATCTATAGCCACAAACAAACTTCATACATTTAATGATTCTGCAACTCTGAGCACAATCTCATCAGTCACTTATTCAGGTGCATCATAAATTCCAGAAAACCTGATATTTTGAGTTACATTTGTTTACAATTCAATGCAACTGAGCTTTAAATTTTTTAGAAATCGCAATCAAAGTTTCACTTTTTCAAATAGTTCTATTTTCAAACCAAGATTGATAGGCATCCATGGCCACCATCCTCGTCTATTTTATTATTCTGCAACTCTGAGCACAATCTCATCACTCGCTTATTCAGGTGCATCATAAATTCCCGAAAACCTAATGCTTTGAATTACATCTGTTTACAATTCAATGCAATTCAGTTTTAAATTTTGTAGAAATCGCAATCAAAGTTTCACTTTTTCAAAGAGTTCTATTTTCAAAATAAGATCGAAAGGCATCCATGGCCACCATCGTCGTCTATTTTATTATTCTGCAACTCTGAGCACAATCTCATCACTCACATATTCAGGTGCATCATAAATTCCAGAAAACCAAACATATTGCGTTCCTTCTGTTTACAATTCAATGCAACTCAGCTTTAAACTTTTTAGAAATCGCAATCAAAGTTTCACTTTTTCAAATAGTTCTATTTTCAAACCAAGATTGATAGGTATCCATGGCCACCATCCTCGTCTATTTTATTATTCTGCAACTCTGAGCACAATCTCATCACTCGCTTATTCAGGTGCATCATAAATTCCCGAAAACCTAATACTTTGAATTACATCTGTTTACAATTCAATGCAATTCAGTTTTAAATTTTGTAGAAATCGCAATCAAAGTTTCACTTTTTCAAAGAGTTCTATTTTCAAAATAAGATTGAAAGGCATCCATGGCCACCATCGTCGTCTATTTTATTATTCTGCAACTCTGAGCACAATCTCATCACTCACATATTCAGATGCATCATAAATTCCAGAAAACCAAACATATTGCGTTCCTTCTGTTTACAATTCAATGCAACTCAGCTTTAAATTTTTTAGAAATCGCAATCAAAGTTTCACTTTTTCAAATAGTTCTATTTTCAAACCAAGATTGAAAGGCATCCATGGCCACCATCCTCGTCTATTTTATTATTCTTCAACTCTGAGCACAATCTCATCACTCGCTTATTCAGGTGCATCATAAATTCCAGAAAACCAAACATATTCCGGTCCTTCTGTTTACAATTCAATGCAACTCAGCTTTAAATTTTTTAGAAATCGCAATCAAAGTTTCACTTTTTCAAATAGTTCTATTTTCAAACCAAGATTGAAAGGCATCCATGGGCACCATCCTCGTCTCTTTTATTATTCTGCAACTCTGAGCACAATCTCATCACTCACATATTCAGGTGCATCATAAATTCCAGAAAACCAAACATATTGCGTTCCTTCTGTTTACAATTCAATGCAACTCAGCTTTAAATTTTTTAGAAATCGCAATCAAAGTTTCACTTTTTCAAATAGTTCTATTTTCAAACCAAGATTGATAGGCGTCCATGGCCACCATCCTCGTCTATTTTATTATTCTGCAACTCTGAGCACAATCTCATCACTCGCTTATTCAGGTGCATCATAAATTCCCGAAAACCTAATACTTTGAATTACATCTGTTTACAATTCAACGCAATTCAGTTTTAAATTTTGTAGAAATCGCAATCAAAGTTTCACTTTTTCAAAGAGTTCTATTTTCAAAATAAGATCGAAAGGCATCCATGGCCACCATCGTCGTCTATTTTATTATTCTGCAACTCTGAGCACAATCTCATCACTCACATATTCAGGTGCATCATAAATTCCAGAAAACCAAACATATTGCGTTCCTTCTGTTTACAATTCAATGCAACTCAGCTTTAAATTTTTTAGAAATCGCAATCAAAGTTTCACTTTTGCAAATAGTTCTATTTTCAAACCAAGATTGATAGGCATCCATGGCCACCATCCTCGTCTATTTTATTATTCTTCAACTCTGAGCACAATCTCATCACTCGCTTATTCAGGTGCATCATAAATTCCAGAAAACCAAACATATTGCGGTCCTTCTGTTTACAATTCAATGCAACTCAGCTTTAAATTTTTTAGAAATCGCAATCAAAGTTTCACTTTTTCAAATAGTTCTATTTTCAAACCAAGATTGAAAGGCATCCATGGCCACCATCCTCGTCTATTTTATTATTCTTCAACTCTGAGCACAATCTCATCACTCGCTTATTCAGGTGCATCATAAATTCCAGAAAACCAAACATATTGCGGTCCTTCTGTTTACAATTCAATGCAACTCAGCTTTAAATTTTTTAGAAATCGCAATCAAAGTTTCACTTTTTCAAATAGTTCTATTTTCAAACCAAGATTGAAAGGCATCCATGGCCACCATCCTCGTCTATTTTATTATTCTGCAACTCTGAGCCACAATCTCATCACTCGCTTATTCAGGTGCATCATAAATTCCAGAAAACCAAACATATCGCGTTCCTTCTGTTTACAATTCAATGCAACTCAGCTTTAAATTTTTTAGAAATCGCAATCAAAGTTTCACTTTTTCAAATAGTTCTATTTTCAAACCAAGTTTGAAAGGCATCCATGGCCACCATCCTCGTCTATTTTATTATTCTGCAACTCTGAGCACAATCTCATCACTCGCTTATTCAGGTGCATCATAAATTCCAGAAAACCAAACATATTGCGTTCCTTCTGTTTACAATTCAATGCAACTCAGCTTTAAACTTTGTAGAAATCGCAATCAAAGCTCCACTTTTTCAAATAGTTCTATTTTCTAATTGAAATTCAAAGGGATCTATGGCACAAACAAACTTCATACATTTAATGATTCTGCAACTCTGAGCACAATCTCATCAGTCACTTATTCAGGTGCATCATAAATTCCAGAAAACCAATATTTTGAGTTACATCTGTTTACAATTCAATGCAATTCAGTTTTAAATTTTGTAGAAATCGCAATCAAAGTTTCACTTTTTCAAATAGTTCTATTTTCAAACCAAGATTGAAAGGCATCCATGGCCACCATCCTCGGCTATTTTATTATTCTTCAACTCTGAGCACAATCTCATCACTCGCTTATTCAGGTGCATCATAAATTCCAGAAAACCAAACATATTGCGGTCCTTCTGTTTACAATTCAATGCAACTCAGCTTTAAATTTTTTAGAAATCGCAATCAAAGTTTCACTTTTTCAAATAGTTCTATTTTCTAATTGAAATTCAAAGGGATCTATGGCACAAACAAACTTCATACATTTAATGATTCTGCAACTCTGAGCACAATCTCATCACTCGCTTATTCAGGTGCATCATAAATTCCCGAAAACCTAATACTTTGAATTACATCTGTTTACAATTCAACGCAATTCAGTTTTAAATTTTGTAGAAATCGCAATCAAAGTTTCACTTTTTCAAATAGTTCTATTTTCAAACCAAGATTGAAAGGCATCCATGGCCACCATCCTCGTCTATTTTATTATTCTTCAACTCTGAGCACAATCTCATCACTCGCTTATTCAGGTGCATCATAAATTCCAGAAAACCAAACATATTGCGGTCCTTCTGTTTACAATTCAATGCAACTCAGCTTTAAATTTTTTAGAAATCGCAATCAAAGTTTCACTTTTTCAAATAGTTCTATTTTCAAACAAAGATTGAAAGGCATCCATGGCCACCATCCTCGTCTATTTTATTATTCTGCAACTCTGAGCCACAATCTCATCACTCGCTTATTCAGGTGCATCATAAATTCCAGAAAACCAAACATATTGCGTTCCTTCTGTTTACAATTCAATGCAACTCAGCTTTAAATTTTTTAGAAATCGCAATCAAAGTTTCACTTTTTCAAATAGTTCTATTTTCTAATTGAAATTCAAAGGGATCTATGGCACAAACAAACTTCATACATTTAATGATTCTGCAACTCTGAGCACAATCTCATCACTCGCTTATTCAGGTGCATCATAAATTCCCGAAAACCTAATACTTTGAATTACATCTGTTTACAATTCAACGCAATTCAGTTTTAAATTTTGTAGAAATCGCAATCAAAGTTTCACTTTTTCAAATAGTTCTATTTTCAAACCAAGATTGAAAGGCATCCATGGCCACCATCCTCGTCTATTATATTATTCTCCAACTCTGAGCACAATCTCATCACTCGCTTATTCAGGTGCATCATAAATTCCAGAAAACCAAACATATTGCGGTCCTTCTGTTTACAATTCAATGCAACTCAGCTTTAAATTTTTTAGAAATCGCAATCAAAGTTTCACTTTTTCAAATAGTTCTATTTTCAAACCAAGATTGAAAGGCATCCATGGCCACCATCCTCGTCTATTTTATTATTCTGCAACTCTGAGCCACAATCTCATCACTCGCTTATTCAGGTGCATCATAAATTCCAGAAAACCTAATATTTTGAGTTACATCTGTTTACAATTCAATGCAACTCAGTTTTAAATTTTGTAGAAATCGCAATCAAAGTTTCACTTTTTCAAAGAGTTCTATTTTCAAAATAAGATTGAAAGGCATCCATGGCCACCATCGTCGTCTATTTTATTATTCTGCAACTCTGAGCACAATCTCATCACTCGCTTATTCAGGTGCATCATAAATTCCAGAAAACCAAACATATTGCGTTCCTTCTGTTTACAATTCAATGCAACTCAGCTTTAAACTTTGTAGAAATCGCAATCAAAGCTCCACTTTTTCAAATAGTTCTATTTTCTAATTGAAATTCAAAGGGATCTATGGCACAAACAAACTTCATACATTTAATGATTCTGCAACTCTGAGCACAATCTCATCAGTCACTTATTCAGGTGCGTCATAAATTCCAGAAAACCTAATATTTTGAGTTACATCTGTTTACAATTCAATGCAACTCAGCTTTAAATTTTGTAGAAATCGCAATCGAAGTTCTACCTTTTCATAGAGTTCCATCTTCTAAATGAAATTCAAAGGCATCTATGGACACAAACAAACTTCATACATTTAATGATTCTGCAACTCTGAGCACAATCTCATCAGTCACTTATTCAGGTGCATCATAAATTCCAGAAAACCTAATATTTTGAGTTACATCTGTTTACAATTCAATGCAACTCAGTTTTAAATTTTGTAGAAATCGCAATCAAAGTTTCACTTTTTCAAAGAGTTCTATTTTCAAAATAAGATTGAAAGGCATCCATGGCCACCATCGTCGTCTATTTTATTATTCTGCAACTCTGAGCACAATCTCATCACTCGCTTATTCAGGTGCATCATAAATTCCAGAAAACCAAACATATTGCGTTCCTTCTGTTTACAATTCAATGCAACTCAGCTTTAAATTTTTTAGAAATCGCAATCAAAGTTTCACTTTTTCAAATAGTTCTATTTTCAAACCAAGATTGAAAGGCATCCATGGCCACCATCCTCGTCTATTTTATTATTCTTCAACTCTGAGCACAATCTCATCACTCGCTTATTCAGGTGCATCATAAATTCCAGAAAACCAAACATATTGCGTTCCTTCTGTTTACAATTCAATGCAACTCAGCTTTAAATTTTTTAGAAATCGCAATCAAAGTTTCACTTTTTCAAATAGTTCTATTTTCAAACCAAGATTGAAAGGCACCCATGGCCACCATCCTCGTCTATTTTATTATTCTTCAACTCTGAGCACAATCTCATCACGCGCTTATTCAGGTGCATCATAAATTCCAGAAAACCAAACATATTGCGTTCCTTCTGTTTACAATTCAATGCAACTCAGCTTTAAATTTTTTAGAAATCGCAATCAAAGTTTCACTTTTTCAAATAGTTCTATTTTCAAACCAAGATTGAAAGGCATCCATGACCACCATCCTCGTCTATTTTATTATTCTGCAACTCTGAGCACAATCTCATCACTCGCTTATTCAGGTGCATCATAAATTCCAGAAAACCAAACATATTGCGTTCCTTCTGTTTACAATTCAATGCAACTCAGCTTTAAATTTTTTAGAAATCGCAATCAAAGTTTCACTTTTTCAAATAGTTCTATTTTCAAACCAAGATTGAAAGGCATCCATGACCACCATCCTCGTCTATTTTATTATTCTTCAACTCTGAGCACAATCTCATCACTCGCTTATTCAGGAGCATAATAAATTCCAGAAAACCAAACATATTGCGGTCGTTCTGTTTACAATTCAATGCAACTCAGCTTTAAATTTTTTAGAAATCGCAATCAAAGTTTCACTTTTTCAAATAGTTCTATTTTCAAACCAAGATTGAAAGGCATCCATGACCACCATCCTCGTCTATTTTATTATTCTGCAACTCTGAGCACAATCTCATCACTCGCTTATTCAGGTGCATCATAAATTCCAGAAAACCAAACATATTGCGTTCCTTCTGTTTACAATTCAATGCAACTCCGCTTTAAACTTTGTAGAAATCGCAATCAAAGCTCCACTTTTTCATAGAGTTCTATTTTTTAATTGAAATTCAAAGGGATCTATGGCACAAACAAACTTCATACATTTAATGATTCTGCAACTCTGAGCACAATCTCATCAGTCACTTATTCAGGTGCATCATAAATTCCAGAAAACCTAATATTTTGAGTTACATCTGTTTACAATTCAATGCAACTCAGCTTTAAATTTTGTAGAAATCGCAATCGAAGTTCTACCTTTTCATAGAGTTCCATTTTTTAAATCAAATTCAAAGGCATCTATGACCACAAACAAACTTCATACATTTAATGATTCTGCAACTCTGAGCACAATCTCATCAGTCACTTATTCAAGTGCATCATAAATTCCAGAAAACCTAATATTTTGAGTTACATCTGTTTACAATTCAATGCAACTCAGCTTTAAATTTTGTAGAAATCGCAATCGAAGTTCTACCTTTTCATAGAGTTCCATTTTTTAAATCAAATTCAAAGGCATCTATGGCCACAAACAAACTTCATACATTTAATGATTCTGCAACTCTGAGCACAATCTCATCAGTCACTTATTCAACTGCATCATAAATTCCAGAAAACCTAATATTTTGAATTACATCTGTTTACAATTCAATGCGATTCACTTTTAAATTTTGTGGAAATCGCAATCAAAGTTTCACTTTTTCAAAGAGTTCTATTTTCAAAATAAGATTGCAAGGCATCCATGGCCACCATCGTCGTCTATTTTATTATTCTGCAACTCTGAGCACAATCTCATCACTCGCTTATTCAGGTGCATCATAAATTCCAGAAAACCAAACATATTGCGTTCCTTCTGTTTACAATTCAATGCAACTCAGCTTTAAACTTTGTAGAAATCGCAATCAAAGCTCCACTTTTTCATAGAGTTCTATTTTCTAATTGAAATTCAAAGGAATCTATGGCCACAAACAAACTTCATACATTTAATGATTCTGCAACTCTGAGCACAATCTCATCAGTCACTTATTCAGGTGCATCATAAATTCCAGAAAACCTAATATTTTGAGTTACATCTGTTTACAATTCAATGCAACTCAGCTTTAAATTTTGTAGAAATCGCAATCGAAGTTCTACCTTTTCATAGAGTTTCATTTTCTAAATGAAATTCAAAGGAATCTATGGCCACAAACAAACTTCATACATTTAATGATTCTGCAACTCTGAGCACAATCTCATCAGTCACTTATTCAGGTGCATCATAAATTCCAGAAAACCTAATATTTTGAGTTACATCTGTTTACAATTCAATGCAACTCAGCTTTAAATTTTGTAGAAATCGCAATCGAAGTTCTACCTTTTCATAGAGTTCCATTTTTTAAATCAAATTCAAAATCATCTATGGCCACAAACAAACTTCATACATTTAATGATTCTGCAACTCTGAGCACAATCTCATCAGTCACTTATTCAACTGCATCATAAATTCCAGAAAACCTAATATTTTGAGTTACATCTGTTTACAATTCAATGCAACTCAGTTTTAAATTTTGTAGAAATCGCAATCAAAGTTTCACTTTTTCAAAGAGTTCTATTTTCAAAATAAGATTGAAAGCCATCCATGGCCACCATCGTCGTCTATTTGATTATTCTGCAACTCTGAGCACAATCTCATCACTCGCTTATTCAGGTGCATCATAAATTCCAGAAAACCAAACATATTGCGTTCCTTCTGTTTACAATTCAATGCAACTCAGCTTTAAACTTTGTAGAAATCGCAATCAAAGCTCCACTTTTTCATAGAGTTCTATTTTCTAATTGAAATTCAAAGGGATCTATGGCACAAACAAACTTCATACATTTAATGATTCTGCAACTCTGAGCACAATCTCATCAGTCACTTATTCAGGTGCATCATAAATTCCAGAAAACCTAATATTTTGAGTTACATCTGTTTACAACTCAGCTTTAAATTTTGTAGAAATCGCAATCGAAGTTCTACCTTTTCATAGAGTTCCATTTTTTAAATCAAATTCAAAGGCATCTATTGCCACAAACAAACTTCATACATTTAATGATTCTGCAACTCTGAGCACAATCTCATCAGTCACTTATTCAGGTGCATCATAAATTCCAGAAAACCTAATATTTTGAGTTACATCTGTTTACAATTCAATGCACCTCAGTTTTAAATTTTGTAGAAATCGCAATCAAAGTTTCACTTTTTCAAAGAGTTCTATTTTCAAAATAAGATTGAAAGGCATCCATGGCCACCATCGTCGTCTATTTTATTATTCTGCAACTCTGAGCACAATCTCATCACTCGCTTATTCAGGTGCATCATAAATTCCAGAAAACCAAACATATTGCGTTCCTTCTGTTTACAATTCAATGCAACTCAGCTTTAAATTTTTTAGAAATCGCAATCAAAGTTTCACTTTTTCAAATAGTTCTATTTTCAAACCAAGATTGAAAGGCATCCATGGCCACCATCCTCGTCTATTTTATTATTCTTCAACTCTGAGCACAATCTCATCACTCGCTTATTCAGGTGCATCATAAATTCCAGAAAACCAAACATATTGCGTTCCTTCTGTTTACAATTCAATGCAACTCAGCTTTAAATTTTTTAGAAATCGCAATCAAAGTTTCACTTTTTCAAATAGTTCTATTTTCAAACCAAGATTGAAAGGCATCCATGACCACCATCCTCGTCTATTTTATTATTCTTCAACTCTGAGCACAATCTCATCACTCGCTTATTCAGGAGCATAATAAATTCCAGAAAACCAAACATATTGCGGTCGTTCTGTTTACAATTCAATGCAACTCAGCTTTAAATTTTTTAGAAATCGCAATCAAACTTTCACTTTTTCAAATAGTTCTATTTTCAAACCAAGTTTGAAAGGCATCCATGGCCACCATCCTCGTCTATTTTGTTATTCTGCAACTCTGAGCACAATCTCATCACTCGCTTATTCAGGTGCATCATAAATTCCAGAAAACCAAACATATTGCGTTCCTTCTGTTTACAATTCAATGCAACTCAACTTTAAACTTTGTAGAAATCGCAATCAAAGCTCCACTTTTTCATAGAGTTCTATTTTTTAATTGAAATTCAAAGGGATCTATGGCACAAACAAACTTCATACATTTAATGATTCTGCAACTCTGAGCACAATCTCATCAGTCACTTATTCAGGTGCATCATAAATTCCAGAAAACCTAATATTATGAGTTACATCTGTTTACAATTCAATGCAACTCAGCTTTAAATTTTGTAGAAATCGCAATCGAAGTTCTACCTTTTCATAGAGTTCCATTTTTTAAATCAAATTCAAAGGCATCTATGGCCACAAACAAACTTCATACATTTAATGATTCTGCAACTCTGAGCACAATCTCATCAGTCACTTATTCAAGTGCATCATAAATTCCAGAAAACCTAATATTTTGAATTACATCTGTTTACAATTCAATGCGATTCACTTTTAAATTTTGTAGAAATCGCAATCAAAGTTTCACTTTTTCAAAGAGTTCTATTTTCAAAATAAGATTGAAAGGCATCCATGGCCACCATCGTCGTCTATTTTATTATTCTGCAACTCTGAGCACAATCTCATCACTCGCTTATTCAGGTGCATCATAAATTCCAGAAAACGAAACATATTGCGTTCCTTCTGTTTACAATTCAATGCAACTCAGCTTTAAACTTTGTAGAAATCGCAATCAAAGCTCCACTTTTTCATAGAGTTCTATTTTTTAATTGAAATTCAAAGGGATCTATGGCACAAACAAACTTCATACATTTAATGATTCTGCAACTCTGAGCACAATCTCATCAGTCACTTATTCAGGTGCATCATAAATTCCAGAAAACCTAATATTATGAGTTACATCTGTTTACAATTCAATGCAACTCAGCTTTAAATTTTGTAGAAATCGCAATCGAAGTTCTACCTTTTTATAGAGTTTCATTTTCTAAATGAAATTCAAAGGAATCTATGGCCACAAACAAACTTCATACATTTAATGATTCTGCAACTCTGAGCACAATCTCATCAGTCACTTATTCAGGTGCATCATAAATTCCAGAAAACCTAATATTTTGAGTTACATCTGTTTACAATTCAATGCAACTCAGCTTTAAATTTTGTAGAAATCGCAATCGAAGTTCTACCTTTTCATAGAGTTCCATTTTTTAAATCAAATTCAAAGGCATCTATGGCCACAAACAAACTTCATACATTTAATGATTCTGCAACTCTGAGCACAATCTCATCAGTCACTTATGCAACTGTATCATAAATTCCAGAAAACCTAATATTTTGAATTACATCTGTTTACAATTCAATGCGATTCAGTTTTAAATTTTGTAGAAATCGCAATCAAAGTTTCACTTTTTCAAAGAGTTCTATTTTCAAAATAAGATTGAAAGGCATCCATGGCCACCATCGTCGTCTATTTGATTATTCTGCAACTCTGAGCACAATCTCATCACTCGCTTATTCAGGTGCATCATAAATTCCAGAAAACCAAACATATTGCGTTCCTTCTGTTTACAATTCAATGCAACTCAGCTTTAAACTTTGTAGAAATCGCAATCAAAGCTCCACTTTTTCATAGAGTTCTATTTTCTAATTGAAATTCAAAGGGATCTATGGCACAAACAAACTTCATACATTTAATGATTCTGCAACTCTGAGCACAATCTCATCAGTCACTTATTCAGGTGCATCATAAATTCCAGAAAACCTAATATTTTGAGTTACATCTGTTTACAATTCAATGCAACTCAGCTTTAAATTTTGTAGAAATCGCAATCGAAGTTCTACCTTTTCATAGAGTTTCATCTTCTAAATGAAATTCAAAGGAATCTATGGCCACAAACAAACTTCATACATTTAATGATTCTGCAACTCTGAGCACAATCTCATCAGTCACTTATTCAGGTGCATCATAAATTCCAGAAAACCTAATATTTTGAGTTACATCTGTTTACAATTCAATGCAACTCAGCTTTAAATTTTGTAGAAATCGCAATCGAAGTTCTACCTTTTCATAGAGTTCCATTTTCTAAATGAAATTCAAAGGCATCTATGGCCACAAACAAACTTCATACATTTAATGATTCTGCAACTCTGAGCACAATCTCATCAGTCACTTATTCAGGTGCATCATAAATTCCAGAAAACCTAATATTTTGAGTTACATCTGTTTACAATTCAATGCAACTCAGCTTTAAATTTTGTAGAAATCGCAATCGAAGTTCTACCTTTTCATAGAGTTCCATTTTCTAAATGAAATTCAAAGGCATCTATGGCCACAAACAAACTTCATACATTTAATGATTCTGCAACTCTGAGCACAATCTCATCAGTCACTTATTCAGGTGCATCATAAATTCCAGAAAACCTAATATTTTGAATTACACCTGTTTACAATTCAATGCAATTCAGTTTTAAATTTTTTAGAAATCGCAAGCAAAGTTTCACTTTTGAAAGAGTTCTATTTTCAAAATAAGATTGAAAGGCATCCATGGCCACCATCGTCGTCTATTTTATTATTCTGCAACTCTGACCACAATCTCATCACTCGCTTATTCAGGTGCATCATAAATTCCAGAAAACCAAACATATTGCGTTCCTTCTGTTTACAATTCAATGCAACTCAGCTTTAAATTTTTTAGAAATCGCAATCAAAGTTTCACTTTTTCAAATAGTTCTATTTTCAAACCAAGATTGAAAGGCATCCATGGCCACCATCCTCGTCTATTTTATTATTCTTCAAGTCTGAGCACAATCTCATCACTCGCTTATTCAGGTGCATCATAAATTCCAGAAAACCAAACATATTGCGTTCCTTCTGTTTACAATTCAATGCAACTCAGCTTTAAATTTTTTAGAAATCGCAATCAAAGTTTCACTTTTTCAAATAGTTCTATTTTCAAACCAAGATTGAAAGGCATCCATGGCCACCATCCTCGTCTATTTTATTATTCTGCAACTCTGAGCCACAATCTCATCACTCGCTTATTCAGGTGCATCATAAATTCCAGAAAACCAAACATATTGCGTTCCTTCTGTTTACAATTCAATGCAACTCAGCTTTAAATTTTTTAGAAATCGCAATCAAAGTTTCACTTTTTGAAATAGTTCTATTTTCAAACCAAGATTGAAAGGCATCCATGACCACCATCCTCGTCTATTTTATTATTCTTCAACTCTGAGCACAATCTCATCACTCGCTTATTCAGGTGCATCATAAATTCCAGAAAACCAAACATATTGCGGTCCTTCTGTTTACAATTCAATGCAACTCAGCTTTAAATTTTTTAGAAATCGCAATCAAAGTTTCACTTTTTCAAATAGTTCTATTTTCAAACCAAGATTGAAAGGCATCCATGGCCACCATCCTCGTCTATTTTATTATTCTTCAAGTCTGAGCACAATCTCATCACTCGCTTATTCAGGAGCATAATAAATTCCAGAAAACCAAACATATTGCGGTCGTTCTGTCTACAATTCAATGCAACTCAGCTTTAAATTTTTTAGAAATCGCAATCAAAGTTTCACTTTTTCAAATAGTTCTATTTTCAAACCAAGATTGAAAGGCATCCATGGCCACCATCCTCGTCTATTTTATTATTCTTCAACTCTGAGCACAATCTCATCACTCGCTTATTCAGGTGCATCATAAATTCCAGAAAACCAAACATATTGCGGTCCTTCTGTTTACAATTCAATGCAACTCAGCTTTAAATTTTTTAGAAATCGCAATCAAGGTTTCACTTTTTCAAATAGTTCTATTTTCAAACCAAGATTGAAAGGCATCCATGGCCACCATCCTCGTCTATTTTATTATTCTGCAACTCTGAGCCACAATCTCATCACTCGCTTATTCAGGTGCATCATAAATTCCAGAAAACCAAACATATTGCGGTCGTTCTGTTTACAATTCAATGCAACTCAGCTTTAAATTTTTTAGAAATCGCAATCAAAGTTTCACTTTTTCAAATAGTTCTATTTTCAAACCAAGATTGAAAGGCATCCATGGCCACCATCCTCGTCTATTTTATTATTCTGCAACTCTGAGCCACAATCTCATCACTCGCTTATTCAGGTGCATCATAAATTCCAGAAAACCAAACATATTGCGTTCCTTCTGTTTACAATTCAATGCAACTCAGCTTTAAATTTTTTAGAAATCGCAATCAAAGTTTCACATTTTGAAATAGTTCTATTTTCAAACCAAGATTGAAAGGCATCCATGACCACCATCCTCGTCTATTTTATTATTCTTCAACTCTGAGCACAATCTCATCACTCGCTTATTCAGGTGCATCATAAATTCCAGAAAACCAAACATATTGCGGTCCTTCTGTTTACAATTCAATGCAACTCAGCTTTAAATTTTTTAGAAATCGCAATCAAAGTTTCACTTTTTCAAATAGTTCTATTTTCAAACCAAGATTGAAAGGCATCCATGGCCACCATCCTCGTCTATTTTATTATTCTGCAACTCTGAGCCACAATCTCATCACTCGCTTATTCAGGTGCATCATAAATTCCAGAAAACCAAACATATTGCGTTCCTTCTGTTTACAATTCAATGCAACTCAGCTTTAAATTTTTTAGAAATCGCAATCAAAGTTTCACTTTTTCAAATAGTTCTATTTTCAAACCAAGATTGAAAGGCATCCATGGCCACCATCCTCGTCTATTTTATTATTCTTCAAGTCTGAGCACAATCTCATCACTCGCTTATTCAGGAGCATAATAAATTCCAGAAAACCAAACATATTGCGGTCGTTCTGTTTACAATTCAATGCAACTCAGCTTTAAATTTTGTAGAAATCGCAATCGAAGTTCTACCTTTTCATAGAGTTCCATTTTCTAAATGAAATTCAAAGGCATCTATGGCCACAAACAAACTTCATACATTTAATGATTCTGCAACTCTGAGCACAATCTCATCAGTCACTTATTCAGGTGCATCATAAATTCCAGAAAACCTAATATTTTGAATTACACCTGTTTACAATTCAATGCAATTCAGTTTTAAATTTTTTAGAAATCGCAAGCAAAGTTTCACTTTTGAAAGAGTTCTATTTTCAAAATAAGATTGAAAGGCATCCATGGCCACCATCGTCGTCTATTTTATTATTCTGCAACTCTGACCACAATCTCATCACTCGCTTATTCAGGTGCATCATAAATTCCAGAAAACCAAACATATTGCGTTCCTTCTGTTTACAATTCAATGCAACTCAGCTTTAAATTTTTTAGAAATCGCAATCAAAGTTTCACTTTTTCAAATAGTTCTATTTTCAAACCAAGATTGAAAGGCATCCATGGCCACCATCCTCGTCTATTTTATTATTCTTCAAGTCTGAGCACAATCTCATCACTCGCTTATTCAGGAGCATAATAAATTCCAGAAAACCAAACATATTGCGGTCGTTCTGTTTACAATTCAATGCAACTCAGCTTTAAATTTTTTAGAAATCGCAATCAAAGTTTCACTTTTTCAAATAGTTCTATTTTCAAACCAAGATTGAAAGGCATCCATGGCCACCATCCTCGTCTATTTTATTATTCTGCAACTCTGAGCCACAATCTCATCACTCGCTTATTCAGGTGCATCATAAATTCCAGAAAACCAAACATATTGCGTTCCTTCTGTTTACAATTCAATGCAACTCAGCTTTAAATTTTTTAGAAATCGCAATCAAAGTTTCACTTTTTGAAATAGTTCTATTTTCAAAGCAAGATTGAAAGGCATCCATGACCACCATCCTCGTCTATTTTATTATTCTTCAACTCTGAACACAATCTCATCACTCGCTTATTCAGGTGCATCATAAATTCCAGAAAACCAAACATATTGCGGTCCTTCTGTTTACAATTCAATGCAACTCAGCTTTAAATTTTTTAGAAATCGCTATCAAAGTTTCACTTTTTCAAATAGTTCTATTTTCAAACCAAGATTGAAAGGCATCCATGGCCACCATCCTCGTCTATTTTATTATTCTGCAACTCTGAGCCACAATCTCATCACTCGCTTATTCAGGTGCATCATAAATTCCAGAAAACCAAACATATTGCGTTCCTTCTGTTTACAATTCAATGCAACTCAGCTTTAAATTTTTTAGAAATCGCAATCAAAGTTTCACTTTTTGAAATAGTTCTATTTTCAAACCAAGATTGAAAGGCATCCATGACCACCATCCTCGTCTATTTTATTATTCTTCAACTCTGAGCACAATCTCATCACTCGCTTATTCAGGTGCATCATAAATTCCAGAAAACCAAACATATTGCGGTCGTTCTGTTTACAATTCAATGCAACTCAGCTTTAAATTTTTTAGAAATCGCAATCAAAGTTTCACTTTTTCAAATAGTTCTATTTTCAAACCAAGATTGAAAGGCATCCATGACCACCATCCTCGTCTATTTTACTATTCTTCAACTCTGAGCACAATCTCATCACTCGCTTATTCAGGTGCATCATAAATTCCAGAAAACCAAACATATTGCGTTCCTTCTGTTTACAATTCATAGCAACTCAGCTTTAAATATTGTAGAAATCGCAATCAAAGCTCCACTTTTTCATAGAGTTCTATTTTCTAATTGAAATTCAAAGGGATCTATGGCACAAACAAACTTCATACATTTAATGATTCTGCACCTCTGAGCAAAATCTCAATTCAATGCATTTCAGTTTTAAATTTTTTAGAAATCGCAAGCAAAGTTTCACTTTTGAAAGAGTTCTATTTTCAAAATAAGATTGAAAGGCATCCATGGCCACCATCGTCGTCTATTTTATGATTCTACAACTCTGAGCACAATTTCATCAGTCGTCTATGCAGGTGCATCATAAATTCCAGAAAACAAAACATATTGCGTTCCTTCTGTTTACAATTTTCAATGCAACTCAGCTTTAAATTTTTTAGAAATCGCAATCAAAGTTTCACTTTTTCAAATAGTTCTATTTTCAAACCAAGATTGATAGGCATCCATGGCCACCATCCTCGTCTCTTTTATTATTCTGCAACTCTGAGCACAATCTGATCACTCGCTTATTCAGGTGCATCATAAATTCCAGAAAACCAAACATATTGCGTTCCTTCTGTTTACAATTCAATTCAACTCAGCTTTAAATTTTTTAGAAATCGCAATCAAAGTGTCACTTTTTCAAATAGTTCTATTTTCAAACCAAGATTGAAAGCCATCCATGGCCACCATCCTCGTCTATTTTATTATTCTGCAACTCTGAGCCACAATCTCATCACTCGCTTATTCAGGTGCATCATAAATTCCCGAAAACCTAATACTTTGAATTACAGCTGTTTACAATTCAATGCAATTCAGTTTTAAATTTTGTAGAAATCGCAATCAAAGTTTCACTTTTTCAAAGAGTTCTATTTTCAAAATAAGATCGAAAGGCATCCATGGCCACCATCGTCGTCTATTTTATTATTCTGCAACTCTGAGCACAATCTCATCACTCACATATTCAGGTGCATCATAAATTCCAGAAAACCAAACATATTGCGTTCCTTCTGTTTACAATTCAATGCAACTCAGCTTTAAATTTTTTAGAAATCGCAATCAAAGTTTCACTTTTTCAAATAGTTCTATTTTAAAACCAAGATTGAAAGGCATCCATGGCCACCATCCTCGTCTATTTTATTATTCTTCAACTCTGAGCACAATCTCATCACTCGCTTATTCAGGTGCATCATAAATTCCAGAAAACCAAACATATTGCGGTCCTTCTGTTTACAATTCAATGCAACTCAGCTTTAAATTTTTTAGAAATCGCAATCAAAGTTTCACTTTTTCAAATAGTTCTATTTTCAAACCAAGATTGAAAGGCATCCATGGCCACCATCCTCGTCTATTTTATTATTCTGCAACTCTGAGCCACAATCTCATCACTCGCTTATTCAGGTGCATCATAAATTCCAGAAAACCAAACATATTGCGTTCCTTCTGTTTACAATTCAATGCAACTCAGCTTTAAATTTTTTAGAAATCGCAATCAAAGTTTCACTTTTTCAAATAGTTCTATTTTCAAACCAAGATTGAAAGGCATCCATGGCCACCATCCTCGTTTATTTTATTATTCTTCAACTCTGAGCACAATCTCATCACTCGCTTATTCAGGTGTATCATAAATTCCAGAAAACCAAACATATTGCGTTCCTTCTGTTTACAATTCAATGCAACTCAGCTTTAAATTTTTTAGAAATCGCAATCAAAGTTTCACTTTTTCAAATAGTTCTATTTTCAAACCAAGATTGAAAGGCATCCATGACCACCATCCTCGTCTATTTTATTATTCTTCAACTCTGAGCACAATCTCATCACTCGCTTATTCAGGTGCATCATAAATTCCAGAAAACCAAACATATTGCGGTCGTTCTGTTTACAATTCAATGCAACTCAGCTTTAAATTTTTTAGAAATCGCAATCAAAGTTTCACTTTTTCAAATAGTTCTATTTTCAAACCAAGATTGAAAGGCATCCATGGCCACCATCCTCGTTTATTTTATTATTCTTCAACTCTGAGCACAATCTCATCACTCGCTTATTCAGGTGTATCATAAATTCCAGAAAACCAAACATATTGCGTTCCTTCTGTTTACAATTCAATGCAACTCAGCTTTAAATTTTTTAGAAATCGCAATCAAAGTTTCACTTTTTCAAATAGTTCTATTTTCAAACCAAGTTTGAAAGGCATCCATGGCCACCATCCTCGTCGATTTTATTATTCTGCAACTCTGAGCACAATCTCATCACTCGCTTATTCAGGTGCATCATAAATTCCAGAAAACCAAACATATTGCGTTCCTTCTGTTTACAATTCATAGCAACTCAGCTTTAAATATTGTAGAAATCGCAATCAAAGCTCCACTTTTTCATAGAGTTCTATTTTCTAATTGAAATTCAAAGGGATCTATGGCACAAACAAACTTCATACATTTAATGATTCTGCACCTCTGAGCAAAATCTCAATTCAATGCATTTCAGTTTTAAATTTTTTAGAAATCGCAAGCAAAGTTTCACTTTTGAAAGAGTTCTATTTTCAAAATAAGATTGAAAGGCATCCATGGCCACCATCGTCGTCTATTTTATGATTCTACAACTCTGAGCACAATTTCATCAGTCGTCTATGCAGGTGCATCATAAATTCCAGAAAACAAAACATATTGCGTTCCTTCTGTTTACAATTTTCAATGCAACTCAGCTTTAAATTTTTTAGAAATCGCAATCAAAGTTTCACTTTTTCAAATAGTTCTATTTTCAAACCAAGATTGATAGGCATCCATGGCCACCATCCTCGTCTCTTTTATTATTCTGCAACTCTGAGCACAATCTGATCACTCGCTTATTCAGGTGCATCATAAATTCCAGAAAACCAAACATATTGCGTTCCTTCTGTTTACAATTCAATTCAACTCAGCTTTAAATTTTTTAGAAATCGCAATCAAAGTGTCACTTTTTCAAATAGTTCTATTTTCAAACCAAGATTGAAAGCCATCCATGGCCACCATCCTCGTCTATTTTATTATTCTGCAACTCTGAGCACAATCTCATCACTCGCTTATTCAGGTGCATCATAAATTCCCGAAAACCTAATACTTTGAATTACAGCTGTTTACAATTCAATGCAATTCAGTTTTAAATTTTGTAGAAATCGCAATCAAAGTTTCACTTTTTCAAAGAGTTCTATTTTCAAAATAAGATCGAAAGGCATCCATGGCCACCATCGTCGTCTATTTTATTATTCTGCAACTCTGAGCACAATCTCATCACTCACATATTCAGGTGCATCATAAATTCCAGAAAACCAAACATATTGCGTTCCTTCTGTTTACAATTCAATGCAACTCAGCTTTAAATTTTTTAGAAATCGCAATCAAAGTTTCACTTTTTCAAATAGTTCTATTTTCAAACCAAGATTGAAAGGCATCCATGGCCACCATCCTCGTCTATTTTATTATTCTTCAACTCTGAGCACAATCTCATCACTCGCTTATTCAGGTGCATCATAAATTCCAGAAAACCAAACATATTGCGGTCCTTCTGTTTACAATTCAATGCAACTCAGCTTTAAATTTTTTAGAAATCGCAATCAAAGTTTCACTTTTTCAAATAGTTCTATTTTCAAACCAAGATTGAAAGGCATCCATGGCCACCATCCTCGTCTATTTTATTATTCTGCAACTCTGAGCCACAATCTCATCACTCGCTTATTCAGGTGCATCATAAATTCCAGAAAACCAAACATATTGCGTTCCTTCTGTTTACAATTCAATGCAACTCAGCTTTAAATTTTTTAGAAATCGCAATCAAAGTTTCACTTTTTCAAATAGTTCTATTTTCAAACCAAGATTGAAAGGCATCCATGGCCACCATCCTCGTTTATTTTATTATTCTTCAACTCTGAGCACAATCTCATCACTCGCTTATTCAGGTGTATCATAAATTCCAGAAAACCAAACATATTGCGTTCCTTCTGTTTACAATTCAATGCAACTCAGCTTTAAATTTTTTAGAAATCGCAATCAAAGTTTCACTTTTTCAAATAGTTCTATTTTCAAACCAAGATTGAAAGGCATCCATGACCACCATCCTCGTCTATTTTATTATTCTTCAACTCTGAGCACAATCTCATCACTCGCTTATTCAGGTGCATCATAAATTCCAGAAAACCAAACATATTGCGGTCGTTCTGTTTACAATTCAATGCAACTCAGCTTTAAATTTTTTAGAAATCGCAATCAAAGTTTCACTTTTTCAAATAGTTCTATTTTCAAACCAAGATTGAAAGGCATCCATGGCCACCATCCTCGTTTATTTTATTATTCTTCAACTCTGAGCACAATCTCATCACTCGCTTATTCAGGTGTATCATAAATTCCAGAAAACCAAACATATTGCGTTCCTTCTGTTTACAATTCAATGCAACTCAGCTTTAAATTTTTTAGAAATCGCAATCAAAGTTTCACTTTTTCAAATAGTTCTATTTTCAAACCAAGTTTGAAAGGCATCCATGGCCACCATCCTCGTCGATTTTATTATTCTGCAACTCTGAGCACAATCTCATCACTCGCTTATTCAGGTGCATCATAAATTCCAGAAAACCAAACATATTGCGTTCCTTCTGTTTACAATTCAATGCAACTCAGCTTTAAACTTTGTAGAAATCGCAATCAAAGCTCCACTTTTTCATAGAGTTCTATTTTCTAATTGAAATTCAAAGGGATCTATGGCACAAACAAACTTCATACATTTAATGATTCTGCAACTCTGAGCACAATCTCATAAGTCACTTATTCAGGTGCATCATAAATTCCAGAAAACCTAATATTTTGAGTTACATCTGTTTACAATTCAATGCAACTCAGCTTTAAATTTTGTAGAAATCGCAATCGAAGTTCTACCTTTTCATAGAGTTCCATTTTTTAAATCAAATTCAAAGGCATCTTTGGCCACAAACAAACTTCATAAATTTAATGATTCTGCAACTCTGAGCACAATCTCATCAGTCACTTATTCAAGTGCATCATAAATTCCAGAAAACCAAACATATTGCGGTCCTTCTGTTTACAATTCAATGCAACTCAGCTTTAAATTTTTTAGAAATCGCAATCAAAGTTTCACTTTTTCAAATAGTTCTATTTTCAAACCAAGATTGAAAGGCATCCATGACCACCATCCTCGTCTATTTTATTATTCTGCAACTCTGAGCACAATCTCATCACTCGCTTATTCAGGTGCATCATAAATTCCAGAAAACCAAACATATTGCGGTCCTTCTGTTTACAATTCAATGCAACTCAGCTTTAAATTTTTTAGAAATCGCAATCAAAGTTTCACTTTTTCAAATAGTTCTATTTTCAAACCAAGATTGAAAGGCATCCATGGCCACCATCCTCGTCTATTTTATTATTCTGCAACTCTGAGCCACAATCTCATCACTCGCTTATTCAGGTGCATCATAAATTCCAGAAAACCAAACATATTGCGTTCCTTCTGTTTACAATTCAATGCAACTCAGCTTTAAATTTTTTAGAAATCGCAATCAAAGTTTCACTTTTTGAAATAGTTCTATTTTCAAACCAAGATTGAAAGGCATCCATGACCACCATCCTCGTCTATTTTATTATTCTTCAACTCTGAGCACAATCTCATCACTCGCTTATTCAGGTGCATCATAAATTCCAGAAAACCAAACATATTGCGGTCCTTCTGTTTACAATTCAATGCAACTCAGCTTTCAATTTTTTAGAAATCGCAATCAAAGTTTCACTTTTTCAAATAGTTCTATTTTCAAACCAAGATTGAAAGGCATCCATGGCCACCATCCTCGTCTATTTTATTATTCTGCAACTCTGAGCCACAATCTCATCACTCGCTTATTCAGGTGCATCATAAATTCCAGAAAACCAAACATATTGCGTTCCTTCTGTTTACAATTCAATGCAACTCAGCTTTAAATTTTTTAGAAATCGCAATCAAAGTTTCACTTTTTGAAATAGTTCTATTTTCAAACCAAGATTGAAAGGCATCCATGACCACCATCCTCGTCTATTTTATTATTCTTCAACTCTGAGCACAATCTCATCACTCGCTTATTCAGGTGCATCATAAATTCCAGAAAACCAAACATATTGCGTTCCTTCTGTTTACAATTCATAGCAACTCAGCTTTAAATTTTGTAGAAATCGCAATCAAAGCTCCACTTTTTCATAGAGTTCTATTTTCTAATTGAAATTCAAAGGGATCTATGGCACAAACAAACTTCATACATTTAATGATTCTGCAACTCTGAGCAAAATCTCAATTCAATGCATTTCAGTTTTAAATTTTTTAGAAATCGCAAGCAAAGTTTCACTTTTGAAAGAGTTCTATTTTCAAAATAAGATTGAAAGGCATCCATGTCCACCATCGTCGTCTATTTTATGATTCTGCAACTCTGAGCACAATTTCATCAGTCGTCTATGCAGGTGCATCATAAATTCCAGAAAACCAAACATATTGCGTTCCTTCTGTTTACAATTCATAGCAACTCAGCTTTAAATTTTGTAGAAATCGCAATCAAAGCTCCACTTTTTCATAGAGTTCTATTTTCTAATTGAAATTCAAAGGGATCTATGGCACAAACAAACTTCATACATTTAATGATTCTGCAACTCTGAGCAAAATCTCAATTCAATGCATTTCAGTTTTAAATTTTTTAGAAATCGCAAGCAAAGTTTCACTTTTGAAAGAGTTCTATTTTCAAAATAAGATTGAAAGGCATCCATGGCCACCATCGTCGTCTATTTTATGATTCTGCAACTCTGAGCACAATTTCATCAGTCGTCTATGCAGGTGCATCATAAATTCCAGAAAACAAAACATATTGCGTTCCTTCTGTTTACAATTCAATGCAACTCAGCTTTAAATTTTTTAGAAATCGCAATCAAAGTTTCACTTTTTGAAATAGTTCTATTTTCAAACCAAGATTGAAAGGCATCCATGACCACCATCCTCGTCTATTTTATTATTCTTCAACTCTGAGCACAATCTCATCACTCGCTTATTCAGGTGCATCATAAATTCCAGAAAACCAAACATATTGCGGTCGTTCTGTTTACAATTCAATGCAACTCAGCTTTAAATTTTTTAGAAATCGCAATCAAAGTTTCACTTTTTCAAATAGTTCTATTTTCAAACCAAGATTGAAAGGCATCCATGACCACCATCCTCGTCTATTTTATTATTCTTCAACTCTGAGCACAATCTCATCACTCGCTTATTCAGGTGCATCATAAATTCCAGAAAACCAAACATATTGCGTTCCTTCTGTTTACAATTCATAGCAACTCAGCTTTAAATTTTGTAGAAATCGCAATCAAAGCTCCACTTTTTCATAGAGTTCTATTTTCTAATTGAAATTCAAAGGGATCTATGGCACAAACAAACTTCATACATTTAATGATTCTGCAACTCTGAGCAAAATCTCAATTCTATGCATTTCAGTTTTAAATTTTTTAGAAATCGCAAGCAAAGTTTCACTTTTGAAACAGTTCTATTTTCAAAATAAGATTGAAAGGCATCCATGGCCACCATCGTCGTCTATTTTATGATTCTGCAACTCTGAGCACAATTTCATCAGTCGTCTATGCAGGTGCATCATAAATTCCAGAAAACAAAACATATTGCGTTCCTTCTGTTTACAATTTTCAATGCAACTCAGCTTTAAATTTTTTAGAAATCGCAATCAAAGTTTCACTTTTTCAAATAGTTCTATTTTCAAACCAAGATTGATAGGCATCCATGGCCACCATCCTCGTCTCTTTTATTATTCTGCAACTCTGAGCACAATCTCATCACTCGCTTATTCAGGTGCATCATAAATTCCAGAAAACCAAACATATTGCGTTCCTTCTGTTTACAATTCAATTCAACTCAGCTTTAAATTTTTTAGAAATCGCAATCAAAGTGTCACTTTTTCAAATAGTTCTATTTTCAAACCAAGATTGAAAGCCATCCATGGCCACCATCCTCGTCTATTTTATTATTCTGCAACTCTGAGCACAATCTCATCACTCGCTTATTCAGGTGCATCATAAATTCCCGAAAACCAAATACTTTGAATTACATCTGTTTACAATTCAATGCAATTCAGTTTTAAATTTTGTAGAAATCGCAATCAAAGTTTCACTTTTTCAAAGAGTTCTATTTTCAAAATAAGATCGAAAGGCATCCATGGCCACCATCGTCGTCTATTTTATTATTCTGCAACTCTGAGCACAATCTCATCACTCACATATTCAGGTGCATCATAAATTCCAGAAAACCAAACATATTGCGTTCCTTCTGTTTACAATTCAATGCAACTCAGCTTTAAATTTTTTAGAAATCGCAATCAAAGTTTCACTTTTTCAAATAGTTCTATTTTCAAACCAAGATTGAAAGGCATCCATGGCCACCATCCTCGTCTATTTTATTATTCTTCAACTCTGAGCACAATCTCATCACTCGCTTATTCAGGTGCATCATAAATTCCAGAAAACCAAACATATTGCGGTCCTTCTGTTTACAATTCAATGCAACTCAGCTTTAAATTTTTTAGAAATCGCAATCAAAGTTTCACTTTTTCAAATAGTTCTATTTTCAAACCAAGATTGAAAGGCATCCATGGCCACCATCCTCGTCTATTTTATTATTCTGCAACTCTGAGCCACAATCTCATCACTCGCTTATTCAGGTGCATCATAAATTCCAGAAAACCAAACATATTGCGTTCCTTCTGTTTACAATTCAATGCAACTCAGCTTTAAATTTTTTAGAAATCGCAATCAAAGTTTCACTTTTTCAAATAGTTCTATTTTCAAACCAAGATTGAAAGGCATCCATGGCCACCATCCTCGTTTATTTTATTATTCTTCAACTCTGAGCACAATCTCATCACTCGCTTATTCAGGTGTATCATAAATTCCAGAAAACCAAACATATTGCGTTCCTTCTGTTTACAATTCAATGCAACTCAGCTTTAAATTTTTTAGAAATCGCAATCAAAGTTTCACTTTTTCAAATAGTTCTATTTTCAAACCAAGATTGAAAGGCATCCATGACCACCATCCTCGTCTATTTTATTATTCTTCAACTCTGAGCACAATCTCATCACTCGCTTATTCAGGTGCATCATAAATTCCAGAAAACCTAATATTTTGAATTACATCTGTTTACAATTCAATGCAATTCAGTTTTAAATTTTGTAGAAATCGCAATCAAAGTTTCACTTTTTCAAAGAGTTCTATTTTCAAAATAAGATTGAAAGGCATCCATGGCCACCATCGTCGTCTATTTTATTATTCTGCAACTCTGAG
Organism: Merzomyia westermanni; assembly: GCA_949987695.1. NCBI lineage: Eukaryota > Metazoa > Arthropoda > Insecta > Diptera > Tephritidae > Merzomyia > Merzomyia westermanni. The sequence continues at coordinate 81,416,763 of OX465292.1, forward strand.
CACAATCTCATCACTCGCTTATTCAGGTGCATCATAGAGTCCAGAAAACCAAACATATTGCGTTCCTTCTGTTTATAATTCAATGCAACTCAGCTTTAAACTTTGTAGAAATCGCAATCAAAGCTCCACTTTTTCATAGAGTTCTATTTTCTAATTTAAATTCAAAGGGATCTATGGCACAAACAAACTTCATACATTTAATGATTCTGCAACTCTGAGCACAATCTCATCAGTCACTTATTCAGGTGCATCATAAATTCCAGAAAACCTAATATTTTGAGTTACATCTGTTTACAATTCAATGCAACTCAGCTTTAAATTTTGTAGAAATCGCAATCGAAGTTCTACCTTTTCATAGAGTTCCATTTTCTAAATAAAATTCAAAGGCATCTATGGCCACAAACAAACTTCATACATTTAATGATTCTGCAACTCTGAGCACAATCTCATCAGTCACTTATTCAGGTGCATCATAAATTCCAGAAAACCTAATATTTTGAGTTACATCTGTTTACAATTCAATGCAACTCAGTTTTAAATTTTGTAGAAATCGCAATCAAAGTTTCACTTTTTCAAAGAGTTCTATTTTCAAAATAAGATTGAAAAGCATCCATGGCCACCATCGTCGTCTATTTTATTATTCTGCAACTCTGAGCACAATCTCATCACTCGCTTATTCAGGTGCATCATAAATTCCAGAAAACCAAATATATTGCGTTCCTTCTGTTTACAATTCAATGCAACTCAGCTTTAAATTTTTTAGAAATCGCAGAAATCACTTTTTCAAATAGTTCTATTTTCAAACCAAGATTGAAAGGCATCCATGGCCACCATCCTCGTCTATTTTATTATTCTTCAACTCTGAGCACAATCTCATCACTCGCTTATTCAGGTCAATGCAACTCAGCTTTAAATTTTTTAGAAATCGCAATCAAAGTTTCACTTTTTCAAAAAGTTCTATTTTCAAACCAAGATTGAAAGGCATCCATGGCCACCATCCTCGTCTATTTTATTATTCTTCAACTCTGAGCACAATCTCATCACGCGCTTATTCAGGTGCATCATAAATTCCAGAAAACCAAACATATTGCGTTCCTTCTGTTTACAATTCAATGCAACTCAGCTTTCAATTTTTTAGAAATCGCAATCAAAGTTTCACTTTTTCAAATAGTTCTATTTTCAAACCAAGATTGAAAGGCATCCATGACCACCATCCTCGTCTATTTTATTATTCTTCAGCTCTGAGCACAATCTCATCACTCGCTTATTCAGGTGCATCATAAATTCCAGAAAACCAAACATATTGCGGTCGTTCTGTTTACAATTCAATGCAACTCAGCTTTAAATTTTTTAGAAACCGCAATCAAAGTTTCACTTTTTCAAATAGTTCTATTTTCAAACCAAGTTTGAAAGGCATCCATGGCCACCATCCTCGTCTATTTTATTATTCTGCAACTCTGAGCACAATCTCATCACTCGCTTATTCAGGTGCATCATAAATTCCAGAAAACCAAACATATTGCGTTCCTTCTGTTTACAATTCAATGCAACTCAGCTTTAAACTTTATAGAAATCGCAATCAAAGCTCCACTTTTTCATAGATTTATATTTTCTAATTGAAATTCAAAGGGATCTATGGCACAAACAAACTTCATACATTTAATGATTCTGCAACTCTGAGCACAATCTCATCAGTCACTTATTCAGGTGCATCATAAATTCCAGAAAACCTAATATTTTGAGTTACATCTGTTTACAATTCAATGCAACTCAGCCTTAAATTTTGTAGAAATCGCAATCGAAGTTCTACCTTTTCATAGAGTTCCATTTTTTAAATCAAATTCAAAGGCATCTATGGCCACAAACAAACTTCATACATTTAATGATTCTGCAACTCTGAGCACAATCTCATCAGTCACTTATTCAAGTGCATCATAAATTCCAGAAAACCTAATATTTTGAATTACATCTGTTTACAATTCAATGCGATTCAGTTTTAAATTTTGTAGAAATCGCAATCAAAGTTTCACTTTTTCAAAGAGTTCTATTTTCAAAATAAGATTGAAAGGCATCCATGGCCACCATCGTCGTCTATTTTATTATTCTGCAACTCTGAGCACAATCTCATCACTCGCTTATTCAGGTGCATCATAAATTCCAGAAAACCAAACATATTGCGTTCCTTCTGTTTACAATTCAATGCAACTCAGCTTTAAATTTTTTAGAAATCGCAATCAAAGTTTCACTTTTTCAAATAGTTCTATTTTCAAACCAAGATTGAAAGGCATCCATGGCCACCATCCTCGTCTATTTTATTATTCTTCAACTCTGAGCACAATCTCATCACGCGCTTATTCAGGTGCATCATAAATTCCAGAAAACCAAACATATTGCGTTCCTTCTGTTTACAATTCAATGCAACTCAGCTTTAAATTTTTTAGAAATCGCAATCAAAGTTTCACTTTTTCAAATAGTTCTATTTTCAAACCAAGTTTGAAAGGCATCCATGGCCACCATCCTCGTCTATTTTATTATTCTGCAACTCTGAGCACAATCTCATCACTCGCTTATTCAGGTGCATCATAAATTCCAGAAAACCAAACATATTGCGGTCGTTCTGTTTACAATTCAATGCAACTCAGCTTTAAATTTTTTAGAAATCGCAATCAAAGTTTCACTTTTTCAAAGAGTTCTATTTTCAAAATAAGATTGAAAGGCATCCATGGCCACCATCGTCGTCTATTTTATTATTCTGCAACTCTGAGCACAATCTCATCACTCGCTTATTCAGGTGCATCATAAATTCCAGAAAACCAAACATATTGTGTTCCTTCTGTTTACAATTCAATGCAACTCAGCTTTAAATTTTTTAGAAATCGCAATCAAAGTTTCACTTTTTCAAATAGTTCTATTTTCAAACCAAGTTTGAAAGGCATCCATGGCCACCATCCTCGTCTATTTTATTATTCTGCAACTCTGAGCACAATCTCATCACGCGCTTATTCAGGTGCATCATAAATTAAAGAAAACCAAACATATTGCGTTCCTTCTGTTTACAATTCAATGCAACTCAGCTTTAAATTTTTTAGAAATCGCAATCAAAGTTTCACTTTTTCAAATAGTTCTATTTTCAAACCAAGATTGAAAGGCATCCATGGCCACCATCCTCGTCTATTTTATTATTCTGCAACTCTGAGCCACAATCTCATCACTCGCTTATTCAGGTGCATCATAAATTCCAGAAAACCAAACATATTGCGTTCCTTCTGTTTACAATTCAATGCAACTCAGCTTTAAATTTTTTAGAAATCGCAATCAAAGTTTCACTTTTTCAAATAGTTCTATTTTCAAACCAAGATTGAAAGGCATCCATGGCCACCATCCTCGTTTATTTTATTATTCTTCAACTCTGAGCACAATCTCATCACTCGCTTATTCAGGTGTATCATAAATTCCAGAAAACCAAACATATTGCGTTCCTTCTGTTTACAATTCAATGCAACTCAGCTTTAAATTTTGTAGAAATCGCAATCAAAGCTCCACTTTTTCATAGAGTTCTATTTTCAAACCAAGATTGAAAGGCATCCATGGCCACCATCCTCGTCTATTTTATTATTCTGCAACTCTGAGCCACAATCTCATCACTCGCTTATTCAGGTGCATCATAAATTCCAGAAAACCAAACATATTGCGTTCCTTCTGTTTACAATTCAATGCAACTCAGCTTTAAATTTTTTAGAAATCGCAATCAAAGTTTCACTTTTTCAAATAGTTCTATTTTCAAACCAAGATTGAAAGGCATCCATGGCCACCATCCTCGTTTATTTTATTATTCTTCAACTCTGAGCACAATCTCATCACTCGCTTATTCAGGTGTATCATAAATTCCAGAAAACCAAACATATTGCGTTCCTTCTGTTTACAATTCAATGCAACTCAGCTTTAAATTTTTTAGAAATCGCAATCAAAGTTTCACTTTTTCAAATAGTTCTATTTTCAAACCAAGATTGAAAGGCATCCATGGCCACCATCCTCGTCTATTTTATTATTCTTCAACTCTGAGCACAATCTCATCACTCGCTTATTCAGGTGCATCATAAATTCCAGAAAACCAAACATATTGCGGTCCTTCTGTTTACAATTCAATGCAACTCAGCTTTAAATTTTTTAGAAATCGCAATCAAAGCTCCACTTTTTCATAGAGTTCTATTTTCTAATTGAAATTCAAAGGGATCTATGGCACAAACAAACTTCATACATTTAATGATTCTGCAACTCTGAGCAAAATCTCAATTCAATGCATTTCAGTTTTAAATTTTTTAGAAATCGCAAGCAAAGTTTCACTTTTGAAACAGTTCTATTTTCAAAATAAGATTGAAAGGCATCCATGGCCACCATCGTCGTCTATTTTATGATTCTGCAACTCTGAGCACAATTTCATCAGTCGTCTATGCAGGTGCATCATAAATTCCAGAAAACAAAACATATTGCGTTCCTTCTGTTTACAATTCAATGCAACTCAGCTTTAAATTTTTTAGAAATCGCAATCAAAGTTTCACTTTTTCAAATAGTTCTATTTTCAAACCAAGATTGAAAGGCATCCATGGCCACCATCCTCGTTTATTTTATTATTCTTCAACTCTGAGCACAATCTCATCACTCGCTTATTCAGGTGCATCATAAATTCCAGAAAACCAAACATATTGCGTTCCTTCTGTTTACAATTCATAGCAACTCAGCTTTAAATTTTGTAGAAATCGCAATCAAAGCTCCACTTTTTCATAGAGTTCTATTTTCTAATTGAAATTCAAAGGGATCTATGGCACAAACAAACTTCATACATTTAATGATTCTGCAACTCTGAGCAAAATCTCAATTCAATGCATTTCAGTTTTAAATTTTTTAGAAATCGCAAGCAAAGTTTCACTTTTGAAACAGTTCTATTTTCAAAATAAGATTGAAATGCATCCATGGCCACCATCGTCGTCTATTTTATGATTCTGCAACTCTGAGCACAATTTCATCAGTCGTCTATGCAGGTGCATCATAAATTCCAGAAAACAAAACATATTGCGTTCCTTCTGTTTACAATTTTCAATGCAACTCAGCTTTAAATTTTTTAGAAATCGCAATCAAAGTTTCACTTTTTCAAATAGTTCTATTTTCAAACCAAGATTGATAGGCATCCATGGCCACCATCCTCGTCTCTTTTATTATTCTGCAACTCTGAGCACAATCTCATCACTCGCTTATTCAGGTGCATCATAAATTCCAGAAAACCAAACATATTGCGTTCCTTCTGTTTACAATTCAATTCAACTCAGCTTTAAATTTTTTAGAAATCGCAATCAAAGTGTCACTTTTTCAAATAGTTCTATTTTCAAACCAAGATTGAAAGCCATCCATGGCCACCATCCTCGTCTATTTTATTATTCTGCAACTCTGAGCACAATCTCATCACTCGCTTATTCAGGTGCATCATAAATTCCCGAAAACCAAATACTTTGAATTACATCTGTTTACAATTCAATGCAATTCAGTTTTAAATTTTGTAGAAATCGCAATCAAAGTTTCACTTTTTCAAAGAGTTCTATTTTCAAAATAAGATCGAAAGGCATCCATGGCCACCATCGTCGTCTATTTTATTATTCTGCAACTCTGAGCACAATCTCATCACTCACATATTCAGGTGCATCATAAATTCCAGAAAACCAAACATATTGCGTTCCTTCTGTTTACAATTCAATGCAACTCAGCTTAAAATTTTTTAGAAATCGCAATCAAAGTTTCACTTTTTCAAATAGTTCTATTTTCAAACCAAGATTGAAAGGCATCCATGGCCACCATCCTCGTCTATTTTATTATTCTTCAACTCTGAGCACAATCTCATCACTCGCTTATTCAGGTGCATCATAAATTCCAGAAAACCAAACATATTGCGGTCCTTCTGTTTACAATTCAATGCAACTCAGCTTTAAATTTTTTAGAAATCGCAATCAAAGTTTCACTTTTTCAAATAGTTCTATTTTCAAACCAAGATTGAAAGGCATCCATGGCCACCATCCTCGTCTATTTTATTATTCTGCAACTCTGAGCCACAATCTCATCACTCGCTTATTCAGGTGCATCATAAATTCCAGAAAACCAAACATATTGCGTTCCTTCTGTTTACAATTCAATGCAACTCAGCTTTAAATTTTTTAGAAATCGCAATCAAAGTTTCACTTTTTCAAATAGTTCTATTTTCAAACCAAGATTGAAAGGCATCCATGGCCACCATCCTCGTTTATTTTATTATTCTTCAACTCTGAGCACAATCTCATCACTCGCTTATTCAGGTGTATCATAAATTCCAGAAAACCAAACATATTGCGTTCCTTCTGTTTACAATTCAATGCAACTCAGCTTTAAATTTTTTAGAAATCGCAATCAAAGTTTCACTTTTTCAAATAGTTCTATTTTCAAACCAAGATTGAAAGGCATCCATGACCAGCATCCTCGTCTATTTTATTATTCTTCAACTCTGAGCACAATCTCATCACTCGCTTATTCAGGTGCATCATAAATTCCAGAAAACCTAATATTTTGAATTACATCTGTTTACAATTCAATGCAATTCAGTTTTAAATTTTGTAGAAATCGCAATCAAAGTTTCACTTTTTCAAAGAGTTCTATTTTCAAAATAAGATTGAAAGGCATCCATGGCCACCATCGTCGTCTATTTTATTATTCTGCAACTCTGAGCACAATCTCATCACTCGCTTATTCAGGTGCATCATAGAGTCCAGAAAACCAAACATATTGCGTTCCTTCTGTTTATAATTCAATGCAACTCAGCTTTAAACTTTGTAGAAATCGCAATCAAAGCTCCACTTTTTCATAGAGTTCTATTTTCTAATTGAAATTCAAAGGGATCTATGGCACAAACAAACTTCATACATTTAATGATTCTGCAACTCTGAGCACAATCTCATCAGTCACTTATTCAGGTGCATCATAAATTCCAGAAAACCTAATATTTTGAGTTACATCTGTTTACAATTCAATGCAACTCAGCTTTAAATTTTGTAGAAATCGCAATCGAAGTTCTACCTTTTCATAGAGTTCCATTTTCTAAATAAAATTCAAAGGCACCTATGGCCACAAACAAACTTCATACATTTAATGATTCTGCAACTCTGAGCACAATCTCATCAGTCACTTATTCAGGTGCATCATAAATTCCAGAAAACCTAATATTTTGAGTTACATCTGTTTACAATTCAATGCAACTCAGTTTTAAATTTTGTAGAAATCGCAATCAAAGTTTCACTTTTTCAAAGAGTTCTATTTTCAAAATAAGATTGAAAGGCATCCATGGCCACCATCGTCGTCTATTTTATTATTCTGCAACTCTGAGCACAATCTCATCACTCGCTTATTCAGGTGCATCATAAATTCCAGAAAACCAAACATATTGCGTTCCTTCTGTTTACAATTCAATGCAACTCAGCTTTAAATTTTTTAGAAATCGCAGAAATCACTTTTTCAAATAGTTCTATTTTCAAACCAAGATTGAAAGGCATCCATGGCCACCATCCTCGTCTATTTTATTATTCTTCAACTCTGAGCACAATCTCATCACTCGCTTATTCAGGTCAATGCAACTCAGCTTTAAATTTTTTAGAAATCGCAATCAAAGTTTCACTTTTTCAAAAAGTTCTATTTTCAAACCAAGATTGAAAGGCATCCATGGCCACCATCCTCGTCTATTTTATTATTCTTCAACTCTAAGCACAATCTCATCACGCGCTTATTCAGGTGCATCATAAATTCCAGAAAACCAAACATATTGCGTTCCTTCTGTTTACAATTCAATGCAACTCAGCTTTAAATTTTTTAGAAATCGCAATCAAAGTTTCACTTTTTCAAATAGTTCTATTTTCAAACCAAGATTGAAAGGCATCCATGACCACCATCCTCGTCTATTTTATTATTCTTCAGCTCTGAGCACAATCTCATCACTCGCTTATTCAGGTGCATCATAAATTCCAGAAAACCAAACATATTGCGGTCGTTCTGTTTACAATTCAATGCAACTCAGCTTTAAATTTTTTAGAAACCGCAATCAAAGTTTCACTTTTTCAAATAGTTCTATTTTCAAACCAAGTTTGAAAGGCATCCATGGCCACCATCCTCGTCTATTTTATTATTCTGCAACTCTGAGCACAATCTCATCACTCGCTTATTCAGGTGCATCATAAATTCCAGAAAACCAAACATATTGCGTTCCTTCTGTTTACAATTCAATGCAACTCAGCTTTAAACTTTATAGAAATCGCAATCAAAGCTCCACTTTTTCATAGATTTATATATTATCTAATTGAAATTCAAAGGGATCTATGGCACAAACAAACTTCATACATTTAATGATTCTGCAACTCTGAGCACAATCTCATCAGTCACTTATTCAGGTGCATCATAAATTCCAGAAAACCTAATATTTTGAGTTACATCTGTTTACAATTCAATGCAACTCAGCCTTAAATTTTGTAGAAATCGCAATCGAAGTTCTACCTTTTCATAGAGTTCCATTTTTTAAATCAAATTCAAAGGCATCTATGGCCACAAACAAACTTCATACATTTAATGATTCTGCAACTCTGAGCACAATCTCATCAGTCACTTATTCAAGTGCATCATAAATTCCAGAAAACCTAATATTTTGAATTACATCTGTTTACAATTCAATGCGATTCAGTTTTAAATTTTGTAGAAATCTCAATCAAAGTTTCACTTTTTCAAAGAGTTCTATTTTCAAAATAAGATTGAAAGGCATCCATGGCCACCATCGTCGTCTATTTTATTATTCTGCAACTCTGAGCACAATCTCATCACTCGCTTATTCAGGTGCATCATAAATTCCAGAAAACCAAACATATTGCGTTCCTTCTGTTTACAATTCAATGCAACTCAGCTTTAAATTTTTTAGAAATCGCAATCAAAGTTTCACTTTTTCAAATAGTTCTATTTTCAAACCAAGATTGAAAGGCATCCATGGCCACCATCCTCGTCTAGTTTATTATTCTTCAACTCTGAGCACAATCTCATCACGCGCTTATTCAGGTGCATCATAAATTCCAGAAAACCAAACATATTGCGTTCCTTCTGTTTACAATTCAATGCAACTCAGCTTTAAATTTTTTAGAAATCGCAATCAAAGTTTCACTTTTTCAAATAGTTCTATTTTCAAACCAAGTTTGAAAGGCATCCATGGCCACCATCCTCGTCTATTTTATTATTCTGCAACTCTGAGCACAATCTCATCACTCGCTTATTCAGGTGCATCATAAATTCCAGAAAACCAAACATATTGCGGTCGTTCTGTTTACAATTCAATGCAACTCAGCTTTAAATTTTTTAGAAATCGCAATCAAAGTTTCACTTTTTCAAAGAGTTCTATTTTCAAAATAAGATTGAAAGGCATCCATGGCCACCATCGTCGTCTATTTTATTATTCTGCAACTCTGAGCACAATCTCATCACTCGCTTATTCAGGTGCATCATAAATTCCAGAAAACCAAACATATTGTGTTCCTTCTGTTTACAATTCAATGCAACTCAGCTTTAAATTTTTTAGAAATCGCAATCAAAGTTTCACTTTTTCAAATAGTTTTATTTTCAAACCAAGTTTGAAAGGCATCCATGGCCACCATCCTCGTCTATTTTATTATTCTGCAACTCTGAGCACAATCTCATCACGCGCTTATTCAGGTGCATCATAAATTAAAGAAAACCAAACATATTGCGTTCCTTCTGTTTACAATTCAATGCAACTCAGCTTTAAATTTTTTAGAAATCGCAATCAAAGTTTCACTTTTTCAAATAGTTCTATTTTCAAACCAAGATTGAAAGGCATCCATGACCACCATCCTCGTCTATTTTATTATTCTTCAACTCTGAGCACAATCTCATCACTCGCTTATTCAGGTGCCTCATAAATTCCAGAAAACCAAACATATTGCGGTCGTTCTGTTTACAATTCAATGCAACTCAGCTTTAAATTTTTTAGAAATCGCAATCAAAGTTTCACTTTTTCAAATAGTTCTATTTTCAAACCAAGTTTGAAAGGCATCCATGGCCACCATCCTCGTCTATTTTATTATTCTGCAACTCTGAGCACAATCTCATCACTCGCTTATTCAGGTGCATCATAAATTCCAGAAAACCAAACATATTGCGTTCCTTCTGTTTACAATTCAATGCAACTCAGCTTTAAACTTTGTAGAAATCGCAATCAAAGCTCCACTTTTTCATAGAGTTCTATTTTCTAATTGAAATTCAAAGGGATCTATGGCACAAACAAACTTCATACATTTAATGATTCTGCAACTCTGAGCACAATCTCATAAGTCACTTATTCAGGTGCATCATAAATTCCAGAAAACCTAATATTTTGAGTTACATCTGTTTACAATTCAATGCAACTCAGCTTTAAAATTTGTAGAAATCGCAATCGAAGTTCTACCTTTTCATAGAGTTCCATTTTTTAAATCAAATTCAAAGGCATCTATGGCCACAAACAAACTTCATACATTAAATGATTCTGCAACTCTGAGCACAATCTCATCAGTCACTTATTCAAGTGCATCATAAATTCCAGAAAACCTAATATTTTGAATTACATTTGTTTACAATTCAATGCGATTCAGTTTTAAATTTTGTAGAAATCGCAATCAAAGTTTCACTTTTTCAAAGAGTTCTATTTTCAAAATAAGATTGAAAGGCATCCATGGCCACCATCGTCGTCTATTTTATTATTCTGCAACTCTGAGCACAATCTCATCACTCGCTTATTCAGGTGCATCATAAATTCCAGAAAACCAAACATATTGCGTTCCTTCTGTTTACAATTCAATGCAACTCAGCTTTAAATTTTTTAGAAATCGCAATCAAAGTTTCACTTTTTCAAATAGTTCTATTTTCAAACCAAGATTGAAAGGCATCCATGGCCACCATCCTCGTCTATTTTATTATTCTTCAACTCTGAGCACAATCTCATCACGCGCTTATTCAGGTGCATCATAAATTCCAGAAAACCAAACATATTGCGTTCCTTCTGTTTACAATTCAATGCAACTCAGCTGTAAATTTTTTAGAAATCGCAATCAAAGTTTCACTTTTTCAAATAGTTCTATTTTCAAACCAAGTTTGAAAGGCATCCATGGCCACCATCCTCGTCTATTTTATTATTCTGCAACTCTGAGCACAATCTCATCACTCGCTTATTCAGGTGCATCATAAATTCCAGAAAACCAAACATATTGCGGTCGTTCTGTTTACAATTCAATGCAACTCAGCTTTAAATTTTTTAGAAATCGCAATCAAAGTTTCACTTTTTCAAAGAGTTCTATTTTCAAAATAAGATTGAAAGGCATCCATGGCCACCATCGTCGTCTATTTTATTATTCTGCAACTCTGAGCACAATCTCATCACTCGCTTATTCAGGTGCATCATAAATTCCAGAAAACCAAACATATTGTGTTCCTTCTGTTTACAATTCAATGCAACTCAGCTTTAAATTTTTTAGAAATCGCAATCAAAGTTTCACTTTTTCAAATAGTTCTATTTTCAAACCAAGTTTGAAAGGCATCCATGGCCACCATCCTCGTCTATTTTATTATTCTGCAACTCTGAGCACAATCTCATCACGCGCTTATTCAGGTGCATCATAAATTAAAGAAAACCAAACATATTGCGTTCCTTCTGTTTACAATTCAATGCAACTCAGCTTTAAATTTTTTAGAAATCGCAATCAAAGTTTCACTTTTTCAAATAGTTCTATTTTCAAACCAAGATTGAAAGGCATCCATGACCACCATCCTCGTCTATTTTATTATTCTTCAACTCTGAGCACAATCTCATCACTCGCTTATTCAGGTGCCTCATAAATTCCAGAAAACCAAACATATTGCGGTCGTTCTGTTTACAATTCAATGCAACTCAGCTTTAAATTTTTTAGAAATCGCAATCAAAGTTTCACTTTTTCAAATAGTTCTATTTTCAAACCAAGTTTGAAAGGCATCCATGGCCACCATCCTCGTCTATTTTATTATTCTGCAACTCTGAGCACAATCTCATCACTCGCTTATTCAGGTGCATCATAAATTCCAGAAAACCAAACATATTGCGTTCCTTCTGTTTACAATTCAATGCAACTCAGCTTTAAACTTTGTAGAAATCGCAATCAAAGCTCCACTTTTTCATAGAGTTCTATTTTCTAATTGAAATTCAAAGGGATCTATGGCACAAACAAACTTCATACATTTAATGATTCTGCAACTCTGAGCACAATCTCATAAGTCACTTATTCAGGTGCATCATAAATTCCAGAAAACCTAATATTTTGAGTTACATCTGTTTACAATTCAATGCAACTCAGCTTTAAAATTTGTAGAAATCGCAATCGAAGTTCTACCTTTTCATAGAGTTCCATTTTTTAAATCAAATTCAAAGGCATCTATGGCCACAAACAAACTTCATACATTTAATGATTCTGCAACTCTGAGCACAATCTCATCAGTCACTTATTCAAGTGCAACATAAATTCCAGAAAACCTAATATTTTGAATTACATCTGTTTACAATTCAATGCGATTCAGTTTTAAATTTTGTAGAAATCGCAATCAAAGTTTCACTTTTTCAAAGAGTTCTATTTTCAAAATAAGATTGAAAGGCATCCATGGCCACCATCGTCGTCTATTTTATTATTCTGCAACTCTGAGCACAATCTCATCACTCGCTTATTCAGGTGCATCATAAATTCCAGAAAACCAAACATATTGCGTTCCTTCTGTTTACAATTCAATGCAACTCAGCTTTAAACTTTGTAGAAATCCCAATCAAAGCTCCACTTTTTCATAGAGTTTCATTTTCTAAATGAAATTCAAAGGCATCTATGGCCACAAACAAACTTCATACATTTAATGATTCTGCAACTCTGAGCACAATCTCATCAGTCACTTATTCAGGTGCATCATAAATTCCAGAAAACCTAATATTTTGAGTTACATCTGTTTACAATTCAATGCAACTCAGCTTTAAATTTAGTAGAAATCGCAATCGAAGTTCTACCTTTTCATAGAGTTCCATTTTCTAAATGAAATTCAAAGGCATCTATGGCCACAAACAAACTTCATACATTTAATGATTCTGCAACTCTGAGCACAATCTCATCAGCCACTTATTCAGGTGCATCATAAATTCCAGAAAACCTAATATATTGAATTACATCTGTTTACAATTCAATGCAATTCAGTTTTAAATTTTTTAGAAATCGCAAGCAAAGTTTCACTTTTGAAAGAGTTCTATTTTCAAAATAAGATTGAAAGGCATCCATGGCCACCATCGTCGTCTATTTTATTATTCTGCAACTCTGAGCACAATCTCATCACTCGCTTATTCAGGTGCATCATAAATTCCAGAAAACCAAACATATTGCGGTCGTTCTGTTTACAATTCAATGCAACTCAGCTTTAAATTTTTTAGAAATCGCAATCAAAGTTTCACTTTTTCAAAGAGTTCTATTTTCAAAATAAGATTGAAAGGCATCCATGGCCACCATCGTCGTCTATTTTATTATTCTGCAACTCTGAGCACAATCTCATCACTCGCTTATTCAGGTGCATCATAAATTCCAGAAAACCAAACATATTGCGTTCCTTCTGTTTACAATTCAATGCAACTCAGCTTTAAATTTTTTAGAAATCGCAATCAAAGTTTCACTTTTTCAAATAGTTCTATTTTCAAACCAAGATTGAAAGGCATCCATGACCACCATCCTCGTCTATTTTATTATTCTTCAACTCTGAGCACAATCTCATCACTCGCTTATTCAGGTGCATCATAAATTCCAGAAAACCAAACATATTGCGGTCGTTCTGTTTACAATTCAATGCAACTCAGCTTTAAATTTTTTAGAAATCGCAATCAAAGTTTCACTTTTTCAAATAGTTCTATTTTCAAACCAATTTTGAAAGGCATCCATGGCCACCATCCTCGTCTATTTTATTATTCTGCAACTCTGAGCACAATCTCATCACGCGCTTATTCAGGTGCATCATAAATTGAAGAAAACCAAACATATTGCGTTCCTTCTGTTTACAATTCAATGCAACTCAGCTTTAAATTTTTTAGAAATCGCAATCAAAGTTTCACTTTTTCAAATAGATCTATTTTCAAACCAAGATTGAAAGGCATCCATGACCACCATCCTCGTCTATTTTATTATTCTTCAACTCTGAGCACAATCTCATCACTCGCTTATTCAGGTGCATCATAAATTCCAGAAAACCAAACATATTGCGGTCGTTCTGTTTACAATTCAATGCAACTCAGCTTTAAATTTTTTAGAAATCGCAATCAAAGTTTCACTTTTTCAAAGAGTTCTATTTTCAAAATAAGATTGAAAGGCATCCATGGCCACCATCGTCGTCTATTTTATTATTCTGCAACTCTGAGCACAATCTCATCACTCGCTTATTCAGGTGCATCATAAATTCCAGAAAACCAAACATATTGCGTTCCTTCTGTTTACAATTCAATGCAACTCAGCTTTAAATTTTTTAGAAATCGCAATCAAAGTTTCACTTTTTCAAATAGTTCTATTTTCAAACCAAGTTTGAAAGGCATCCATGGCCACCATCCTCGTCTATTTTATTATTCTGCAACTCTGAGCACAATCTCATCACGCGCTTATTCAGGTGCATCATAAATTAAAGAAAACCAAACATATTGCGTTCCTTCTGTTTTCAATTCAATGCAACTCAGCTTTAAATTTTTTAGAAATCGCAATCAAAGTTTCACTTTTTCAAATAGTTCTATTTTCAAACCAAGATTGAAAGGCATCCATGACCACCATCCTCGTCTATTTTATTATTCTGCAACTCTGAGCACAATCTCATCACTCGCTTATTCAGGTGCATAATAAATTCCAGAAAACCAAACATATTGCGGTCGTTCTGTTTACAATTCAATGCAACTCAGCTTTAAACTTTGTAGAAATCACAATCAAAGCTCCACTTTTTCATAGAGTTCTATTTTCAAACCAAGTTTGAAAGGCATCCATGGCCACCATCCTCGTCTATTTTATTATTCTGCAACTCTGAGCACAATCTCATCACTCGCTTATTCAGGTGCATCATAAATTCCAGAAAACCAAACATATTGCGTTCCTTCTGTTTACAATTCAATGCAACTCAGCTTTAAACTTTGTAGAAATCGCAATCAAAGCTCCACTTTTTCATAGAGTTCTATTTTCTAATTGAAATTCAAAGGGATCTATGGCACAAACAAACTTCATACATTTAATGATTCTGCAACTCTGAGCACAATCTCATAAGTCACTTATTCAGGTGCATCATAAATTCCAGAAAACCTAATATTTTGAGTTACATCTGTTTACAATTCAATGCAACTCAGCTTTAAATTTTGTAGAAATCGCAATCGAAGTTCTACCTTTTCATAGAGTTCCATTTTTTAAATCAAATTCAAAGGCATCTATGGCCACAAACAAACTTCATACATTTAATGATTCTGCAACTCTGAGCACAATCTCATCAGTCACTTATTCAAGTGCATCGTAAATTCCAGAAAACCTAATATTTTGAATTACATCTGTTTACAATTCAATGCGATTCAGTTTTAAATTTTGTAGAAATCGCAATCAAAGTTTCACTTTTTCAAAGAGTTCTATTTTCAAAATAAGATTGAAAGGCATCCATGGCCACCATCGTCGTCTATTTTATTATTCTGCAACTCTGAGCACAATCTCATCACTCGCTTATTCAGGTGCATCATAAATTCCAGAAAACCAAACATATTGCGTTCCTTCTGTTTACAATTCAATGCAACTCAGCTTTAAACTTTGTAGAAATCCCAATCAAAGCTCCACTTTTTCATAGAGTTCTATTTTCTAATTGAAATTCAAAGAGATATATGGCACAAACAAACTTCATACATTTAATGATTCTGCAACTCTGAGCACAATCTCATCACTCGCTTATTCAGGTGCATCATAAATTCCAGAAAACCAAACATATTGCGTTCCTTCTGTTTACAATTCAATGCAACTCAGCTTTAAGCTTTGTAGAAATCCCAATCAAAGCTCCACTTTTTCATAGAGTTCTATTTTCTAATTGAAATTCAAAGAGATATATGGCACAAACAAACTTCATACATTTAATGATTCTGCAACTCTGAGCACAATCTCATCAGTCACTTATTCAGGTGCATCATAAATTCCAGAAAACCTAATATTTTGAGTTACATCTGTTTACAATTCAATGCAACTCAGCTTTAAATTTTGTAGAAATCGCAATCGAAGTTCTACCTTTTCATAGAGTTCCATTTTCTAAATGAAATTCAAAGGCATCTATGGCCACAAACAAACTTCATACATTTAATGATTCTGCAACTCTGAGCACAATCTCATCAGCCACTTATTCAGGTGC
Source organism: Merzomyia westermanni (assembly GCA_949987695.1). NCBI lineage: Eukaryota > Metazoa > Arthropoda > Insecta > Diptera > Tephritidae > Merzomyia > Merzomyia westermanni. The sequence goes on from OX465292.1 coordinate 81,433,254, forward strand.
ATCATAAATTCCAGAAAACCTAATATTTTGAATTACATCTGTTTACAATTCAATGCAATTCAGTTTTAAATTTTTTAGAAATCGCAAGCAAAGTTTCACTTTTGAAAGAGTTCTATTTTCAAAATAAGATTGAAAGGCATCCATGGCCACCATCGTCGTCTATTTTATTATTCTGCAACTCTGAGCACAATCTCATCACTCGCTTATTCAGGTGCATCATAAATTCCAGAAAACCAAACATATTGCGTTCCTTCTGTTTACAATTCAATGCAACTCAGCTTTAAATTTTTTAGAAATCGCAATCAAAGTTTCACTTTTTCAAATAGTTCTATTTTCAAACCAAGATTGAAAGGCATCCATGGCCACCATCCTCGTCTATTTTATTATTCTGCAACTCTGAGCACAATCTCATCACTCGCTTATTCAGGTGCATCATAAATTCCGGAAAACCAAACATATTGCGTTCCTTCTGTTTACAATTCAATGCAACTCAGCTTTAAATTTTTTAGAAATCGCAATCAAAGTTTCACTTTTTCAAATAGTTCTATTTTCAAACCAAGATTGAAAGGCATCCATGGCCACCATCCTCGTCTATTTTATTATTCTGCAACTCTGAGCACAATCTCATCACTCGCTTATTCAGGTGCATCATAAATTCCGGAAAACCAAACATATTGCGTTCCTTCTGTTTACAATTCAATGCAACTCAGCTTTAAATTTTTAAGAAATCGCAATTAAAGTTTCACTTTTTCAAATAATTCTATTTTCAAACGAACATTGAAAGGCATCCATGGCCACCATCCTCGTCTATTTTATTATTCTGCAAATCTGAGCACAATCTCATCAGTCACTTATTCAGGTGCATCATAAATTCCAGAAAACCAAACATATTGCGTTCCTTCTGTTTACAATTCAATGCAACTCAGCTTTAAATTTTGTAGAAATCGCAATCAAAGTTTCACTTTTTCAAATAGTTCTATTTTCAAACCAAGTTTGAAAGGCATCCATGGCCACCATCCTCGTCTATTTTATTATTCTGCAAATCTGAGCACAATCTCATCACTCGCTTATTCAGGTGCATCATAAATTCCCGAAAACCTAATACTTTGAATTACATCTGTTTACAATTCAATGCAATTCAGTTTTAAATTTTGTAGAAATCGCAATCAAAGTTTCACTTTTTCAAAGAGTTCTATTTTCTAATTGAAATTCAAAGGGATCTATGGCACAAACTTCATACATTTAATGATTCTGCAACTCTGAGCAAAATCTCAATTCAATGCATTTCAGTTTTAAATTTTTTAGAAATCGCAAGCAAAGTTTCACTTTTGAAAGAGTTCTATTTTGAAAATAAGATTGAAAGGCATCCATGGCCACCATCGTCGTCTATTTTATGATTCTGCAACTCTGAACACAATCTCATCAGTCGTCTATGCAGGTGCATCATAAATTCCAGAAAACCAAACACATTGCGTTCCTTCTGTTTACAATTCAATGCAACTCAGCTTTAAATTTTTTAGAAATCGCAATCAAAGTTTCACTTTTTCAAATAGTTCTATTTTCAAACCAAGATTGAAAGGCATCCATGGCCACCATCCTCGTCTATTTTATTATTCTTCAACTCTGAGCACAATCTCATCACTCGCTTATTCAGGTGCATCATAAATTCCAGAAAACCAAACATATTGCGGTCCTTCTGTTTACAATTCAATGCAACTCAGCTTTAAATTTTTTAGAAATCGCAATCAAAGTTTCACTTTTTCAAATAGTTCTATTTTCAAACCAAGACTGAAAGGCATCCATGGCCACCATCCTCGTCTATTTTATTATTCTGCAACTCTGAGCACAATATCATCACTCGCTTATTCAGGTGCATCATAAATTCCAGAAAACCAAACATATTGCGTTCCTTCTGTTTACAATTCAATGCAACTCAGCTTTAAATTTTGTAGAAATCGCAATCGAAGTTCTACCTTTTCATAGAGTTCCATTTTCTAAATGAAATTCAAAGGCATCTATGGCCACAAACAAATTTCATACATTTAATGATTCTGCAACTCTGAGCACAATCTCATCAGTCACTTATTCAGGTGCATCATAAATTCCAGGAAACCTAATATTTTGAATTACATCAGTTTACAATTCAATGCAATTCAGTTTTAAATTTTTTAGAAATCGCAATCAAAGCTCCACTTTTTCATAGAGTTCTATTTTCTAATTGAAATTCAAAGGGATCTATGGCACAAACTTCATACATTTAATGATTCTGCAACTCTGAGCAAAATCTCAATTCAATGCATTTCAGTTTTAAATTTTTTAGAAATCGCAAGCAAAGTTTCACTTTTGAAAGAGTTCTATTTTCAAAATAAGATTGAAAGGCATCCATGGCCACCATCGTCGTCTATTTTATTACTCTGCAACTCTGAGCACAATCTCATCACTCGCTTATTCAGGTGCATCATAAATTCCAGAAAACCAAACATATTGCGGTCGTTCTGTTTACAATTCAATGCAACTCAGCTTTAAATTTTTTAGAAATCGCAATCAAAGTTTCACTTTTTCAAAGAGTTCTATTTTCAAAATAAGATTGAAAGGCATCCATGGCCACCATCGTCGTCTATTTTATTATTCTGCAACTCTGAGCACAATCTCATCACTCGCTTATTCAGGTGCATCATAAATTCCAGAAAACCAAACATATTGCGTTCCTTCTGTTTACAATTCAATGCAACTCAGCTTTAAATTTTTTAGAAATCGCAATCAAAGTTTCACTTTTTCAAATAGTTCTATTTTCAAACCAAGTTTGAAAGGCATCCATGGCCACCATCCTCGTCTATTTTATTATTCTGCAACTCTGAGCACAATCTCATCACGCGCTTATTCAGGTGCATCATAAATTAAAGAAAACCAAACATATTGCGTTCCTTCTGTTTTCAATTCAATGCAACTCAGCTTTAAATTTTTTAGAAATCGCAATCAAAGTTTCACTTTTTCAAATAGTTCTATTTTCAAACCAAGATTGAAAGGCATCCATGACCACCATCCTCGTCTATTTTATTATTCTTCAACTCTGAGCACAATCTCATCACTCGCTTATTCAGGTGCATCATAAATTCCAGAAAACCAAACATATTGCGGTCGTTCTGTTTACAATTCAATGCAACTCAGCTTTAAATTTTTTAGAAATCGCAATCAAAGTTTCACTTTTTCAAAGAGTTCTATTTTCAAAATAAGATTGAAAGGCATCCATGGCCACCATCGTCGTCTATTTTATTATTCTGCAACTCTGAGCACAATCTCATCACTCGCTTATTCAGGTGCATCATAAATTCCAGAAAACCAAACATATTGCGTTCCTTCTGTTTACAATTCAATGCAACTCAGCTTTAAATTTTTTAGAAATCGCAATCAAAGTTTCACTTTTTCAAATAGTTCTATTTTCAAACCAAGTTTGAAAGGCATCCATGGCCACCATCCTCGTCTATTTTATTATTCTGCAACTCTGAGCACAATCTCATCACGCGCTTATTCAGGTGCATCATAAATTAAAGAAAACCAAACATATTGCGTTCCTTCTGTTTTCAATTCAATGCAACTCAGCTTTAAATTTTTTAGAAATCGCAATCAAAGTTTCACTTTTTCAAATAGTTCTATTTTCAAACCAAGATTGAAAGGCATCCATGACCACCATCCTCGTCTATTTTATTATTCTGCAACTCTGAGCACAATCTCATCACTCGCTTATTCAGGTGCATAATAAATTCCAGAAAACCAAACATATTGCGGTCGTTCTGTTTACAATTCAATGCAACTCAGCTTTAAACTTTGTAGAAATCACAATCAAAGCTCCACTTTTTCATAGAGTTCTATTTTCAAACCAAGTTTGAAAGGCATCCATGGCCACCATCCTCGTCTATTTTATTATTCTGCAACTCTGAGCACAATCTCATCACTCGCTTATTCAGGTGCATCATAAATTCCAGAAAACCAAACATATTGCGTTCCTTCTGTTTACAATTCAATGCAACTCAGCTTTAAACTTTGTAGAAATCGCAATCAAAGCTCCACTTTTTCATAGAGTTCTATTTTCTAATTGAAATTCAAAGGGATCTATGGCACAAACAAACTTCATACATTTAATGATTCTGCAACTCTGAGCACAATCTCATAAGTCACTTATTCAGGTGCATCATAAATTCCAGAAAACCTAATATTTTGAGTTACATCTGTTTACAATTCAATGCAACTCAGCTTTAAATTTTGTAGAAATCGCAATCGAAGTTCTACCTTTTCATAGAGTTCCATTTTTTAAATCAAATTCAAAGGCATCTATGGCCACAAACAAACTTCATACATTTAATGATTCTGCAACTCTGAGCACAATCTCATCAGTCACTTATTCAAGTGCATCGTAAATTCCAGAAAACCTAATATTTTGAATTACATCTGTTTACAATTCAATGCGATTCAGTTTTAAATTTTGTAGAAATCGCAATCAAAGTTTCACTTTTTCAAAGAGTTCTATTTTCAAAATAAGATTGAAAGGCATCCATGGCCACCATCGTCGTCTATTTTATTATTCTGCAACTCTGAGCACAATCTCATCACTCGCTTATTCAGGTGCATCATAAATTCCAGAAAACCAAACATATTGCGTTCCTTCTGTTTACAATTCAATGCAACTCAGCTTTAAACTTTGTAGAAATCCCAATCAAAGCTCCACTTTTTCATAGAGTTCTATTTTCTAATTGAAATTCAAAGAGATATATGGCACAAACAAACTTCATACATTTAATGATTCTGCAACTCTGAGCACAATCTCATCACTCGCTTATTCAGGTGCATCATAAATTCCAGAAAACCAAACATATTGCGTTCCTTCTGTTTACAATTCAATGCAACTCAGCTTTAAGCTTTGTAGAAATCCCAATCAAAGCTCCACTTTTTCATAGAGTTCTATTTTCTAATTGAAATTCAAAGAGATATATGGCACAAACAAACTTCATACATTTAATGATTCTGCAACTCTGAGCACAATCTCATCAGTCACTTATTCAGGTGCATCATAAATTCCAGAAAACCTAATATTTTGAGTTACATCTGTTTACAATTCAATGCAACTCAGCTTTAAATTTTGTAGAAATCGCAATCGAAGTTCTACCTTTTCATAGAGTTCCATTTTCTAAATGAAATTCAAAGGCATCTATGGCCACAAACAAACTTCATACATTTAATGATTCTGCAACTCTGAGCACAATCTCATCAGCCACTTATTCAGGTGCATCATAAATTCCAGAAAACCTAATATTTTGAATTACATCTGTTTACAATTCAATGCAATTCAGTTTTAAATTTTTTAGAAATCGCAAGCAAAGTTTCACTTTTGAAAGAGTTCTATTTTCAAAATAAGATTGAAAGGCATCCATGGCCACCATCGTCGTCTATTTTATTATTCTGCAACTCTGAGCACAATCTCATCACTCGCTTATTCAGGTGCATCATAAATTCCAGAAAACCAAACATATTGCGTTCCTTCTGTTTACAATTCAATGCAACTCAGCTTTAAATTTTTTAGAAATCGCAATCAAAGTTTCACTTTTTCAAATAGTTCTATTTTCAAACCAAGATTGAAAGGCATCCATGGCCACCATCCTCGTCTATTTTATTATTCTGCAACTCTGAGCACAATCTCATCACTCGCTTATTCAGGTGCATCATAAATTCCGGAAAACCAAACATATTGCGTTCCTTCTGTTTACAATTCAATGCAACTCAGCTTTAAATTTTTTAGAAATCGCAATCAAAGTTTCACTTTTTCAAATAGTTCTATTTTCAAACCAAGATTGAAAGGCATCCATGGCCACCATCCTCGTCTATTTTATTATTCTGCAACTCTGAGCACAATCTCATCACTCGCTTATTCAGGTGCATCATAAATTCCGGAAAACCAAACATATTGCGTTCCTTCTGTTTACAATTCAATGCAACTCAGCTTTAAATTTTTAAGAAATCGCAATTAAAGTTTCACTTTTTCAAATAATTCTATTTTCAAACGAACATTGAAAGGCATCCATGGCCACCATCCTCGTCTATTTTATTATTCTGCAAATCTGAGCACAATCTCATCAGTCACTTATTCAGGTGCATCATAAATTCCAGAAAACCAAACATATTGCGTTCCTTCTGTTTACAATTCAATGCAACTCAGCTTTAAATTTTGTAGAAATCGCAATCAAAGTTTCACTTTTTCAAATAGTTCTATTTTCAAACCAAGTTTGAAAGGCATCCATGGCCACCATCCTCGTCTATTTTATTATTCTGCAAATCTGAGCACAATCTCATCACTCGCTTATTCAGGTGCATCATAAATTCCCGAAAACCTAATACTTTGAATTACATCTGTTTACAATTCAATGCAATTCAGTTTTAAATTTTGTAGAAATCGCAATCAAAGTTTCACTTTTTCAAAGAGTTCTATTTTCTAATTGAAATTCAAAGGGATCTATGGCACAAACTTCATACATTTAATGATTCTGCAACTCTGAGCAAAATCTCAATTCAATGCATTTCAGTTTTAAATTTTTTAGAAATCGCAAGCAAAGTTTCACTTTTGAAAGAGTTCTATTTTGAAAATAAGATTGAAAGGCATCCATGGCCACCATCGTCGTCTATTTTATGATTCTGCAACTCTGAACACAATCTCATCAGTCGTCTATGCAGGTGCATCATAAATTCCAGAAAACCAAACACATTGCGTTCCTTCTGTTTACAATTCAATGCAACTCAGCTTTAAATTTTTTAGAAATCGCAATCAAAGTTTCACTTTTTCAAATAGTTCTATTTTCAAACCAAGATTGAAAGGCATCCATGGCCACCATCCTCGTCTATTTTATTATTCTTCAACTCTGAGCACAATCTCATCACTCGCTTATTCAGGTGCATCATAAATTCCAGAAAACCAAACATATTGCGGTCCTTCTGTTTACAATTCAATGCAACTCAGCTTTAAATTTTTTAGAAATCGCAATCAAAGTTTCACTTTTTCAAATAGTTCTATTTTCAAACCAAGACTGAAAGGCATCCATGGCCACCATCCTCGTCTATTTTATTATTCTGCAACTCTGAGCACAATATCATCACTCGCTTATTCAGGTGCATCATAAATTCCAGAAAACCAAACATATTGCGTTCCTTCTGTTTACAATTCAATGCAACTCAGCTTTAAATTTTGTAGAAATCGCAATCGAAGTTCTACCTTTTCATAGAGTTCCATTTTCTAAATGAAATTCAAAGGCATCTATGGCCACAAACAAATTTCATACATTTAATGATTCTGCAACTCTGAGCACAATCTCATCAGTCACTTATTCAGGTGCATCATAAATTCCAGGAAACCTAATATTTTGAATTACATCAGTTTACAATTCAATGCAATTCAGTTTTAAATTTTTTAGAAATCGCAATCAAAGCTCCACTTTTTCATAGAGTTCTATTTTCTAATTGAAATTCAAAGGGATCTATGGCACAAACTTCATACATTTAATGATTCTGCAACTCTGAGCAAAATCTCAATTCAATGCATTTCAGTTTTAAATTTTTTAGAAATCGCAAGCAAAGTTTCACTTTTGAAAGAGTTCTATTTTCAAAATAAGATTGAAAGGCATCCATGGCCACCATCGTCGTCTATTTTATTACTCTGCAACTCTGAGCACAATCTCATCACTCGCTTATTCAGGTGCATCATAGATTCCAGAAAACCAAACATATTGCGGTCCTTCTGTTTACAATTCAATGCAATTCAGTTTTAAATTTTGTAGAAATCGCAATCAAAGCTCCACTTTTTCATAGAGTTCTATTTTCTAATTGAAATTCAAAGGGATCTATGGCACAAACTTCATACATTTAATGATTCTGCAACTCTGAGCAAAATCTCAATTCAATGCATTTCAGTTTTAAATTTTTTAGAAATCGCAAGCAAAGTTTCACTTTTGAAAGAGTTCTATTTTCAAAATAAGATTGAAAGGCATCCATGGCCACCATCGTCTGCTATTTTATGATTCTGCAACTCTGAACACAATCTCATCAGTCGTCTATGCAGGTGCATCATAAATTCCAGGAAACCTAATATTTTGAATTACATCTGTTTACAATTCAATGCAATTCAGTTTTAAATTTTTTAGAAAGCGCAATCAAAGCTCCACTTTTTCATAGAGTTCTATTTTCTAATTGAAATTCAAAGGGATTTATGGCACAAACTTCATACATTTAATGATTCTGCAACTCTGAGCAAAATCTCAATTCAATGCATTTCAGTTTTAAATTTTTTAGAAATCGCAAGCAAAGTTTCACTTTTGAAAGAGTTCTATTTTCAAAATAAGATTGAAAGGCATCCATGGCCACCATCGTCGTCTATTTTATTACTCTGCAACTCTGAGCACAATCTCATCACTCGCTTATTCAGGTGCATCATAGATTCCAGAAAACCAAACATATTGCGGTCCTTCTGTTTACAATTCAATGCAATTCAGTTTTAAATTTTGTAGAAATCGCAATCAAAGCTCCACTTTTTCATAGAGTTCTATTTTCTAATTGAAATTCAAAGGGATCTATGGCACAAACTTCATACATTTAATGATTCTGCAACTCTGAGCAAAATCTCAATTCAATGCATTTCAGTTTTAAATTTTTTAGAAATCGCAAGCAAAGTTTCACTTTTGAAAGAGTTCTATTTTCAAAATAAGATTGAAAGGCATCCATGGCCACCATCGTCTGCTATTTTATGATTCTGCAACTCTGAACACAATCTCATCAGTCGTCTATGCAGGTGCATCATAAATTCCAGGAAACCTAATATTTTGAATTACATCTGTTTACAATTCAATGCAATTCAGTTTTAAATTTTTTAGAAATCGCAATCAAAGCTCCATTTTTTCATAGAGTTCTATTTTCTAATTGAAATTCAAAGGGATCTATGGCACAAACTTCATACATTTAATGATTCTGCAACTCTGAGCAAAATCTCAATTCAATGCATTTCAGTTTTAAATTTTTTAGAAATCGCAAGCAAAGTTTCACTTTTGAAAGAGTTCTATTTTCAAAATAAGATTGAAAGGCATCCATGGCCACCATCGTCGTCTATTTTATTACTCTGCAACTCTGAGCACAATCTCATCACTCGCTTATTCAGGTGCATCATAAATTCCCGAAAGCCAAACATATTGCGGTCCTTCTGTTTACAATTCAATGCAACTCAGCTTTAAATTTTTTAGAAATCGCAATCAAAGTTTCACTTTTTCAAATAGTTCTATTTTCAAACCAAGACTGAAAGGCATCCATGGCCACCATCCTCGTCTATTTTATTATTCTGCAACTCTGAGCACAATCTCATCACTCGCTTATTCAGGTGCATCATAAATTCCAGAAAACCAAACATATTGCGTTCCTTCTGTTTACAATTTAATGCAACTCAGCTTTAAATTTTGTAGAAATCGCAATCGAAGTTCTACCTTTTCATAGAGTTCCATTTTCTAAATGAAATTCAAAGGCATCTATGGCCACAAACAAATTTCATACATTTAATGATTCTGCAACTCTGAGCACAATCTCATCAGTCACTTATTCAGGTGCATTATAAATTCCAGGAAACCTAATATTTTGAATTACATCAGTTTACAATTCAATGCAATTCAGTTTTAAATTTTGTAGAAATCGCAATCAAAGCTCCACTTTTTCATAGAGTTCTATTTTCTAATTGAAATTCAAAGGGATCTATGGCACAAACTACATACATTTAATGATTCTGCAACTCTGAGCAAAATCTCAATTCAATGCATTTCAGTTTTACATTTTTTAGAAATCGCAAGCAAAGTTTCACTTTTGAAAGAGTTCTATTTTCAAACCAAGATTGAAAGGCATCCATGGCCACCATCCTCGTCTATTTTATTATTCTTCAACTCTGAGCACAATCTCATCACTCGCTTATTCAGGTGCATCATAAATTCCAGAAAACCAAACATATTGCGTTCCTTCTGTTTACAATTCAATGCAACTCAGCTTTAAATTTTTTAGAAATCGCAATCAAAGTTTCACTTTTTCAAATAGTTCTATTTTCAAACCAAGATTGAAAGGCATCCATGGCCACCATCCTCGTCTATTTTATTATTCTTCAACTCTGAGCACAATCTCATCACTCGCTTATTCAGGTGCATCATAAATTCCAGAAAACCAAACATATTGCGGTCCTTCTGTTTACAATTCAATGCAACTCAGCTTTAAATTTTTTAGAAATCGCAATCAAAGTTTCACTTTTTCAAATAGTTCTATTTTGAAACCAAGATTGAAAGGCATCCATGACCACCATCCTCGTCTATTTTATTATTCTTCAACTCTGAGCACAATCTCATCACTCGCTTATTCAGGTGCATCATAAATTCCAGAAAACCAAACATATTGCGGTCGTTCTGTTTACAATTCAATGCAACTCAGCTTTAAATTTTTTAGAAATCGCAATCAAAGTTTCACTTTTGCAAATAGTTCTATTTTCAAACCAAGATTGAAAGGCATCCATGGCCACCATCCTCGTCTATTTTATTATTCTTCAACTCTGAGCACAATCTCATCACGCGCTTATTCAGGTGCATCATAAATTCCAGAAAACCAAACATATTGCGTTCCTTCTGTTTACAATTCAATGCAACTCAGCTTTAAGTTTTTTATAAACCGCAATCAAAGTTTCACTTTTTCAAATAGTTCTATTTTCAAACCAAGATTGAAAGGCATCCATGACCACCATCCTCTTCTATTTTATTATTATTCAACTCTGAGCACAATCTCATCACTCGCTTATTCAGGTGCATCATAAATTCCAGAAAACCAAACATATTGCGGTCGTTCTGTTTACAATTCAATGCAACTCAGCTTTAAATTTTTTAGAAATCGCAATCAAAGTTTCACTTTTTCAAATAGTTCTATTTTCAAATAAAGTTTGAAAGGCATCCATGGCCACCATCCTCGTCTATTTTATTATTCTGCAACTCTGAGCACAATCTCATCACTCGCTTATTCAGGTGCATCATAAATTCCAGAAAACCAAACATATTGCGTTCCTTCTGTTTACAATTCAATGCAACTCAGCTTTAAACTTTGTAGAAATCGCAATCAAAGCTCCACTTTTTCATAGAGTTCTATTTTCTAATTGAAATTCAAAGGGATCTATGGCACAAACAAACTTCATACATTTAATGATTCTGCAACTCTGAGCAAAATCTCAATTCAATGCATTTCAGTTTTCAATTTTTTAGAAATCGCAAGCAAAGTTTCACTTTTGAAAGAGTTCTATTTTCAAAATAAGATTGAAAGGCATCCATGGCCACCATCGTCGTCTATTTTATGATTCTGCAACTCTGAACACAATCTCATCAGTCGTCTATGCAGGTGCATCATAAATTCCAGAAAACCAAACACATTGCGTTCCTTCTGTTTACAATTCAATGCAACTCAGCTTTAAATTTTTTAGAAATCGCAATCAAAGTTTCACTTTTTCAAATAGTTCTATTTTCAAACCAAGATTGAAAGGCATCCATGGCCACCATCCTCGTCTATTTTATTATTCTTCAACTCTGAGCACAATCTCATCACTCGCTTATTCAGGTGCATCATAAATTCCAGAAAACCAAACATATTGCGGTCCTTCTGTTTACAATTCAATGCAACTCAGCTTTAAATTTTTTAGAAATCGCAATCAAAGTTTCACTTTTTGAAATAGTTCTATTTTCAAACCAAGATTGAAAGGCATCCATGGCCACCATCCTCGTCTATTTTATTATTCTGCAACTCTGAGCACAATCTCATCACTCGCTTATTCAGGTGCATCATAAATTCCAGAAAACCAAACATATTGCGTTCCTTCTGTTTACAATTCAATGCAACTCAGCTTTAAATTTTGTAGAAATCGCAATCGAAGCTCTACCTTTTCATAGAGTTCCATTTTCTAAATGAAATTCAAAGGCATCTATGGCCACAAACAAACTTCATACATTTAATGATTCTGCAACTCTGAGCACAATCTCATCAGTCACTTATTCAGGTGCATCATAAATTCCAGGAAACCTAATATTTTGAATAACATCTGTTTACAATTCAATGCAATTCAGTTTTAAATTTTTTAGAAATCGCAATCAAAGCTCCACTTTTCCATAGAGTTCTATTTTCTAATTGAAATTCAAAGGGATCTATGGCACAAACTTCATACATTTAATGATTCTGCAACTCTGAGCAAAATCTCAATTCAATGCATTTCAGTTTTAAATTTTTTAGAAATCGCAAGCAAAGTTTCACTTTTGAAAGAGTTCTATTTTCAAAATAAGATTGAAAGGCATCCATGGCCACCATCGTCGTCTATTTTATTACTCTGCAACTCTGAGCACAATCTCATCACTCGCTTATTCAGGTGCATCATAGATTCCAGAAAACCAAACATATTGCGGTCCTTCTGTTTACAATTCAATGCAATTCAGTTTTAAATTTTGTAGAAATCGCAATCAAAGCTCCACTTTTTCATAGAGTTCTATTTTCTAATTGAAATTCAAAGGGATCTATGGCACAAACTTCATACATTTAATGATTCTGCAACTCTGAGCAAAATCTCAATTCAATGCATTTCAGTTTTACATTTTTTAGAAATCGCAAGCAAAGTTTCACTTTTGAAAGAGTTCTATTTTCACACCAAGATTGAAAGGCATACATGGCCACCATCCTCGTCTATTTTACTATTCTTCAACTCTGAGCACAATCTCATCACTCGCTTATTCAGGTGCATCATAAATTCCAGAAAACCAAACATATTGCGTTCCTTCTGTTTACAATTCAATGCAACTCAGCTTTAAATTTTTTAGAAATCGCAATCAAAGTTTCACTTTTTCAAATAGTTCTATTTTCAAACCAAGATTGAAAGGCATCCATGGCCACCATCCTCGTTTATTTTATTATTCTTCAACTCTGAGCACAATCTCATCACTCGCTTATTCAGGTGCATCATAAATTCCAGAAAGCCAAACATATTGCGGTCCTTCTGTTTACAATTCAATGCAACTCAGCTTTAAATTTTTTAGAAATCGCAATCAAAGTTTCACTTTTTCAAATAGTTCTATTTTCAAACCAAGATTGAAAGGCATCCATGACCACCATCCTCGTCTATTTTATTATTCTTCAACTCTGAGCACAATCTCATCACTCGCTTATTCAGGTGCATCATAAATTCCAGAAAACCAAACATATTGCGGTCGTTCTGTTTACAATTCAATGCAACTCAGCTTTAAATTTTTTAGAAATCGCAATCAAAGTTTCACTTTTGCAAATAGTTTTATTTTCAAACCAAGATTGAAAGGCATCCATGGCCACCATCCTCGTCTATTTTATTATTCTTCAACTCTGAGCACAATCTCATCACGCGCTTATTCAGGTGCATCATAAATTCCAGAAAACCAAACATATTGCGTTCCTTCTGTTTACAATTCAATGCAACTCAGCTTTAAGTATTTTATAAATCGCAATCAAAGTTTCACTTTTTCAAATAGTTCTATTTTCAAACCAAGATTGAAAGGCATCCATGACCACCATCCTCTTCTATTTTATTATTCTTCAACTCTGAGCACAATCTCATCACTCGCTTATTCAGGTGCATCATAAATTCCAGAAAACCAAACATATTGCGGTCGTTCTGTTTACAATTCAATGCAACTCAGCTTTAAATTTTTTAGAAATCGCAATCAAAGTTTCACTTTTTCAAATAGTTCTATTTTCAAATAAAGTTTGAAAGGCATCCATGGCCACCATCCTCGTCTATTTTATTATTCTGCAACTCTGAGCACAATCTCATCACTCGCTTATTCAGGTGCATCATAAATTCCAGAAAACCAAACATATTGCGTTCCTTCTGTTTACAATTCAATGCAACTCAGCTTTAAACTTTGTAGAAATCGCAATCAAAGCTCCACTTTTTCATAGAGTTCTATTTTCTAATTGAAATTCAAAGGGATCTATGGCACAAACAAACTTCATACATTTAGTGATTCTGCAACTCTGAGCAAAATCTCAATTCAATGCATTTCAGTTTTAAATTTTTTAGAAATCGCAAGCAAAGTTTCACTTTTGAAAGAGTTCTATTTTCAAAATAAGATTGAAAGGCATCCATGGCCACCATCGTCGTCTATTTTATGATTCTGCAACTCTGAACACAATCTCATCAGTCGTCTATGCAGGTGCATCATAAATTCCAGAAAACCAAACACATTGCGTTCCTTCTGTTTACAATTCAATGCAACTCAGCTTTAAATTTTTTAGAAATCGCAATCAAAGTTTCACTTTTTCAAATAGTTCTATTTTCAAACCAAGATTGAAAGGCATCCATGGCCACCATCCTCGTCTATTTTATTATTCTGCAACTCTGAGCACAATCTCATCACTCGCTTATTCAGGTGCATCATAAATTCCAGAAAACCAAACATATTGCGTTCCTTCTGTTTACAATTCAATGCAACTCAGCTTTAAACTTTGTAGAAATCGCAATCAAAGCTCCACTTTTTCATAGAGTTCTATTTTCTAATTGAAATTCAAAGGGATCTATGGCACAAACAAACTTCATACATTTAGTGATTCTGCAACTCTGAGCAAAATCTCAATTCAATGCATTTCAGTTTTAAATTTTTTAGAAATCGCAAGCAAAGTTTCACTTTTGAAAGAGTTCTATTTTCAAAATAAGATTGAAAGGCATCCATGGCCACCATCGTCGTCTATTTTATTACTCTGCAACTCTGAGCACAATCTCATCACTCGCTTATTCAGGTGCATCATAGATTCCAGAAAACCAAACATATTGCGGTCCTTCTGTTTACAATTCAATGCAATTCAGTTTTAAATTTTGTAGAAATCGCAATCAAAGCTCCACTTTTTCATAGAGTTCTATTTTCTAATTGAAATTCAAAGGGATCTATGGCACAAACTTCATACATTTAATGATTCTGCAACTCTGAGCAAAATCTCAATTCAATGCATTTCAGTTTTACATTTTTTAGAAATCGCAAGCAAAGTTTCACTTTTGAAAGAGTTCTATTTTCAAACCAAGATTGAAAGGCATACATGGCCACCATCCTCGTCTATTTTATTATTCTTCAACTCTGAGCACAATCTCATCACTCGCTTATTCAGGTGCATCATAAATTCCAGAAAACCAAACATATTGCGTTCCTTCTGTTTACAATTCAATGCAACTCAGCTTTAAATTTTTTAGAAATCGCAATCAAAGTTTCACTTTTTCAAATAGTTCTATTTTCAAACCAAGATTGAAAGGCATCCATGGCCACCATCCTCGTTTATTTTATTATTCTTCAACTCTGAGCACAATCTCATCACTCGCTTATTCAGGTGCATCATAAATTCCAGAAAGCCAAACATATTGCGGTCCTTCTGTTTACAATTCAATGCAACTCAGCTTTAAATTTTTTAGAAATCGCAATCAAAGTTTCACTTTTTCAAATAGTTCTATTTTCAAACCAAGATTGAAAGGCATCCATGACCACCATCCTCGTCTATTTTATTATTCTTCAACTCTGAGCACAATCTCATCACTCGCTTATTCAGGTGCATCATAAATTCCAGAAAACCAAACATATTGCGGTCGTTCTGTTTACAATTCAATGCAACTCAGCTTTAAATTTTTTAGAAATCGCAATCAAAGTTTCACTTTTGCAAATAGTTTTATTTTCAAACCAAGATTGAAAGGCATCCATGGCCACCATCCTCGTCTATTTTATTATTCTTCAACTCTGAGCACAATCTCATCACGCGCTTATTCAGGTGCATCATAAATTCCAGAAAACCAAACATATTGCGTTCCTTCTGTTTACAATTCAATGCAACTCAGCTTTAAGTTTTTTATAAATCGCAATCAAAGTTTCACTTTTTCAAATAGTTCTATTTTCAAACCAAGATTGAAAGGCATCCATGACCACCATCCTCTTCTATTTTATTATTCTTCAACTCTGAACACAATCTCATCACTCGCTTATTCAGGTGCATCATAAATTCCAGAAAACCAAACATATTGCGGTCGTTCTGTTTACAATTCAATGCAACTCAGCTTTAAATTTTTTAGAAATCGCAATCAAAGTTTCACTTTTTCAAATAGTTCTATTTTCAAATAAAGTTTGAAAGGCATCCATGGCCACCATCCTCGTCTATTTTATTATTCTGCAACTCTGAGCACAATCTCATCACTCGCTTATTCAGGTGCATCATAAATTCCAGAAAACCAAACATATTGCGTTCCTTCTGTTTACAATTCAATGCAACTCAGCTTTAAACTTTGTAGAAATCGCAATCAAAGCTCCACTTTTTCATAGAGTTCTATTTTCTAATTGAAATTCAAAGGGATCTATGGCACAAACAAACTTCATACATTTAGTGATTCTGCAACTCTGAGCAAAATCTCAATTCAATGCATTTCAGTTTTAAATTTTTTAGAAATCGCAAGCAAAGTTTCACTTTTGAAAGAGTTCTATTTTCAAAATAAGATTGAAAGGCATCCATGGCCACCATCGTCGTCTATTTTATGATTCTGCAACTCTGAACACAATCTCATCAGTCGTCTATGCAGGTGCATCATAAATTCCAGAAAACCAAACACATTACGTTCCTTCTGTTTACAATTCAATGCAACTCAGCTTTAAATTTTTTAGAAATCGCAATCAAAGTTTCACTTTTTCAAATAGTTCTATTTTCAAACCAAGATTGAAAGGCATCCATGGCCACCATCCTCGTCTATTTTATTATTCTTCAACTCTGAGCACAATCTCATCACTCGCTTATTCAGGTGCATCATAAATTCCAGAAAACCAAACATATTGCGGTCCTTATGTTTACAATTCAATGCAACTCAACTTTAAATTTTTTAGAAATCGCAATCAAAGTTTCACTTTTTCAAATAGTTCTATTTTCCAACCAAGATTGAAAGGCATCCATGGCCACCATCCTCGTCTATTTTATTATTCTTCAACTCTGAGCACAATCTCATCACTCGCTTATTCAGGTGCATCATAAATTCCAGAAAACCAAACATATTGCGGTCCTTCTGTTTACAATTCAATGCAACTCAGCTTTAAATTTTTTAGAAATCGCAATCAAAGTTTCACTTTTTCAAATAGTTCTATTTTCAAACCAAGATTGAAAGGCATCCATGGCCACCATCCTCGTCTATTTTATTATTCTGCAACTCTGAGCACAATCTCATCACTCGCTTATTCAGGTGCATCATAAATTCCAGAAAACCAAACATATTGCGTTCCTTCTGTTTACAATTCAATGCAACTCAGCTTTAAATTTTGTAGAAATCGCAATCGAAGTTCTACCTTTTCATAGAGTTCCATTTTCTAAATGAAATTCAAAGGCATCTGTGGCCACAAACAAACTTCATACATTTAATGATTCTGCAACTCTGAGCACAATCTCATCAGTCACTTATTCAGGTGCATCATAAATTCCAGGAAACCTAATATTTTGAATTACATCTGTTTACAATTCAATGCAATTCAGTTTTAAATTTTTTAGAAATCGCAATCAAAGCTCCACTTTTTCATAGAGTTCTATTTTCTAATTGCAATTCAAAGGGATCTATGGCACAAACTTCATACATTTAATGATTCGGCAACTCTGAGCAAAATCTCAATTCAATGCATTTCAGTTTTAAATTTTTTAGAAATCGCAAGCAAAGTTTCACCTTTGAAAGAGTTCTATTTTCAAAATAAGATTGAAAGGCATCCATGGCCACCATCGTCGTCTATTTTATTACTCTGCAACTCTGAGCACAATCTCATCACTCGCTTATTCAGGTGCATCATAGATTCCAGAAAACCAAACATATTGCGGTCCTTCTGTTTACAATTCAATGCAATTCAGTTTTAAATTTTGTAGAAATCGCAATCAAAGCTCCACTTTTTCATAGAGTTCTATTTTCTAATTGAAATTCAAAGGGATCTATGGCACAAACTTCATACATTTAATGATTCTGCAACTCTGAGCAAAATCTCAATTCAATGCATTTCAGTTTCACATTTTTTAGAAATCGCAAGCAAAGTTTCACTTCTATAAGAGTTCTATTTTCAAACCAAGATTGAAAGGCATCCATGGCCACCATCCTCGTCTATTTTATTATTCTTCAACTCTGAGCACAATCTCATCACTCGCTTATTGAGGTGCATCATAAATTCCAGAAAACCAAACATATTGCGTTCCTTCTGTTTACAATTCAATGCAACTCAGCTTTAAATTTTTTAGAAATCGCAATCAAAGTTTCACTTTTTCATATAGTTCTATTTTCAAACCAAGATTGAAAGGCATCCATGGCCACCATCCTCGTCTATTTTATTATTCTTCAACTCTGAGCACAATCTCATCACTCGCTTATTCAGGTGCATCATAAATTCCAGAAAACCAAACATATTGCGGTCCTTCTGTTTACAATTCAATGCAACTCAGCTTTAAATTTTTTAGAAATCGCAATCAAAGTTTCACTTTTTCAAATAGTTCTGTTTTCAAACCAAGATTGAAAGGCATCCATGGCCACCATCATCGTCATGTTATTATTCTGCAACTCTGAGCACAATCTCATCACTCGCTTATTCAGGTGCATCATAAATTGCAGAAAACCAAACATATTGCGGTCGTTCTGTTTACAATTCAATGCAACTCAGCTTTAAATTTTTTAGAAATCGCAATCAAAGTTTCACTTTTGCAAATAGTTCTATTTTCAAACCAAGATTGAAAGGCATCCATGGCCACCATCCTCGTCTATTTTATTATTCTTCAACTCTGAGCACAATCTCATCACGCGCTTATTCAGGTGCATCATAAATTCCAGAAAACCAAACATATTGCGTTCCTTCTGTTTACAATTCAATGCAACTCCGCTTTAAATTTTTTATAAATCGCAATCAAAGTTTCACTTTTTCAAATAGTTCTATTTTCAAACCAAGATTGAAAGGCATCCATGACCACCATCCTCGTCTATTTCATTATTCTTCAACTCTGAGCACAATCTCATCACTCGCTTATTCAGGTGCATCATAAATTCCAGAAAACCAAACATATTGCGGTCGTTCTGTTTACAATTCAATGCAACTCAGCTTTAAATTTTTTAGAAATCGCAATCAAAGTTTCACTTTTTCAAATAGTTCTATTTTCAAATAAAGTTTGAAAGGCATCCATGGCCACCATCCTCGTCTATTTTATTATTCTGCAACTCTGAGCACAATCTCATCACTCGCTTATTCAGGTGCATCATAAATTCCAGAAAACCAAACATATTGCGTTCCTTCTGTTTACAATTCAATGCAACTCAGCTTTACACTTTGTAGAAATCGCAATCAAAGCTCCACTTTTTCATAGAGTTCTATTTTCTAATTGAAATTCAAAGGGATCTATGGCACAAACAAACTTCATACATTTAATGATTCTGCAACTCTGAGCACAATCTCATCAGTCACTTATTCAGGTGCATCATAAATTCCAGAAAACCTAATATTTTGAGTTACATCTGTTTACAATTCAATGCAACTCAGCTTTAAATTTTGTAGAAATCGCAATCGAAGTTCTACCTTTTCATAGAGTTCCATTTTCTAAATGAAATTCAAAGGCATCTATGGCCACAAACAAACTTCATACATTTAATGATTCTGCAACTCTGAGCACAATCTCATCAGTCACTTATTCAAGTGCATCATAAATTCCAGAAAACCTAATATTTTGAATTACATCTGTTTACAATTCAATGCAATTCAGTTTTAAATTTTGTAGAAATCGCAATCAAAGTTTCACTTTTTCAAAGAGTTCTATTTTCAAAATAAGATTGAAAGGCATCCATGGCCACCATCGTCGTCTATTTTATTATTCTGCAACTCTGAGCACAATCTCATCACACGCTTATTCAGGTGCATCATAAATTCCAGAAAACCAAACATATTGCGTTCCTTCTGTTTACAATTAAATGCAACTCAGCTTTAAACTTTGTAGAAATCGCAATCAAAGCTCCACTTTTTCATAGAGTTCTATTTTCTAATTGAAATTCAAAGTGATCTACGGCACAAACAAACTTCATACATTTAATGATTCTGCAATTCTGAGCACAATCTCATCAGTCACTTATTCAGGTGCATCATAAATTCCAGAAAACCTAATATTTTGAGTTACATCTGTTTACAATTCAATGCACCTCAGCTTTAAATTTTGTAGAAATCGCAATCGAAGTTCTACCTTTTCATAGAGTTCCATTTTCTAAATGAAATTCAAAGGCATCTATGGCCACAAACAAACTTCATACATTTAATGATTCTGCAACTCTGAGCACAATCTCATCAGTCACTTATTCAGGTGCATCATAAATTCCAGAAAACCTAATATTTTGAGTTACACCTGTTTACAATTCAATGCAACTCAGCTTTAAATTTTGTAGAAATCGCAATCGAAGTTCTACCTTTTCATAGAGTTCCATTTTCTAAATGAAATTCAAAGGCATCTATGGCCACAAACAAACTTCATACATTTAATGATTCTGCAACTCTGAGCACAATCTCATCAGTCACTTATTCAGGTGCATCATAAATTCCAGAAAACCTAATATTTTGAATTACATCTGTTTACAATTCAATGCAATTCAGTTTTAAATTTTTTAGAAATCGCAATCAAAGCTCCACTTTTTCATAGAGTTCCATTTTCTAAATGAAATTCAAAGGCATCTATGGCCACAAACAAACTTCATACATTTAATGATTCTGCAACTCTGAGCACAATCTCATCAGTCACTTATTGAGGTGCATCATAAATTCCAGAAAACCTAATATTTTGAGTTACATCTGTTTACAATTCAATGCAACTCAGCTTTAAATTTTTTAGAAATCGCAATCAAAGTTTCACTTTTTCAAATAGTTCTATTTTCAAACCAAGATTGATAGGCATCCATGGCCACCATCCTCGCCTCTTTTATTATTCTGCAACTCTGAGCACAATCTCATCAGTCGCTTATTCAGGTGCATCATAAATTCCAGAAAACCAAACATATTGCGTTCCTTCTGTTTACAATTCAATGCAACTCAGCTTTAAATTTTTAAGAAATCGCAATTAAAGTTTCACTTTTTCAAATAGTTCTATTTTCAAACAAACATTGAAAGGCATCCATGGCCACCATCCTCGTCTATTTTATTATTCTGCAAATCTGAGCACAATCTCATCAGTCACTTATTCAGGTGCATCATAAATTCCAGAAAACCAAACATATTGCGTTCCTTCTGTTTACAATTCAATGCAACTCAGCTTTAAATTTGTAGAAATCGCAATCAAAGCTCACTTTTTCATAGAGCCCTATTTTCAAAATGAAATTCAAATGCATCCGTGGCCACCATCCTCGTCTATTTTATTATTCTGCAAATCTGAGCACAATCTCATCAGTCACTTATTCAGGTGCATCATAAATTCCAGAAAACCAAACATATTGCGTTCCTTCTGTTTACAATTCAATGCAACTCAGCTTTAAACTTTGTAGAAATCGCAATCAAAGCTCCACTTTTTCATAGAGTTCTATTTTCTAATTGAAATTCAAAGGGATCTATGGCACAAACAAACTTCATACATTTAATGATTCTGCAACTCTGAGCACAATCTCATCAGTCACTTATTCAGGTGCATCATAAATTCCAGAAAACCTAATATTTTGAGTTACATCTGTTTACAATTCAATGCAACTCAGCTTTAAATTTTGTAGAAATCGCAATCGAAGTTCTACCTTTTCATAGAGTTCCATTTTTTAAATCAAATTCAAAGGCATCTATGGCCACAAACAAACTTCATACATTTAATGATTCTGCAACTCTGAGCACAATCTCATCAGTCACTTATTCAAGTGCATCATAAATTCCAGAAAACCTAATATTTTGAATTACATCTGTTTACAATTCAATGCAATTCAGTTTTAAATTTTGTAGAAATCGCAATCAAAGTTTCACTTTTTCAAAGAGTTCTATTTTCAAAATAAGATTGAAAGGCATCCATGGCCACCATCGTCGTCTATTTTATTATTCTGCAACTCTGAGCACAATCTCATCACTCGCTTATTCAGGTGCATCATAAATTCCAGAAAACCAAACATATTGCGTTCCTTCTGTTTACAATTAAATGCAACTCAGCTTTAAACTTTGTAGAAATCGCAATCAAAGCTCCACTTTTTCATAGAGTTCTATTTTCTAATTGAAATTCAAAGGGATCTATGGCACAAACAAACTTCATACATTTAATGATTCTGCAACTCTGAGCACAATCTCATCAGTCACTTATTCAGGTGCATCATAAATTCCAGAAAACCTAATATTTTAAGTTACATCTGTTTACAATTCAATGCACCTCAGCTTTAAATTTTGTAGAAAGCGCAATCGAAGTTCTACCTTTTCATAGAGTTCCATTTTCTAAATGAAATTCAAAGGCATCTATGGCCACAAACAAACTTCATACATTTAATGATTCTGCAACTCTGAGCACAATCTCATCAGTCACTTATTCAGGTGCATCATAAATTCCAGAAAACCTAATATTTTGAGTTACACCTGTTTACAATTCAATGCAACTCAGCTTTAAATTTTGTAGAAATCGCAATCGAAGTTCTACCTTTTCATAGAGTTCCATTTTCTAAATGAAATTCAAAGGCATCTATGGCCACAAACAAACTTCATACATTTAATGATTCTGCAACTCTGAGCACAATCTCATCAGTCACTTATTCAGGTGCATCATAAATTCCAGAAAACCTAATATTTTGAATTACATCTGTTTACAATTCAATGCAATTCAGTTTTAAATTTTTTAGAAATCGCAATCAAAGCTCCACTTTTTCATAGAGTTCTATTTTCTAATTGAAATTCAAAGGGATCTATGGCACAAACTTCATATATTTAATGATTCTGCAACTCTGAGCAAAATCTCAATTCAATGCATTTCAGTTTCAAATTTTTTAGAAATCGCAAGCAAAGTTTCACTTTTGAAAGAGTTCTATTTTCAAAATAAGATTGAAAGGCATCCATGGCCACCATCGTCGTCTATTTTATTATTCTGCAACTCTGAGCACAATCTCATCACTCGCTTATTCAGGTGCATCATAAATTCCAGAAAACCAAACATATTCCGTTCCTTCTGTTTACAATTCAATGCAACTCAGCTTTAAATTTTTTAGAAATCGCAATCAAAGTTTCACTTTTTCAAATAGTTCTATTTTCAAACCAAGATTGAAAGGCATCCATGGCCACCATCCTCCTCTATTTTATTATTCTGCAACTCTGAGCACAATCTCATCACTCGCTTATTCAGGTGCATCAGAAATTCCGGAAAACCAAACATATTGCGTTCCTTCTGTTTACAATTCAATGCAACTCAGCTTTAAATTTTTAAGAAATCGCAATTAAAGTTTCACTTTTTCAAATAGTTCTATTTTAAAACCAACATTGAAAGGCATCCATGGCCACCATCCTCGTCTATTTTATTATTCTGCACTCGCTTATTCAGGTGCATCATAAATTCCAGAAAACCAAACATATTGCGTTCCTTCTGTTTACAATTCAATGCAACTCAGCTTTAAATTTTTTAGAAATCGCAATCAAAGTTTCACTTTTTCAAATAGTTCTATTTTCAAACCAAGATTGAAAGGCATCCATGGCCACCATCCTCCTCTATTTTATTATTCTGCAACTCTGAGCACAATCTCATCACTCGCTTATTCAGGTGCATCATAAATTCCAGAAAACCTAATATTTTGAGTTACATCTGTTTACAATTCAATGCAACTCAGCTTTAAATTTTGTAGAAATCGCAATCGAAGTTCTACCTTTTCATAGAGTTCCATTTTTTAAATCAAATTCAAAGGCATCTATGGCCACAAACAAACTTCATACATTTAATGATTCTGCAACTCTGAGCACAATCTCATCAGTCACTTATTCAAGTGCATCATAAATTCCAGAAAACCTAATATTTTGAATTACATCTGTTTACAATTCAATGCAATTCAGTTTTAAATTTTGTAGAAATCGCAATCAAAGTTTCACTTTTTCAAAGAGTTCTATTTTCAAAATAAGATTGAAAGGCATCCATGGCCACCATCGTCGTCTATTTTATTATTCTGCAACTCTGAGCACAATCTCATCACTCGCTTATTCAGGTGCATCATAAATTCCAGAAAACCAAACATATTGCGTTCCTTCTGTTTACAATTAAATGCAATTCAGCTTTAAACTTTGTAGAAATCGCAATCAAAGCTCCACTTTTTCATAGAGTTCTATTTTCTAATTGAAATTCAAAGTGATCTATGGCACAAACAAACTTCATACATTTAATGATTCTGCAACTCTGAGCACAATCTCATCAGTCACTTATTCAGGTGCATCATAAATTCCAGAAAACCTAATATTTTGAGTTACATCTGTTTACAATTCAATGCACCTCAGCTTTAAATTTTGTAGAAATCGCAATCGAAGTTCTACCTTTTCATAGAGTTCCATTTTCTAAATGAAATTCAAAGGCATCTATGGCCACAAACAAACTTCATACATTTAATGATTCTGCAACTCTGAGCACAATCTCATCAGTCACTTATTCAGGTGCATCATAAATTCCAGAAAACCTAATATTTTGAGTTACACCTGTTTACAATTCAATGCAACTCAGCTTTAAATTTTGTAGAAATCGCAATCGAAGTTCTACCTTTTCATAGAGTTCCATTTTCTAAATGAAATTCAAAGGCATCTATGGCCACAAACAAACTTCATACATTTAATGATTCTGCAACTCTGAGCACAATCTCATCAGTCACTTATTCAGGTGCATCATAAATTCCAGAAAACCTAATATTTTGAATTACATCTGTTTACAATTCAATGCAATTCAGTTTTAAATTTTTTAGAAATCGCAATCAAAGCTCCACTTTTTCATAGAGTTCCATTTTCTAAATGAAATTCAAAGGCATCTATGGCCACAAACAAACTTCATACATTTAATGATTCTGCAACTCTGAGCACACTCTCATCAGTCACTTATTGAGGTGCATCATAAATTCCAGAAAACCTAATATTTTGAGTTACATCTGTTTACAATTCAATGCAACTCAGCTTTAAATTTTTTAGAAATCGCAATCAAAGTTTCACTTTTTCAAATAGTTCTATTTTCAAACCAAGATTGATAGGCATCCATGGCCACCATCCTCGCCTCTTTTATTATTCTGCAACTCTGAGCACAATCTCATCACTCGCTTATTCAGGTGCATCATAAATTCCAGAAAACCAAACATATTGCGTTCCTTCTGTTTACAATTCAATGCAACTCAGCTTTAAATTTTTAAGAAATCGCAATTAAAGTTTCACTTTTTCAAATAGTTCTATTTTCAAACAAACATTGAAAGGCATCCATGGCCACCATCCTCGTCTATTTTATTATTCTGCAAATCTGAGCACAATCTCATCAGTCACTTATTCAGGTGCATCATAAATTCCAGAAAACCAAACATATTGCGTTCCTTCTGTTTACAATTCAATGCAACTCAGCTTTAAATTTGTAGAAATCGCAATCAAAGCTCACTTTTTCATAGAGCCCTATTTTCAAAATGAAATTCAAATGCATCCGTGGCCACCATCCTCGTCTATTTTATTATTCTGCAAATCTGAGCACAATCTCATCAGTCACTTATTCAGGTGCATCATAAATTCCAGAAAACCAAACATATTGCGTTCCTTCTGTTTACAATTCAATGCAACTCAGCTTTAAACTTTGTAGAAATCGCAATCAAAGCTCCACTTTTTCATAGAGTTCTATTTTCTAATTGAAATTCAAAGGGATCTATGGCACAAACAAACTTCATACATTTAATGATTCTGCAACTCTGAGCACAATCTCATCAGTCACTTATTCAGGTGCATCATAAATTCCAGAAAACCTAATATTTTGAGTTACATCTGTTTACAATTCAATGCAACTCAGCTTTAAATTTTGTAGAAATCGCAATCGAAGTTCTACCTTTTCATAGAGTTCCATTTTTTAAATCAAATTCAAAGGCATCTATGGCCACAAACAAACTTCATACATTTAATGATTCTGCAACTCTGAGCACAATCTCATCACTCGCTTATTCAGGTGCATCATAAATTCCAGAAAACCAAACATATTCCGTTCCTTCTGTTTACAATTCAATGCAACTCAGCTTTAAATTTTTTAGAAATCGCAATCAAAGTTTCACTTTTTCAAATAGTTCTATTTTCAAACCAAGATTGAAAGGCATCCATGGCCACCATCCTCCTCTATTTTATTATTCTGCAACTCTGAGCACAATCTCATCACTCGCTTATTCAGGTGCATCATAAATTCCGGAAAACCAAACATATTGCGTTCCTTCTGTTTACAATTCAATGCAACTCAGCTTTAAATTTTTAAGAAATCGCAATTAAAGTTTCACTTTTTCAAATAGTTCTATTTTAAAACCAACATTGAAAGGCATCCATGGCCACCATCCTCGTCTATTTTATTATTCTGCACTCGCTTATTCAGGTGCATCATAAATTCCAGAAAACCAAACATATTGCGTTCCTTCTGTTTACAATTCAATGCAACTCAGCTTTAAATTTTTTAGAAATCGCAATCAAAGTTTCACTTTTTCAAATAGTTCTATTTTCAAACCAAGATTGAAAGGCATCCATGGCCACCATCCTCCTCTATTTTATTATTCTGCAACTCTGAGCACAATCTCATCACTCGCTTATTCAGGTGCATCATAAATTCCAGAAAACCTAATATTTTGAGTTACATCTGTTTACAATTCAATGCAACTCAGCTTTAAATTTTGTAGAAATCGCAATCGAAGTTCTACCTTTTCATAGAGTTCCATTTTTTAAATCAAATTCAAAGGCATCTATGGCCACAAACAAACTTCATACATTTAATGATTCTGCAACTCTGAGCACAATCTCATCAGTCACTTATTCAGGTGCATCATAAATTCCAGAAAACCTAATATTTTGAGTTACACCTGTTTACAATTCAATGCAACTCAGCTTTAAATTTTGTAGAAATCGCAATCGAAGTTCTACCTTTTCATAGAGTTCCATTTTCTAAATGAAATTCAAAGGCATCTATGGCCACAAACAAACTTCATACATTTAATGATTCTGCAACTCTGAGCACAATCTCATCAGTCACTTATTCAGGTGCATCATAAATTCCAGAAAACCTAATATTTTGAGTTACACCTGTTTACAATTCAATGCAACTCAGCTTTAAATTTTGTAGAAATCGCAATCGAAGTTCTACCTTTTCATAGAGTTCCATTTTCTAAATGAAATTCAAAAGCATCTATGGCCACAAACAAACTTCATACATTTAATGATTCTGCAACTCTGAGCACAATCTCATCAGTCACTTATTCAGGTGCATCATAAATTCCAGAAAACCTAATATTTTGAGTTACACCTGTTTACAATTCAATGCAACTCAGCTTTAAATTTTGTAGAAATCGCAATCGAAGTTCTACCTTTTCATAGAGTTCCATTTTCTAAATGAAATTCAAAGGCATCTATGGCCACAAACAAACTTCATACATTTAATGATTCTGCAACTCTGAGCACAATCTCATCAGTCACTTATTCAGGTGCATCATAAATTCCAGAAAACCTAATATTTTGAATTACATCTGTTTACAATTCAATGCAATTCAGTTTTAAATTTTTTAGAAATCGCAATCAAAGCTCCACTTTTTCATAGAGTTCCATTTTCTAAATGAAATTCAAAGGCATCTATGGCCACAAACAAACTTCATACATTTAATGATTCTGCAACTCTGAGCACACTCTCATCAGTCACTTATTGAGGTGCATCATAAATTCCAGAAAACCTAATATTTTGAGTTACATCTGTTTACAATTCAATGCAACTCAGCTTTAAATTTTTTAGAAATCGCAATCAAAGTTTCACTTTTTCAAATAGTTCTATTTTCAAACCAAGATTGATAGGCATCCATGGCCACCATCCTCGCCTCTTTTATTATTCTGCAACTCTGAGCACAATCTCATCACTCGCTTATTCAGGTGCATCATAAATTCCAGAAAACCAAACATATTGCGTTCCTTCTGTTTACAATTCAATGCAACTCAGCTTTAAATTTTTAAGAAATCGCAATTAAAGTTTCACTTTTTCAAATAGTTCTATTTTCAAACAAACATTGAAAGGCATCCATGGCCACCATCCTCGTCTATTTTATTATTCTGCAAATCTGAGCACAATCTCATCAGTCACTTATTCAGGTGCATCATAAATTCCAGAAAACCAAACATATTGCGTTCCTTCTGTTTACAATTCAATGCAACTCAGCTTTAAATTTGTAGAAATCGCAATCAAAGCTCACTTTTTCATAGAGCCCTATTTTCAAAATGAAATTCAAATGCATCCGTGGCCACCATCCTCGTCTATTTTATTATTCTGCAAATCTGAGCACAATCTCATCAGTCACTTATTCAGGTGCATCATAAATTCCAGAAAACCAAACATATTGCGTTCCTTCTGTTTACAATTCAATGCAACTCAGCTTTAAACTTTGTAGAAATCGCAATCAAAGCTCCACTTTTTCATAGAGTTCTATTTTCTAATTGAAATTCAAAGGGATCTATGGCACAAACAAACTTCATACATTTAATGATTCTGCAACTCTGAGCACAATCTCATCAGTCACTTATTCAGGTGCATCATAAATTCCAGAAAACCTAATATTTTGAGTTACATCTGTTTACAATTCAATGCAACTCAGCTTTAAATTTTGTAGAAATCGCAATCGAAGTTCTACCTTTTCATAGAGTTCCATTTTTTAAATCAAATTCAAAGGCATCTATGGCCACAAACAAACTTCATACATTTAATGATTCTGCAACTCTGAGCACAATCTCATCAGTCACTTATTCAAGTGCATCATAAATTCCAGAAAACCTAATATTTTGAATTACATCTGTTTACAATTCAATGCAATTCAGTTTTAAATTTTGTAGAAATCGCAATCAAAGTTTCACTTTTTCAAAGAGTTCTATTTTCAAAATAAGATTGAAAGGCATCCATGGCCACCATCGTCGTCTATTTTATTATTCTGCAACTCTGAGTACAATCTCATCACTCGCTTATTCAGGTGCATCATAAATTCCAGAAAACCAAACATATTGCGTTCCTTCTGTTTACAATTCAATGCAACTCAGCTTTAAATTTTTTAGAAATCGCAATCAAAGTTTCACTTTTTCAAATAGTTCTATTTTCAAACCAAGATTGAAAGGCATCCATGGCCACCATCCTCCTCTATTTTATTATTCTGCAACTCTGAGCACAATCTCATCACTCGCTTATTCAGGTGCATCATAAATTCCAGAAAACCAAACATATTGCGTTCCTTCTGTTTACAATTCAATGCAACTCAGCTTTAAATTTTTTAGAAATCGCAATCAAAGTTTCACTTTTTCAAATAGTTCTATTTTCAAACCAAGATTGAAAGGCATCCATGGCCACCATCCTCCTCTATTTTATTATTCTGCAACTCTGAGCACAATCTCATCACTCGCTTATTCAGGTGCATCATAAATTCCAGAAAACCAAACATATTGCGTTCCTTCTGTTTACAATTCAATGCAACTCAGCTTTAAATTTTTTAGAAATCGCAATCAAAGTTTCACTTTTTCAAATAGTTCTATTTTCAAACCAAGATTGAAAGGCATCCATGGCCACCATCCTCCTCTATTTTATTATTCTGCAACTCTGAGCACAATCTCATCACTCGCTTATTCAGGTGCATCATAAATTCCAGAAAACCAAACATATTGCGTTCCTTCTGTTTACAATTCAATGCAACTCAGCTTTAAATTTTTTAGAAATCGCAATCAAAGTTTCACTTTTTCAAATAGTTCTATTTTCAAACCAAGATTGAAAGGCATCCATGGCCACCATCCTCCTCTATTTTATTATTCTGCAACTCTGAGCACAATCTCATCAGTCACTTATTCAAGTGCATCATAAATTCCAGAAAACCTAATATTTTGAATTACATCTGTTTACAATTCAATGCATTTCAGTTTTAAATTTTTTAGAAATCGCAAGCAAAGTTTCACTTTTGAAAGAGTTCTATTTTCAAAATAAGATTGAAAGGCATCTATGGCCACCATCATCGTCTATTTTATTATTCTGCAACTCTGAGTACAATCTCATCACTCGCTTATTCAGGTGCATCATAAATTCCAGAAAACCAAACATATTGCGTTCCTTCTGTTTACAATTCAATGCAACTCAGCTTTAAATTTTTTAGAAATCGCAATCAAAGTTTCACTTTTTCAAATAGTTCTATTTTCAAACCAAGATTGAAAGGCATCCATGGCCACCATCCTCCTCTATTTTATTATTCTGCAACTCTGAGCACAATCTCATCACTCGCTTATTCAGGTGCATCATAAATTCCAGAAAACCAAACATATTGCGTTCCTTCTGTTTACAATTCAATGCAACTCAGCTTTAAATTTTTTAGAAATCGCAATCAAAGTTTCACTTTTTCAAATAGTTCTATTTTCAAACCAAGATTGAAAGGCATCCATGGCCACCATCCTCCTCTATTTTATTATTCTGCAACTCTGAGCACAATCTCATCACTCGCTTATTCAGGTGCATCATAAATTCCAGAAAACCAAACATATTGCGTTCCTTCTGTTTACAATTAAATGCAACTCAGCTTTAAACTTTGTAGAAATCGCAATCAAAGCTCCACTTTTTCATAGAGTTCTATTTTCTAATTGAAATTCAAAGGGATCTATGGCACAAACAAACTTCATACATTTAATGATTCTGCCACTCTGAGCACAATCTCATCAGTCACTTATTCAGGTGCATCATAAATTCCAGAAAACCTAATATTTTAAGTTACATCTGTTTACAATTCAATGCACCTCAGCTTTAAATTTTGTAGAAATCGCAATCGAAGTTCTACCTTTTCATAGAGTTCCATTTTCTAAATGAAATTCAAAGGCATCTATGGCCACAAACAAACTTCATACATTTAATGATTCTGCAACTCTGAGCACAATCTCATCAGTCACTCATTCAGGTGCATCATAAATTCCAGAAAACCTAATATTTTGAGTTACACCTGTTTACAATTCAATGCAACTCAGCTTTAAATTTTGTAGAAATCGCAATCGAAGTTCTACCTTTTCATAGAGTTCCATTTTCTAAATGAAATTCAAAGGCATCTATGGCCACAAACAAACTTCATACATTTAATGATTCTGCAACTCTGAGCACAATCTCATCAGTCACTTATTCAGGTGCATCATAAATTCCAGAAAACCTAATATTTTGAATTACATCTGTTTACAATTCAATGCAATTCAGTTTTAAATTTTTTAGAAATCGCAATCAAAGCTCCACTTTTTCATAGAGTTCTATTTTCTAATTGAAATTCAAAGGGATCTATGGCACAAACTTCATACATTTAATGATTCTGCAACTCTGAGCACAATCTCATCAGTCACTTATTCAGGTGCATCATAAATTCCAGAAAACCTAATATTTTAAGTTACATCTGTTTACAATTCAATGCACCTCAGCTTTAAATTTTGTAGAAATCGCAATCGAAGTTCTACCTTTTCATAGAGTTCCATTTTCTAAATGAAATTCAAAGGCATCTATGGCCACAAACAAACTTCATACATTTAATGATTCTGCAACTCTGAGCACAATCTCATCAGTCACTTATTCAGGTGCATCATAAATTCCAGAAAACCTAATATTTTGAGTTACACCTGTTTACAATTCAATGCAACTCAGCTTTAAATTTTGTAGAAATCGCAATCGAAGTTCTACCTTTTCATAGAGTTCCATTTTCTAAATGAAATTCAAAGGCATCTATGGCCACAAACAAACTTCATACATTTAATGATTCTGCAACTCTGAGCACAATCTCATCAGTCACTTATTCAGGTGCATCATAAATTCCAGAAAACCTAATATTTTGAATTACATCTGTTTACAATTCAATGCAATTCAGTTTTAAATTTTTTAGAAATCGCAATCAAAGCTCCACTTTTTCATAGAGTTCTATTTTCTAATTGAAATTCAAAGGGATCTATGGCACAAACTTCATACATTTAATGATTCTGCAACTCTGAGCAAAATCTCAATTCAATGCATTTCAGTTTTAAATTTTTTAGAAATCGCAAGCAAAGTTTCACTTTTGAAAGAGTTCTATTTTCAAAATAAGATTGAAAGGCATCTATGGCCACCATCATCGTCTATTTTATTATTCTGCAACTCTGAGTACAATCTCATCACTCGCTTATTCAGGTGCATCATAAATTCCAGAAAACCAAACATATTGCGTTCCTTCTGTTTACAATTCAATGCAACTCAGCTTTAAATTTTTAAGAAATCGCAATTAAAGTTTCACTTTTTCAAATAGTTCTATTTTAAAACCAACATTGAAAGGCATCCATGGCCACCATCCTCGTCTATTTTATTATTCTGCACTCGCTTATTCAGGTGCATCATAAATTCCAGAAAACCAAACATATTGCGTTCCTTCTGTTTACAATTCAATGCAACTCAGCTTTAAATTTTGTAGAAATCGCAATCAAAGCTCACTTTTTCATAGAGCCCTATTTTCAAAATGAAATTCAAATGCATCCGTGGCCACCATCCTCGTCTATTTTATTATTCTGCAAATCTGAGCACAATCTCATCAGTCACTTATTCAGGTGCATCATAAATTCCATAAAACCAAACATATTGCGTTCCTTCTGTTTACAATTCAATGCAACTCAGCTTTAAATTTTGTAGAAATCGCAATCAAAGCTCCACTTTTTCATAGAGTTCCATTTTCTAAATGAAATTCAAAGGCATCTATGGCCACAAACAAACTTCATACATTTAATGATTCTGCAACTCTGAGCACAATCTCATCAGTCACTTATTCAAGTGCATCATAAATTCCAGAAAACCTAATATTTTGAATTACATCTGTTTACAATTTAATGCAATTCAGTTTTAAATTTTGTAGAAATCGCAATCAAAGTTTCACTTTATCAAAGATTTCTATTTTCAAAATAAGATTGAAAGGCATCCATGGCCACCATCGTCGTCTATTTTATTATTCTGCAACTCTGAGCATAATCTCATCACTCGCTTATTCAGGTGCATCATAAATTCCAGAAAACCAAACATATTGCGTTCCTTCTGTTTCCAATTAAATGCAACTCAGCTTTAAACTTTGTAGAAATCGCAATCAAAGCTCCACTTTTTCATAGAGTTCTATTTTCTAATTGAAATTCAAAGGGATCTATGGCACAAACAAACTTCATACATTTAATGATTCTGCAACTCTGAGCACAATCTCATCAGTCACTTATTCAGGTGCATCATAAATTCCAGAAAACCTAATATTTTGAGTTACATCTGTTTACAATTCAATGCAACTCAGCTTTAAATTTTGTAGAAATCGCAATCGAAGTTCTACCTTTTCATAGAGTTCCATTTTCTAAATGAAATTCAAAGGCATCTATGGCCACAAACAAACTTCATACATTTAATGATTCTGCAACTCTGAGCACAATCTCATCAGTCACTTATTCAGGTGCATCATAAATTCCAGAAAACCAAACATATTGCGTTCCTTCTGTTTACAATTCAATGCAACTCAGCTTTAAATTTTGTAGAAATCGCAATCAAAGCTCCACTTTTTCGTAGAGTTCTATTTTCTAATTGAAATTCAAAGGGATCTATGGCACAAACTTCATACATTTAAGGATTCTGCAACTCTGAGCAAAATCTCAATTCAATACATTTCAGTTTTAAATTTTTTAGAAATCGCAAGCAAAGTTTCACTTTTGAAAGAGTTCTATTTTCAAAATAAGATTGAAAGGCATCCATGTCCACCATCGTCGTCTATATTATGATTCTGCAACTCTGAGCACAATCTCATCAGTCGTCTATGCAGGTGCATCATAAATTCCAGAAAACAAAACATATTGCGTTCCTTCTGTTTACAATTCAATGCAACTCAGCTTTAAATTTTTTAGAAATCGCAATCAAAGTTTCACTTTTTCAAATAGTTCTATTTTCAAACCAAGATTGATAGGCATCCATGGCCACCATCCTCGTCTCTTTTATTATTCTGTAACTCTGAGCACAATCTCATCCCTCGCTTATTCAGGTGCATCATAAATTCCAGAAAACCAAACATATTGCGTTCCTTCTGTTTACAATTCAATGCAACTCAGCTTTAAATTTTTTAGAAATCGCAATTAAAGTGTCACTTTTTCAAATAGTTCTTTTTTCAAACCAACATTGAAAGGCATCCATGGCCACCATCGTCGTCTATTTTATTATTCTGCAAATCTGAGCACAATCTCATCACTCGCTTATTCAGGTGCATCATAAATTCCCGAAAACCTAATACTTTGAATTACATCTGTTTACAATTCAATGCAATTCAGTTTTAAATTTTGTAGAAATCGCAATCAAAGTTTCACTTTTTCAAAGAGTTCTATTTTCAAAATAAGATTGAAAGGCATCCATGGCCACCATCCTCGTCTCTTTTATTATTCTGCAACTCTGAGCACAATCTCATCACTCGCTTATTCAGGTGCATCATAAATTCCCTAAAACCTAATACTTTGAATTACATCTGTTTACAATTCAATGCAATTCAGTTTTAAATTTTGTAGAAATCGCAATCAAAGCTCCACTTTTTCAAAGAGTTCTATTTTCAAAATAAGATTGAAAGGCATCCATGGCCACCATCGTCGTCTATTTTATTATTCTGCAACTCTGAGCACAATCTCATCACTCGCTTATTCAGGTGCATCATAAATTCCAGAAAACCTAATATTTTGAATTACATCTGTTTACAATTCAATGCAATTCAGTTTTAAATTTTGTAGAAATCGCAATCAAAGTTTCACTTTTTCAAAGAGTTCTATTTTCAAAATAAGATTGAAAGGCATCCATGGCCACCATCGTCGTCTCTTTTATTATTCTGCAACTCTGAGCACAATCTCATCAGTCACTTATTCAGGTGCATCATAAATTCCAGAAAACCTAATATTTTGAATTACATCTGTTTACAATTCAATGCAATTCAGTTTTAAATTTTGTAGAAATCGCAATCAAAGTTTCACTTTTTCAAAGAGTTCTATTTTCAAAATAAGATTGAAAGGCATCCATGGCCACCATCGTCGTCTCTTTTATTATTCTGCAACTCTGAGCACAATCTCATCACTCGCTTATTCAGGTGCATCATAAATTCCAGAAAACCAAACATATTGCGTTCCTTCTGTTTACAATTAAATGCAACTCAGCTTTAAACTTTGTAGAAATCGCAATCAAAGCTCCACATTTTCATAGAGTTCTATTATCTAATTGAAATTCAAAGGGATCTATGGCACAAACAAACTTCATACATTTAATGATTCTGCAACTCTGAGCACAATCTCATCAGTCACTTATTCAGGTGCATCATAAATTCCAGAAAACCTAATATTTTGAATTACATCTGTTTACAATTCAATGCAATTCAGTTTTAAATTTTGTAGAAATCGCAATCAAAGTTTCACTTTTTCAAAGAGTTCTATTTTCAAAATAAGATTGAAAGGCCTCCATGGCCACCATCGTCGTCTATTTTATTATTCTGCAACTCTGAGCACAATCTCATCACTCGCTTATTCAGGTGCATCATAAATTCCAGAAAACCAAACATTTTGCGTTCCTTCTGTTTACAATTCAATGCAACTCAGCTTTAAATTTTGTAGAAATCGCAATCAAAGCTCACTTTTTCATAAAGCCCTATTTTCAAAATGAAATTCAAATGCATCCGTGGCCACCATCCTCGTCTATTTTATTATTCTGCAAATCTGAGCACAATCTCATCAGTCACTTATTCAGGTGCATCATAAATTCCAGAAAACCTAATATTTTGAATTACATTTGTTTACAATTCAATGCAATTCAGTTTTAAATTTTGTAGAAATCGCAATCAAAGTTTCACTTTTTCAAAGAGTTCTATTTTCAAAATAAGATTGAAAGGCCTCCATGGCCACCATCGTCGTCTATTTTATTATTCTGCAACTCTGAGCACAATCTCATCACTCGCTTATTCAGGTGCATCATAAATTACCTAAAACCTAATACTTTGAATTACATATGTTTACAATTCAATGCAATTCAATTTTAAATTTTGTAGAAATCGCAATCAAAGCTCCACTTTTTCAAAGAGTTCTATTTTCAAAATAAGATTGAAAGGCATCCATGGCCACCATCGTCGTCTCTTTTATTATTCTGCAACTCTGAGCACAATCTCATCAGTCACTTATTCAGGTGCATCATAAATTCCAGAAAACCTAATATTTTGAATTACATCTGTTTACAATTCAATGCAATTCAGTTTTAAATTTTGTAGAAATCGCAATCAAAGTTTCACTTTTTCAAAGAGTTCTATTTTCAAAATAAGATTGAAAGGCATCCATGGCCACCATCGTCGTCTATTTTATTATTCTGCAACTCTGAGCACAATCTCATCACTCGCTTATTCAGGTGCATCATAAATTACCTAAAACCTAATACTTTGAATTACATATGTTTACAATTCAATGCAATTCAATTTTAAATTTTGTAGAAATCGCAATCAAAGCTCCACTTTTTCAAAGAGTTCTATTTTCAAAATAAGATTGAAAGGCATCCATGGCCACCATCGTCGTCTCTGTTATTATTCTGCAACTCTGAGCACAATCTCATCAGTCACTTATTCAGGTGCATCATAAATTCCAGAAAACCTAATATTTTGAATTACATCTGTTTACAATTCAATGCAATTCAGTTTTAAATTTTGTAGAAATCGCAATCAAAGTTTCACTTTTTCAAAGAGTTCTATTTTCAAAATAAGATTGAAAGGCATCCATGGCCACCATCGTCGTCTATTTTATTATTCTGCAACTCTGAGCACAATCTCATCACTCGCTTATTCAGGTGCATCATAAATTCCAGAAAACCAAACATATTGCGTTCCTTCTGTTTACAATTAAATGCAACTCAGCTTTAAACTTTTTAGAAATCGCAATTAAAGTGTCACTTTTTCAAATAGTTCTTTTTTCAAACCAACATTGAAAGGCATCCATGGCCACCATCGTCGTCTATTTTATTATTCTGCAAATCTGAGCACAATCTCATCACTCGCTTATTCAGGTGCATCATAAATTCCCGAAAACCTAATACTTTGAATTACATCTGTTTACAATTCAATGCAATTCAGTTTTAAATTTTGTAGAAATCGCAATCAAAGTTTCACTTTTTCAAAGAGTTCTATTTTCAAAATAAGATTGAAAGGCATCCATGGCCACCATCCTCGTCTCTTTTATTATTCTGCAACTCTGAGCACAATCTCATCACTCGCTTATTCAGGTGCATCATAAATTCCCTAAAACCTCATACTTTGAATTACATCTGTTTACAATTCAATGCAATTCAGTTTTAAATTTTGTAGAAATCGCAATCAAAGCTCCACTTTTTCAAAGAGTTCTATTTTCAAAATAAGATTGAAAGGCATCCATGGCCACCATCGTCGTCTATTTTATTATTCTGCAACTCTGAGCACAATCTCATCACTCGCTTATTCAGGTGCATCATAAATTCCAGAAAACCTAATATTTTGAATTACATCTGTTTACAATTCAATGCAATTCAGTTTTAAATTTTGTAGAAATCGCAATCAAAGTTTCACTTTTTCAAAGAGTTCTATTTTCAAAATAAGATTGAAAGGCATCCATGGCCACCATCGTCGTCTCTTTTATTATTCTGCAACTCTGAGCACAATCTCATCAGTCACTTATTCAGGTGCATCATAAATTCCAGAAAACCTAATATTTTGAATTACATCTGTTTACAATTCAATGCAATTCAGTTTTAAATTTTGTAGAAATCGCAATCAAAGTTTCACTTTTTCAAAGAGTTCTATTTTCAAAATAAGATTGAAAGGCATCCATGGCCACCATCGTCGTCTATTTTATTATTCTGCAACTCTGAGCACAATCTCATCACTCGCTTATTCAGGTGCATCATAAATTCCAGAAAACCAAACATATTGCGTTCCTTCTGTTTACAATTAAATGCAACTCAGCTTTAAACTTTGTAGAAATCGCAATCAAAGCTCCACATTTTCATAGAGTTCTATTATCTAATTGAAATTCAAAGGGATCTATGGCACAAACAAACTTCATACATTTAATGATTCTGCAACTCTGAGCACAATCTCATCAGTCACTTATTCAGGTGCATCATAAATTCCAGAAAACCTAATATTTTGAATTACATCTGTTTACAATTCAATGCAATTCAGTTTTAAATTTTGTAGAAATCGCAATCAAAGTTTCACTTTTTCAAAGAGTTCTATTTTCAAAATAAGATTGAAAGGCCTCCATGGCCACCATCGTCGTCTATTTTATTATTCTGCAACTCTGAGCACAATCTCATCACTCGCTTATTCAGGTGCATCATAAATTCCAGAAAACCAAACATTTTGCGTTCCTTCTGTTTACAATTCAATGCAACTCAGCTTTAAATTTTGTAGAAATCGCAATCAAAGCTCACTTTTTCATAAAGCCCTATTTTCAAAATGAAATTCAAATGCATCCGTGGCCACCATCCTCGTCTATTTTATTATTCTGCAAATCTGAGCACAATCTCATCAGTCACTTATTCAGGTGCATCATAAATTCCAGAAAACCTAATATTTTGAATTACATTTGTTTACAATTCAATGCAATTCAGTTTTAAATTTTGTAGAAATCGCAATCAAAGTTTCACTTTTTCAAAGAGTTCTATTTTCAAAATAAGATTGAAAGGCCTCCATGGCCACCATCGTCGTCTATTTTATTATTCTGCAACTCTGAGCACAATCTCATCACTCGCTTATTCAGGTGCATCATAAATTACCTAAAACCTAATACTTTGAATTACATATGTTTACAATTCAATGCAATTCAATTTTAAATTTTGTAGAAATCGCAATCAAAGCTCCACTTTTTCAAAGAGTTCTATTTTCAAAATAAGATTGAAAGGCATCCATGGCCACCATCGTCGTCTCTTTTATTATTCTGCAACTCTGAGCACAATCTCATCAGTCACTTATTCAGGTGCATCATAAATTCCAGAAAACCTAATATTTTGAATTACATCTGTTTACAATTCAATGCAATTCAGTTTTAAATTTTGTAGAAATCGCAATCAAAGTTTCACTTTTTCAAAGAGTTCTATTTTCAAAATAAGATTGAAAGGCATCCATGGCCACCATCGTCGTCTATTTTATTATTCTGCAACTCTGAGCACAATCTCATCACTCGCTTATTCAGGTGCATCATAAATTACCTTAAACCTAATACTTTGAATTACATATGTTTACAATTCAATGCAATTCAATTTTAAATTTTGTAGAAATCGCAATCAAAGCTCCACTTTTTCAAAGAGTTCTATTTTCAAAATAAGATTGAAAGGCATCCATGGCCACCATCGTCGTCTCTGTTATTATTCTGCAACTCTGAGCACAATCTCATCAGTCACTTATTCAGGTGCATCATAAATTCCAGAAAACCTAATATTTTGAATTACATCTGTTTACAATTCAATGCAATTCAGTTTTAAATTTTGTAGAAATCGCAATCAAAGTTTCACTTTTTCAAAGAGTTCTATTTTCAAAATAAGATTGAAAGGCATCCATGGCCACCATCGTCGTCTATTTTATTATTCTGCAACTCTGAGCACAATCTCATCACTCGCTTATTCAGGTGCATCATAAATTCCAGAAAACCAAACATATTGCGTTCCTTCTGTTTACAATTAAATGCAACTCAGCTTTAAACTTTGTAGAAAACGCAATCAAAGCTCCACTTTTTCATAGAGTTCTATTATCTAATTGAAATTCAAAGGGATCTATGGCACAAACAAACTTCATACATTTAATGATTCTGCAACTCTGAGCACAATCTCATCAGTCACTTATTCAGGTGCATCATAAATTTCAGAAAACCTAATATTTTGAATTACATCTGTTTACAATTCAATGCAATTCAGTTTTAAATTTTGTAGAAATCGCAAACAAAGTTTCACTTTTTCAAAGAGTTCTATTTTCAAAATAAGATTGAAAGGCCTCCATGGCCACCATCGTCGTCTATTTTATTATTCTGCAACTCTGAGCACAATCTCATCACTCGCTTATTCAGGTGCATCATAAATTCCAGAAAACCAAACATATTGCGTTCCTTCTGTTTACAATTCAATGCTACTCAGCTTTAAATTTTGTAGAAATCGCAATCAAAGCTCACTTTTTCATAGAGCCCTATTTTCAAAATGAAATTCAAATGCATCCGTGGCCACCATCCTCGTCTATTTTATTATTCTGCAAATCTGAGCACAATCTCATCAGTCACTTATTCAGGTGCATCATAAATTCCAGAAAACCTAATATTTTGAATTACATTTGTTTACAATTCAATGCAATTCAGTTTTAAATTTTGTAGAAATCGCAATCAAAGTTTCACTTTTTCAAAGAGTTCTATTTTCAAAATAAGATTGAAAGGCCTCCATGGCCACCATCGTCGTCTATTTTATTATTCTGCAACTCTGAGCACAATCTCATCACTCGCTTATTCAGGTGCATCATAAATTACCTAAAACCTAATACTTTGAATTACATATGTTTACAATTCAATGCAATTCAATTTTAAATTTTGTAGAAATCGCAATCAAAGCTCCACTTTTTCAAAGAGTTCTATTTTCAAAATAAGATTGAAAGGCATCCATGGCCACCATCGTCGTCTCTTTTATTATTCTGCAACTCTGAGCACAATCTCATCAGTCACTTATTCAGGTGCATCATAAATTCCAGAAAACCTAATATTTTGAATTACATCTGTTTACAATTCAATGCAATTCAGTTTTAAATTTTGTAGAAATCGCAATCAAAGTTTCACTTTTTCAAAGAGTTCTATTTTCAAAATAAGATTGAAAGGCATCCATGTCCACCATCGTCGTCTATTTTATTATTCTGCAACTCTGAGCACAATCTCATCACTCGCTTATTCAGGTGCATCATAAATTACCTAAAACCTAATACTTTGAATTACATATGTTTACAATTCAATGCAATTCAATTTTAAATTTTGTAGAAATCGCAATCAAAGCTCCACTTTTTCAAAGAGTTCTATTTTCAAAATAAGATTGAAAGGCATCCATGGCCACCATCATCGTCTCTGTTATTATTCTGCAACTCTGAGCACAATCTCATCAGTCACTTATTCAGGTGCATCATAAATTCCAGAAAACCTAATATTTTGAATTACATCTGTTTACAATTCAATGCAATTCAATTTTAAATTTTGTAGAAATCGCAATCAAAGTTTCACTTTTTCAAAGAGTTCTATTTTCAAAATAAGATTGAAAGGCATCCATGGCCACCATCGTCGTCTATTTTATTATTCTGCAACTCTGAGCACAATCTCATCACTCGCTTATTCAGGTGCATCATAAATTCCAGAAAACCAAACATATTGCGTTCCTTCTGTTTACAATTAAATGCAACTCAGCTTTAAACTTTGTAGAAATCGCAATCAAAGCTCCACTTTTTCATAGAGTTCTATTATCTAATTGAAATTCAAAGGGATCTATGGCACAAACAAACTTCATACATTTAATGATTCTGCAACTCTGAGCACAATCTCATCAGTCACTTATTCAGGTGCATCATAAATTCCAGAAAACCTAATATTTTGAATTACATCTGTTTACAATTCAATGCAATTCAGTTTTAAATTTTGTAGAAATCGCAATCAAAGTTTCACTTTTTCAATGAGTTCTATTTTCAAAATAAGATTGAAAGGCCTCCATGGCCACCATCGTCGTCTATTTTATTATTCTGCAACTCTGAGCACAATCTCATCACTCGCTTATTCAGGTGCATCATAAATTACCTAAAACCTAATACTTTGAATTACATATGTTTACAATTCAATGCAATTCAATTTTAAATTTTGTAGAAATCGCAATCAAAGCTCCACTTTTTCAAAGAGTTCTATTTTCAAAATAAGATTGAAAGGCATCCATGGCCACCATCGTCGTCTCTTTTATTATTCTGCAACTCTGAGCACAATCTCATCAGTCACTTATTCAGGTGCATCATAAATTCC
This sequence comes from Merzomyia westermanni, assembly GCA_949987695.1. Lineage (NCBI taxonomy): Eukaryota > Metazoa > Arthropoda > Insecta > Diptera > Tephritidae > Merzomyia > Merzomyia westermanni. Next base: position 81,475,559 of record OX465292.1, read on the forward strand.
AGAAAACCTAATATTTTGAATTACATCTGTTTACAATTCAATGCAATTCAGTTTTAAATTTTGTAGAAATCGCAATCAAAGTTTCACTTTTTCAAAGAGTTCTATTTTCAAAATAAGATTGAAAGGCATCCATGGCCACCATCGTCGTCTATTTTATTATTCTGCAACTCTGAGCACAATCTCATCACTCGCTTATTCAGGTGCATCATAAATTCCAGAAAACCAAACATATTGCGTTCCTTCTGTTTACAATTAAATGCAACTCAGCTTTAAACTTTGTAGAAATCGCAATCAAAGCTCCACCTTTTCATAGAGTTCTATTATCTAATTGAAATTCAAAGGGATCTATGGCACAAACAAACTTCATACATTTAATGATTCTGCAACTCTGAGCACAATCTCATCAGTCACTTATTCAGGTGCATCATAAATTCCAGAAAACCTAATATTTTGAGTTACATCTGTTTACAATTCAATGCAACTCAGCTTTAAATTTTGTAGAAATCGCAATCGAAGTTCTACCTTTTCATAGAGTTCCATTTTCTAAATGAAATTCAAAGGCATCTATGGCCACAAACAAACTTCATACATTTAATGATTCTGCAACTCTGAGCACAATCTCATCAGTCACTTATTCAGGTGCATCATAAATTCCAGAAAACCAAACATATTGCGTTCCTTCTGTTTACAATTCAATGCAACTCAGCTTTAAATTTTGTAGAAATCGCAATCAAAGCTCCACTTTTTCATAGAGTTCTATTTTCTAATTGAAATTCAAAGGGATCTATGGCACAAACTTCATACATTTAAGGATTCTGCAACTCTGAGCAAAATCTCAATTCAATACATTTCAGTTTTAAATTTTTTAGAAATCGCAAGCAAAGTTTCACCTTTGAAAGAGTTCTATTTTCAAAATAAGATTGAAAGGCATCCATGTCCACCATCGTCGTCTATATTATGATTCTGCAACTCTGAGCACAATCTCATCAGTCGTCTATGCAGGTGCATCATAAATTCCAGAAAACAAAACATATTGCGTTCCTTCTGTTTACAATTCAATGCAACTCAGCTTTAAATTTTTTAGAAATCGCAATCAAAGTTTCACTTTTTCAAATAGTTCTATTTTCAAACCAAGATTGATAGGCATCCATGGCCACCATCCTCGTCTCTTTTATTATTCTGCAACTCTGAGCACAATCTCATCCCTCGCTTATTCAGGTGCATCATAAATTCCAGAAAACTAAACATATTGCGTTCCTTCTGTTTACAATTCAATGCAACTCAGCTTTAAATTTTTTAGAAATCGCAATTAAAGTGTCACTTTTTCAAATAGTTCTTTTTTCAAACCAACATTGAAAGGCATCCATGGCCACCATCCTCGTCTATTTTATTATTCTGCAAATCTGAGCACAATCTCATCACTCGCTTATTCAGGTGCATCATAAATTCCCGAAAACCTAATACTTTGAATTACATCTGTTTACAATTCAATGCAATTCAGTTTTAAATTTTGTAGAAATCGCAATCAAACTTTCACTTTTTCAAAGAGTTCTATTTTCAAAATAAGATTGAAAGGCATCCATGGCCACCATCCTCGTCTCTTTTATTATTCTGCAACTCTGAGCACAATCTCATCACTCGCTTATTCAGGTGCATCATAAATTCCCTAAAACCTAATACTTTGAATTACATCTGTTTACAATTCAATGCAATTCAGTTTTAAATTTTGTAGAAATCGCAATCAAAGCTCCACTTTTTCAAAGAGTTCTATTTTCAAAATAAGATTGAAAGGCATCCATGGCCACCATCGTCGTCTATTTTATTATTCTGCAACTCTGAGCACAATCTCATCACTCGCTTATTCAGGTGCATCATAAATTCCCTAAAACCTAATACTTTGAATTACATCTGTTTACAATTCAATGCAATTCAGTTTTAAATTTTGTAGAAATCGCAATCAAAGCTCCACTTTTTCAAAGAGTTCTATTTTCAAAATAAGATTGAAAGGCATCCATGGCCACCATCGTCGTCTCTTTTATTATTCTGCAACTCTGAGCACAATCTCATCACTCGCTTATTCAGGTGCATCATAAATTCCCTAAAACCTAATACTTTGAATTACATCTGTTTACAATTCAATGCAATTCAGTTTTAAATTTTGTAGAAATCGCAATCAAACTTTCACTTTTTCAAAGAGTTCTATTTTCAAAATAAGATTGAAAGGCATCCATGGCCACCATCCTCGTCTCTTTTATTATTCTGCAACTCTGAGCACAATCTCATCACTCGCTTATTCAGGTGCATCATAAATTCCCTAAAACCTAATACTTTGAATTACATCTGTTTACAATTCAATGCAATTCAGTTTTAAATTTTGTAGAAATCGCAATCAAAGTTTCACTTTTTCAAAGAGTTCTATTTTCAAAATAAGATTGAAAGGCATCCATGGCCACCATCGTCGTCTATTTTATTATTCTGCAACTCTGAGCACAATCTCATCACTCGCTTATTCAGGTGCATCATAAATTACCTAAAACCTAATACTTTGAATTACATATGTTTACAATTCAATGCAATTCAATTTTAAATTTTGTAGAAATCGCAATCAAAGCTCCACTTTTTCAAAGTGTTCTATTTTCAAAATAAGATTGAAAGGCATCCATGGCCACCATCGTCGTCTCTTTTATTATTCTGCAACTCTGAGCACAATCTCATCAGTCACTTATTCAGGTGCATCATAAATTCCAGAAAACCTAATATTTTGAATTACATCTGTTTACAATTCAATGCAATTCAGTTTTAAATTTTGTAGAAATCTCAATCAAAGTTTCACTTTTTCAAAGAGTTCTATTTTCAAAATAAGATTGAAAGGCATCCATGGTCACCATCGTCGTCTATTTTATTATTCTGCAACTCTGAGCACAATCTCATCACTCGCTTATTCAGGTGCATCATAAATTCCAGAAAACCAAACATATTGCGTTCCTTCTGTTTACAATTAAATGCAACTCAGCTTTAAACTTTGTAGAAATCGCAATCAAAGCTCCACTTTTTCATAGAGTTCTATTATCTAATTGAAATTCAAAGGGATCTATGGCACAAACAAACTTCATACATTTAATGATTCTGCAACTCTGAGCACAATCTCATCAGTCACTTATTCAGGTGCATCATAAATTCCAGAAAACCTAATATTTTGAATTACATCTGCTTACAATTCAATGCAATTCAGTTTTAAATTTTGTAGAAATCGCAATCAAAGCTCCACTTTTTCATAGAGTTCTATTTTCTAATTGAAATTCAAAGGGATCTATGGCACAAACTTCATACATTTAAGGATTCTGCAACTCTGAGCAAAATCTCAATTCAATACATTTCAGTTTTAAATTTTTTAGAAATCGCAAGCAAAGTTTCACTTTTGAAAGAGTTCTATTTTCAAAATAAGATTGAAAGGCATCCATGTCCACCATCGTCGTCTATATTATGATTCTGCAACTCTGAGCACAATCTCATCAGTCGTCTATGCAGGTGCATCATAAATTCCAGAAAACAAAACATATTGCGTTCCTTCTGTTTACAATTCAATGCAACTCAGCTTTAAATTTTTTAGAAATCGCAATCAAAGTTTCACTTTTTCAAATAGTTCTATTTTCAAACCAAGATTGATAGGCATCCATGGCCACCATCCTCGTCTCTTTTATTATTCTGCAACTCTGAGCACAATCTCATCCCTCGCTTATTCAGGTGCATCATAAATTCCAGAAAACTAAACATATTGCGTTCCTTCTGTTTACAATTCAATGCAACTCAGCTTTAAATTTTTTAGAAATCGCAATCAAAGTTTCACTTTTTCAAAGAGTTCTATTTTCAAAATAAGATTGAAAGGCATCCATGGCCACCATCCTCGTCTCTTTTATTATTCTGCAACTCTGAGCACAATCTCATCACTCGCTTATTCAGGTGCATCATAAATTCCCTAAAACCTAATACTTTGAATTACATCTGTTTACAATTCAATGCAATTCAATTTTAAATTTTGTAGAAATCGCAATCAAAGCTCCACTTTTTCAAAGTGTTCTATTTTCAAAATAAGATTGAAAGGCATCCATGGCCACCATCGTCGTCTCTTTTATTATTCTGCAACTCTGAGCACAATCTCATCAGTCACTTATTCAGGTGCATCATAAATTCCAGAAAACCTAATATTTTGAATTACATCTGTTTACAATTCAATGCAATTCAATTTTAAATTTTGTAGAAATCGCAATCAAAGCTCCACTTTTTCAAAGTGTTCTATTTTCAAAATAAGATTGAAAGGCATCCATGGCCACCATCGTCGTCTCTTTTATTATTCTGCAACTCTGAGCACAATCTCATCACTCGCTTATTCAGGTGCATCATAAATTCCAGAAAACCTAATATTTTGAATTACATCTGTTTACAATTCAATGCAATTCAGTTTTAAATTTTGTAGAAATCGCAATCAAAGCTCCACTTTTTCATAGAGTTCTATTTTCTAATTGAAATTCAAAGGGATCTATGGCACAAACTTCATACATTTAAGGATTCTGCAACTCTGAGCCAAATCTCAATTCAATACATTTCAGTTTTAAATTTTTTAGAAATCGCAAGCAAAGTTTCACTTTTGAAAGAGTTCTATTTTCAAAATAAGATTGAAAGGCATCCATGTCCACCATCGTCGTCTATATTATGATTCTGCAACTCTGAGCACAATCTCATCAGTCGTCTATGCAGGTGCATCATAAATTCCAGAAAACAAAACATATTGCGTTCCTTCTGTTTACAATTCAATGCAACTCAGCTTTAAATTTTTTAGAAATCGCAATCAAAGTTTCACTTTTTCAAATAGTTCTATTTTCAAACCAAGATTGATAGGCATCCATGGCCACCATCCTCGTCTCTTTTATTATTCTGCAACTCTGAGCACAATCTCATCTCTCGCTTATTCAGGTGCATCATAAATTCCAGAAAACTAAACATATTGCGTTCCTTCTGTTTACAATTCAATGCAACTCAGCTTTAAATTTTTTAGAAATCGCAATTAAAGTGTCACTTTTTCAAATAGTTCTTTTTTCAAACCAACATTGAAAGGCATCCATGGCCACCATCCTCGTCTATTTTATTATTCTGCAAATCTGAGCACAATCTCATCACTCGCTTATTCAGGTGCATCATAAATTCCCTAAAACCTAATACTTTGAATTACATCTGTTTACAATTCAATGCAATTCAATTTTAAATTTTGTAGAAATCGCAATCAAAGCTCCACTTTTTCAAAGTGTTCTATTTTCAAAATAAGATTGAAAGGCATCCATGGCTTTTATTATTCTGCAACTCTGAGCACAATCTCATCACTCGCTTATTCAGGTGCATCATAAATTCCAGAAAACCTAATATTTTGAATTACATCTGTTTACAATTCAATGCAATTCAGTTTTAAATTTTGTAGAAATCGCAATCAAAGTTTCACTTTTTCAAAGAGTTCTATTTTCAAAATAAGATTGAAAGGCATCCATGGCCACCATCGTCGTCTATTTTATTATTCTGCAACTCTGAGCACAATCTCATCACTCGCTTATTCAGGTGCATCATAAATTACCTAAAACCTAATACTTTGAATTACATATGTTTACAATTCAATGCAATTCAATTTTAAATTTTGTAGAAATCGCAATCAAAGCTCCACTTTTTCAAAGTGTTCTATTTTCAAAATAAGATTGAAAGGCATCCATGGCCACCATCGTCGTCTATTTTATTATTCTGCAACTCTGAGCACAATCTCATCACTCGCTTATTCAGGTGCATCATAAATTACCTAAAACCTAATACTTTGAATTACATATGTTTACAATTCAATGCAATTCAATTTTAAATTTTGTAGAAATCGCAATCAAAGCTCCACTTTTTCAAAGTGTTCTATTTTCAAAATAAGATTGAAAGGCATCCATGGCCACCATCGTCGTCTCTTTTATTATTCTGCAACTCTGAGCACAATCTCATCAGTCACTTATTCAGGTGCATCATAAATTCCAGAAAACCTAATATTTTGAATTACATCTGTTTACAATTCAATGCAATTCAGTTTTAAATTTTGTAGAAATCTCAATCAAAGTTTCACTTTTTCAAAGAGTTCTATTTTCAAAATAAGATTGAAAGGCATCCATGGTCACCATCGTCGTCTATTTTATTATTCTGCAACTCTGAGCACAATCTCATCACTCGCTTATTCAGGTGCATCATAAATTCCAGAAAACCAAACATATTGCGTTCCTTCTGTTTACAATTAAATGCAACTCAGCTTTAAACTTTGTAGAAATCGCAATCAAAGCTCCACTTTTTCATAGAGTTCTATTATCTAATTGAAATTCAAAGGGATCTATGGCACAAACAAACTTCATACATTTAATGATTCTGCAACTCTGAGCACAATCTCATCAGTCACTTATTCAGGTGCATCATAAATTCCAGAAAACCTAATATTTTTAATTACATCTGTTTACAATTCAATGCAATTCAGTTTTAAATTTTGTAGAAATCGCAATCAAAGTTTCACTTTTTCAAAGAGTTCTATTTTCAAAATAAGATTGAAAGGCCTCCATGGCCACCATCGTCGTCTATTTTATTATTCTGCAACTCTGAGCACAATCTCATCACTCGCTTTTCAGGTGCATCATAAATTCCAGAAAACCAAACATATTGCGTTCCTTCTGTTTACAATTCAATGCAACTCAGCTTTAAATTTTGTAGAAATCGCAATCAAAGCTCACTTTTTCATAGAGCCCTATTTTCAAAATGAAATTCAAATGCATCCGTGGCCACCATCCTCGTCTATTTTATTATTCTGCAAATCTGAGCACAATCTCATCAGTCACTTATTCAGGTGCATCATAAATTCCAGAAAACCAAACATATTGCGTTCCTTCTGTTTACAATTAAATGCAACTCAGCTTTAAACTTTGTAGAAATCGCAATCAAAGCTCCACCTTTTCATAGAGTTCTATTATCTAACTGAAATTCAAAGGGATCTATGGCACAAACAAACTTCATACATTTAATGATTCTGCAACTCTGAGCACAATCTCATCAGTCACTTATTCAAGTGCATCATAAATTCCAGAAAACCTAATATTTTGAATTACATCTGTTTACAATTCAATGCAATTCAGTTTTAAATTTTGTAGAAATCGCAATCGAAGTTCTACCTTTTCATAGAGTTCCATTTTCTAAATGAAATTCAAAGGCATCTATGGCCACAAACAAACTTCATACATTTAATGATTCTGCAACTCTGAGCACAATCTCATCAGTCACTTATTCAGGTGCATCATAAATTCCAGAAAACCAAACATATTGCGTTCCTTCTGTTTACAATTCAATGCAACTCAGCTTTAAATTTTGTAGAAATCGCAATCAAAGCTCCACTTTTTCATAGAGTTCTATTTTCTAATTGAAATTCAAAGGGATCTATGGCACAAACTTCATACATTTAAGGATTCTGCAACTCTGAGCAAAATCTCAATTCAATACATTTCAGTTTTAAATTTTTTAGAAATCGCAAGCAAAGTTTCACTTTTGAAAGAGTTCTATTTTCAAAATAAGATTGAAAGGCATCCATGTCCACCATCGTCGTCTATATTATGATTCTGCAACTCTGAGCACAATCTCATCAGTCGTCTATGCAGGTGCATCATAAATTCCAGAAAACAAAACATATTGCGTTCCTTCTGTTTACAATTCAATGCAACTCAGCTTTAAATTTTTTAGAAATCGCAATCAAAGTTTCACTTTTTCAAATAGTTCTATTTTCAAACCAAGATTGATAGGCATCCATGGCCACCATCCTCGTCTCTTTTATTATTCTGCAACTCTGAGCACAATCTCATCCCTCGCTTATTCAGGTGCATCATAAATTCCAGAAAACCAAACATATTGCGTTCCTTCTGTTTACAATTCAATGCAACTCAGCTTTAAATTTTTTAGAAATCGCAATTAAAGTGTCACTTTTTCAAATAGTTCTTTTTTCAAACCAACATTGAAAGGCATCCATGGCCACCATCCTCGTCTATTTTATTATTCTGCAAATCTGAGCACAATCTCATCACTCGCTTATTCAGGTGCATCATAAATTCCCGAAAACCTAATACTTTGAATTACATCTGTTTACAATTCAATGCAATTCAGTTTTAAATTTTGTAGAAATCGCAATCAAAGTTTCACTTTTTCAAAGAGTTCTATTTTCAAAATAAGATTGAAAGGCATCCATGGCCACCATCCTCGTCTCTTTTATTATTCTGCAACTCTGAGCACAATCTCATCACTCGCTTATTCAGGTGCATCATAAATTCCCTAAAACCTAATACTTTGAATTACATCTGTTTACAATTCAATGCAATTCAGTTTTAAATTTTGTAGAAATCGCAATCAAAGCTCCACTTTTTCAAAGAGTTCTATTTTCAAAATAAGATTGAAAGGCATCCATGGCCACCATCGTCGTCTATTTTATTATTCTGCAAGTCTGAGCACAATCTCATCACTCGCTTATTCAGGTGCATAAATTCCAGAAAACCTAATATTTTGAATTACATCTGTTTACAATTCAATGCAATTCAGTTTTAAATTTTGTAGAAATCGCAATCAAAGTTTCACTTTTTCAAAGAGTTCTATTTTCAAAATAAGATTGAAAGGCATCCATGGCCACCATCGTCGTCTATTTTATTATTCTGCAACTCTGAGCACAATCTCATCACTCGCTTATTCAGGTGCATCATAAATTACCTAAAACCTAATACTTTGAATTACATATGTTTACAATTCAATGCAATTCAATTTTAAATTTTGTAGAAATCGCAATCAAAGCTCCACTTTTTCAAAGTGTTCTATTTTCAAAATAAGATTGAAAGGCATCCATGGCCACCATCGTCGTCTCTTTTATTATTCTGCAACTCTGAGCACAATCTCATCAGTCACTTATTCAGGTGCATCATAAATTCCAGAAAACCTAATATTTTGAATTACATCTGTTTACAATTCAATGCAATTCAGTTTTAAATTTTGTAGAAATCTCAATCAAAGTTTCACTTTTTCAAAGAGTTCTATTTTCAAAATAAGATTGAAAGGCATCCATGGCCACCATCGTCGTCTATTTTATTATTCTGCAACTCTGAGCACAATCTCATCACTCGCTTATTCAGGTGCATCATAAATTCCAGAAAACCAAACATATTGCGTTCCTTCTGTTTACAATTAAATGCAACTCAGCTTTAAACTTTGTAGAAATCGCAATCAAAGCTCCACTTTTTCATAGAGTTCTATTATCTAATTGAAATTCAAAGGGATCTATGGCACAAACAAACTTCATACATTTAATGATTCTGCAACTCTGAGCACAATCTCATCAGTCACTTATTCAGGTGCATCATAAATTCCAGAAAACCTAATATTTTGAATTACATCTGTTTACAATTCAATGCAATTCAGTTTTAAATTTTGTAGAAATCGCAATCAAAGTTTCACTTTTTCAAAGAGTTCTATTTTCAAAATAAGATTGAAAGGCCTCCATGGCCACCATCGTCGTCTATTTTATTATTCTGCAACTCTGAGCACAATCTCATCACTCGCTTATTCAGGTGCATCATAAATTCCAGAAAACCAAACATATTGCGTTCCTTCTGTTTACAATTCAATGCAACTCAGCTTTAAATTTTGTAGAAATCGCAATCAAAGCTCACTTTTTCATAGAGCCCTATTTTCAAAATGAAATTCAAATGCATCCGTGGCCACCATCCTCGTCTATTTTATTATTCTGCAAATCTGAGCACAATCTCATCAGTCACTTATTCAAGTGCATCATAAATTCCAGAAAACCAAACATATTGCGTTCCTTCTGTTTACAATTCAATGCAACTCAGCTTTAAATTTTGTAGAAATCGCAATCAAAGCTCCACTTTTTCATAGAGTTCCATTTTCTAAATGAAATTCAAAGGCATCTATGGCCACAAACAAACTTCATACATTTAATGATTCTGCAACTCTGAGCACAATCTCATCAGTCACTTATTCAAGTGTATCATAAATTCCAGAAAACCTAATATTTTGAATTACATCTGTTTACAATTCAATGCAATTCAGTTTTAAATTTTGTAGAAATCGCAATCAAAGTCTCACTTTTTCAAAGATTTCTATTTTCAAAATAAGATTGAAAGGCATCTATGGCCACCATCGTCGTCTATTTTATTATTCTGCAACTCTGAGCACAATCTCATCACTCGCTTATTCAGGTGCATCATAAATTCCTTAAAACCAAACATATTGCGTTCCTTCTGTTTACAATTAAATGCAACTCAGCTTTAAACTTTGTAGAAATCGCAATCAAAGATCCACTTTTTCATAGAGTTCTATTTTCTAATTGAAATTCAAAGGGATCTATGGCACAAACAAACTTCATACATTTAATGATTCTGCAACTCTGAGCACAATCTCATCAGTCACTTATTCAGGTGCATCATAAATTCCAGAAAACCAAACATATTGCGTTCCTTCTGTTTACAATTCAATGCAACTCAGCTTTAAATTTTGTAGAAATCGCAATCAACGCTCACTTTTTCATAGAGCCCTATTTTCAAAATGAAATTCAAATGCATCCGTGGCCACCATCGTCGTCTATTTTATTATTCTGCAACTCTGAGCACAATCTCATCACTCGCTTATTCAGGTGCATCATAAATTCCAGAAAACCAAACATATTGCGTTCCTTCTGTTTACAATTAAATGCAACTCAGCTTTAAACTTTGTAGAAATCGCAATCAAATCTCCACTTTTTCATAGAGTTCTATTTTCTAATTGAAATTCAAAGGGATCTATGGCACAAACAAACTTCATACATTTAATGATTCTGCAACTCTGAGCACAATCTCATCAGTCACTTATTCAGGTGCATCATAAATTCCAGAAAACCTAATATTTTGAATTACATCTGTTTACAATTCAATGCAATTCAGTTTTAAATTTTGTAGAAATCGCAATCAAAGTTTCACTTTTTCAAAGAGTTCTATTTTCAAAATAAGATTGAAAGGCCTCCATGGCCACCATCGTCGTCTATTTTATTATTCTGCAACTATGAGCACAATCTCATCACTCGCTTATTCAGGTGCATCATAAATTCCAGAAAACCAAACATATTGCGTTCCTTCTGTTTACAATTCAATGCAACTCAGCTTTAAATTTTGTAGAAATCGCAATCAAAGCTCACTTTTTCATAGAGCCCTATTTTCAAAATGAAATTCAAATGCATCCGTGGCCACCATCCTCGTCTATTTTATTATTCTGCAAATCTGAGCACAATCTCATCAGTCACTTATTCAGGTGCATCATAAATTCCAGAAAACCAAACATATTGCGTTCCTTCTGTTTACAATTCAATGCAACTCAGCTTTAAATTTTGTAGAAATCGCAATCAAAGCTCCACTTTTTCATAGAGTTCCATTTTCTAAATGAAATTCAAAGGCATCGATGGCCACAAACAAACTTCATACATTTAATGATTCTGCAACTCTGAGCACAATCTCATCAGTCACTTATTCAAGTGCATCATAAATTCCAGAAAACCTAATATTTTGAATTACATCTGTTTACAATTCAATGCAATTCAGTTTTAAATTTTGTAGAAATCGCAATCAAAGTTTCACTTTTTCAAAGATTTCTATTTTCAAAATAAGATTGACAGGCATCCATGGCCACCATCGTCGTCTATTTTATTATTCTGCAACTCTGAGCATAATCTCATCACTAGCTTATTCAGGTGCATCATAAATTCCAGAAAACCAAACATATTGCGTTCCTTCTGTTTACAATTCAATGCAACTCAGCTTTAAATTTTGTAGAAATCGCAATCAAAGCTCACTTTTTCATAGAGCCCTATTTTCAAAATGAAATTCAAATGCATCCGTGGCCACCATCCTCGTCTATTTTATTATTCTGCAAATCTGAGCACAATCTCATCAGTCACTTATTCAGGTGCATCATAAATTCCAGAAAACCAAACATATTGCGTTCCTTCTGTTTACAATTCAATGCAACTCAGCTTTAAATTTTGTAGAAATCGCAATCAAAGCTCCACTTTTTCATAGAGTTCCATTTTCTAATTGAAATTCAAAGGGATCTATGGCACAAACAAACTTCATACATTTAATGATTCTGCAACTCTGAGCACAATCTCATCAGTCACTTATTCAGGTGCATCATAAATTCCAGAAAACCTAATATTTTGAGTTACATCTGTTTACAATTCAATGCAACTCAGCTTTAAATTTTGTAGAAATCGCAATCGAAGTTCTACCTTTTCATAGAGTTCCATTTTCTAAATGAAATTCAAAGGCATCTATGGCCACAAACAAACTTCATACATTTATTCTTTATTATTGATTCTGCAACTCTGAGCACAATCTCATCAGTCACTTATTCGGGTGCATCATAAATTCCAGAAAACCTAATATTTTGAATTACATCTGTTTACAATTCAATGCAATTCAGTTTTAAATTTTTTTGAAATCGCAATCAAAGCTCCACTTTTTCATAGAGTTCTATTTTCTAATTGAAATTCAAAGGGATCTATGGCACAAACTTCATACATCTAATGATTCTGCAACTCTGAGCAAAATCTCAATTCAATGCATTTCAGTTTTAAATTTTTTAGAAATCGCAAGCAAAGTTTCACTTTTGAAAGAGTTCTATTTTCAAAATAAGATTGAAAGGCATCCATGGCCACCATCGTCGTCTATTTTATTATTCTGCAACTCTGAGCACAATCTCATCACTCGCTTATTCAGGTGCATCATAAATTCCAGAAAACCAAACATATTGCGTTCCTTCTGTTAACAATTCAATGCAACTCAGCTTTAAATTTTTTAGAAATCGCAATCAAAGTTTCACTTTTGTCACGAGTGTAGGTTTTTCTCCTTACCTGCACACGTATGGGATGACCGTTTAAATAAATATAACGAAATTTATATTTATAAGGTTTAGTTATAATAACTTGCTTTAATTATAGGTTAAATGGTTATTTAATGGATGTTAAAATTTATAAAGTAATTACAAAGTATTTGAATATGAATTCGGTTTATATCAAGAAAATCTTCCGATCACGTTGCTAGCCTCGTACTCACTCACTGACTGACTTTACATTGCATGTATACGTGTCTCGTAGCATCAACAGGGTTGAATTTATTGGTAGCATGTTTAAGGTTGCATTTCGTAAGTGATGTGACAACTAGGCCTTTCCTGACCTAAATCGTCTCGATTTCGTCGTCCGATTCTAGTTCGGGATTGTTACTACACCATGGTTTCATCTTGTCGGAGGCATATACGGAGCTAAACTTTTTGTTGCTGACTTGATACCCTGGTATGTCTTCTAGCAAATAGCGATCGTTACCCAAAACTTTGCGAACAATATACGGTCCACGAAATTTTGGTTCAAGCTTACGCGAGTCACCCGTAGAAGCTGGTTCATTTTCAATGACCACTAAATCTTCCTCATCGTACTTTTTCGGTTGCTGATGTCGTGTATCAAAACGTTTCTTCCATTTTTCGCGTTCATTTTCTATATTAATAACTGCTTGGTTACGTTTTTCGGCTGAACTTAGCTCAGAACTTTCGTCATCGATATCGTCATTAACAGCGGCAATAAGTTGATTCGTTACTAGATCGCGTAGTTGGAAGTCAAACACAAGCTCGTTTGGACTGAATTTTGTGGTTGCATTTCGACGAGAATTTACAGACCATTGCAGATCTCTAAGAATAAGATCCCAATCTTTCGGATTATCGAATGTTGTGCGTAAATATGTCAAAATATTCTGGTTTGCGCGCTCAACTTGACCATTTGCGCGCGGCGTTCGTACTGCTGTTTTTGTATGCTGTATGTTATTGTTGTTACAATATTCTTGAAATGCTTTCGAGGTAAAAGACGAACCTCTATCAGTAACTATCTGCGATGGTAACCCAAAATATGATGATATTTCATTCAGAGCTTTTAGAACATGAATGGTCTTTGTGTCGCGCACTGCTTTAACTATTATAAACTTACTAAATGCGTCGGATATGGCGAGGACATGACAATTTCCTCGTTTACTTCGTGGAAATGGACCCATGTAATCCAAATGTATGCGATAAAATGGTATTGGTTTGATGGAGTCAAAATGCAGGCTACCCTCAGTTTTACCAGTACGTTGTGTTTGATAACAACACCTAATACATGCTCCTATGTAGCTTTTCACAAATCTTCTCATATTCGGAAACCAATATGTTTTTTTGATTCGGTCAAGGGTTTTATCTAAAGCGGTGTGGCCAGCTTGGTCATGACAGAATTCGACAATACGCCAGCGTACACCTTTTGGCACAACAAACTTTAAACCGTCAGTTTGTTTACGATACAATCTATGGTTTCGCAATATGTATTCCGATTTTATTACCTGATCGTGCGGTGATTTTGTATTACCATTTAAAACGTAAATGATATCTCGAAGTTTTTCGTCCTGGAGTTGCATGGTAAGTAGCCAATCGTTAATGTCGGTCATTACATTTAATACGAAACCGGCTGGTTCGACATCTTTTGCGGGTTGGTGCGGTGCTCGACTTAATGCATCGACATGTTGTAATCGATTAGCGGAGCGATGTATACACTCAAAGTCTATTCGAGAAGCTTGAGCCACCAGCGTGAAATTTTAGTCTTAAGTTCTTTGTGGTTCTTTACATGTGCAATTGCGGAGCAGTCGGTTACAAGACGGAATTGTTTACCCTGTATATAAGTTCGAAAACGCTCTAAAGTTTCCACAACAGCGAGGACTTCCAGCTCATAGCTGTGGTAGCGGCTCTCTGTTTCAGTACAATGACGACTGTAGTAAGAAACAGGTCGCCATTCACTGCCGTCAACAGATAACTGCTAGCGTCCGTATGAACTTCGTGATGGGCGTTGATGTCATATAACACGAGAACTGGGTCGTTGGTTAGGATACTGATCAGGGTTTCAAACGAACTTTGTTGTTCTGCACCCCACGTGAAATTTGTTTGGTTTTCTTTTGTCAATAACTTTGTTAAGGTTTTGGAAATCAAAGAATAATCTCTAACGAATTTTCTAAAAACCCCTGTCAGACCTAAAAACCTTCTTACCTCGGTTACGTTTGTTGGCATCGCAAAGTTTTTGACGGCGGTCACCTTTTGTTCACCAGGAGTAATACCTTTTTCGTTAATGATGTGCCCGAGATGCTCGATTTTGGTTGCGAGAAATGTGCATTTGTCGGCACGCAGAGTTAGTCCGGCTTCTTTAAGAAGTTCAAAAAACCGTTCGAGGCGCAATAAGCCTTCTTTAATTGTTTTACTTGGTATTATAATATCGTCCAAGTATATGAGCACTTCACCGTGGTTCATTTTCGACGCGATTTGGTTCATTATACTTTGAAACGTAGCCGGCGCATTAACCAAACCGAAAGGCATACGATTAAATTCGAAGTGACCATCCGAGGTCACGAACGCGGTATATTGCTTTGAAGTCTCTTCGATTTCGATTTGGTGGTACCCCATCCGGAGGTCAAGCGTAGTGAAAAACTTATTACCGGCGAGTTGCGCGAACTGCTCTTCCATGTTCGGCATGGGAAAAGGTTGCTTTGCGGTTATTTTGTTTACACAACGATAATCTACACAAAGACGATGTTCGTTGTTTTTTTTCTCAACTACAACCACAGGAGATGAGTACGCGGACTCACTGGGTCGAATAATGTCATTTTCAAGTAACTCGGTTACGATACGCGACACGATTGATCTCTTTGCAAACGGAATACGATACGGCTTTAGTTGAATTGGTATGTTACATGTTAGCTCTATTTTCATTTTAGTAAGTCTACACTTGCCAATGGCGGCAATATTATTAGCGAAAACTTCACGGTATTCGTTCATGATATTTTGAAACTGGTTGGTTTCATTTTCGTTTAAACCTTGAGGCGCATATGTTTCGTAATTGCTCAACACGACATTTTTCATTTTCAATTACTAAACGCGTATCTGAACTGCATAGTATATCTTTACCGAGGAGTACGTTTTCGCATATCATTTCGTCGCTCACAACAACCATATCTATGGGCATCTTGTGATTATCGACCGTTAACAATACGTTAATGTTCCGCGTAGACACATATTCACCACCCCCGAAACCACGTAATACAGTCATATTGTTTTTATAGTTGCCAATTTTTTCGGAAAACGTTTGTCGCACGAGCTTACGTGTACTACCGGGATCAACAAAAGCGTTTGTAGCATGCCCGTTCACGTTTATTATTTTAGTTATACCCTCACATATATTAATTTTCGGCGCGACCGAATTTTGAATGGTATTCACATTACTTTTCTTTGCGTTAGGGCACTCTTCGGTTTTATGAGTGGTTCGTTGACACTTTGAGCACCTAGCTTTCTTTTGCGGTTCTGGGCAATTAATTGCAAAATGCCCCACTTTGGTACAATTATAACACTTCACGTTATTTGTTGCGCTCACTTCTTTCACGTTCTTCGGTTTTTGCACATTCTTCTCATTTACAGAACCCGTTTTCGCGGTGGTGTAACCGGATTTAAGTTTATTAGTTTCGCATACATCATTATAAAGACTATAACTCATTTTATCTTTTTATAAGTCTTGACACCGTACGTACTCGTTAGAAACTTTGCGTTTTAAATCATTATCGTTTACACCATTTACGATATGTCGAGATATACTAGCCTCTGACAACCCACCTTTGTTACCCAAAGCTAGCATTCGGTAAAAATACTCCACCGGCGTTTCATTGTATTGGCGTTTGGTTCGCGAAAGTTTTATATGCACATCGGCATCATTTACAAAACTCGGAAAGTCGGTTAGAAATTTGTTTACAAATTGAGCCCAATTCACAAAGACGCACTGTTGTGAATCGGCCCAAAGTTTCGCGGATCCCTTTAGTTTTTGTTGCACAGCGATGATTACAATACTTTCTTGCCAGCCATAAGCACTTTTTAACATTTCAACCCGTTGCACAAATTGCAAGGAATTCAATGAAAATTCGCTTGTTGGGTTATATTCCGGCAATAACTCCACAATGTTTTTAATTGTATGGCACGACGAGTGTGTGTATTCGTTGTTAAATGGAAACGGAACGCTTGTTGGATTGAGACAACTATTTCTGATTGGATCAATTGGATTATGCGATATTGGTACATTAGCAGCATTTTGAGTATTTACTCTTTGCCACTGCGGAGCGAAATTCACTCGCGAAGTTGTTGTGGTTGTCGCGTACGGTTGCATATTTACGTTTGTGTACATCGCTTGTATCGGAGACGACGACAATGTTGGTTGGAAATTTTCCACACGCGAAGAGTTTGGCACTTCGGCACTCACGCATGTATTTGTTTGCGATTATATCAAACGCTCAATCGTTTTTTCGAGCGCTGTTAAACGTTGCACCATCGTTTGGTCATGCTCACTCTCACTCTCACTTGCATTTGCAAAATGCTCATCTATACGTTGAATGAGTTGGTTTTTTGTACCAGACGTAGGTAAACCAGCATCTTTACATTGTTTTTTAAGGTCTTTAAGTGTCGTTTTACTTGACATTTTGTTTTGTTTCGATGTTTTGATTGTACACGTATGTGTAAACACACAAAACACGAGCGCGACAGATTTACTTGAGTGAGACTATAGAGACGATTAGAGTTTATGAGTGAACGAAAACTACATCGACATATGCGACACGCGAGAGCTAGCTTACGGACATAGAGTTGCACGAAGTAATTTAAATTAACCGAAAACGAACGTATATATATTAGTATGTGCATGTACATATGCATATAAAACGAGAGCACTACGTAGCTACAAAATTCAAATGCAAACCGTTGAGCTCAGCGACAAAGCGTATGTCTACTGGGGCTCCGTTGTTCACGATTTCGAGGTTAGGTTAACTTGCAACGTGTATGCAAGCCTAAAACGTTTTAAAAACGTATAATTCATAAACTATTCGTTTTTGTTCTAGAATTTCACAGATCCGCACATAAGTACTGTTTTTAGATGTCACTTTCTGCACAAACTTCCCCGTTCGTAGGCGTAGACACAGTAGGCAAATCCTACTTCTGAACTGTCACGAGTGTAGGTTTTTCTCCTTACCTGCACACGTATGGGATGACCGTTTAAATAAATATAACGAAATTTATATTTATAAGGTTTAGTTATAATAACTTGCTTTAATTATAGGTTAAATGGTTATTCAATGGATGTTGAAATTTATAAAGTAATTACAAAGTATTTGAATATGAATTCGGTTTATATCAAGAAAATCTTCCGATCACGTTGCTAGCCTCGTACTCACTCACTGACTGACTTTACATTGCATGTATACGTGTCTCGTAGCATCAACAGGGTTGAATTTATTGGTAGCATGTTTAAGGTTGCATTTCGTAAGCGATGTGACACTTTTTCAAATAGTTCTATTTTCAAACCAAGTTGAAAGGCATCCATGGCCACCATCCTCGTCTATTTTATTATTCTGCAACTCTGAGCACAATCTCATCACTCGCTTATTCAGGTGCATCATAAATTCCGGAAAACCAAACATATTGCGTTCCTTCTGTTTACAATTCAATGCAACTCAGCTTTAAATTTTTAGGAAATCGTAATTAAAGTTTCACTTTTTCAAATAGTTCTATTTTCAAACCAACATTGAAAGGCATCCAAGTTAGCACAGTTAGCACTAATCGTCAATTATTTAATAATTTGCTTACACATCAGTTACTGCGACCCAAAATCTAATACTCAGCATAATAACAATACAACAACAACCGCTTCAGTTAGCACAGCTAGCGCTAATCGTCAATTTGCTTACACATCAGTTGCCGCGATCCAAAATCCAATATTCAGTTTAATACAACAACAACCGCCTTACATTTCGTTGCACTAAAAATGAACGGAAGTCGTGCAGACGTATGTGAAGCCGTTGGTTGCAAAGCTAAGTTACATTTGCTTACCTACTCAAAATTATGAAACAATTCGTATTAAAATTTTTTTCCGCTGTAATCAATTTAATTGAACAAATGTACAACAACAACATTGCTAACGATATCTTTTCACCGGTAAAGTAAATTTATAAGTATGTAACTTAGAATAAGAAAATTGTATAAAAGAAGAAATATTAAATAAAGAGTTAAGTTCAGTTCCGTCATTCTCTGGGTTAATGTCATATTTGGCGCCCGAGACTCGGTAAAATAAGTGAAAGTTAATACTTATCCTTCAAAAGTTACAAGTGCTAAAGAGAACACTTAAAAGTTCGTTCTCGAAGGACATTAAGTACAATTACTAAAAACACTAAAAAATTGCGAAAAGTACACTTTAAAGTTGTTACTGAAACAAATCAAGTGAATTTATAAACACTTTAAAATTGTTTAAAAAGTGAAAATTATAAAAAAACACCTCGAAATTGTTTAACAAGTGAGAATTATAAAAAAACACTTGAGTAAACCCTATATGTTTTTTTACAACATCAAAAAGTACAAAGAAACACCTTTTCAAAGCAATAAAAAGTGCTAAAATAACACTTATTTTACAAATCATCAAAGATATTAATCCAAATCATCGTGGACGTGTCGGAACCCGCACCGCAGTAGGATAATCATCCAAAAAGGATCCAGCGGACCAACCAAAACACGGAATGGAGAAATTGAACTTCACTATGCTGATAATGTGAGATAATAATTTATTTAAAATCATTAAAATTTCAGTAAATTTATACTTAAGTTGTAACTTTTATTTGTGAAATTTTTTTTAAGTATAAACGGACCTTTATCGGAGAAAAGGTTATTATAAAGTGCAAGGCTATTTTGTCTAATAAACAGTGGAAATATTTTTTTAAATTAGGAAAAATATTTACATAAAATAAAGTAACTTCAGAATGGAGCAAATCGAAGATGCTATAACACAGCTAACTGGTGCGGTTAGCGCACAAATTGAGCAAATGAGGGCCATGAGCACTAGAATAAACCAATTAGAAGCCAGAGTTAGTCCTCCTAATGAAATGTTAAATTCTAATAATTCCGTTATCTTGACTGAGGCAGACCTACGGGAAATAAATAGGTTGCCCGATAGTGTTAAAACCCTACCAACCTTCGAATGGGTTCATAATGTCGAATCGATATTAAGGGATTATGATGTAGTAAGATCAAAACCGATTTATCGAGCCATTCTTCGGCAAATCAGACAAAAAATACAAGGACCCGCAGATACAGCTCTTATATCTTATAATATTTTTGATGAGGATTGGGGCAAAATTAAAAACTGTTTGTCACTGCACTACGCAAACAAACGCGATTTGAGAACCCTAGAACATGAACTGGGATCCCTATCGCAGAAAAATTTCAGCGTAGATCAATTCTACGCAAGAATCAATCACCAGTTATCACTTATAGTAAATAAAATAAAAGGACAAGACTACTCCATGGAAACAAGCAATGCGCTTTTGGAAACCTACAGAAACAGAGCCCTTGATGTTTTTATTAGAGGGTTGAGTGGCGAATTGTCCAGGATGCTAGTCATCCAACGACCCAAGAACTTACCAGAGGCTTACTCGTTCTGCCTTGAAATACAAAACCTTAATTTAAGAAACTATTCTATTCACCCCAAGAACACAACCATTCCTATTCAAGCGCCTAGATACCAAGTAAATCAAAAGCAGTCTCCTACACCAAGGGAATTAGGTCCTGCAGAAAGGAACCAAATTTACAACAGGAATTTAGGGACTCAAACTCCACTACCACCTAGGCCAACACAACCTAAGCCTCCAGTTCCAATGGAGGTAGATCCTTCGATTCATTCGAAAAGAGTAAACTATATGAACCGCATAGAAAGCACGCCCGTGGTAAGGCAGTCAAACAATTCATCTAATATTCCTAGGAAAAGCCAAAAATTGTTTAATGTTCAAACAGAAAGTCAGGAACCCGAATCATTGGAAGGACGCGAAGAGGTAAATTTTATGACGGACGCCTATCTAGCCTACCCTATTTAGAACTTATTTTACAAAACGGTAATACCCTGAAATTCCTTATAGATACAGGGGCCAATAAAAACTTTGCTTGCGAAAAAATTGCCAAAAATTCACTGAAACTAAAAAACCCTTTCAAGGTTCAATCCGCTGCCGGCCAAGTAGAAATAACTCATAAAATATCGGGACCATTCTTTAAAAGCATCGGCATAAAAAATAATTTTGATTCTTTTATTCTACCAAATTTAAAATCGTTTGATGGTATCATAGGCGATGATTCTCTCAGACAATTAGGAGCAATTATAAATAGGAAGGACGATACACTAACCATCGGAGATGTGATATTGCCATTAAAACAGAAAATTTCAAAGCAAGTAAATAATCTTGAAGAAACCTTTTATGAAAACGAACTTAGCGTAATTTTTAATAAATACGAGGACATTTTCGGACCAGTCTCCGACAGTGGAAGAATAGACACAAACGTGTTAGCAGAAATAAGGACAACGACAGAGGAACCGATCTACACAAAGTCATATCCTTATCCAACCAATCTTCGCGGTGAAGTTGAAACACAGATAACGGAACTTTTAAATAACGGTATTATTCGGCCTTCAAAAAGCCCATATAACTCTCCTTTGTGGATAATCCCCAAAAAGCCAGGTCCTTCCGGGGAAAAGAAATACAGAGTCGGCATCGACTTTAAGAGATTAAACTCAGTAACGATACCCGACTCTTACCCAATACCAGATATAAATAGCACCTTAGTAAGTATTTCACTACACTCGACCTCACATCCGGCTTTCATCAAATCAGGATGAAAGAAAAGGATATAGAAAAAACAGCATTTTCAACCGCAAACGGTAAATATGAATTTACTAGGTTGCCGTTCGGGCTGATAAATGCCCCTTCTATATTTCAAAGGATCATAAACGACGTCCTCAAGCCTCTAATAGGAAAATCCTGCTACGTGTACATAGACGACATTATAATAGTAGGTAGAACTAAAGAGGAACACCTTAAAAATATCGAAGATGCTTTCGCTCTTCTACATAAAGCGAATTTAAAAATAAATATGGAAAAATCTAAGTTTTCCAAAACCCGAGTAGAATTTCTGGGACATATTGTTACGGAGAATGGTATTTTACCTGACCCTGAAAAAATGTCAGCAATTAAAAAAATACCTGCACCCGTAAATCTTAAAGAACTAAAAAGTTTTTTAGGCTTAGCGTCATATTATAGACGGTTTATAAAAGACTTCGCAAAAATTGCCAAACCACTTACAAATTTGACTAGGGGTGAGAATGCGCAAACAAAGGCGAGTCAATCCAAAAAAATTGAAATTTCATTAACAGATGAAGGTCTGAAATCATTTAATGACCTGAAAATGTTGCTTATATCTTCTGAAATTTTGGCATTTCCTGATTTCAATAAATCCTTTATTCTAACTACGGACGCTTCAAATACCGCAGTTGGAGCAGTCCTTTCTCAAGGGGAAATCGGTAAAGACAAACCCATAACATATATATCTAGATCACTCAATAAAACTGAGGAAAATTACTCGACAATAGAAAAAGAAATGCTCGCTATAGTATGGTCTCTTGACAAGCTAAGGACTTACTTATATAGAGCAAAAGAAGTAAAAATTCTTACTGATCACCAACCACTAACGTTTGCATTAAGCAACAGTAATAACAATGCCAAACTCAAGAGGTGGAAGGCTCGAGTAGAGGAGTACAATTATAAACTCATTTATAAGCCAGGAAAAACAAACGTTGTAGCTGACGCGTTATCACGGTTACCAATAGAGATTAATACATTGACATCTTCCGATGAAATATCACAGCATAGTGCAGAAGAAGATAATTCACAGCTCATACCCCATTGCGAGGCACCACTTAATGTATTTAAAAATCAAATCATATTCCAGGAAGGAAAAGACGAAATTATTCACGAAGAGCCTCATCCAAGATACCATAGGCATCGAATTAAAATCGAAGTCTACAATAAAACTATATTGGTTAAACACCTTAAAGATTTTCTCAATCCAAATATACTTAATGGGATAAAAATCCCTGAAAAGTATATCCCTTTATTACAACAGGTTTATCAGGAAAAATTTTCAAAATTTCGTATCAGAATCACACAAAAACTCGTTACCGACATTCCTGACGAAGAAGTTAAGTTCAAAATAATAGAACATGAGCACAGAAGAGCTCACCGAAATGAAAGAGAAAATAAAGAGCAAATACTAGAAAAATACTATTTTCCTCAGATGAGTAAACTTATAAAAAAATACACAAAATCATGCAAAACTTGCGGATGCAACAAATACGATCGCCATCCTCAAAAGCCTGAATTGCAGGCAACGCCCATACCATCATATCCAACGGAAATACTGCACATTGACATCATAGAAATGTGTGGCGAAAAATATATTACATGTGTTGATAAATTTTCTAAATTTGTAAAATTTTTTAAAATAAAAAATAGGTCTGTATTACATGTCAGGGATAAATTAATTAAACTCCTTCACTATTTTACTGTCCCGAGGATGTTAGTGATGGACAACGAAGGCAGTTTTATAAGCCCAATAACACTTAATTACCTGGAAAGTTTGGGCATTGAAATTTATTTAGCACCACCCCAAAAGAGTGAAGTTAATGGCACAATTGAACGTGTGCATTCTACAATTATAGAAATAGTTAGATGTCTAAAATCAGAGTACCCTGATTGTTCACTAAAAGAAATAATCAATATTGCCGTTGATAGATATAATAACACAATACACTCGGTCACGAAGAAAAAACCCACCGATATATTTTTCGGAAGAACCCAAAGAATAAATTATCAAAACCTCACGAATTTTAGGGACATAGTGAATGTAGACCTTCGTAACGAAATCAAACTCGACCTCAACTATTTGCATCAACTCCATCTAACCAACGTAAAGAAACTAGAAAACATGTACTCAAAGAGTTTAATATCTATTAGCTCAAGCTTTGCAGCTATTTTACTTGTAATAATAATGTCAATAGCTTTGTATGTCGCATTACGACCCAGAAACAAAAAATCTTTTTTCATTCCGCCAATAGTAGACTTCCAACTAAAACAATAATATTTCATCAGCGGGACGCTGATACTTAAGAAGGGGGGAGTTAGCACAGTTAGCACTAATCGTCAATTATTTAATAATTTGCTTACACATCAGTTACTGCGACCCAAAATCTAATACTCAGTATAATAACAATACAACAACAACCGCTTCAGTTAGCACAGCTAGCGCTAATCGTCAATTTGCTTACACATCAGTTGCCGCGATCCAAAATCCAATATTCAGTTTAATACAACAACAACCGCCTTACATTTCGTTGCACTATTTGAAACAATTCGTATTAAAGTTTATTTCCGCTGTAATCAATTTAATTGAACAAATGTACAACAACAACATTGCTAACGATATCTTTTCACCGGTAAAGTAAATTTATAAGTATGTAACTTAGAATAAGAAAATTGTATAAAAGAAGAAATATTAAATAAAGAGTTAAGTTCAGTTCTGTCATTCTCTGGGTTAATGTCATATTTTCCATGGCCACCATCCTCGTCTATTTTATTATTCTGCAAATCTGAGCACAATCTCATCAGTCACTTATTCAGGTGCATCATAAATTCCAGAAGACCAAACATATTGCGTTCCTTCTGTTTACAATTCAATGCAACTCAGCTTTAAATTTTGTAGAAATCGCAATCAAAGCTCACTTTTTCATAGAGCCCTATTTTCAAAATTAAATTCAAATGCATCCGTGCCCACCATCCTCGTCTATTTTATTATTATGCAAATCTGAACACAATACCATCAGTCACTTATTCAGGTGCATCATAAATTCCAGAAAACCAAACATATTGCGTTCCTTCTGTTTACAATTCAATGCAACTCAGCTTTAAATTTTGTAGAAATCGCAATCAAAGCTCCACTTTTTCATAGAGTTCTATTTTCTAATTGAAATTCAAAGGGATCTATGGCACAAACTTCATACATTTAAGGATTCTGCAACTCTGAGCAAAATCTCAATTCAATACATTTCAGTTTTAAATTTTTTAGAAATCGCAAGCAAAGTTTCACTTTTGAAAGAGTTCTATTTTCAAAATAAGATTGAAAGGCATCCATGGCCACCATCGTCGTCTATATTATGATTCTGCAACTCTGAGCACAATCTCATCAGTCGTCTATGCAGGTGCATCATAAATTCCAGAAAACAAAACATATTGCGTTCCTTCTGTTTACAATTCAATGCAACTCAGCTTTAAATTTTTTAGAAATCGCAATCAAAGTTTCACTTTTTCAAATAGTTCTATTTTCAAACCAAGATTGATAGGCATCCATAGCCACCATCCTCGTCTCTTTTATTATTCTGCAACTCTGAGCACAATCTCATCACTCGCTTATTCAGGTGCATCATAAATTCCAGAAAACCAAACATATTGCGTTCCTTCTGTTTACAATTCAATGCAACTCAGCTTTAAATTTTTTAGAAATCGCAATTAAAGTTTCACTTTTTCAAATAGTTCTTTTTTCAAACCAACATTAAAAGGCATCCATGGCCACCATCCTCGTCTATTTTATTATTCTGCAAATCTGAGCACAATCTCATCACTCGCTTATTCAGGTGCATCATAAATTCCCGAAAACCTAATACTTTGAATTACATCTGTTTACAATTCAATGCAATTCAGTTTTAAATTTTGTAGAAATCGCAATCAAAGTTTCACTTTTTCAAAGAGTTCTATTTTCAAAATAAGATTGAAAGGCATCCATGGCCACCATCCTCGTCTCTTTTATTATTCTGCAACTCTGAGCACAATCTCATCACTCGCTTATTCAGGTGCATCATAAATGCCCGAAAACCTAATACTTTGAATTATATCTGTTTACAATTCAATGCAATTCAGTTTTAAATTTTGTAGAAATCGCAATCAAAGTTTCACTTTTTCAAAGAGTTCTATTTTCAAAATAAGATTGAAAGGCATCCATGGCCACCATCCTCGTCTCTTTTATTATTCTGCAACTCTGAGCACAATCTCATCACTCGCTTATTCAGGTGCATCATAATTTCCCGAAATCCTAATACTTTGAATTACATCTGTTTACAATTCAATGCAATTCAGTTTTAAATTTTGTAGAAATCGCAATCAAAGCTCCACTTTTTCATAGAGTTCTATTTTCTAATTGAAATTCAAAGGGATCTATGGCACAAACTTCATACATTTAATGATTCTGCAACTCTGAGCAAAATCTCATCACTCGCTTATTCAGGTGCATCATAAATGCCCGAAAACCAAACATATTGCGTTCCTTCTGTTTACAATTCAATGCAACTCAGCTTTAATTTTTTTAGAAATCGCAATCAAAGTGTCACTTTTTCAAATAGTTCTATTTTCAAACCAAGATTGAAAGCCATCCATGGCCACCATCCTCGTCTCTTTTATTATTCTGCAACTCTGAGCACAATCTCATCACTCGCTTATTCAGGTGCATCATAAATGCCCGAAAACCAAACATATTGCGTTCCTTCTGTTTACAATTCAATGCAACTCAGCTTTAATTTTTTTAGAAATCGCAATCAAAGTGTCACTTTTTCAAATAGTTCTATTTTCAAACCAAGATTGAAAGCCATCCATGGCCACCATCCTCGTCTATTTTATTATTCTGCAACTCTGAGCGCAATCTCATCACTCGCTTATTCAGGTGCATCATAAATTCCCGAAAACCTAATACTTTGAATTACATCTGTTTACAATTCAATGCAATTCAGTTTTAAATTTTGTAGAAATCGCAATCAAAGTTTCACTTTTTCAAAGAGTTCTATTTTAAAAATAAGATTGAAAGGCTTCCATGGCCACCATCGTCGTCTATTTTATTATTCTGCAACTCTGAGCACAATCTCATCACTCACATATTCAGGTGCAGCATAAATTCCAGAAAACCAAACATATTGCGTTCCTTCTGTTTACAATTCAATGCAACTCAGCTTTAAATTTTTTAGAAATCGCAATCAAAGTTTCACTTTTTCAAATAGTTCTATTTTCAAACCAAGATTGAAAGGCATCCATGACCACCATCCTCGTCTATTTTATTATTCTTCAACTCTGAGCACAATCTCATCACTCGGTTATTCAGGTGCATCATAAATTCCAGAAAACCAAACATATTGCGTTCCTTCTATTTACAATTCAATGCAACTCAGCTTTAAATTTTGTAGAAATCGCAATCAAAGCTCCACTTTTTCATAGAGTTCTATTTTCTAATTGAAATTCAAAGGGATCTATGGCACAAACTTCATACATTTAAGGATTCTGCAACTCTGAGCAAAATCTCAATTCAATACATTTCAGTTTTAAATTTTTTAGAAATCGCAAGCAAAGTTTCACTTTTGAAAGAGTTCTATTTTCAAAATAAGATTGAAAGGCATCCATGGCCACCATCGTCGTCTATATTATGATTCTGCAACTCTGAGCACAATCTCATCAGTCGTCTATGCAGGTGCATCATAAATTCCAGAAAACAAAACATATTGCGTTCCTTCTGT